>CM059285.1:15841765-15991765 GCA_030347295.1 Setipinna tenuifilis
TGGGTAACGAGTGATGAAACACTGGGGTGGAAATAGAGAGGTTTGTTATGAGGTCATTCTGTTGATTCTCAGCTGTACTCTGTTAAAGATAACCATAGCTGCCGACTTTCTCATTTATCCAGGGTTTCTCTCGGATTTCAGACCCATCGCCTGCTCTCCGACTCTGTGTGCTTGCTCAGCGAGCACATTTATTGTTCTTCCTAACTAATGTTAGAATTTAGAGCTGTAGAGAAAAGCCATTTTTCATTGAATTTAGTTGAAAACATGTTAAAGACATTCTAGCTACAGAGAGACAGTGACCAGGTGTCATGTCAGCACCTCAACCTCTCTAGTGCCACCAACTGGTCAAAGTTAGAGGCACATTTATGCATATAACTTTTTTTTAAATGGTATGTCTTCAAAATTTTCAAAAACTTGGTAACACTGGAATTCTTGGGTGAAGCCAAGTTCAGCAAACCCTATGATATTAAGTTCCGCCTCCAAACTTTTCTGCCATTTCGGAAAATGTCAAAAAAAATTAAACTGTCACAGTTAACAATATTTGACCAATGTTCATGATCTTAAGACAATGCCCGAGAAAAGCTACTCAATGGCATTTTGATTTTCAAAATCATTTTCCCATAACAGCCAATCAAAATCAGTGGCAAAGCCCCAAACAGGAAGTGAGCTTATATCTCAGCAAAATTACGATGTATTGTGACCAAATTTGGTACATTGGCTTGCATGACTTTGGGGGTGAGATTTGGAGGATGTTAAGGCATTAAAAACACAGTTTAAACAACTGACCCCATGGGGTTTAACTGTCAGTGCTAACTCTCTATCAAAATATATGGGTTGCACCAAAATTTCTTATGTCTTCAGTAGTGGCAAATCTCGGGTAGCTTAAGCAATACAAGTGCATATTGAAAATGAACAAAGTTGTTCTTTAATTATTGCCCAAAATCCACAAAAGTCATTCGTAATTCTTGCCCCTGTTGTTGACAAACTGATAAATTAGATTTCCCCTTTCCCTTTTTTCCACTAGGCATTACATAGTGAACATTAAAGATACATGGGAGGCATTTTTAAAGGCAGCATGCACAAATAAAAGACGCTGGCTATGTTTGTGTTTTTGTGGGTGTTAGTTTTGGCTCTAAGCTCTTGATTACTTTCTTTGTTTTTTGTTTATTTACTGTTTGTCATTTCAGTAGCAATCACTTTACCCACATGCTCTATTCCGGTTGTAAATGGCATTCGGCCTGTAAATAATGTGTACATTGTGTTGTCTCTGAGTGTCTGTGTTTTAATGTAGGCTTACACAGCACAAACGCTGTGGACAGTGCACACATCAGTAGCCAGAACCAAATTCCTTGGGTGTCAACATACTTGGCCAACAGAAAACAATTGGAAATTGTTATTGTGGTTTAAAGGAACACTCTTTTACAATAGGGTCATTTTCTAACTCCCCTAGAGTTAAACAGTTGAGTTTTACTGTTTTTTAAATTCATTTAGCCAATCTCTAGATTTGGCAGTAGCACTTTCAGCTTTTAGCTTAGCATAAATCACTGACTTACTGTGGGTTACACCAGCTGAAGTGCTACTGCCCGTTGCCCAGTGTTTCTTTAACCCACTCATAGCATGCTGTACTGCTCTGTAGATGCTTTGGGGCTAAAGAGATGTGATCTATTCCTCAAAGGGTAGTTTGCAGGGTTTTAACATGACCCTATGAATAGGCGGCAGCTTCGACTAATGATTTTAAGAATAAAAAAATACTTTAATATAGTGAAATATTTTAATGTAACATAGATATGTAAATGTTCTTGCAAATAGCTTTAGATATAAACAGTTGTATACAATAAGGATAGCTTTATTTAAAAGCAGAAAAAAATCTTTCTCAAAGGTGCAGTTGCTGTTCATTCTGGTGACAGCACTTAGAACAGCATCTAAAAAAAGATGTGTTTTTGTTTGTGCTGTTTGTGCTGTTTGTACTGGCCTTGTAATGGTGTGAAAGAAAACATTTGCATTACTGTTGTTTCCCCAAGCTGCAGAAAGAAAGGAAGGAAGGAAGGAGGGAAGGAAGGATTTGCCATTTGTAACCGCCGATTAGTTCTCGCTGTGAACTCACATGGCTCCCATTTCTGATACCATATCAAACAGAGAAATGTCAGGACCTGTACTCTGACATTTAGGGCCCCCATTGTAGACGGTGTCTAATTGAGCGTCCCTCATTATAGTGATGGAAAATTCGCCGACAGCCATGAAAAAAGAACACCACAGTATTATACACGCAGGAGATTTCCATTACAGCGCACTCCTGCCTTGCCTTCCTCATGATAAGAAAACAGCAGTCCATTCATCTGTCTCTGCGTCAACCCATTAGTCTACTGTGTGCTTTTCTGACTCAGTCTGAGGCGAGGGCAACGGACAGGGCAAGAGAAAGTAGTTGCTAACACAAATGATGCCTTTTACATTGTTGTATCTACATGTAAGATTATGTGCTTACACTGTACATACGTAACAGCACTAACCCTTATATTAACCTTTATTCTAACCCTAAGGCACAGTCTGAGTCTTAATGTTATAACATATTCTATAACACTGTACTTCATGATGTAGATACTCTGTACCAGAGACTGTTAAAATTAAAGTGTAACAAAGAATTTTCTTCAGAAAGACATAAAACAATGATTTGTAGGATTAACAGAATTACAGAGATTTTTTGGGTGTTAGAGGATAGCACCATTCTCAGAAGACAACAAAACTGTGGGCCTCCTGCCAACAAGCTGGTTTCCTAAGAGGCCCTCCACCACTCCTGGAATCCGAAGAAAGAGGAGGGAGGGATGGATGGGTGGGTGGATGGGTGGGTGGGTGGGTAGGGGTTGAATGTTTAGTGCTGGTGGTTGTGGGGGAGGGAGGGAGGGAGGGAGGGAGGAAGGGAGGAAGGGAGGGGGGTCTCTACATCACCCTGGTGAGTGATGAGGGATGTTCAGGAAGGCTCTAGGCTTGTAACACAAAAATCAGGAAACAAAGTACACAGCTGTGCAGCTCTGGGGTGTCAACGGCTTTGGGCACCGATGATAAACGCCCTCAATAACGGGCGCAAACAGAGAACGGATCCTCAGCGTGGAGGCTGCCTGCCCACACCACCTCCACCTCCACCTCCACGTCATGTGTCAATTGAAGACATTTATATTGTATGCTCAGCCTCGTGCAGGAGCTCTCTCCCTTGGCTGGCTTTCATCAGCAGAGCGACAGGATCCAGGCAGACAGACGGCCAGCTGTGAGGGAGAGTGTTTGTGGAAACACAGCCTGTTGAGACGGCATTAGGATTCCATTCATGCCAGTGTTGTAAATGAGGGCTGAAATTCCCATTAAAAATGCATGTTTCCTCATATCCTCTTTGGCCCTGTGTCTCCTCCAACCACTGGTGGCGTATAAGACACTTATGACGAAGGACAGAAACTGCTCACTGCCAAGGACTACTTAAAAAAAATTGCTTTCTTTTGCTTAGTGTTATTGTCAATAAATAAATAAGCAATACCAAGGCAGGCAAGACAAAAATTGTGGCAATGCAAGTGACTGAATGTCTTTTTCAAGATATGTGCATAAATGTAAGAGCACTCAACCTCAACTCTGTGACCACAAATGCTGAAAGCTTAAATTGCTGTAGACGTTTCAACACTAAAAACAGAAACAATGCCGGAATGTTCTACTACTACTTATGCAACCATTCACGTGGTTGGGCATAACCCCCAGAGAGCTGAATATAGAAGAAAACTTAAAAAATGTTTTAACCTTTTAGATTACATTACATTACATTACATTGCATTTGGCAGACGCTTTTATCCAAAGCGACTTACAATCAAGGAGGACATAAGCAATAGAGGAGGACACAGAGTAAAGACACAACAGATATAAGTACTTCTGCATAGGGATAGAGAGAGAGAGAGAGGGTTTTAGGTTAGTGTTTGTTAGTTATATTAGTTTTGTTAGGAAGGGAAGCAATCTCGGAAGAGAAGGGTTTTTACAAGCTTTTTAAAGATAGGGAGGGATGTTGCTGTTCTTGTTGCAACTGGTAGGTCGTTCCACCATTTGGGGACAACCATGGAGAAGAGCTTAGAGTGACCTCTCTTTGTGAGAAGTGAGGGTACCGATAGACGATTTGTGTGAGCGGAGCGCAGCGCCCTGGACGGGACGTGAGCCTGTAATAAGACGTTGAGGTAGGCGGGGGCGGAACCTGAAATTACTTTGTAGGCTAGTGTCAGAGCCTTGTGTTTAATTCTGGCAGCTACTGGCAGCCAGTGAAGATCTGCCAGTAGCTGCCAGAATTAAACACAAGGCTGATGATGATATAGGAGACATCTGATGCAGAAGTCAGTGTTTTCTTGTTCTTCAATTTTGACATCCAAAATCCAAATGGCATCTAAATTCAAAAAGAAAGAAAATGTGAAGGTTTATTTTGTAAAATTAAATGTGATGGGGGGGCTGTGGGGGAACGGGGGAATCGGAAACCCTCTGGGAACAGTTTTGACGCTAATAATCGAACCCACTTGAAAAGGTCCATGCTAAAGCTATGAAAATTGCCTCATACTGCTAAACTAGCCCTTGTACTTCACTTCGTTTTGTACAGATGGTCTGGCTGTGCTGTATTGAGAAGTGTTTTTCTTCCTGGAGGCTGTGGGTCTGCTAGTTACTAAGCTTTCTGGAAACTAACGGACTAACTACTACTCACGAACACTTACCAACACTCACTCTGTGTTTGCTGATTTGGCTAGGAGGGATTCTGCCTACAACCAGCCCATTTCAATGAGACCAGCACCAGACATTCTGTACAGAACGAAGTGAAGTAAGAGGGGCTGGGTTACCAGGCTATCATACTGCCCCCAAAGGAAATAAAACAGCCTCGGATAGGAAACATCTCCACAGCATCAGTCATATTGATGAAACACGTTAATTAATCCTCAGAATAGTTTATGGGCTGTGCACGGCCACCTTTAGGCTAAAGTGTGCCAGCTGACTAGCCAAAGTGCTCGCCCCTATTTGTATGTATGGCGACTGGGGGTGTCTTCTCAACAATGCCAGCCATGATTAATGGACAAGGTTACAAAGTATTTACACAAATAAGTTGAAAATTATTGATCGGCAGAACACACTGTCATCCTCCCCCTGGGGGACCCCGTTTCCACCGAAAGAATGCACAAAACCTAAGGGCTATGTGTTCAGTCACGGTGTGTGTTTGTGTGCAGGCACACATGTGCATATGTGTGTGTGCATGCGCACGCGTGTGTGTTTGTGTGTGTGTGCAGGCCCAACAGTGCGTGCGTGCGTGCGTGCGTGCGTGCGTGCGTGCGTGCGTGCGTGCGTGCGTGCGTGCGTACGTGCGTGTGTGTGCATGCACACAAGTCTGTGTGTGTATGTGTGTGCATGTGTGTGTGTGTGTGTGCGGACACAAGTGTATGTGTGCATGTGCACGCTCGTGAGTGAGTGTGTGCGTAAGTAGGTATGTGTGTGCATGCGCACAGGTCTGTGTGTGTGTATGTGCGAGCATGTGTGTGTGTGTTTGAATGGGGCTAAATTGAGACACAGATTGTGTCTGACTGATCAATGTGGACCAGTGCTGAGGCATCAATCTGAGCATCCACAAGCAGGGACGCGCAGGTGCATTAACATGTACAAGCCAGCGTGTCCCAGCAATGCCCTCTAACCACAACCTGCAGAGAGCAGCAGTCAGGGAAGGAGGGAGTACTGTGTGTGTGTGTGTGTGTGTGTGTGTGTGTGTGTGTGTGTGTGCATGCTTGTGCTTGCACACAATTGTGTGTGTGTGTGTGTGTGTGTACGCAATTGTGTGTGTGTGTTTGTGCATGTGTGTGTGTGTGTGTATGTGTGTGTGTGCATGTGTGCACTCGCACACAATTGTGTGTGTATGCATGCAATTCTGTGTGTGTGTGTGTGTGTGTGTGTGTGTGTGTGTGTGTGTGTGTGTGTGTGTGTGTGTGACAGGAGCCTTGATCAAAAGTGCCCTCCCTCCCTTGTCCATTTATCTAGTTAATATGTTGTCATGACAAACTTGTACATCTGCATTCTTCAGGGCACAGCGTATAAACTGGTGTAACAGTAATCAACAAATCATCGAACAAAGCAGATCAAAGATCACACACAGATCACGGACAGCCATGCTGTACAAACACTGTAATGTGCATTTCAATGAAACAAAATTACAAATTCAAAGCAGCTCATTCTCTGTTGTAAGGCTTTCTTTCAGTAGTTTTGGCTTCACACATAAGGCACTGAAAATAGTAGCCTTTGTACAGTCAGCTTGAAGATCACAAGGCCAGTCTTTTAGTGCATGCTGGTTCATCTGTGGAACGCTTTGCGGTTTCACTAGTGGAATGAAAACACATTACAAAACTAAACTTGAAATAGTTGTGTCTAGCTGTGTCTTAAGGGTACTTGTAGTTAGGTTAGGTTACTTGTCGTTTTGTTTTCTACCAGAAAGACTCCATAGGCAAGATTTGACTCGATTCAATGCATTTACTGAATATTGTGTGAAGTAATACAAGATAATGCATATCATAGAAGTGCTGACAAGGAACAATATTAAAGTAATTCTCTTTGATGCAGGTCCCCGTCTCCACTCTAAATGTACTAATGGACAGTTCGCCTATCCTGCCAACGGAGATGGCAGGGGCGTGAGCATGCCCCCTATTGACGAATTGGACCAACTGGTGAGGTGCAGGAGGAGCCGCCGAGGTCGGTATACTGTAGGTAGAAGAGAGCAGAGTTAGGCAAAACAGTTTTTAAGAAACGAGCAAGTATTCCATTGGCAGCAGAGACTGATATAATGAATGAATGAATGACATAGAAGGGAACCCCCAGCACCGAAAGGCATGATAGGTTACAAAGACATGGAACCATAGGCTTAGCCATGGGTGGGCCGGTGCCCACCCACATGTCAATCAGGCCCACTCAATGAGAAGGCTCTATAAGTTTGATTAACTGCTTTAGTAATAAAAACAACCTATGTGTTTTGGGCTAGGCCCACCTGTTTTTTTTTCTGGGCCCACCCATTTTATGATTTCTGGCTACGCCCATGGATACAACATAAACTGACATAGTGGGGAAAATCCTCAGTGGACTACGGGGAAAAATTTGATTAGGTAAATTAAAATACAATTACTGAACTTGGAAACTTAAATGATTTGGTTACCACAATACATAAAATGATAAAATGGAGTACGCAAAACGTGTAACTTCAATCTGACTTGGGGGATTGTTTTCCATCAGTTCCACCAGTTTTTGGCGGCACTGCGAGGTATTCTGGACACCCAGTGCAAAACTAGGTGTGCTCTCCCAGACTGTGCAAGTGGGCAAACTTTTTATTACTTCCCCACCAAAAGAAATGCACAAGATGCATGGCTGCTGTTCATTTTCATCAGATCCCCACTATATTTAACCACATACTGTTACTGTGCTCAGCCCATTTCACCCCTGACAGTTTTACAAACCTGAGACAAGTCGGCTCCTTGCAGCGATTGATGCTATGTAGCAGTGGAGCAGTTCTGACTTTGCTACCACATTGACCTGGCAATGGCAATGAAGGCAGCCAATCAGCATCAAGTGCTTGCATGTCATAATGAGGTTGTCAGTTAAGCCTGTAAGGACTCCAAATAGGTGCAAAACCACACGTTAAATTCCCCCATCTTAACGCAGCTTTCTGAGTGAGCTTTCTTAGGAAGCTTCTGAGGCATTACAGATCCAACCGACATTTTTTTTGTCTATATGCCACATTACAGAACAAGGCTCAAAACCCCATTCAACCATTCTATGTCACATTTAATCTTTTCTCTTGTGAAGAATTCTTCCCATCTCAATCACCCTTTCTATCCTTTAGTCTAAAACACCCTCATGTGTATCAGTATCATGTGTAATAGAGGTCAGGCTTGGACCTGGAAAGAAGACACACTACCAAGTGAGCTAAAGGTCTGGCTATTAGCTAAGTCAGAAGTGTAATTCCTTGTGGTGTCGGGAAGAAAGTTTATTAATGTTCTAAGGTCCAGCTATGCTAGCTGGCATCCGTTACACATGGCACTTCACATAGGCCTCTGTTATGAGTTCCTTTTGTATCATATTTTGTTTTGTCATGTGATACCATGGCCATATTGTGTGTTTGTCTTACTTCCCTTAATATGGCTTCATTATTATGGATGGGTCACTCCAACGCCCATTCCCACACTGTGGATCGCCTGGTGCGTGCTGTAGTTTACTGACACTGATATTAAGACACATAAACTGTGTGTCATTCAGATATCGAGATGTGCACATGAAATCCGTGCCTAATATTTTAATAAGTAACCTGCCACTGTTCACTTTCAATGCAAGATCTTGTACTGGACCCTTGTTAAAAAAGGTTTTTTTTGTTACTTGAACAGTCATCTTGCTTGCTCAGGAGCAGTGCAGCCTCTGTGCACTGTGCCCTAAGGCTGATTCAATTAATATTCGTCCTACATACATGAAATTGAATAAAATTGATTAAAGAACTACACCTTTTTTTAATCCTCTCCTTTTTTCCCTTTAAGCAGAGCTTCACTGAAAAGGTAAAATGTGCGGTGATTCATTGCAGCACAGAGAGACTTTTTTTTTTTGTCTTTCCAAAAGAGATTTCCCAAAAGCCTCATCACCTACAGTCATCCAGGTCTGGCAGGATCAGCAAGGAAGACAGCCATAGCCCAACCATGACTGTGCCACTCAGGATCGAATACAAAAATATCCCTGAGACAAGACTACAACCCCTAATGAGACACCATTAGAAGAATGTTTCAGAATGACAATAGAGCAATGGAATAGAAACAATAGAAACAATCACTACACACACACACACACACACACACACAACACACCACACAGACACACAGACACAGACACAGACACACACACACACACACACACACACACACACACACACAGAGCAAGCAGCATGCAGAGATGTCAAACACTGCAAAGATGAAGTAGACTGAAGCAAACAAATAATATCCCAACACATACAAACACAGGCCAAGCAGATGCTAAGACAGGGTAAGGACAGACAAACACCAACGCAGAAATAAGGGGCAAACAACCAAGAGACAAAAGCTATAAACCAAAGAGATACAAGACAGCAGCAGCATGGTAGACTCCAGTCCACAGAGAAGGACCAAACCAGTAGAGTCTACAATGCTACTTGCTATTACGATTTTTACATAGTGCTGCACTGATTGTGTGATTGCGTGGTTTTACCCACTGGAAAATGCGTTGAAAGCCATAATTTTACCCATTGAATACTCCCTGAGTGCCTTGTAGGTTTATGATTGAAGATAACAATTTTCCTTTCACTCTCCCTCTTTGACATGTCCCTTTTAAACCTACATTTAGGACTGTACACACTTAGCTCCATTTTCAAATAGTTTTGTCAGTGTTGTTGTGAAGTTGTTCCTTTGATTCACTTTGGAATAGAAGAAGCGGTCATTTTAAATCCAAACTTATAAAGCCTCTGGAAAATAAATTATCACTGATTTGTGACACATTCACATTTTTTTCATTGTTTTAACTGTCAAATGAATGTCAACTGAATATGTTTGGATATGAATATGTGGACAGTTCTTTGAGGTCTAGTTGTGATTAAACAGAAGGTTGCCTTGACCACTACACTAAGTGCTGTTTAAAGGGTAAGGTGGGAAAGTAGCACATTGGTGAATTTGTTTGGTCTATTCATGTTCTCAACCACAGCTGGAGACAGAGTGGTGGCAAGGAGCTTTGTACTTAAATGGACAGTACTTCCTATACTAGGTTCTGTTTGAGTTATTTTCCACTGTTTAGACTGTTGTGCATCATTCTAGTATAACTATCTCCCATTTTTTCATCTTTGCGGAGACAGATTGAACCACTAGAGAAGGAAGCCATCTAACAATGAGCCTGCCTGTCTCTACCTTGCGGGAGAAACAGCTGAATGACTCAGACTTAGACTTAGACACAGCCAAAGTGTTAGTCTTTATTTCTTTCATTTTATTTATGTTCCCTTTGTTTATGTATGAACTCAAGTCTTAACAATCATTTATATAGTAAATTATTGGTCCTGATCCAAAGCAATGAACGCCAAGTCTTTTATTCACTGAACACCTATTTTAGCTTATTCAGAAAACACAACGCAATCTATGATGAACAGAGCCTTCAGGTGAAAAGTCAATCTGGAAAAATGTAAAAGGGAGTTGGTCTTTGGATCACAGGGTGGCAGGGTGGCAGGGGCGCCCTCCTGCACCCTCATCCATGGATGAAGTGCCCTTGAGCAAAGCTTATTCACTGTAAGTCACTCTGGATAAGAGTGTCTGCTAAATGTAAATTACTGCAACCAATATTATCCGTGTAAGTAACATTAAAGATACCTTGTGAGAGTTACACAAAATTTGTTGAATGATGACAAAGATCACGTCAGTTAGCTGATGCGGTTGTGGAGTTTTACAGAAGGTTGTATAACAAATGACTGACTCTCTTAATGTGATTTATTACAAAGAAAGCCCACCTCCCTAACTGACCGAGATTGACAAGAGACCAGTCAAGCACACAAATCAAAGTTAATCATGTTGAAATATGTCATGGCGGATCATCGAAGCTTACAGCGGGCGTGTGCTTATGCACATCAGAGTGCATCAGAGGTATGGTGATGGCGGAATGGCATGTCAACAAGTCTGACAGTGACAGTGTTAAATTATTAGGAAAGATACGGATGTTTTGGAGGTGCTACTGAGATCAAGTGCTCCAGAATATTAAGCCTCATTTCACACTGAGAGCTACTAAAGTGACAAAGCAGCTGAAGACACCCAAACAGCCACAGTCTTGGTATCTCATGTTGCACATTACATTGCAAAAATGACTGCACATGAGAAATTGGGCATCCACAAGCACCATTTTAAACGTTTGACCTCACGTGTAGGGGGTGCTTGTAAAGGTTTCTATAGAACACGCCATGCTCATCACCACAGAGCACCTGCCTCATGAAAAGAATGAGAAATTCGACAAAGTATGCACCTGGGCTCCCCCGCTCATCAGACCTTGTTCCTGTCTCCTCTGCCCTTGTTCATGACCTTTTCTTTTAGAAAAAGGAAACATCCTTGATGATGTGCCGCTTGGAATAATTTCTGGGGTGTGAGGATGGAGGAGAGAGGGAGGAGGACTGAGGAAACGTATTCAGAAGCAAACACAGAAGGATCTCTCAGGCTAGGAAAGATGTGTCAGTGATCAGGCAACCTTTCATCAGGTGCCCAATAGAAGGGGCTATTTAAATAGCCAGAGGTCCACACCAGTCTTTCGAAGGGTCAATTCATCAGAAATATGAGATTAAATATTTGTGAATTTAATATTCCCACAGGACAAGGAAGAGAAAGCTAAAACACAGACTTGTTTATTTATGTTTTAAAAAAGCTATTCACATACATATGAGTGACTGTATTGTATAATAGTCTACAGGCAAGAATAACCCTCTGTCAAGAGTGTGAATTACCCCTCCATAATTGGGGGTACTATGTTTTATGTTTTACATTACTTACATTAATATATTGGTACCCTCCAACCCTAATATTTTTGTGTTTTTCAGAGGTACTGGGTGTTGATTGGGGGATATTGCACCCCCCAGTTCCCCCCGTAATTCAAACTATGCATCTGTCAAAGTTTTGTCATGTTGAAATAAAGATGTTTTTTTATGATTGGTGGCAATTCATACATATATTTCTTACCAACTTGATTTTTAACTGTTTTTCATGAAAAGGCTTTTTTGAGTCCTCTGTACCAGGAACTGAGATAGAAGGAGGGCTACTTCACAGCCAACTCCATTGTAATCCAAACTAAAGTCAACGTAAAATCTCAAATCCTCTATGTTCTTTTCATTTTTTTCCATCATCTCACCTTATTTCCCCTAAGAGGCCTTCAGAAATAATAATAATAATAATTAAAAAAAAAAACGTTTAAGCTAACCCATCACACACAAAAAGACAGATAGATTGAAGAAACATTTTAATAAAAAGAATGTTCCACTGGGCATGCCAATAGGTCTAGAGATAAACACAAGAGTCCTTGTTGCTTTCGCAATATCGATGTCCAGCTTCAGACTGAACAATGCACTGTTCTCATTGCGACAAAACCCGCATTACCAGCCAAGCATCACAGTCCATTGCTGGTTATCAGAGAAAATCCACTCCTTCTCATTTTCTAACTATTACTGCCACATTCCTGTCAGGCTTTTTTATACAGTCATGAACACACGTAGGCCCAAGCCACCAAAAGGTCAAGGGTGACATTTCTCGTGCTTTCTTATATTCCGGAGATGGGGAGCTGACTTTAATTACACACTTTTCTAAACATGTCATGTCAAGAGCCGCATTGCCCTTTCAAAGCAACAGCTATCTCAGAAGATGCTTTTTTTTCTTGAAAAAACTCTGAATGGACATGGCGAGCTCTCTGTCTTGTCACTTTCACACAGTTTTATAATTTTGTCATGTCATCACAGAATTTCTGGGAATACAGTCAGTCTGTGATCTATTACACCAATGGGGGACATCTTCACTGAGGGCATCAATACTTTTTGCTTGCAAAAGGCCAGTTCATCTGAAATGCGTTAATATTATAATTAATAATATTATTTATACAACAATGACTATATTATCTAACAAACATGAATAAAACATTAAATGGCACGTTGTGCTTGATATTTAATTTGTAGATGTCGGAAAAAGAAGATTACATTTTTTTTTAAATGGACATAGTCAGAGAATTCTTATTTTGTGAGAAGGCCAATGAATCTGTCACAGACATCCTTACATATTTAACACTGGTAGTAACACCAGTAGCTGTAGGACGAGTTAGGATAAATGCAAAGTTTTTCCTCCCTTTTACTTTTTTCTGCTAATCCCATTTCTGGCTTTTCATTTATGTTCCTTTTGTCTGTATATTTTGTGTGTGTGTTTTTTTCAGTTGACAACCTGGAGAAAGTAGGTAAGGAAGTTAGCAAAGTTTATAGATAAGATACTCCTGTTACACAACCTGTAGGAGAGACAGTTCTACTGAAATACATTTATTGCCTTTATGTACACGCTTTACTTGACTGGGGAGTGCATTACACATTTACAACAGCTTTCATAAACTTCTTACAACACATTCATGACTAATTTCTAAGATATGAGTCAAAGTTCATACCCAGCCACATATATGGAAGGTTAAATGACAACTCATACTCAAACGACACATTCATACTCATTTTTTGTACCTTGATAGTACCTTGTCTAACAGTAATCTTCAAAGCAGTGACACCTGAGGTTCATTGACCAAACAGGGTCAACTGGTTTTGAGTCCAGAAAACCCATTTTCTTAGGTCACGATACCCTTCTGATGCTGCGATCAATAGCATGGACGCTTATCTCGGTAAGACTGTGTTACACACACCTAATTGCAATTGATCTTTGATTCTGAGGCATTAATTGTGCATCTGCTCTCTACCACTTATTTGACACCAAACCAAACACAGTCAACTAATCCAAATTAATTCTTCAATGGCCGGCCTAATGGTTTCCAATACACATGGAGGAATGAAGGCCAGTCTCTAATGACCATGGCTAGACTGTGGACGCTAATCCAGATGAAAGGTCAGTTTAAAGATCAAGGTTGTCTTACTTCCAAGGATCTTCATCCCCATGGTCACCGAACTAAATATATACAGCAGCAAATAGAAACAGTGAATTGTGGAAAGCCCTGTTGAGACTGCGGTTGTATAGGTCCCTATGTCTTTTGAATGCCCAAATGTGTTTTTATGGGACAGGACTGACCAGAACTCTGGCTACTCAGGTTAGTTTCAGTCTACAAACGTTTTAGTTAAGATTCATGTCACCACACTGATACTGACCACAAGTCCACTAATTTCTATTGAGAAGCATGCTGTTTTTAGAACCCTTTTTCATAATGAAATACAGGAGTCTGATAGCAAGGTTTTTTTCACCCATTTGCAATATATTGTCTTTACAACAGAGTATAGCAGAACTGTATAACAGAACTTTGACTGATTTTGACCTTGGGCCTTGAAGTTTTATTAAGCTCTTTTTTGTTTTTTACAAATATTTAATATTTAATTTGGGGATGTTCTATATTATATGTACTGCTCCTACTCTCCTACTCGACCGCTTGTTTTACCCTAAAACAACTTGAGCTGCAGTGCATGTCTGAAATCAAGTTGAATAAGGTTCAACCTCAGGACATATTGCCTCTCCAACAACCCAGGGACAGGTGACATCACACAGCTCACACTTAGAATTGAACTCAGCTGGAAAATAACCATCCGAGGCTTGATGATGGTCCAATGGGTGCAGTCCAATCGGCTACTCTGGGATCCACTGCTCACTGCACTCCAGTTAAGAAGGGCGTTAAGACGTTGGTTAACAAGGGTGTTAAGAAGGCATCTGGGAAACACTCTTATCTTAACGCTACCTCTTAGCGGACCTTTTCTTAAGAGTCTTCCTAACTCCTTAAAGAGGCTCTTAACTGGGAAACTCGGTCAGTGTCATTATCACATTCACACCTTCTCCTAATGTCATGCAGCCCTAGAGTCAGTTCCCCTTGTTAGAGCACAACACTATGCTAGCCTGTGCTACTGCAGTGTCCAAACCTATACGCACCACAGCCATCCTGCCACTATCGTTAGTGTTTATTTTCGTTGTCCAGGGTCAGAGTCTCAGTTTGCATTATTGCGATAGTGATTTTAGATTTAAGACACTGTGTCTGTCAGAGTTGATTTAGTTTATTTGGATGTGGGAAGGGGAACCTGGCCTTAGCGCAGTGAGGGAGGCTTTTATCCCATAGATGTGAGAGTGCTGCAGCGTGTCTCTGGGTATTAGCTGTTCCCCCGCCACATTAGCATAGCAAATGTTTAACAACACAAACATAACAACGCTGAGAAAGGCTGTGAGGCCGAATCATTTGTTACCCCTGCCACAGAAGTTACTTCAATAAATGGAGTCAATAAGAAAGCCGTTTGGAGTGCTCATTTTTTTTCCCACAACACAGACATAAGACAACTGACACCATAAATGTTTCAGTGTTTTAAAACATTCTGAAACTCAGATTTCCTTGTAATTTTTAGATTGTTCTGCATGACAAACTACAGTAAGGTTACACTGTGGTACATGTAGGAATTACTTCAAAGAAATTGGTGCCAAATCTGAAATGTTCACTCGTTTACTGTATTGTTTACTATAGGGAACAAAACAGTGTAACTCACACACCCTATATAGTGAATGAGTAACTATTTAGGACACAGCCTGTATAGTCAAGAACAGAGATAGTTGGTAGTGGCTGCTGTGGTGGTTGGGGACAGCATCATCTGCAATAAGACATCTCTTTATGATTCATAGTTTTGTGTGTCATTCAAAATATTATCTTTTCAAAGTGTTTCTTTTTTTCATAAAGAATATCATTCCATGAAATTGTTTATTTACAGTTTTTTCTGATCGCTTAAGCACATTTTTTGCACCTATTGGCTGTTTTTGCAAAACTCTACACACAAATAACAAAACCTTTCACCAAATTAGCAAAACATTGTAGATACCTTGCAAAAGCTAACACATCTTGCTTAACTCTGCAAACCTTCGTAAAAATGGTGTTTTTGTACCAAACAGTTAACACAAACCATCATATTAATTAGCACACAATGCGGCAACTACACACTAATGGTATCAATGAAAAACACATCTGGCTTTTGGTTTCTTTGTGCACAAGTTATTTTCAGTTTGAAGTCATACACAGGTATCCAACTCAACACACAGGGATTCAAAGTTCAAGTATGAATGTTCATTTACACACATCAATACAAACATTTTTTTCCAGCTGAACACACAAGAAAACATACAGTAATTTTACTCAGAGAAAACAAACAAAAAAAAAACAAGAAGTCTACATCTTGTCGTCTCTCTGGGTCCAACCACAACATTTTGTCAACATCAGCTGTAATGTTTTCTAGTCAAAGGAACTGACAAGAAAATATCTCTGGAGTGCAGTATCAAGGCCTGACATGAGGCCTAGTCAATGTCTATGATGGCGTGCCATCACTAGAGTTGTGTGTATGTTTTGACTATCATACAAACAAATCTGGCTCTGTGGTGTTGTGGTCAAAGTGCATGTTTGATATCCTGGAGGCCTGGGTTCAAATCCAGGTGGGGAGACTTTTTCCCCTTTACTACAATATCCCTGTATGCCTCCTCCATTGCCTGTAGAAGTCCCATGCATTGATCTGGATGATGGTCATAGACCTTCTAGCGCAAGGCAGACAAGGAGAACAACACTATTTTGACTTATAGCTGCACACATAGTTATGCTACCATGTTGTCCGACATTTTTTATGGCACGGTGTCCAATACAGTAATGTTCCTCGTTATAGTGAGGCTGAAACCTGCCTCATCCACAAGAATCAGCTCATGACCTATGGCATCTGCCTTTAGCTCCATCACTCTCTGGAAAAGACTAAACAAATGCAGCACAGCAGGCCCATGCACAGCCCTAGAGTATGCACGTTCGAATTCAGTGTCAATGCTACTGTGGCCTAGTGGTTAGGGACTGGGTCTTTGGATTGGAGGGTTGCAGGTTCAAATCCCACCCTACCCATGGTTGAAATGCCCTTGAGCAAGGCATCTAACCCCACACTGCTCCAGGGACTGTAACTGACACCCTGTAGATACCTGTTGCTCCTGAAAAGAGCGTGAGCTAAGTGTAATGTAATGCTACTATAGCCTTATACCTTATGATGCTTGCTACACTGTAGCAGATCAGATTAGGCTGAACCCATTGGCCAGCTTCCCTCAGGGTCATTCCACTGTCCACTAAAGTAGCTCTGATGTCATCAAAAATTATATTTCTTACTCTTCTTCCTTCCCTTTCCTCTTCCCTACCTCGTCCTCCTCTTACTTTGTCACCTCCTCATCCTCTAACCACCTCCTTGTCCTCGTCGTCCTCTCCCTCTTGTTTTTTCACCTCCACATCCTCATGCTCCTCTCTAACTCTCACTCTTCTTTATTCCATTGTACTTCACCTCAAAAGCTTACCTGTGGCTTACTGTATTGCTAGTGTTCAGGCTGATTGCAAAGTGAATTATTTATATAAAAGAGTTTTCACACGTGGCAGTGTGGCGAGAAAGTGGCAAAATAGTTTAAATAATAGCCATGATTGCGTATAGTTTTGCTAAGAGTGTGTTGATTATTTGCAAGTTGTGTGTAAAGCAGTGAGTTGTGTTTACAGTTTTGCAAAAAGAGTGCTGTGTAGTGGAAGTGTGTGTTACAAAATTACAAACAGAGTGCAAAGCAGAGTTTGTGCTATTAGTTTTGCGAACTCAGTGAGGGGTTTTGCTATAAGAATTAGTAGTTTTAGAAATTGTGCTACAACAATCACTATAAGTGTTAAAGCATTCAGAAAAAACTGTAATAAGAGAGATAGTTGGTGGCTGCTGTGGTGGCATCGTCTGCAATAAGGCATCTCTTTCTCACCATGATCTTATTTATCAGGAAGGGAAGTTGACACAGGGCTTCTTCTGAGACAGCAGTGGTGGAATTGATCCGTCAGCATATCCAAGGGAGCGTTGACTTTGTCAGCCTGAAACAAAGTGAGGACAAACCACTATGGCGGAAGTGCAGCTCTTAGCAGTTCCAATTGGACCAACACATACTGTATGCAAGTCTTATACACACAGAGACGCACAGACACACACACACACGTACACACACACACACACACACACACACACACACACACACACACACACATACATACACACACACGCACACACACACACACACACACACACACACACACACACACACACACACACACACACACACACACACACACACACACAATTCAAATAGATTTACCTACAGCTGATAACTCACAGGCTGCACAGAGTATGTAACACTAAAACACACAGGCTTGTGTAAAGTCAATGACATCATTGCCTGTGTAAAGCAGAAGGTCACATAAGGTAATTCCCTGCAGCATTAAGGAAGAGGGCAACTAAGTGACTGCAGCCAATCAAGTTATACATCAACCTGCCATATTTTTATAATATAAATAATTTTTGCATTTTTTAGCTTATTGTACATTGACTGGCATTGTAGACTTACTGACCGGCAGTGTGTGTTATAGTTATGTTGCTGTAGCGCATTTTGCAGCAAATGTTAACTGATGTGCTCAAACGCATGTTGGTACAGCACCCTGTGTTAAGAGTTTTGCAAAAGTGGACATTGCCCTGCAAAAAGTGTGAAAATTATGTCAAAAACTGTATTAGAAACAATAAATGTGATCTGGCAACATTCAACACCAAGGTGACCAATAACAAGATATTAATTTTCCAAGGCTTAAAACACAAGAACTCGCTTGTTTCCTAACATGTCCTCTTTATGACAACATGTTTTTAATTTCACATACAGGTTTGGAGAAGGAAAACAGTGACTGTGTTTGGGGAAGTGTTAAAGCCCACACATGGAAAACCACCTTATGAACTGAAAATCTATTTACAGGGTTTGTCAGAGACAATGAAGCCTAATTAAATAGAACACAGTTATCAACCTCGTTAAGGCTGCCGAAACAGAACAGGCAAAGCAATTCAGCCATATCTCCTTTAATTAACTAGCCTTTGAATCAGTGGCAGGCTGACAATGAGTGGGTTACAAGTTTTCTCCATTCTGTCTATGCCTGACACTGAACTCTGTTAAAGGGAAAGAAAGAGCTGAATAAGACTAAAAAGAACTAATTTTGCATGTTAATAATAATGCCTCTCTAAGGCATATTTTATTGGCAAGTATTTCTTTTTTTAATATGGCAGCAGTGGTTGTCCATTTGACTTGCTGATTGTAAAAGAGAGTCACAATACCCATTGGAAACTCCATCAAATGCTACAGGGTGAGAGTCATAACAGTTACTGAGCTCACTTACTAAATGCCCTTTTGGGATCTATCTCACTGGCACAATGAAAGAGCATTATTTCAATCACATGATCAGGCATGGTGTATATTAATTATGATTAAATTATTAGCTGCAAAAGAGAGATGTTGTTATTTACGCTTTAGCTGTGAATTAGATGAACAAGATGTCGTTAATGCCGTTTTGATTCCTCTACTGTGAATTAGATTTAAATTAGATTTTGTGGACCGAGCAGAGCTTTAGGCAGTGAACAAGTCAAACCCACTTCATATTGCATTCTACTTAATGTTCTCAATTAAACAATCTGGTTATTAAATATTTATTAAATATTAAAAGTGCGTAATTTTGGTAATACTTTACTTGACGGTTGAGTTCATAACACATTCATAGCAGCTGTCATAAACTGCACATAAAGCATTCACGACTGTTTCATGAGACATTACTCAACATTCATACCAAACCTTTCATAAATGTGAAAGACAGAACGATGACAACTTGTCGAAATAAAAGTCCAACAATTGCAAAGCAGCATTGCCATTAAAATTCCAAACCTCTTACCATGGTCAAGCAAATATGTTTTGTTTCAATGTATTTGTTTTATAATGTAATCTTTGCAGGTGATTTCTCATCTTTTGCTACCATTCCAGGTTACAATATGGGCCAGCTGTATGTACTGTAGGCTAGTTTTCCTCACGTAGTGTAGTGTGTAGTGTAACCCTTTTCTGATGTTGTCATCATCTTGGAATCTAACCTGCCCTAATATAATATATTATACATGTTCATTCAACACCCCCCCCTCACACACACACACACACACACACACACACACACACACACACACACACACACACACATACTTCATTCTCTTTTCTGATGTTCTCAACCAGACAACTGTTTTTTATTTTCACCCACACGCGCAGCCCTGCTGTGTCATAGCCTGTGTATTTCCTCTATGACAGCACACTCGATAGGGCAGTCCCATTGATTTTAAAGGGTGTCCTCACGCCTTGACTTCTTTAACTCACAGCCCTCGCCGGACACTCGGGAGCTCTTCACTTTCCATCATGGAAAAGATCAATGTTCACACCACAGACGGACACTGTTTTCTCAGCTCTGTCGATAGCACCCAGTCGGGAGATTTAATTTAGCTCAAAGAGGATGCCAGAACAGTTTAAGTCAAGCGATTGATGGGAGACACTTGTCAAACTGCATTTGAAGACAAAGTTAACCTTTGTAAAAACAAACTTAGGCTTTGTTATTCATTATGTAGGTAGAAATACTTTTTTGCGCAATGATTTTAATTTGTCCTAAAAGCGGTACGTGCCTTTTCTCTGTAAAAAAACGTAATGTGTATACATGACATGAATATTCCATCTTGTTTGTTTTTTGTTTGACATGTAGAAACAGAGTGAATGCTGTTGCAAAACTCCAGTGCATTGCATTGCACCAGGCTGCTTGCACTGGTAAAGCAGTCAAGGATACAAGGATGGTGTATTGTCACATGCAAAGACATACTGGGTAGAGTCGGACATGCAGTGAAATTGGTGATCCCATCTATTGACTGGTTTCAGAGCCAGCAACACGTGTACACGTGTAAAATGTACATAAAACTTGACTCAGACAACCCACATGTTAAAGGCAACAGCTTTTGTCTGTCAAACTACAATGTTTGAATTCACAGCTGCCTGCGTTAAGACGAGCTAAGGAGGAAATATAATATATGCATTGCTTTTATTCACACAATTATTGCCTCTCAAATATAAGGAACGGAGCTGATGCTCTCATAACAGCTGGGGCACACTCTTTGTCCTACTTGTGTTTAATATATTCATGACCTGACGCACCAGGATACAAACCCCTTCCACTGATTTCTGCAATCTATCGTGGTTAGTATCTAGGAGAGCTGAAAGCGATTCTTAGAGACAGTTTCTATCTGTGTGGAGGTAGAAGAAAAATAAAGAGAGTTAAGGTGGGGTAGAATAATGGGGATGGTGGCGGGGTATTGTAGTGGAGAAAAGGGGTACGAGGACATAATATATTTGTAGGGTTGGCTTCACAATCTCCATGGTGGGTGGTGGGCTGGGAGTGTGTGTGTGTGTGGGGGGGGATTACTCCAAGAATGTGGCTTAGTGACTAATCCAGATAAATTTACTAAATGTAAGTGGTAACTCTCTTCATAGAAGCACCTTTTCTTAGGTTAACCAGGAAAATAAATTTATCAGACTCTAACATGAGGAGATATAGTTTCCTTGCTCTAAGTAAACATACCCAGCTAAGTGACGAGTAAGCCTGAAACATAATACAGTATATAACTTGTTTTTTAACAGTTAAAATGAACCTGTTGAAGAACCACAGCATGAGGCTAAATACATGAACATGACATCTGTGTGCTATCTCAGACAAAGCCATTGTAATTCTGCATTTGTGCCTGCAGCATCACATTTTAATAGTATGGACATCAGAATACAATTGAAGTATGGGTGGTTATGAGCTGTGCTGTGAGTTTGAGACAGTCCAAAAAGATGTACTTCATTTGATAGCACTAAAAGAGAATTATATAAAGTTTCCAAAATGTTTTTTTGGACGATGGGAACGGGGATGAGAGATTTAGCACAGTTGTTTAAGACATGTTTAACATCAGTGGCCCAAAAGTATCAAGCAAATTCATAATATGCAACCCTTTTAGCAGATGGTGAGAGCAGTGAGATGCATCTTGGGATGTAGTACATCAAAGGACAGCTGAACTTCAGCGAACTTTGATATAACACAGATTGGCAGCAGCTGATTCGAATTTAAAATGTCTCTGTGGGCAGGGAAGGCATGGTGAATTTTTAGGATTTTTTCCATCTCTGGTGTAAACACAGGGTTAGACTTATATTTTCTCCAACACAAGACAACAAACCAGACTGAAAAACTATACAACTTTTTAAAATCTTAAATCTATAACAAAAGTTAAGGAAATTGTCTTAGGTTTGAGGCTGTTAGAAAATAAATTGGTTTATTAGTCTATTTTTAAGATGTGCATTGTCGTTGGAATGAAGGATCTTTTGTAGGTTTTCTTTTTGATCATAGATGTCTCACAAAATAAAAAGTGACAAAGCATAACTGGTTGGATTTACTGTCCCAGATCACAATCTCATTTCGATAGAGGCTGTTTAGAGCCAGAGGTAGAGATAGAAAATAAAGGCTTTAGAAAATAAAAACCTTGCTACATATTCGATTCAAGCATTTCCTGAACCAGCTGATCCTAATGAGCACACAAATCATCACACAGATTAGATAAGCTAACTAGTGAACTCAACAGTTTTTACTGCACAGGCTAAAGGAACACATGGCAGGGGTTTGCTTTATACGGCTAGGATCTCCCCCTTTAGTTCACAGTTTTAAAAAAAATTGTCTCCTTTTGTCATATTTCTTCCTTGGGAGGTTTATAGGCAATGTTTTTTTTTAAGTTACAACCATATTAAGCTTTATATATACACGTCCCTTTGTGTGATCACAAACAACACAATTGTGACTGTCAGCAAATGCAGCTTAAAACAGAGAAAATATTTTCACCTTACCCACGGTTTGTCAGTTAGTGATTAATCTGATAGATGCTCGGCCGACTTCAAAGAGGGGGACCTTTTAACATTTTGAAAAAGTGACTTGGTTAGAGGATGTGGTCGGTTCCTTTGTTCTCTGCGCTGCTCTACTGCAGAATGGTTGCTGGAAGGCAAGAGGACATGACAAATGTTCCCATAGTGCAACTGTGTGCTGCTGGGTTTCCCAGTGATGATGAAGTACATGTTCAGTAGGGAAAAAAAACAAGACTGAAAGTCCAACTCAACAACTCTCAAAATGGCCAATGGAGAATTTTTTTTCTCACACTATTCGTAACGTATCTCTGTCATTTGTATACACATCAAAAAATCTTTAAAAAGTACTAAAGTACTCAAAGACTCTGAGCAATATCCCTACAACCTGTTTTCTATCTCAGATCTCTTTTTTCTTTCCCGTTTTGTCTGTAATTTTATCTGTCCATGCCAAACATTATCTCTATTACTACCCTACAAACTATTGTGTGTCTTTTGCATTGACTACATACTGCCCCATAATTGCGGGTGGTATTGCTCCATTTTATCTGTCATTTTAAGCTCTCTTTCGATATACAAAATGATGGATGAAATGCACTTGAAATATGGATCGAAGAGTGTATCCATCTGCTTTGTGTACAGGGGAAAAAGAGTGCTAAGTGGTTTATGATGATCGGTGTGGCAAATGAAGAAACATCACCATCATTGAACGCCTAGAACTGGACCGGAGAGACTCAGAGTCTGCTTGCAATGTTTGCCAGTGTCCCCCTTCTTTGTTGAAATGTAGAGTCTGGACGACCTCATGAAACCAGTGCTTTTCTTAATGCTTCGTACAAGTGTCCCGCTCTTTGGAAAAGTAGAGTCTGTATCAGCCAATGAAACCAGTGCTTTTCTCAAGACTTCCCAGAAGTGTCCCCCTCTTTGGAAAAGTGGACTCTGGATCAGCTCATCAAAATAGTGCTTTTCTCAAGGCTGCGCAGAAGCCTGAAGCAGCCCCTGATCCCCCCGGGCTACAGACGGAGGAGACAGGGAACATCAGACCTGAAAGCCTGCTTGGTGTTTTAATAGCACTGACATTTTCATTCAGGAAAACCAACATAAGACTTGCTACATTTAAATCCCTACAGCTGATCGACGCAGAGAAAGATTAGGTTGTACACTGTGTGGTTAAAAAAAGACAAACTACACATATTGAGAAGATAAAAAGGCCAGCAAATAAAATTGTATCTACAGCTGCACAAAGAGGGGGGGGGGAGAGAGAGAGAGAGAGAGAGAGAGAGAGAGAAGCAAGGCAGAAAGAAAAAGAAACATCACAACCTTTAACAGAGAGAATATTTGATGTGGGGAGAAATATGCTCACTGTGCAAGAAGCAAGCAGAGAGGAGCTTGAAACTTCATGGGGCATTTTAAATATATAGTGTTAGATGCTCCAAGAGGGGGCTTGAGAGAAGTCTTTGATCAGTGTTGACACAGCACTTTGTGAAAGAGACCGCCCCACACACACAGACACACACAAACATACACACACATATATACACACGCACACATGCACACATATACATACGCACCCACCCACCCACACACACACAGACACACAAACACACACACACACACACACACACACACACACACACACACACACACACAAAGATGCCTCCCGCACATTGCACCATCTAAAATAAACAAATGTTCGTGGAATCCATTTCTCAATTTCTACACACTGAAATGCAGCCTGCTGTTTTCGTGTTTGCATATCTGGGTCTGCTGTCATTTTTTGCCTTGCTTAATGTCCCATTAATTTAGTATTCCACCTACGGGGTGAAATGGCACTTCACGCAAAATGCTTTACTTTGTCCTCTACAGTGCAGCCAGATGCTGAGAGTCAAGAGCATCTCAACCTTTACAGATAAAACTGGATTTTTTATTACAAAGGATTGGAAAAATACTTAAATGGCTGCCAAAGTTTGGACTGTTTTAAAGTCTAATAAAAACAATTATTTTGTGCCTGTCTAAACCTGGTCAACACTGTGTACATGGGCTGTATTTTAAAAGGAAATCAGCATGGAGCTAAGTGTAGTGGCTAACTACTAATTTCCTTATTCCTTTTCAAACCAACAGCAAAGTTTGAGGGCAATTCCTGTGCCTGAATTGGTTTTAAAGGAAATCCGCATAGAGCTAAGTGTAGTGGCTAACTGCTAATTTTCTTGTTCTTTTTCAAACCAACAGCACTCTGTGACCTCAAACATCAGGGCCAAAGATGGTAAAATTGGTAGAACAAGATACTTCATGGTAGTTCATGTGTATGGGAGCAAAGTGGAGATGAGTTCTGGGCTGCATAAATAGGTTGATGTGCTTGTCTGTAAGAAGGAGTAGAGTGTCATCCTATTGCAGCTCCCGACTCTTTACAACGAAGTAAACCGAAGCCAAAAAAAGAAAGGCTGGAGATGTGAACAGTGAAACAGAAGCCAAACATAAGCAAGGCATCATCTGATTAGACAAAGTGAATCAACACAATGGGCCCTATCATGCCGCGACGCACTGTGCATTCGCAACATGCGCATGCTGTCATTACTATTCTGTGCCAGCCCATCGTTCATTTTTTTAGGCAAAAAAATCACGTTGTCTAGATAGCAGATGACACTGCGCCCTCACGGGTGTGTCAGCGAAAAAAAGAGGTGTGGTCTGGCGCAAAGTGTGCCAGATGCTATTATAAGGATGCAAAAACCGCCACTGACCAACAAAAACCTGGTCTGTCGTCAGTTGGACATTGCTGAAAAGCTATTTTAGGGGCACACAACGCTTTGAACCCAGATGCACCTGCTGCTGCGCCAGAGAGACGAGCTCAACAGGCAGAAGAGCTGCAACATGTATAGACTGCATATGCATGTATTTTAAAGTTTTAGTAAGCAAACAGGCACAAATGTATAGCAATGTTCTGCAGTTTATTTATGATTTCTTTTGTCGTTTTAAATAAACAGCGTGGTAAGTTGTAAGAAATGAAATGGACAAATCAACAAAAAGAAAACTAACAGACTCATGGTTTGATGGACCTCCACCTTCCGTTTATTTTTGATGTTTCCTTTGAGTTGAAAGCTTTTGTTTCCCAGGTCTTCTAACGTTGTTGTACGCTTTCGGCACTGTTCGGAAATTCTCTTCTTGCCAAAGGAGGAGGACATAATTATCAAATATTTCCTCTTTTACTTCCTTGATCCGCAGAGGATATTGCTGAGAGAGAAAGGGACCTCCTACTGCAAGATTTTAGGGCAATTGCTGTGTCTGAATTGGTTTAAAAGGAAATCAGCATGGAGTGTAGTGACTAACTCCAAATTTTCTTTTTCTTTTTCAAACCAACAGCAAGGTTTGAGGGCAATTCCTGTGCCTGAATTGGTTTAACCCTCCTGTCATGTTCGGGTCAAATCTGACCGTTTTACAATTTATAACATTCATAAATATTATGTTTTACATCTGATTACCCCAAGACCTTATGATATCCTCCACACTGTGTACTTGAGCATATAAAAGTGATGATTACCTATATCATTCAATTTTGGGTGTTTTAATCAACCTTGTTACACCTGTGGCGTTCCCAGTCAAAAGTGACCGCCATAGGACATGAATGGGTATTCAGAGTATATTAATTCAACATACAGAAAATATGTTCATTTTGTAGTTCATTTTCATATTCCCAATTGTATTTTCACTGATGTTATTTAATGTTTACTTCTATAAATTGTTGTTAGATACTACTTTGAAACACTGTCCTCAACTAAAGAATGTTTAATAAAAAAATTGGTGGTGAAAAAAAATCCTTGTGCTAATTTAAGAGCAGTTAAAATAGATGACTTCTAAGACTCTTAGCTAGACAGTGACGTCATGTTCATGGCAGCTGGAAATAAATAGGGAAAGGGTTGTCCCCAGTAGGAAGGAACAGATGAACACCATCTCATATGGGCAGGGCCGTCGCAAGAGGGAGGCGGGGCCCTGGGCAAACTTGACAGATGCGAGGCCCTTTTCAGGATAACCTATTTTTCATGTACTTTCGTAGTTAGCGTGCAATTTGCTGGGAGAGTTCTATCCCTCCTTCTTGTCTTTCCCAAAGTTCCTGTAGGCCAATAAAACAACATCTCGGCTTTACCTGATGAACGTCATACTCGAGAGTACAACTGCATCAATAACAAAAATGAAATGCACAACTGAAACGGCGATAGGCAAGTTATGACAGTTTTCCCCCTGACTAGTTTACATATAGCCTATTCGTCATTGCCACCCCTTTCGATCTGAGCCGACGACAACTATCTTGACGTTCAAATAGGCTACACAGGCTTGTAAATGCACGCTGTTTTTGTAATTGTGGCATGAGCGCGAGACAGCCACGCGCAGCTCTCAGTAAATTCATGGAATTAAGTTGTAAATTAACAGCAATCAAAAAGACTACAACCCCCCTGCCATATTCAACAGATTATTACTAGCTAAATAGGTTTACGCGTGCGGTCAAAAGTTTGTTAAGGTGGTGCTAGCTGTCAGACAGTGACTAGCCTGTCATGCTATGAATTTGATGCTAGTAGAAGTCACAATAAGTAGACGCTAAATCCTACGTCAAATTATTTCAGATGCAATGAAAATAATATTACTTGTGACTGTCTTGGTAACTAGTGCCACGGCAGGCATGTGATAAAGGAAACCCTCTGTCCTACCTTAAGTTGGTGCAGCTATGATCCACTTGTGTTCTTGCTAACCCATGCTGACATCTTACTTCGTTTAATTTCACGATTGCAAGTGCACTTGTTTTTACATCAACAGTTCTTTTATTGTAGGCCAAGCAACTTGGTATATTCTGTATGCGAGCAACCCTCACTATTTGAGGAACCAGAACTGAGAGTGGGGAGGGGTAGCCAAGTGTGTATAAACTCTGTGCATTAAATCGCGTTCAGTTCTCTTACACAGACGCCTCTCTCTGTCTCTCTCAAATTCAATTTATATTAAAATGTGCTTTATTCGCATGACATCATATGTTGCATTGCAAAGCATCTATAGCGGTAACAATAATAAGAATTAAAAACAAAAAAAACTCTCTCCCCAAGAGGCCTTGTGCGTACAGCCGCCACTGATCCGGGGCTATTCCCAAAAGATCCGTGGCTATAGCCCCGAATGCCCAGGTCTAACGACGCCCCTGGTAGTGATACTTGAAACATCAGATGATAATAATAATAAGGGATATTTTTATACTTTATTTTGTTTCGTGTAAAACAACGTTTATGTATACTGAAATGAAATCCAAGCGTTTTATTTTACAGACATTAATGTCTTAGCCTACAAATGACCGCATGAAATTATTAGATTAACAAAACTCATTAGTCAAGCGCGAGGCCCGTCACAGCGCGAGGCCCAGGGCGACGGCCCCCTTCGCCCCCCCCTTGCGACGGCCTTGCATATGGGAACAAGTAGGAAACTGGGAAACAATTTTATAACAGAATCGCCCAGTTGGCTCAAAGCTGTGGCCTAGTGGTTAGAGAGCTGGTCTTAAGATTGAAGAGTTGTAGGTTCAAATCCCATGTCAGTTAGAAGATTGGAGGTGTGAGAATAAACAACCTGTGTTCTCCTGCACCCTTACCCATGGCCGAAGTGCCCTTGATCAAGGCGCTTTAGCTAACATTGCTCAAGGGACTGTAACTGAAACCCTGTACCTAAATAACTACAAGTTGCTCTGGATAAGCACATCAGATAAGTGTAACATTTTGCTCAAGTGCCATTTTTAGACATCACTTACTGTGAACGTGGAGTGGCTACGAAATCTGTGTTATATCAGTAACCAGTAAAACCACTCCATCCACCCCATCCAGATGGTGCCCTCAATCGTAAAAGGTTATCTTAGAGGTTATCCTTATTCTGCTAATTAATCATGGGTGTGTTTTGGGTGTAATATGCAGTAAACCAATCAGCTTGCTGTCTCCAATTTTCCTCTAAGAGCAAAGCACACTTAAGGCTCTCCTGGTGGATTGCTATTTCAAGGCGCGCAAACCTTGACCTTTCTGTCACTTGTGTGCAAAGCATGGGAGCTAACTCATGTTCTGCGTCACCCTTTCACCCTTTAATACGGCAGTATAGTCAGAAATAATAATTAGGTGTCTGTGGGATTTACATGGCATTGACCCAAAGCTAAAATTACACTACTACATGCAATGTCAGTAACGTAATAAGTTTCTCACACACATTTAAAGATATAGCCAATGAAACAGTTCTCAGAGCCTGTATGCATACAGTATTGGTCACATTGTATCCACAAATAAACAGTTTTGCTTGCTATTGCTTAACATCCTGAGAATGTTGTTGAGACAGTTGAGAACCACCCAGGTTAATGCATAACTTGAAAACTACCCAGGTAATGCATAAAAGAGGACTAAGCACCAATAAAAGAATGGTGTGACATTGCTAAAAACCTCCGGCAGTATCGTTTCAATCCCAAATAAAGGACGTTCTCATTAATGATTTGTACTAGATAGAAGATTAGCCTGGAGCAAATGTTTTTAAAAAGAACTACTAGGTGGTGACCCCCCCCCCCCCCCCCCCCCCCCCCCCCAAAAAAAAAAGACTGAGACTCTGGTTGTGTCAGTGATTTATTTGATACTAAATGAAAATACTAATGAGATAATGTCTAGGTCTTTTGGGCTTTTAGTAATATATCTTTAAAAACATTTTTAAGGGTAAACATTTTAGACAAGTTTAAACAAGTTATACAGAATGCAGAGATGGACATCCTGTGCAGTCAGAAGAAACACATGACAGGATTTTTTTTTCTCTTTGAAGCCTGGATCTCCATCTCTAGATATATTTGCTCTTTGGCTACCCTTATGTACGTCTACCAACACCAAAAATGTATTCCCTTTATGTTATGTACACAGTGTTTGCATTTAACATATGTCAGTTACATATAAGCTTTGACCAACTGCACCATGTCTTTTGACCTAAGGGACCGAATGGAAGTGTGTATCTAAATGCAGTGTTTACAGTGGCATTGGGTGAGAGCAGCGCCCATGCATAAACATGACGGAGGCTGTGTTTGCCGGCTAACGCCTTCAGCACCGCCCCATTGATCAAAGTTGACAGCTACATATGTTGGGTAAAGAGAAACATCATGATGATATATATTTGCTGCATTATTTACAGAGCTCAGCCCCCACTAAGGCGACAGTCCCTCGAGGTGATACGTCTCCAGATACATTATATCAGACAAATCACAGGTTTGCTGGGTTTCTGTTTTTTTTTTCTTTCTTTCTTATTCTCTCTTCCCACCTCTTTTTTTCCCACACAGACATTTATTTCTCACGTCTACGACTTAAACTATTTCATGTTGCGAGTCAAAAGCACAATTAGACCCACAAATAATGCTAACATGTTTATGGTAATATCTTTGCTGAACTCATTATGTATACAATATGGTTCTTCATTAATGTTAAGATCTGGAAAAATAAAACAAGGAAAATATGGCTAAAAAGTAAAACAAAATGCTAATCTGTCTAACATTCTTTGTTCATATCAGACAACTTACAGGTTGAAAAGATTTCTTTTTTTTCTTCTTCTTCCCTTCTTTTCTAAACAGACATCAATTTCTCCCTGTGTCTGTATCTACAACTTAAACTGTTTCATGTTGTAAATCAAGGGCACAAGTAGACCCACAAGTAATGCTAAGACCTTTTTATGATTATGTCTTTCTTAAATCCATTATATCTGTATTGCAAATACAATAGGCTACTCCCTTTTAGGACATACATTCTAAAAAAATAATGGGGCATGTACCGGTTCATTGATGTATGTATCCTAAAGGAACCTTCACTCTCCATGGAACCATTCAAGCACCTTTATCTTTTCGCATGTTCTGTATGTGAAAGGTACTTCACATTGAAAATGGTTCATTAAAAAAACGTTGCATCGACGCTTCTTTGAAGCACTGAAAAAGGTTCTTCTATGGCATCTCTCATGCCCATTTATGTATTCAAGTCTTGACTTATCAGTCAACATAGCTTCCTTTGTGATAGACACAGATTACAATATTAGGAATATTTGAAATGTGGTCAGAAAAGTCATTGTTGAATCTGTTAATCTGTTATTATGACAGACATATTTAAAAGGTCATATCAAGTACTGACAGAACACAAACATGAACTGTCTGTAAAGATTCTCATTCATCCAAGTCATGTTAGTCAAATGAGCTAAGTTGTAAGCAACTGGACCTCTTTTGGTACAGTAGCTTGAAGACGTTTCACCTTTCACCACCTTTTTAGCTCCTGGTTCCCTACTGTCATACCAGAACTAAAGAAGCCTTTTGGATGAAAGGTGAAGCATCGTCAAGCTACTAAAAGAAGTCCAGTTGCTTACAATTTAGAGCTCATTTGACAAACATGACATTTTTGATAAATACATGGAAAGGTTGATAAACCAACTTTGTGTAAGGTAACTAAATTGTGCAATCCTCTTAAATTGCAGTGTCAATTCCATTTGTCTGAAAAGAAAATGCAATGAGGTTAACACTGATAATGAAAACAATGAGCTAGTTTCCATCCACCTTTTTAAAAATGCAGTATGGTCATTACCATAAGACCTCCTGCTTGGAAATTCACACAATTGTCATAAACTCACTAACTCAAGTTCACATGTAAATTCTATTTATTACAGTGGATTCAATTCATACAGGTGGAATGCAGTGTAAGTCAGTGTAAACTCAACAGTTTATATGCATGCATTTACTTCAAGGTAATCTTGTAAATGTTGTATTTTAAACAAAGTTCTGAATGAGCTCAGTAACAATAATTTATAGCAATTAACTGAACGCTCACATAACTTTCCAGTGATTTCTGCTTAGGTCAATCCAGGACCAAGGACAGCTACCAGGCACTTTTCAGACAGCAAACATACCTATTGTTGAATTAGTAAACAACATTTTAACATCTAATGTCTGTCTGTTTCTTACTGCTTGAATCTTTTGGTTTTTTTTGTCTTTTCTGCTCCCTAATACATCAGAGAGCTCTCCTTAGCCCACAGTTTCCCTTGACCAAAATGATCAACTAATCAGCAAACAGAACTTGAAGGCAGAACCAATAAGTTTAAAATGCTTACCCACTGCTAAGTGAACGTACAGTATGTCTATAGAGTGTGTCCAGGCACTGGTAAAACAATCTGGTTTACCATGCTACCAATGCACATACAAGTCCCATTCATTAGAGGGAGGTGCACTTGCATTCAATTTGTAATCACACTCAACTAATAAACCTCATAAAAGTCGTGTAATGAACAGGTGGATGAAAGTGCCAAACTTAAGTAAATACATACAGTGTAAGTACATACAAATAGTTTTAATGTTGTTACATTTAGATACACTAAAATCATTAAATAAAGTGTTACCAAGTGTACCCTGTATTTCTAATGCAGCTACAATTATGCAGCTTTCCACACATCATGTAATACATTTTGATACTGTTTTGCTATTTTATTGTGTTGCTATAGGTTCGGACACCCAGCACATGTATTGTGTATTTCTTTTGCAGATCCATGACCAGTTATGCTACCGTGTACTCATCAACAAGAATCTTAATGTATTTATTCCTAGTATTTACTGTTTGAGCTTTATTTCCAGTGCTTTTCCACAAAGAATATTATTGGCACAACCTTGAGAAACCATTATGAATATTCTTTGTGTTCAATGCTGGAAGGAATAACAATAGATGTACGCTTTGTGATTCCTTTGAATGTGTGCACCTGCTAATACATCCTAGTACAGTTCATTCTGTAACAAGGGCACTTTCCTTAAGCAAACGAGGAGAGGTATTTGTACAAAACAGCCTTGCTTTTTAAAAATAACATGTGTACAGGACAATAATTGTTTGTACTTCTCATACAAAACATAATGGAAAACAGTGTGTGAATAATAGTTTTCTTCAAACATGTGATAGGAAAGTAAGTAATTAAAAAAATATTAAGTGAGTGAGTGAGTAAATGAGTAAATGAATAAATGAATGAATGAATTAATCAACCAATCATTAGTCAGTCATTGATAAATAAATAAATAATTAATTTATAAAAAAAATCAATCAATCAATCAATCAATCAATCAATCAATCAATCAATCAATCAATCAATCAGCCAGTCAATCAATCAATCCATCAATCAATCCATAAATTAATCCATCAATCAATCCATCAACCTAGGACCTAAAAACTCCATACAGTGTTAATCCCTGGGTTTTTAACACAGGCTTGCAGCCACCAAACATGATTATTAAATCAACATTAAATTTAACATAGTGGCCTGAGCTGACCGTCATGTCACCTTTAAATGTTTGTTTTTCATCTGTCATGGGGACCTCTGTGCTTTTCAAAAATATATTTTTAAACCAACTCTATAAAGGCAATGAGGTGGAAACCACTGAGAGGATTTTTTTTTTCTTTTTTTTTCCCCCACTGTCACAGCAGACATTGGTCAGCTGCTTTCTCTGTTAGAATGGGCCTGTTGTTTTCTGTGTTGATTTGCGACTCCGTGTGTTGTCTGCTGGGATGTCATTGCCCTAGCTAGCCCATATATTCATTTTGTTGGCTGGAGTCAACAAAACCCACATGGAGCATGGCTCCTGCTGATTGTCTGTTGTGGGAGCGGCTATAGATTAAGTATCGAATTTCTTTCCCCAATGTTTGCCGAAACCAGCAGCACTGTGCCTCACACCAGGACACTAATAACATTGCGGCGTTTGTCTGTTTAGGATGGGATGGGGTGGGGTGGGGGCAGGGGTGGGGTGGGGTGGAGGGCAGACTGGGGATGCGGAGTGAAATAGAATTAGGTGTGATGGTGAGAGACGTGTGTGAATGAAGAAAGAAAAACAAAGGTGAGTGGGAGAAAGAGAGAAAGATAGAGAAAGAGCCGAGAGAGACACACACACATAAACGGACAGTCAGACAGACAAAGACAGAGCAAGAGAGAAAGAGGAGAAGGAAGAGAGATAGATAGATAGATAGATAGAAAGAGAGAGCGAGAGAGAGAGAGAGAAAAGCGCTCTGGGAGAGAGCAGAAAAGAGAAAAAGAGACAGAGATAGAGACAGAGAGGGAGAGAGAAAAAGAAAGAGAGGGGAGCTGAGCGGTGCATTGTTAAAAGAAGATAGGGGGGCATCTCCATCTCCATGAGTGTGTCATTCTCTCATGGCCAGGGTAAGAGTGGTACTATGGGCTTGGCGTAGTGACAAAGGCCTGTGTTGTGTTGTGTTGCTATGTGAGCTCTGTGCACACTTGTGTCTACCCAGGGGAGTGTCACATCCAGTGGAGAAGGCCGTACAGTCCTGTATGCTGACTCACACTGTTGCCATGACAGCAACCTGTTATGGGACAAGGTGACTATGGCCACCTTGAGTTAGTGTCAGCAGCAGTCTCTCTCACAGTTTGTGTGGTGCAGGTACAAAGCAATGAATGGTAATACATGTAATGTTCTTTGTAATGTATGTTTATGCATGTAATGTTCTCTGTGGGTGTTGGCGTACAACAGCCACTGCCAATGTATAAAAATATACATTAAAAATGTAAAAAATTAAAATAATAAAATATACAATATATATGTACTTATTAGTCAAGATGTAAAATCATAAAATGGACAATTAGCACCATTGCCTAGTGATTTTAAGGTGAATAATTAATTTGTAATAGTAGAAAATTGGCAGTCAGAATAATGTGAAAACCTCTGAAAATATAAGACATTTCTGGACAAAGAGTAATATCCACATCACCTCTAAAGTGGAATGTTTGTAAACATCTGTTAAATGAGCACTAATCACTTTGTGGCTTCTAATTAGTGCGTTAATACTATATTGTTAAAAGCCTACATGGAGAGCTTTTACACATTAAAAGATGCTACTGTTGCACTTGTTTCATATGGTTTTCACAGTTTCAGAATTTTACAGAGGCAACATTGAAATCAGGATCTACACGTACATATCAAAACAGACAAGTGATGGTTTAATTATGATGAGTCTGTGAAGCTGCCTGGTGGGTTCTCTCTCCCCATGGTGCTCGATCATTAATCCATTACAAACAACACCTGTTACTCAATATGTTGATGAAGATACTCTCACTAACGCAAATACTGCAGCTGCTGAGTGCGAATTGGTATTGCTTTTGTTAAGCTTTGGTGATGGAGAATGAGTATGAATCATCTTCTGTCCTTCTACAGTCTGCCCGTCATCGATCCTTCTGTCCTTCTTTGACTGTATTAGGTAACCGCCATTTTCGCTGGTTGAGCTTCGTAGTCTATGAGGGAACTGGTGATGACATAGATACTGCAGACCTCTATTTGAATGATGGAATTCACTTCTACTTAAGCCTATTGTCAGTATTTCAGCAATGTTAAAGAATTATATACAGCCAAACAACCTGACCATATTTCCACACAGTCAACTGTAGGTGCTACAAAAAAACACTGTTAATAATGCCTTCAGAGCATTATTATTATTATTATTATTTAAAAAAAAAAAAAACAAACATGTTTACTGGCAGCAGTGGCACCCGTTTCTTTCAGCCTGACCTCTGAGCTCCGAAATTGATTATCCACCCAGTTGCCTTGGGGAAAAATCCAGCACCTTAAATCTGCCATTTCCAGCAGCTGTGGCATCATTAGGCTGACATTTGCAGAGCATTAGCTGCTGTTTTGATGCGGTGATTGGACTTCATCGTCTGATCGCACATTATTAAAATCGAATACGGGTGGGTTTTTTTCTGCCTTTTTTTTTCCACTGGCCTTGCCTTGCTTCCCATGGCAGCCATCTGATTGGAAAATGTAACTTTTGAGATATTTAATTATGTTTGTGCCCTAGCAGAGAGAAGAGAGTGACACTGTTGCGGCAGTCCATCAAGCATAAGCCAAGTTTGCCTTACCTAAGACTCAGAGCTCTGGGAGATATGCAGGCTTAAATACAACAACAACAACAACAACAACAACAATAAGGAGAGGAGGATGGCAGACATGCTTTCATTTGCTTACTCACCAAATGGTAAATAAGATCCTGTAATCTCATCGGAGGACCTGTTTATCAATGATTAAGAGGAACGGCAATAAAACAAAATCCATAATACAACTAAACTGAAAAACATGTTTTTATGAATGTTACAAATGCAATTAAACACATACAGTACATAAAAAAGACAGACACAAAAATATCAATACAAATATGCAACACATTTTTTAAAAATCTTTACAAATGTTTTTTTTTCTGTACTCATACTAATCAAACAATATTCTCAGGGTCGTATTATGGGTTTTAAGTGCTGGCGTAAATTGCTACAATTGGTCTCATGACTAGTTTTGCTGGGCTGTATAAGGAATAAAGCAGTGATGCACAGAGATACTAAATGAAGAATAATACACTTTGTGGCGATGTGGTAATGCTAAGAGGCTTTTGGCAAATCATTTAGCTGAACAAATGTTCTGAAGGTTCTGTACATATCCCAGTTTTTGAACATTTGGACTTTTTAATACAAGTGAGTTAATACAATATTACTGTAGTTGTTTTTACACTCTCCGAGAAGGTACAGAATTGAACTTTTAGGGGTACAAAGCTTGTCACACCGGCAGTACCCTCAAAGGCACACAATTGTACCTTTTCACCACTGTTTTACAACTAGGTTGTAGCTTCTCCAGAGCTGGAAAGGTACTTATCAATACCTTATGATCCAAATATTGGCCTTTGAGGGTATATTAATGCTGACTGTACCTTAATATACAGATTTGTACCCCTCCTGTCACAAAATATTTCTGAGAGTGTACATCCCCACCAGATTCAGGTTGAGTTTCCATTGGGTGTTACAAAAGCTTCATAACTATAACGTTACCATATCAAACAAGTGTTACCTGCTTTTTCTTTGCAAAACTTATTTCATGATCCCCTTAGATCTTTAGTTATACCCGAAGAAGCTCAAATTAATGAACAAAATCTATTTTTAAAGAAACCTATTTTCACTAGTTTGTGTTCCTCCTCCTCCTCCCTCTCCTTCTCCTCCTCCTCCTCTTTCCAATACATTGTTAAGCCAAACCTCATAAGTGGGCAGTGTTGTCCTTTTTTGGGAAAGAGCATTTAAAAAAAGGAACAGATAGCATGGGAAAATGGGGGTGGTTTGACCCTTTTTGCCTTCCAGCTAAATCACTCAACAGTGCTCAACACTATTACCTCTGGCATCCACACCACGAGAGGTCAGAGCAAGGTCCATAGCCATTGAAGCAGCAGTCTTCACTCTCTTTGCCTCTTCCTGTGTTGGCTCTGCTGTGCAACAAAGAGGACGAGAGGTCAAAGGTAAAACTGTGTTTGGAGCAAATTGGAGCTGGGTAGCTGTTTTTAAACTTTCATCAACTCAGGAGCCTTGTGGTAGATCAGATCAGAATGTAGTAGCTGGAAGTCTTGCGTTTGCTGACATAAGAATCCGTGGAGAATTTTTACATTGTTCTCATTTTTCACAATTTTCTTGTTTATTTTTTATTTTTTGAAGACACACACACATATAAAGTGCACATTGTTTTCTTATGACACATTGCTAGTGTTAGCGTTATCAACTAGGTATATAAACTCAGTCCATCAATGGTCATTTGGCATGTAGCGCCACCTAGGAAATATTGTAAATTTTTAATTTGAGGTTTTGAGTCCCAAGTGTAGTTGCTTAGTTGTCTTTTCTGTGTGTGTCTGGGTGTCCAAGTCATTATTTTAATAAAAAAATGCAGGATCTGCAATGTAATGCAAATGGCAGCAAAAACTCCTTCCTTTTACTACTATGGCCATGAAAACCCCAGATTCTTGGTATGTAAGTATCTTCACCTTTCATTACTCCTTCTTATGGTACAGTAATAAAGGTGGTAGCTGAACTGAATCTTCGTTCTCTCAACCTCCAGCGCATCTTCACTACAGCGTCCTTGGTCTCCACTGCTGGCACTGGCTCAAAGGGTTCTGCTCTGTATTCAAAGTGTTGAGTCTCTCGCTGTGACTGCAGGTTAGGTTGGCCTGTGCGTCAGGAGGCCATATCATCTTCACTCTCGGTGTTCCAATCAGATGATGCTGCAGTCTGTTTCTTTTTGGGGTACATTCACCTGCTTTGGCTTGCCATGTTTCCTCATCACAGGACAAAGTTTTTCCATATGTTAACAAGCACAAGGCAGAAGGAGATTGCTCTATTCCACATACAGTAGCTCGGTCCAGCAGTTTCTGGTGTGGTTTCATACACTGGGATATCCAGACTCCCTCTACTCAGAGTTTTGCACACTGTGCTTTCACAGCAGGAACCACTTTTCTCCACTCAACTTTGGTTCCTCAGAGGGGCTGTGTCGTCAGTGTTTGAAATCATGAGCTGTTTTGTTTTTTTTTGCTGTTTTGGTGGAATTTTATAGGCCTCTTGCATTCCATTCGGCCCATTCTCATTAAGGAGCAGGTTAAACCTTGTCTACAGACAGAGAAGGTGAGTTCCCAGGTTACAGGAAATAAGGAGGAGAAAAGCCAAAAGTAACACTATTTGTATTATTTAATGCATAGAGGATTTTTGGCAGTGAGCTTTTCCAGACTCCAGTTTTTCCCTCATCGGTATATTTTTTCACCATGGACCACAGTGTCATATTAAATCTCTTCTTGATATATTCAAATGGCGCCCTTATTGGCTGTGTTTCTAATCTGTAATGATTTAACAGCCCAAAAAATATGGAGCAAGGGGGTTCATGTTGACATTACACTTCAGCAATGTGCTTTCAAAAGCACAGTAATTTGCCTTCATTTTGTCTTCCCATATCCTATTAATTTCTGTGAGCACTTCATGTGAGAAATGTCATGTGTGGTATAAGAGTGTGTAAACTTGCTAAAATGCTCTACAACTACAACATTACAACATTTCTACAACATTACAGAGAGTCTTTAGTAACACATTACAGTACAACTTGGTTGTTGCCATTCTGGTAACAACAAACTTAAAATAGCGGGTGTCGCTAAAAGGGTTAAAAGGTTATGTTTTGGTCAGTCTCCAGTATGTCAGTCAAGTTAAGGCCTGCACTGAATGTCCTTGTGACAGTTTCAGTGATTCTCGTCTCCATGGAGCTTGTTCTCAGTCCTATGTCTGGTTGGGTGAGGCTGCTTGTGTTGGAAAGTTCTTTTGATCTATCCTACTTCTCGGGTCTGTCCAAAAATTCTGAATTCCTTTCTTAGGGTCACTTCAGGTCGGACGAGTCGCTAGGGAAGTGCTGTCTTGCATCTTAAGCTTGTCCTCTAGCACATCTATACTGTATCTTCTTCCCATAGACTGTGTATTCTTTCTTCCAAAGAGCCACATGCTTTTGACTGTGCTTTGTGTATACAGTTTTTCATAACACGCATTGTAATGGTCCCTGTTATATGGTATGTAATTACATCAACATGTAATATTATGCACTTACACTGTACATAAAATACAGTCTAAGTACAAAATGTTATACATTGTTACACATTTTGTTACACTGTACTTCATGATGTAGATACAGTGTATCAAGGGCTAGTAAAATAAAATGCAAGCCAGTTGTTTTTTGTTATTATTGGAACGTAACTACCGCGATAGACAAGGGATCACTGTAATGAAGCCAGACATTCCTAAACAGGGGTGGCTAAGGCTAGCTAGGCTGTAGTACTTCCACTCAATACTGTAATTCGCTACAGTACTCCCCCAGACAACTTTACTGCCGCTCCAGCTTGGCTACACCCAAATGTTGGCTTACCAATCAGCGAAGAGAGGGAGGGACAAAATTAGTCTGTATGCTGCATTCAGGCATTTGCGATTGGTGGAAAGCAGGCCCAATAGTTTTAAGGTCCACAGAAAGTAGCTACACACCAGGAAGAAAACATATGCCTATGGTTAGCAGTGAGACTCTTTCCACAAGATGAAAAACAAAGTGAAAGAGTCTAGTTCATCTGGATAGGTTAATCTGGCTTCAGAGAGTAAAAGATCACACCATGTATTTGTTGAAACCATTCACAAAACCATGTGATTCTAATCACCACAACTCCTCAACAAGTTAGATGAACTAATTACTGACATTACCTGGGTTATGTGCACATGTAAAACCAATATGTGGCAGAACTTTTATTCTGTCAAACCAGGATTAACCACCTCTGTCTGTACCTACAGTACCAAACTCACATGTACTGTACTACTGACCCGTTCTTCCTCATATCCCCAATTACGGCTGTAAGCACTAAGACCTGGCTTCAGATCTGGGCACTGGGGTATGTATGGGCCACAGTAGTCACTCTGTGCCTACGTAAATTGTGTGTAAATGTTTTATAGGCTTGTCAGTGAGCGTGGCGACGGCTAATGGGAATATTTGTGTGGGCGTCTCAGGAGCCATGACAAGAAAAGGGGGGTTCCTCCTGGAGACAAATAGTTCAATTTGATGGAAAATGAGGCCTAGTTATTCAGACCTTAGCATATGAGGCGTGAGAGACTACAACTGGGAATTGACTATTCATTTAGGCATATGACTCTTTATAAACAAATATGTTGGTCTCTTTTCAATGGCTTTAATGATATGTGAGCCCCAGGAACCTCTCTTTCTCTCTCTCTCTTTCTCTCTCTTTCTCTCTCTCTCTCTCTCTCTCTCTCTCTCTCTCTCTCTCTCTCTCTCTGTGGGATGAACGCACTTGGTTTGAATATTAATGTTTTTTGTGAATACAATGCAATGGCAATGCAGCTAGCTAAGACCTTGTCGTGATATTAAGGCCATAAAAATTGTTTCTTTTTTTCATACCTCCTGACCATTAAGAAATGAAGTAAAAGATTATGCTATGACCGCACAGTTGTGCAAAGCATTAATGGCCAATTCTCATCTTTTCAAGCTTCTAAAAACACTTTATCATAGGTATTAAAAAACATTGCTGACGACCTCTGTCACACAAGAATTACCCTCTCACCCCCCTTAATTAGAGCTATTTATTAGTTAAAAGCTTTGAAGGATGAAATTAAAACGTGATTTCCTTGTAGCCAAATCGGATATCTATTACTGAATGCACCGGGACATCAGATCATCAACACTAATCAGGTCAGCATCATGCTCATATTGACATGAGACGTTTTAAAGATCACAAAACATTCCTCAAATATGTTTGTAATAATAACCTGCAGAAAAGAAAATCCAATCCCTGCAAGAACTGTACTTTTGTCTGATGTATCTTGGGTGGTATTTGCATACTTGCAATACATTGTTATGTTAGAAAACATGTTTATGAAAAGCCAGATGGTCACTGAGGACAGATAAAAGAATAGGAATGATATCACAGGACCACCCACCTACTGCCTAGTTTATGCACATGTGTTTGTGTAGCCGTAGCCAGTGGCTAGCTGTTGTTACGGGCCTAGCTGTTACTGCTGCCTGTCTGTTGGCCTCTGTTTGTTCTGAGCTGTGGTTAAACTACGCAGCAAGCACAACAAAGGCTGCATTTATTATAGTAGTCTTGTCATATCAAATGTAAGTCTCAGTTGTAAGCACGATGGGTTTCAAAAATTGTAGACAACTTTCCACCTCATGCCTAATATTTCATCCACTTGCATAATTATGATGAACAACCAATATTTTATTTGCAAAGATATCTTCAGTTGATTTGTAATAGTCCTGACAGGTTCTCACTGCTTCACTTCAAACATGGCCTTTAGATGCTGAATAACAACAGCCAGCTAAAGAGGCTACAGTCAGAATCTACAACACCAATTAATCTTAGTCCACCGCAGTGTAAATACACAAAGAGGGGAGCATCACTCACAAAGGGGTGCAATCAACATGGAGGGGAGGGTGCCCTCATGCCTTTCGCTGGTGTAGGGATGGGTATTCATATCTTTGGTTTCAGAAATGTAATTGCTCTTGTTTTTTTTTTTTATTTGTTGCATTACATGTAGTAATGTTTACAGACCAACTGGACCCTGTGAATTAGACTCCTAGATAAAAAAAAACCCAACCATAGGATGATCGCCCAGCCAACAGTATTATGAGTAAAAGACAGGGTACAGGTACGTCTTGAAAATGCTAAGTGTTCTCCAAAACAATAATAGATTAGAGTAAGATTTGTTGTCAAGAAGGCTTGAATCTCTTCTTTCAAAAAGTACTCTTCCTACAGTAAGTGCACAAGTACGCTATCTTGTTTTTTTGTTTTTTTTTTGAAAGGTTTATAGTAGCATATGTCATTGCAGTGTTCGTGTTTATCAACTGTATGATGTTGTATGTATAATGATTCACAAACTAGGTCATACTTTTCAGTAATATTGCAAATGTATACAGGGGAAAGAAAACAGCTATCGCATTATAATTATTATATCACAAGGTGTTCTCTCTCAGGTCTCATCAAAGAGGGCTTCACATAAGGAAGTCGCTGGATAAACAGAAAAAACTGTTAAATGGGACAGCAAATGTAATGTAGTACAGAGTTGTTTTTAAAGACAGCACACTGCTCCTGTATTCATGAAGAAGATGTAAGATGTTCAGCGAGTAAATGTTCGAGGTGTGTGAATGGTAAATTAGGGAATCCTATTACTGCAATCACCTCTGAGTTGAGTGCTTGCTAAGCAGACAGAAAATGAAAAGTTTCATGCTGTTAGTCCAGTTTGGTGTTTTTTGTAATACAGAGACATCTGCTGGTCGCAGTGCTGGGAAGCTTTGCCTTATGCTACTGTGGATGACAATTAAGTCAAGTATTCTTTTTAATAAAAAAATAAAAAGATAAGTGATGTGATGTCTGTGTGGTGTTTGTGTGTAGATTAAAGTATGTGTGTTCATTTTAACAGATAAGAGTTTCAGCTGTGTGTGAAGACTGGCAGTTTTAAATGAAATCACCCACCTACCTATTCCCTTTAGGGCACTGCCGGCAAGCAGACAGATACTGCCTCCCCTCGGAAATGTGTGTAGTATTGTGGGGTAATATTATCTACATGTAACATAAGATGCACTGCAGAACAACTAATGCATAATTGACAAAAATACATACATGTATATTATGTGAAAGCCTAGCAAACATTAATATTCAACTAATAGGGTTTTTGGTTTTAGTCAGAGAGGACGGATTCTATATAAAAATGGCATGCAACAGGAATGGCAACAAGTCGTTCAATTTCTTATTATATATATGCCAAATGAAAGGGTAATGTTGATTTTAATAAAACATGCAAATGCTTAACCCAATTCTGCCAAGAGATCTATCTCAATGCAGTGACAAAGAAATGCACTGTGGCTGTTTACTTGCTGCATTGGTACACAGAACTGTCCTCAATCCTATCACAGGTCCAGTATATCATTATGTTTATTGAAGGTGTGATGGAGTGACCATCACTAGGGTTGTGGGTGTGCTGTGACTGTCATAACAACGACCCTGGTTTGTTGGTGTTGTGGTCAAAAGCATGTTTGGTACCTTGGAGACCTGGGTTCGAAGCTGGGTGCGGTGACTTCTCCTCCCCTTTGCTACAGGAAGTGTGAAAGCATGAGAAGTAAAGCTCATGTTAAGGGATTTACCTTAATGGAACATGTATGATGAGTTATGAATATTGATAAAAGAATTTAACATCTAATGAGAGCATTAAAGACAAGCTTATAAAAATAACAATATCATGCTAGTATTATAAATTGGATGAATGGACCATATTGGTATATCAGGGCCTTGAATTTCTAGTATGAAACTTCTCAAACTCATAACTGTTTCCTATTAATGACTGACAATACGTATTGATGAAGGGAACTCAAACCGTGACTTGAAATAATGGGTTGCTCGTTGTGGTGTTGTAAAATGGGATGAATGATTGCTATTGTGCTTCATTAATTTTGACTCAGAAGCCTTTTGTTATGCATGCTGAATATCTACTCATTTTTTTCACACTTTTAGTTTCTCCTGCTGTATGGCAACACCTTCACTCTATGTACGCCTCCATAACACACACACACACACACACACACACACACACACACACACACACACACACACACACATACACACACACACACACGCTTCAGGGATATGAAAAGCGCCGTTACGCTTTTCTCGCTCTTCATCATCCGCCTTTGACAGAAATTACATGATTCAATGGACTTCAGGAGGGCCTGATGGACAACTGACTCTAAAAGTGTTAATAAACAATCTGCTTTCCTATTGCCAGCTCACTTTTCACCTCTAACTAACAGCTTTAACCTTGTCTGCTGAGCCTAACGTTCCCCTGTTCCCAAGACTGCAATGGGCCTTAACTGACATCTGCAATTCAATTTTCCATCTTCTCTTTCTTTTCAAATGGTGGAAGAATGTGAAAATTATGTAAAGTGATGAAATTCAAACACACCTGGCTCTTGTCCTTGTCACTCTTGATCTCCTCAATCTTGAAGGAGTGGAACGGGTATGGAAACAGCTAAAGAAATGGTTGGTAAATGATTTTCAATGGTGTGTCTGACCTTATATTGAGCCGATATGTTTGAAAACAAAAACTGCACCAGTGATAGTTGGGATCTCGGATGTATAGGGAAAAAAATAAAAAGAAACAAAATGGGGATGTTATTCTCCAGTGCTGTAGTCCTTGTACATTTGGACTTTTAAACAGGTATGTGTGATGCTGTACACGATTCAGATATGTCACTCTAAGGTCACAGTGACCTTCATGGCCTGGCGTTTTGCTGAATTTGGCAATGCTTGAACTCATCTTTTCTCAGCTCTATTATTTTGAACTTTGGTGAGCTGGGATAGAAAGTCTGAACTAAGAGCAAGTCTTTAGCAATGGCTTTTTTGTCCCTGAAAACACACCTTAACCATAGTTACTAAACAGTAAAGATAGGAACTACAGGTTAGGACATTTCTAAAATATGGCCCCAACGGAAGGGAAGTATAATGCTGTGGAAAGTGTATCCTATAGTAAGGATAGTGCACGTCAGAGTGGGAGGGAAAGGCACCTAAGTAGGTATAAGATGACAGATATGGACAGTGATGGTTAACCTGGCAGTTTCAGAAGCTACAATCCAGTACCATGTATTTGTTCCAGCCATTTACTAGATCAGCTGATACTAAAAGCACAACTCTTGAGCCAGGTAGAGGAGGTAGCTACTGAAATCACCTGTATTTAGTATACAGATTGACTCAGAGGGGAGTACTACAGTCATGATTCACTGTAAAAAAAATCAAAGATTCATCAGAAACAGAGGTGTCCCTTTTATACGATACAATCCTTAAGACTGTGATTGTGAACTAGAGGCAAATTATAGAGCCACGATCCACTGAAACATGGTACACTAATCAGAAACAGAGAAGCACATAACCATCTGATGTGCATGACACAAGCCTTATTAAGACTGAGGCAGCTAAGAAGGCAGCTGACAAACATGTCGTTCAATCAGTCAACAGTTTTTAAATCCAGGCTTGGGATAGATGCAATGGATACATGTAGTGACTGGATCTATATTTCTTATATAGATCATGACGTTGAAGAGTATGTGTTCAGCACATTCAACATATTTTGACATGAACGGACTGTAAGCACTTGTTAAAGTTGGCGATGGTTGTTTAGGGGTTAACCCTGGTACACATACCCATATTATCACACATGACCACTATTAGATAAGAAATACTGTGAAAGAGCAATGTTGTTGTGACAAAGCCATGCACTCAGTCATGCTTTTAAATGATTTTGGTATAGCTAGCCACATGCACTTTGAGTCATGGTCTTTAATGTTTTCAGTTCAGCTTTATGTGTTGTAAAGTAATGCCCTCTTGTGTCGTGCTTTTGCAATTGCATCTGTCTCAGCTCATAGATGTGTGGCAACAACTCTGTAAAATCTGTTCAGTAATGGGAAGTTAAATTAAAATTCTTAATTTTTAAATAACAGCTGTCTGCAATTTATCTATATTACATAAATCATGTTTCCCTCTAGACAGAAGCAGTACTTCCACTCTTTTTTCAAGAATTATTTATCTGCAAAAATTAATGCACATACGCATTTTATTCTCAGTCAGAACAATCAATAGAACCACCAAAGGATATGCTGATGCTATATATTAGTCAAATTGTTTTGTATTGTATTAGTTGAATTGTTTTTTGACCTTCAAGCATTCTGGCAGCACAACAATGGACATGACCACCACAACATATCCAACCACCTGGGGAGGCGTTCCAAGTAGGTCGATTAGTGAATACCCAAGCTAAGGATAAGAATAAGTGGTAAATCTTCTAATAGGAGACATATGGATTCTTTCTCCTAGCAAAACAAAGCAACAGGGCTCTTCTATTAGGACATTTGCAATTTGTTCTGACCTAACATCCCCAGGTAAGTGACAACACCTGCTTTCTGGAACACCCCCTCCCCCCCTCACCTCGGTGTCTGACATCCCTAGGGCCCCCACCCATGTCGTAAACCAGGAAGAGGGGGAGGAGGAGGGGGAAGAGCAGTGCCTTCAGTGCCAGATGCTGAAGGCGCCAGTCTGTTGGATTCCGAAATTCATTAATTTTATCGGATTTATCAAAAAGGCTCACCATGCTAGTGATTGGGGCACGACCTTAGCTTGAAGACATCACTGTTTTTAAACCATTAAAAAAGTTCAAAGTATCTCCACACTTTCTTAGTTATACTACAAGGGCCCTGGCATTTAAAAAGAGGCATTAAGACATTTTTTAAACACTGTTTATACAGCCTGTACCATGAGGCAGCCTAGTTTCCTAGTCGCTGAAAACATCGCTATTTTTGAACGATTAAAAAAGCTCAAAGTAGCTCCACACTTCCTGGGCCCAGACATTCCTCCTGGCTTAGCACAGGACAAACAAGTGCCGGCAGCCAAAGTCATGGTATTGGATCATGTACCCATCCACCACCCTGGTGTCCAGTCCCAAGTGTCCTGACTAATTTGTCCAAACCTACCCCATGCAAGTGTCTAGAGCAATGTTCACATATGTCGTAATGTCACCAGTTCTCAATGTCCCAAGCAGTGTTCCGAAAGCTATCCGAAGTCCCAAATGTCCGAAGTAGTGTCCTGACCCCTTTGTCTGAACCCACCGCAAATGCCCAAAGTGTCAATGTCAATAAAGGCACAGTGGTCTGAATGGTTAAAGGCTGTAGCAGTCTGTTCTAAGTCACACTGTTAATCTGTAGGAGAAGAGAAGGAGAAGACGCAGACATCCACTCTGTTCCACACTCCTACTTGTACACTTGGAAACACTGCTTGGAACATTTGAGACTACGGTACACTTTGGGAACACTGTGTGGCACATTCAGGGTGGGTTGGAACATTAGGGAACACTGCTCAAGACATTTGGGTTTGAGTGGTGACATTAGGGAACATTAGGGAATACTGCTTAGGATGCATCATAGACATAATAATAAACATAATGTTCTCCAAATAGATCATTTTTGGGCCTTATTTGTGAATATTATTAATCAAAGCCAGCCATAATGCCCTGTTCCAGCTGCTGCCTTCTGGCAGGTGGTAATGTAGTCTGCGAGCCAGGACAAGCAGGCTCAGGGACTTGTTTTTTCCACCGGCCTATCAGACTCCTTAACGCAGTGTGACACTTAATTACTTATTGTCAATATTGTTTATTTATTTATACAAATGAGGTCATGAGAGGGGTGGGGACCTAACATTTTTGCTGTTGCATTATATAAAAATATTTTTTGAGTTGCAACAATAAAATTGAACTTGAATTTGAATACGTGGAATAGAGGATGCTCACTCCATCTATCTGTATGTATTTTGTGTACTGTGCAGGTCTTTCAAGGCTCTTAGGTTTGACCTTTAGCAATATATGAAATGTCCACAAAGATGGTGAGATGGAATACAGCTCTTCGATCCTGCACTCAACAAAGTCAGAGTCCAACAAAGTTTTAAAATGACCAACCCTGTGCAAAAGCAACAGGCCAAGGTGGGTCCCTGAGGTTCCATTGCGTGTAGCTCTATCAGTTGTGTGCAATAAGGGCCAGTTGGGTCTTCTCTTCTGGCCTAAACTTTTTTAAAACCACTGACATTACATGATTATCTTTGTTCAATGAAATGTTAATTAATTAATTCCCAATCATTTTGTCTTTATTTTGTAGCATTCGTCTTGGCTGCACTGTTTCCTGTGAGTGTATGACACATGCTGTCAACAACACATTAGCTATTTCACCTTCAATGGGGTAAAAAACTACTCCATTTACATCTATTTAGTGACACATGAGGCAGCTCTCAGCATGGGTCACGCACAGTTCTGTGCATGTGCAGCTATCAGTGTCACATCACGGTTTTGGCAGCAGCACTGTGCAGATCTTGTGAGTCCTTCAGAGAGCAATCAAAGCCGCCGAGCGCTGCCCCAGATCTAAGCTGCCCTCCCTGCAGGACATCTTCACCAGGCGCTGGCAGAGCAGGGCAATCAAAGTCATCAGGGACACTTCCTAGCGTAGCTACCTAACTGTCTGTTTCAGCTGTTGAGCGCTGGCAAACGTTTTCACAGCCTGACGACAGGAGCCGAGAGATTACCGGGGACACTTTAACCCCAGACAGAGGCGTATCAAGCCTATCAACCCAGACAAATGCTTGGAGCCCCTGGGCCACTACAGGACCTCTGAGAGATAAATAACCATTGGGTATTTATTTCAAGTATATTTAAATTTATATATATATATATTTACACATTATTTTTATTTCTTATCCTGATTGCCATTAAAACATATTCATAATCAAAAGAATTGATTTGTTTACATTTTACTGTGTATCATATGCTTATAACTGATCGTGTGATCATGAATGAACTCTTAGATTATAAATCTTTTATGTTTTATATTGAGGTCATGAACATTTCAAAAGCTGACTGCAGCTACTCGGGGCGATAGCTGGAGATGAATATTGAAGTAGAGTATATTACAGTAAAGTACGGCACAGTAGAGTACAGTATATTTCTAATTTTTAATTGAAATATTTCTTCAGTATACCCTAAAGCCCTCTTAAATTATATACCTAGTACCTATAACACCTCATTCCTTTTCCTCTTCCAGTTGAGTTTCTTAATGAGTGATATCAATGATTCAAGTATTTATTTGTTATGTTAGGCTGTAGTGATGCTATAGTCTGAAATGAGTCATGGCAGATAATTGACAAGTCTCTTGGAATTTGCACTCCAAAAATAGAACTTCCCAAGTAATGAAGACAAGGACATGCTGAAAATCCTTCACCTCTAGAGGGAGGCATTTCATAACTGTAAGAACATCTGGGTTAAAGACTGAGCAAGTAAACATATGAACAAGCATCCATAGCAGGTGTATATCTATCAAGTAAAAAAAATGGTCTATTATGCAAAACACAAACCTGTTCAAGTTAATATTTAAAAACTGACTTTGTAGAACTCAACTGACTTTGTAAAAGTTATTGAAGCGTCAGCCACATACATAATGTGGGTTTTTTTTTTATTATTTTCAGCTACACAGATGGACAATTAAATAAAAAAGAATGGAAAAAAATCAACAGACTTCATGAAAGACTTTTCAGCTACACAGACAATTAAATGAATATAACTAGAAAAAAATATCAATGAGCCTTTGCATAATTCCAGTAGTGATCCTTTATCACAGTTTGCCTAGGGGTGGTCAAATAAGTAGCCTGATCAATCCAGTGTTCTCATCATTTGTATTGTAATTATGTACCATGGGCAAGAAATTCCACTACAATATTGATACTTTACAGTTTCTTTCTTCCAGAAGACATTGCTGCCATCTATATTTCAGGTCCATATTTATCCATTATTTCTTAAGTTCCTTGGTGAGTACCAACATTTGGTGTTTTATACTGTTTGCCCAAGGCCTAATATATGCACTATTTCCTCCTCATTTTTAAGATGATATAAATAAAGATAAATTGCGCCAAATGTGTTAATATCAAGGTAATACCACCTCACATTCAGTTCGTTAGTTTCCGGAAAGCTTCCTTCACACAAAAATCTCAATACAGCACAGCCAGACCCTCTGCACAAAACAAAGTGAAGTACAAGGGGCTGGTTTACCAAGCTAGTGGAAAACCACCACTTTCATTGTAAACTGTATTGCCCCTGCTGGAGTTTAAAGGCTGTTAGCCCTCTGAGGCCCTTTAGTGGCCTGGGGGGCCAAAGCAGTTGCCTGTGTTGCCTGTTGGCTAGCTACGCCTCTGCTCACATTTTGTTTGCCTTCTGCACAGCACAACTAGCCTGTTTGGCTTTTTGGGGGGGAAAAAAGTAGAAATCATGTCTTGTTCTTGGCATCTAGAGATAATCCATGACTCAGACCAGACGCTGGCCCTGAGAACACACACAGCACACAGCCCAAATGTTCCGCAAGGCGTCCTCAACACGACCGCTAGCACCCTTTACCAGTGAAGGCACAGCAAATGTCACAAGAGCATCTGTAACATAAACCAGTTTACACGTTGTCTAACCTTAGCAAAAAAAATAAACATGTTTACTGAGATAACAAGGCAGGAAATATTAAAGTAAATATTAGAACCGGTTTACTTACTGTCAATTACCCAACGTACGGCTTACAGTCAAGCATTGAATGTCAATGAATGCAGTATCAAATAACAAATATGTTCCTGGCCCCATAGAAAACAAATTCATCAAGGTCAAGGATAATTGGTTTTGGAAAAGTGTGATATAACACCCAGTTTGACGGCATTCTGCGCCTCAGCTTGAGGTGGCAGTTACAGCCTTTCAAAGTTGAGCTGGCCAAATTTGACTCACCAGGCTTCAGTGGCTAAACATGTCTGTCTTTGATGCCCGGTTTTAAAAGCATACACACTCATTGACATGCTAAACTTGAAAGACAAGGACAATAAGCATTTGTCTTTACATGTGAGAGGCTGTAAGACTGTCGTCTTCTAAAAGTCTTTCCCAAATCTTCTCAAAGTTCTCCAGTGCATGGACAACATAAAACTGATTTGTTTTGGTAAAGCATTTCTTTCCATTTTGGTTGGAGATCACCATGTGAAGTTAATACCGAAAATGAACAGTCTAGTTCAAGCAATTCATCTTCTGCATATTTATTTAATTATAATCTTACACCTATGGCCATGCCATCCACAGCCATATTAGCGTCAAACTTACAGTTCTTTGTCAAATGTTTTTCATTTTAAAAAGGCAATTAGGAAGCAGTGTAAAAGAAATGCCATCAATTTCGTGAGATTTTCTCCACATTCTAGGCTTGACTCGACATATTTGTCTTTGGCCTCAGTTTAATTAAACTTTAATAAGCATAGCTACGGGAGGAGCTGGTGTGTAATTGGATTTGACTTGACTTTGAGAAGCACACGGAGAAGGAAAATCCCAGCATTGGAAATGAGACGCTCAGCCACAGCTGGGAAAATTGGCACGAATCAAGATGAATAACAGAGGACGGTCATGGATCCTTGCACAAACTTCTTCATTCCTGCGTGCTGGTGTTAGAAGTGTGTACTTTAGGATGCAAAAGAAAAGGATTTGCTGTATGATGTTCTGAAAGGCCTGTCTACAGCTGTGCTTTAACCTTTAAAGGTGTACCATCACACTGGTGTGAAGGGAATGTTGGGAGGATAAAAATTCTAAAGAATGTTGGGCTCCATAGAATATCATGTGGAACTTTAGAATCTTACATTGTTGTAGAATGCATTCTTGTATAGAATGTTCAAAAACTCACACCTTTAAAGGAAACCAAACATAGACAGCACAAAGGCCTCAGTGTTGATGCAATGCCATCTGTATAATCAATATGCCATTCCATAGGAATAGGCCACTGAATAGAAATGTAAATTAACAATGGCAGGTAAAAATAATTTTTTGTAGCATAAGCCTGCAGTGACATTTTCAAAAGCCTGTCTACATTTGTGCTTTTAAAAAGGGAGAAAAAGACATCAAACACGTACACCACAAAGACCCCATGTGCCTTACAATGTGCCTTACAGTGATTCCAAACAATATGCCATTGCACAAAAAATGATGAAATTAGCAACCTCAGGTCAAAAACTTTTTTTTTTAACTCGGGACAATGCTAGTGTTTTAATCATTTTGTAGGAGAGGCACGTTTATTTTCTATTTAAACAATGTGCATCTCTACCAAAAAAAATCAATGTTGCATTGGTAAAAAAAAAAAATGACAAAGGCTTGCATGGGGCACGAAACCGCAGTGTGCCAGAACCCTGACAGAACCCTCAGTGTTTTGAACATTCTGAATGGCAGGACTGCAGTGCAAGGTGACGCGACCTTGCACCAGAATATAAGTGACAGAAACAGCTGAAACTGCAACAAGTCTTCTCCAGGCAAGTAAGAAAAATGACCTTAGTGAAAAGCTATTCCCCTCTAGGCTGTACTTTGGGCTTCTGTAACCTCTTCTCCTGTTTATATGCTACCTGATGTGTACATACTCTTTATATGCACAAAAGCGTCATAACACACTAAGCACATGAGGGAAAAAGAGCATCCATAGTCCCCTTTAATGTAAAAAAGAGAGCATTACATAGTCCAGCACTAAAACCAGGAAAAAGACCGTTTGTACAGAAGTTAATATATAAAAGGTTATAGAGAGGTTCAGGAAGATTTCCTGATCTTTTTGTACTGAGACACCTGAGAGACGGGGATGGATTAGCAAACAGGCAGGCAGGTGGCCATAGGGCATGATGGGGGATTGGCAGCCTTACATGTTGATTGGAGTTGGATGCAACACTGCAAACAGACCTAACTAAAATATGATATAGTGCTCCCTGAAATTGTGTGAAACATGCTATGTAACCATCAGGCTGCCCAGGGGTGCTTGAATACATAATCTGCAGAAGTTGAGGTAAAACTTTTTTTTTCGGTGTTGAATTGTCAAGTCAAGTTTATTTGTATAGCGCATTTCATACACAAAGGCAGTTCAATGTGCTTAACAAAAATAAATGTGCTTAACAAAAATAGGGGAATAGAATTGGGTTCTTTAATTTCACTGGTCAGAGACTGTTTGTTGAGATTAGTTTTCTTCAGGGAAAAGTGTCAGTATGATAACAATGTAATAACTGGATGTTAATAAGAAACTACATTCTCTTAACACTTCCAATGGCCAAGACAACAGTGTGTCAGAGATGACCGAAGGGCATTTGTCTCTTTAAAATAATTATGTTTGGATAAGTTAGAAGCACACTTTCCCTGACCTTGCCCCTCACACCAGTCTGTGTGTTTTTCTCTGCAAGTTTCTTCGGCATTCTTTGATTAATGTTGTTGCCTTGTGCTGTGCTTATTCTGGAATTCTGGAAACCACAATGACAAAGTTAATTGAGTGTTTCATTTTCCTTTGTTTAGATTTGTACACAGATCATCGATCATTCGTGGCTTAGTACATCCCATCTCGCCATTTAGGCGTTGAACTCTAACGCTACAATGTATCTTAAAGGTTATAATCAGTTTAACAAAAAAAGGATGACATGTAGTGATGTAACTTTTGTTTGATTGACTGTTGCTGTCTACTTTAGCTGCACAAGCTTAGCAGAGTGTGAATGTGCCTGTCTCTTCAGCATTTACTGAGTACTGGGCATTGTCACCAGTTGCATCAGCTCCTTAAAATAACCCCGGCCATTTCTGCACAGGAACTGCTCGGTAACAAACATCTAGATATGCTACTCGGGTAAAGAGAGAAAAAGCACAGCTCCAACAGACAACTACTGTAACATACCAGTAGTAGTTAATTACCTTAAGAGTACACTACATCCCAGATGGGTTGCCAGGGTGATCAATTTAGCAATTTAGTCACTGTATTAACAGAATATCAAGAACATTTTCATCTTGAATTGTATCAATATAACTCTGTTTAGTGTTTATATGTTCTTACTTTCTTTTTCGGCAGATAGATAGATAGATAGATAGATAGATAGATAGATAGATAGATAGATAGATAGATAGATAGATGCACGCACGCACGCGCGCACACACACACACACACACACACACACACATACATACATACATACATACATACATACATACATACATACATACATACATACATACATGGATCACATCAAATGCACAGGAGTTGTGTGACAACAACCATTGTCATTTATAGTATCCAACAATTTGGATAGCACAATTAACCAGGCATATGTTTGCCTGATATGTTATATCAGTGGGGACGTAACAACTTGCCTTGCTGGTCTGTGACTGCCCTACTCCCCATGCCAGCATTCTCCTTCCCTTGTGGCTGCTGCAGTCTGGGTGGCTGCAGTGGGGGCACAAAGTGTCATGCCACTCTTCTGGTTTGCCCTCTCTTTTCTCTTCTCTCCACAGGTCAAACTAATCGAGCGGCAGCATTCTTCTCCTCTCCTCCTCCAGCTGCTCTCTCACTTCTGTGGTCAGACTCATGCGCTGCTCAGGCTGCGGGGTGCTGGCTGTGCTATGATGGACACTCCTGTCAGGTGTGTGTGCCAGTCAGGGGAAGGACGGAACACTGGCCTTGCCTCGAGGGGAGTCTCTGTGCCCACAGACTCTGCACTGGCATTGGAAAGTTTCAATGGGTCCCCCACAATTGTTAGACTCTCATTGCTGCTAGTGTTAGCCTTTTCTTTTCTTTCAAGGCCTCTCTTTCAAAGTAAATCCTTGTGCCCATTGTTTGTGCTGCCATCCTTGCAGATTTTATTTTCTGCCTTAATTCAGTGTGTTTCACACAGAACATGCATGGGCTTGTATCATTCTGTTTTCCTTACTTGCTTGCACATTTAATTGATACTATGATAAGCAAAAGCTGCTATAGCCTCTCTTATGCCTGCCGGCAAGTCAAAGCAAATGGCACTGGCATTATGTGTTTGGTAGGTGGATTTATTTACTTATTGGATCCAAATTATAGGTCTCTTTCTGCAAGGTATTCAACCCTGTCTCTATTCACTGCAAGTCACTTCGTAGGGTGTCAGCCATGTAATGTAATCTCACCTTTTGTGTGGTATAAAGAGTGACTGACAGTACCATTATCTCACTGGTTTTGTCCTTCCTTCTCATTTCAAACAACATAAAATCAAAGGACACGTTGATGTATTGATTTCTGTGCATTTTTGCATTGATAATGTAAATATGATGTGGCTCTTTAAAGGATGAAATTGGTTTTTTTTGTAGACTGCTCTCATCCACACAATGCCTTTTTTTCAGTGGCGTTGGCGTTCACCACCGTCATGAAAACATTATTAATTCAGTCTCAGCCGGTTGTCCAACCTTGGAGACCTACAGTACACCACACTGAGAGCCTTTACCTCTCCACTCTCTGCTATGTCCTCACTGTTTAAAAAGAAACTGGTTTCAACTGAAGCTTCAGTCATTTCCCCCATTTTCTTTTTCTGAGGAGGAAAGATACCTTGCCCACTCTTTCTTATTGCATTATTGATTACAAGAATTGGGTTTCTTCTTTCTTTATATAATCTGTCATGAATGCATTCTCTTTAATCATCTCTGTGGTTGTCAGAGACAGGTCATTTTTTATGATGAGCATTATGGTTCTTGATCACGCAGTAAGGTGAAATATATTTTATTTTAAGATTTTATAGTGGCACATTGCTTATTCCCATGGTTATTTATTGCAGCCAACATATGAAGTATGTTTTTTACCAGGAGATTTAAAAAAATCACTCGTTCACGCTCAAACATTGTTACGACACAACATAACATTGCTGTCTTTAATCATTTAGAGATGACTTTAAGTCATGTGCAAAGTCTGAAATGTTTACTGTATAGTGCACTATGTAGGTAGCCAAAGCATTATAAGTCACACCCTATAAAGTATGTTATATAGTGAACATTACGCAAAAAGTGCGAAATTCTCACAGGTGAGAAATAATACATGGTAAGATCTTCACTCTTTAAAGCCAGAAGTACCCACCTCTGACTCAATGACTTTAAAAGCTGCAATCACTGAGTAGCTCGGTAAACTACTGTTAACCCATAACTACGACCTACTGTATGTAATACCACTATGGTGAAAACAGTGCATTAAATAATGTGATGTGGACAGCCATCATTTTTACAGTTTTTTTTTTTTCAATTTTCCACTCCAATAAAAAAATTCCTGGTTCAGTCTAAGTTCACAATATAACTTTTATCTCACATTGATTCTTTTTTTAAGAGTTCAACTTCAAAGACATAGCCTAGATGTACAGATGTTATTTAACTCACATACTGTAGCACCTCATTTGACCATCATGGCGGGTATGTTGTTTTTTTCTCTCTTTATTTTATGATGCAACATTTAGCAATATTATTGCATACACAGATTCCTAATAATGGGCAGCCTGATGCCATGCTGAAGGGCATAAGCTGATTGCCTTCAATACTGACCTGCAGCATTGGGAGCAACTTTATTCTCCAGAGGCAGCACTGCACAGACTGAGGCGTAGCTATCCAACAAGCAACACAGGGAACTGCTTTAGGTCCCCGGGCCACTCAGGGCCATTGGAGGGCTGGCAGTCTTTAAACTACAGTGATGGAAATGTAGCTTCCCAAAAAAAAAGAAATGTTTTTTTTTTCTTGCTGCCCCAATGGAGTCTAGAATCACCTAGTACAGATGTAGGACTTCATTCTGATCAGACATTTCAGCAACAGTAAGGAACAAAAGGGTTTTGAATATATGTAGGGGAGTACAATATAGGTATGTAAAAGTAAAATATGTGTAAGCATATGTAAGAGAAGAATGTATGTGAAAGGTGTAAAATATATGTACTGTATGTAAAAATAAACATATATCTAATAGGAGAATGCATGTATCTACACTGGCAGTGGTGGTGAGATCTCCCTTCATTGGTAACCACTTTAAGTGTCTTAAAAAGTGCTATATAAACTAGAATTTGTTGTTGTTTTTATGATCTGAAATGGACAGAACTTATAACGTATAATGTCTGGGACGTAGGCTTGTTTCCATCTACAAAGCCAAGTGTGTATAAACATAAGAGTGTACCACCCTCTGAGCAGACATGTACTAAGCAGTCTAGGGTAACAGCAGGGACAACAGGGTATTTTAGTAACAGTAGGGACAACAGGGTATTTTAGTAACAGTAGGAACAACAGGGTATTGAATAAATGTATGTGATAGGAAAAGAAGTATGTACTGTAAGAGTAAAAATACATGTATGCATATAGGAATGTGGAAATGGGGATATGGGAGATGTGAATTATGGCAGTAGAGGCGATTCTAAAAAACTGTATGTTGGGACCCCAAGCTAAAAACCTTTAATAAAAAACTGCACTGCCACCGATGTAGTTTAAGGGTTGTCAGGCCTCCAAGGCCATTTAGTTGCCTGGGGGTCCCAAGCCGTCATCTGTGTTGCCTGTTAGCCAGCTACGCCAATGTTTGTGAAAGAAGTAAAATAGATGAACCTAAGTATAAAACACATTCACAGTACGTGAGAGGGCCAGAATCTATAATGTCTCGAACAGCCCCTCGTAGCTTTGTTTTCAGTTACAGAGCTAGGACTACACACACACAGTCATAGTTTACCACACTCTGAGCAGACATCAAACAATCCTAATCTTATCTGCTTTTGGCTCCCTTAACTAGCACTGGCCTTGGTCAGGGCCACTGCTGGAACAACAACTCCCCTGGCAGAACATGGCAGTGAGACACTCTTGCATTCCTTTCCTTCACCTTACTTTCAGCCTGGCAAGCGGGTCTGTGACCAGCGCTTTCATACCTGCAGGACCAGATGGCTGCGCGCCTACGCTAGTTTTAACCCCAGAGACTTCCTTACCCTGTCTTACATGTTGTAAAGTGTTCGGATTATGTGCTCTGTTGCTAAGGTGTTTTTTTTTTTTACCTTTCTCACAGTATGCTACCAATGTGATGCGTTACTTCTTTTACATCCCTGTCTTCCTGTCCTGTCAACCCCCTTGTCACATCACATACGTTTGTATCTATGTTGTATGGGTTGATATGGATTGATGGTTTAAATTTCGCTGGTACTTGTGACTTGTGACTATAAAGGTTTACTACTACTACTACTACTATTACTACATGGAGGGAACAAAAGGGTATTGGATTAGAATTACAGATTCCACCCTTTACCCTCAAGATGTCATCCTAATGAGGTCAGTGGTGGCAAGTTGGGATGTAGGCAAGGTGTACACCATAGATACAGTAATATTGCAGAATGGAGCACCAATTGTCTGAGCTGAACTGGGATAAAATTAGCCGTGTAGAACCTCATTGTCTGCTAAGGAGAGTGAAGTGAGACGAAAATTAACAGCCCTTGTCTACAAAGCCTCTTTAACGTTACCATGTCGGTGTCCACAGATTGAGTGGCTTCAGGTTTCGCCATCAGCCGTGTTAAATTTTTAATTAAGTCTTCCACCAGATCCCCCATTTAACTTTGACGTCAACCTCTGCAGATGTTTGTCTTGCTTTTCTCTCCATCACATTTTGGCAAGTATCAGTCATAAAGACCACAGTGACCTTAACCATTCAACAGTCAATAGTTAAATTGTATAACTAGCCTTTGCAAGTTATGCTTATGTTTTGTCCTAAAATGTTATGTATTATATTTGGTAATTATTTGGTAATTTTAAAAAAGTATTTTTTGTGTATAATGTTGTGTTAGCACTGATGTGCTGAATAATACTGTACAATTATTTCGAAAAAAGATATGCCAAAAATCAATCGAAGAAACTAATTTTATAAAGTTACACTGCCATCACAATGCAAATAAACCTATGTGTGTACCGAATACACCAGCACAAATTGAATGTACTGGACAACTATTATTTCAAATCTTGTTTCTGAACTCTATTGATTTTTCTCTGACTTACAAAGAAATAGGGCCTCAACCAGAGTCCCCATGAGCATCTCGTTGTTTTCCCTTTGTGACTTTAACAAGCACTTAACCCATTGTTGCCATGGCGCTGCCTCTTGTTTGTGAGAAGCCTTTTGGTGAGCTTGTGAAGTCAAGCACACACGGTCCCTGTGGAATGTTGACGCTGCTAATAAGCACATGATCCATTTTTAACCTGTCTCTCTGAACCACCCACTCAGTCAACATCATATGTTCACATCTGTGATGCCGCAACTCGGCGTCACGTCATCACGTGGCACCCCAGGAAGCAGCCTGGCTTTTTTTAAAAACTTTTCCCCGCTTCGGGATGAGCATGTATCTCTGTGCCTTGAAAACAATGGTTGTGAATGTTCTAGATTGTGTCTGAATCTACCCTTCTGCCATCCATCATACTCTTCCGACAGTTAGTAACATTTTCTACGATGTTTGGTGAGTGCACGCGCTAACATTGTACTAATGTTACGTTAGGTTTAAACATCCATCATACTTACAACAAACACAGTCTCAGACATGGTTTAGGTATGCAGTAAGAACATTTTTATTCGGTGCTAAACATCGTTTACATTGCATACCATCAGCAATCTTGTTTTAAGTACTTACATGTTCACCAGCGAAGTTTCAGCATGTGTAAAGGGAGCGCGCACCTTCACTGCTGGGTTTTTATGCTGAAGCTCCTTGTGTCGGGCACGTTCGCGTTCACGAGCGGTGCGCGTCCTAGGCATTGGTTGAGCCCGATTGACATTATTTTGTGCATGTTGTACTTTTATTCATTGAGTGTTCGCTCGTAATGTGCACTTATTTTACCTGTGTAAGGTAAATATGTTTATATGGTGCATTTGTGTCATTTTGGTTTGTTTATGCTTATAATGCATGTTTTTACCCCCGTCTCACCTGAGTAAGTGGAATGGTCCACTGGAGGCGCGGTAGTTTGTTCTCTGTAAAAGAGCTGGTGGAGTCATTTGTAGTTAGGCTAGTGATGTGAATACACCTGTTGTATGGTAAGCCTTGAACTCTCAGTGTGTGAGATTTTGCCTTGTGCTATTGTTAGCAGTATTTGGTTTTGCCTTAATTATTATTTTGACTTGTCTTTTGCAAATTCTTTTTGTTTGTTTTGACCCTCGTGTCGTTGTTTATTTTTCTATTTTTGGTATAAATTGGCACTGTATATATTTGCACTGGGTGACCCCTGGCTGGGAGTTCAATAAATCTCCCTCTCAACCAAGTTCCTGTGTCTGCGTCTGCCTCGAAAAGACCTCCTGTCACGGTACCCTACGACATTTTGGTGGCAGCAGTGGGATCCAGTGCCGTGAGGATGAGGCGTGGTGCGCTACAACAACCTAGCAGCAGGAGCGAGGTGAGACAGCCAGCGGTTCAGGGTGAGCCCACAGTCAGGGCAGAGCACCGTGAGGGAGATGAGGAGCGGGCACCGCCATCTGACGATGACGGCAGCCTGGATTTGGAGCAGGAGATGCGGCGCTTCATGCAGCGGCAAACGGAGAGAGATGTCCGGTTCGAGAGGGAAATGCGGCAACAGGATCAACGCTTCAAAGCTCTGCAGCACCAGTTCGGCCAGCTGCAGGCGTTTGTGAGCTCGGAGCAGTTGGATCGCCAGTCCCCAGAGCCACCAGCATCACAGCCGCCTAGTAGGTCTGCATCTGCAGCCAACGTGCTTGGGCGAGCGTCTCCAGGAGAGGGCAGCATCCCCTCCAACCCAGTTACTGTGTCGGCTTACTACAGCCCCACCCCACCTCCCATGGCATGGGCTACACCCAAAATGTCCCCATTTGTGGAGGACGAGGACATTGAGCACTACCTCACGACATTCGAGAGGATAGCTATGGCTAGTCGCTGGCCTATGGATATGTGGGCCGTCTGCTTGGTGCCTCTGTTGACAGGCAAGGCCAGAGCAGCATATGTGGCCATGGACATAAGAGAGGCTCAGGACTACGATAAAGTAAAGCGAGCTATTCTCGCTAAATTTGAAATAGACAGTGAGACCTACCGGCTGAGGTTTCGCTCCGAGGAGGTGCTGGAGGGAGAAACGCCACGGGAGCTACAGGCAAGGCTGCGGGACCTGTTTGAGAAGTGGGTCTGTCCACGGGAACGGTCCAAAGAGGAAGTAGCCGAGCTTATGATTCTGGAACAGTTCTTGTGGATGTTAAACCCTGAGATCCGCACCTGGATTAAGGAGCACAACCCCCGGTCTGCCACGCATGCAGCGGAGCTCGCTGAGACCTACCTTGCAGCCAGACGTGGACGTCGAGGCCTTCAGCTGGGCTGTGTGGATACTGGCACCAGGAGAGAGCAAGGACAGATGAGAGACAGTGGCCGTGCAGCGGGTAAGTTTGTGGGTGGTACTGGTAGGGAGACCAGGAAGTCCAGTTACCCCAAGGACAGACCAGCAGCACAAGGGAAACCTAAGCCCAACATAGTCTGTCATAAATGTGGTCAGCCAGGACACATTAGACCCGAATGCCCTTTAGGCCAGTCCACTGAGTCAAACCTCTGCTACACTCCCCAGCCCCATAGTACCAACCCTATTGGGCCCAGCAGGACAAGTGTTACCATCCCTGTTAAGATTAGGGGGAAGACATGGGAGGCAATCTTAGACTCTGGGAGCAGTCAGACGTTTGTACAGCGGAAATGTCTAAGCCCACAGCACATCATGGGTACGGGCAAAGTAAAGGTGAGGTGTATACATGGAGATATAAGGGAGTATGACACCACTGATATTACCCTTGACATTGACGGGCAGGCATACTTACTCTGTGTAGGCATTATGGATGAGTCCCCATACCCAGTGGTTGTAGGACAGGATGTCCCTGTTTTAGCAGACCTCTTGCAGAGTAGGGATATATCTGCTACTGCCTACGTCACCACTAGGGCACAGTGTAAGGCCCAGCATGACCTGTCACAGGGGTGGAGTGAGTTGCCTTTTCCAGTGAGAAAACAAAGAAAATCTAAGGCTGAGCGCAGGTGCAGCAAGGTTAGAGGTACCACCATGGTGGAGGAAGTCCCTCATCCCCCAATTAGTGAGGATGACCTCATAGGAGGGAATTTTGAAGCCATGCAGCAAGCTGACCCTACCTTAAAGCCCCTGTTCAATAAAGCCATTTTACCTGAGCAGCTAATTGAGTTCCAGGCTAAGGGAAAGGAGTGCTACATGGTGAGAGAGGGAAAGCTGTATCGTATCAGTGAGGATGGCGAGCAGTTAGTGGTGCCTCGGTCTCTGAGGAGCACAGTGCTGAAGATGGGACATAGCGTGCCTTGGGCTGGTCATTTAGGACAGCAAAAGACACTGAGCAGAATTGCGCAGAGGTTTAATTGGCCAGGATTTTATCAGAACATCATAGATTACTGCAAGTCATGTCCCGAGTGCCAGCTAACCTCTCAAGCCAGTAGGGGGACCAAGGCCCCATTAGTAAGTCTCCCCATAGTGGACGTTCCTTTTACCCGCATTGCAATGGACATAGTCGGCCCACTGGAAAAAAGTAGAGCAGGTCACCGATACATCTTAGTGATCTGCGACTATGCAACAAGGTACCCCGAAGCTTTTCCACTTAGAAACATCAAGGCTAGACAAATAGCCAACTGTTTGATACAGCTATTTTCCAGGGTGGGTGTGCCTCGGGAGATCCTAACAGACCAGGGGACTAATTTTAGCTCCAAGTTTCTACACCAAGTGTATAGTCTCTTAGGTATACGGGGTATTAGGACCACACCATACCACCCACAGACCGACGGCATGGTTGAGCGGTTCAATCAGACGCTCAAAGCCATGCTAAGGAAATTCGTCAATGACTCTGGCTCTGACTGGGATCAATGGCTTCCCCATCTTCTTTTTGCCTACCGGGAGGTGCCCCAGGCGTCGACAGGCTACTCCCCTTTTGAACTCCTGTTTGGGCGGCCTGTGAGGGGCCCTCTGGACGTACTCCGGGAGGCTTGGGAAGGAAGTCAGCAGAGCCAGCAAATTAACATTGTCAGCTATGTGTTGCGCATGAGGGACAAACTCGAGCAGCTCACCACAATGGCTCACGAGAACATGGCTAAGGCGCAGGCACAGCAGAAGTCGTGGTACGACCGCAGTGCGCGTAGCCGTTCCTTTGAGCCAGGACAGAAAGTGATGCTGCTGTTGCCCTCAGCAGAGAGCAGTCTTTTGGCCAAGTGGCAGGGCCCCTTTGAGGTTCTGCGGAAGATGGGTCCCGTCACGTACGAGATTTCCATGCCTGGACGTCGAAAGCCTCAGCAGGTGTTCCACATCAACCTGCTGAAACTCTGGCTTCCGCGGGAGGAGGTGCCTGGCAACCAGCTGTGGGCCCGTGCCATCGAGGACGAGGAGGAGCTGCGGGAGCAGTACTTCCCAGTTGCTCGGGGGGAGTCTACACCGCTGGAGTTGAGCCATCTGACTCCACGCCAGCAGAGGGAGCTGCAGAGGTGCATCCCCAAGGGCCTGTTGCGGGAGGAGCCAGGTAGGACCTCGATGACCCATCACAGCATCCGCTTGACGTCACCAGGACCCATCCGACAGACCTGCTACAGGGTGCCGGCCAAGCTCATCCCGGTGCTGAAGCAGGAGGTGCAGGCCATGTTGGAGGCAGGGGTCATAGTGCCTTCACGCAGCGAGTGGTGCAGTCCCGTTGTCCTTGTGCCTAAGAAGGACGGTGGGCTGCGCTTTTGCGTGGACTTCCGCAAGCTCAACGGCATCTCAGCGTTTGACCCCTACCCCATGCCTCGGGTCGATGACCTGATGGAGCGGTTGGGGAAGGCCAAGTTCCTGAGCACACTGGACATGTGCAAGGGATATTGGCAGGTGCCCCTCACACCAGAGGCTCAGGAAATGACGGCTTTTCGAGTGCCTTCAGGGCTGTACCACTTCACAGTCATGCCCTTTGGATTACATGGTGCCGCGGCAACCTTTCAGCGCCTGATGGACCAGGTGCTGAGGGGGGCCGAGGAGTACGCGGCCGCCTATATTGACGATGTGGTGGTCTTCAGCTCCACCTGGGAGGAGCATGTGGGCCACCTGAAGGACATCTTTCGCCGGCTTCACCAGGCTGGGTTGGTGGCCAATGCCTCCAAGTGCCATCTGGGCAAGCCCGAGGTTTGCTACTTGGGCTATGTCCTTGGAGGTGGTGTCATCAGGCCACAGCTCAGCAAGGTGGAGGCCATTCAGAATTGTCCTCCTCCAACCACCAAGAGGGGCATCCGGTCTTTCTTGGGGCTGGTTGGATGGTACCGGCGTTTTATCCCGGACTTTTCTAGCCGGGCAGCTGTCCTGACGGACCTGACGCGCAAGAACGCGCCCAATAAGGTCTGTTGGACAGAAGCCTGCCAACGGGCCTTTAAGGATCTAAAAGACTGCATGTGCAAGGACCCTGTACTACAGAGCCCTGATTTTGACTTACCATTTGTGGTACAGACTGATGCCTCGGGTGTTGGTCTTGGGGCGGTGTTGCTCCAGGGCGAGGGTGAGGACTGTAAACCCATCCAATACATCAGCAGGAAGCTGTACCCCCGTGAGACCAGGTACTCGACGGTAGAGAAGGAGTGTCTGGCTGTTAAATGGGCCTTGGACACTCTGAGGTACTACCTGGTGGGCAAAGACTTTGTCCTAGAAACTGACCACAGAGCCCTGCAGTGGCTCCATAAAATGAAGGACTCTAACGCGAGAGTGACTCGCTGGTTCATGGCCATGCAGCCTTACCGCTTTACAGTGCGGTATCGGACTGGGAAAAGCAATGTGGTTGCTGATTATCTGTCCCGCCTCTACGAGGAGGGTCAGTTTTAAGGGGAGGGGTGTGTGATGCCGCAACTCGGCGTCACGTCATCACGTGGCACCCCAGGAAGCAGCCTGGCTATTTTTAAAAACTTTTCCCCGCTTCGGGATGAGCATGTATCTCTGTGCCTTGAAAACAATGGTTGTGAATGTTCTAGATTGTGTCTGAATCTACCCTTCTGCCATCCATCATACTCTTCCGACAGTTAGTAACATTTTCTACGATGTTTGGTGAGTGCACGCGCTAACATTGTACTAATGTTACGTTAGGTTTAAACATCCATCATACTTACAACAAACACAGTCTCAGACATGGTTTAGGTATGCAGTAAGAACATTTTTATTCGGTGCTAAACATCGTTTACATTGCATACCATCAGCAATCTTGTTTTAAGTACTTACATGTTCACCAGCGAAGTTTCAGCATGTGTAAAGGGAGCGCGCACCTTCACTGCTGGGTTTTTATGCTGAAGCTCCTTGTGTCGGGCACGTTCGCGTTCACGAGCGGTGCGCGTCCTAGGCATTGGTTGAGCCCGATTGACATTATTTTGTGCATGTTGTACTTTTATTCATTGAGTGTTCGCTCGTAATGTGCACTTATTTTACCTGTGTAAGGTAAATATGTTTATATGGTGCATTTGTGTCATTTTGGTTTGTTTATGCTTATAATGCATGTTTTTACCCCCGTCTCACCTGAGTAAGTGGAATGGTCCACTGGAGGCGCGGTAGTTTGTTCTCTGTAAAAGAGCTGGTGGAGTCATTTGTAGTTAGGCTAGTGATGTGAATACACCTGTTGTATGGTAAGCCTTGAACTCTCAGTGTGTGAGATTTTGCCTTGTGCTATTGTTAGCAGTATTTGGTTTTGCCTTAATTATTATTTTGACTTGTCTTTTGCAAATTCTTTTTGTTTGTTTTGACCCTCGTGTCGTTGTTTATTTTTCTATTTTTGGTATAAATTGGCACTGTATATATTTGCACTGGGTGACCCCTGGCTGGGAGTTCAATAAATCTCCCTCTCAACCAAGTTCCTGTGTCTGCGTCTGCCTCGAAAAGACCTCCTGTCACGGTACCCTACGACAACATCACGTATTTGAATTATGTAACACGAGCATGTAGTGTGGTAGTCTGTGCAAGCCTTTTTTCACACAGCATCTTTAGATCAGTTTAGTCTAACAAAAGACCATTTTGAATTATTTCTAAATACAGTCGTAGTTTTGAATATATACAGGGTGGACCAAGGATGGACTTTTTAAATGATTACCTCTCTTCTATCTGTGAGGCTACCACAATTGTAAGCCATGCTAATTAATGTTCATTCAGTTCCCTTTCCAGTGATGTCATGGTTTATGACCATGCAATGGGATAACTTCCTAGTTTTCCAACTCACTACTTCACTGAAAATGAGTAAAACTGCAACAGTGGTGCATTTTCTAGGACAAAGTTGAGAGGGGGGATGACCAAACAAAGTGAACATCCAGATAACTGAGGGCACCAGCATTTTTTACCTGCATCTTGGGAGGCAAGCTTGACGTTTTAAGTTGACAATTGAGTTGCTTGTGTCTCACATGCCAGGAAGATTATTTAACTAGTTAGCTCCGCTTTGCTATTTCCCCTGCGATGTTGTCATTGTGCAAAGGGAAGAAGGGGTAGCTCTGTTCAAATGGCATCCTCTTGCTTTCCTGGTCATAAACCATGATGTCACCAGAAAAAAAAATGCAATAATTTTTAAATGTGTTGTTTTCCCTAAATGATTGAGACATAGTCATTTAAAAATGGTCCAGTTTTTTATGGCCCACCCTAGAAGTAATGTTATATAATCCTAATGGCTATTAATATGACCACACAAACTCATAGAAAATCTGGTATATTACTAATATATTACTCATAACGCATAGGTGACAATCAGACTAATGCCCAAGGTGACAAAGTAACTGCGGCCTTCTGAATAATACCCAAACCAATTGCTCCTGATACTTCAAAATACTAATAAATAGCTCACCCTGATCATCATATTGTCTATTCCAGTTTGACATTCCTTTTTTATTTCTTGTTAAGCACTCTGTGCTAATTCCTCTGTGTGCTTTATAAATGTTTTTTTTTTATTATTGAGGACTGATCCACAACCTGCTCCTTCTTTCATCTGCAGAGTCAAATGCAGTGCTGAGTGAAGTGGGAGCCACTTGAATCAGTGTTAAACTCTATATCACTAAAACCTGACTAAAATTGGTGAAAACGATTCCTTTAAAATCAAAACATGGATGAGCTGATTTGGCACAATGCCCTCAAAAATTAGTCTGAAAGGGGAATTAGAACAGGTCTAAACTTGTTTAGCCAAGATGTAAAGAGTTTCTTTTCCTAAGCAAGGCTTCATGACAGCAGTTTTCACTGACTTGAAAATGGTTCATTGCAATTTGTTTTGATACAAGTCAGACCCTTCAGTACAAGTACAACCAGGGCTGGAATTTCATGCTGTCCATTTCACGGTAGCCTGGTAAACCAGCCCCGCATACTTGCATGGTGACAGGTCACTGTGGCCTTGATTCCCTGCCCTACTAGACTGCATTTATGTATCTATTATTTATTTATTTGTTGAATTTAAGTGCTGTTCTTTGTCTATTTCTTTGCATATTGCGGTAGTCATAACTCATAATAATATAAATGAATTAAACATATTTGTAAAAGACGTAAAGTCATTAAGTCTATTCAATTATTAAAATGGTGTGTCTCTCAGGTGTATGCATTTGCTGCATTATCTAGGTTAGTGCATATTTCACGCCGGCCTTGATGCACTCATGTGTAGCCTTTGTGCCCCCCACTAAACGTTTCCCACTGAAGACCAGGTGTCCTTGCCTGTGAAATGCTTAACTTCCAGGCCTGAGTAAAAAAGTTAAACTCTTTCATTCTATGAATCACTGTTGTGTGTTATAGGTCATCTATCTGTGTATAGCATGGTAATGGTAAAAAAGTTAAACTCTTTTATTGTATAAATCGAATCACTGTTGTGTGTTACAGGTGACCCATCTGTGTATGGCATGTTAAAAAACCTTAACAATAACACCACAGTGCTAACACACTTGTAGTCGTGGCCCTAACTCCAGAACAACAGTTCAGCTGAAGCTTAGATTCCTCCCTTGCCAGGGGGAGTAATTATACAGCATGGGTCCCTCGCCACATCAAATACATTTTGAAATGCATTCCAAAAATCACTCCATTCCAAAAGATCACTCAGTGCTGCCAGACAGCTTTGCCCTGTGGTGCGTCCCTCCGTCTTGTAATTCAGAAGTGGGGGAGTCTCCCGTTAGGCCACAAGCTTCTGAACGTGACTACTTATTTTGGGGCTTGTGTGCAGCAACTTCTAATTGACACTGACAACAGTGTTTTTCTGCATTTTCAATCCTCTGGTGTCTCTCTGATGGGACCGATGGTGTCTGTTCTGCTGATGGTGTCTGTTTTACTGATGGTGTCCCCATCCTTTACTGGTCTTGTAATTATTTTTTTCTATGTTGTATTTTCTAAGTTGTTGAAAGCTGCAGCCATAGTGAATTGTTTTTGAGTGACTTTTTTTGGGATGTTTCCACATTTGTTACTGTAAGCAGTGTAAGCAGTGTGCAAGAAGTTAGGTCTTTTTTGGTACTGATGTACTGTAAATAGTGCTATGTAGGTGCAGGCCAACTTGCATATGTGGTCCACTGGGTTTTGTGTGTCTTGTATTTATGTGTTTTGTTGCTGTATAATGTTTTTTTTTTCAGAAGTGCATAACACTATTCTCTCTTTTGTCTACCAGGTACTGCTACCAATGTTAAGTGGGAAAGGGCGACAGTTTACATATTCAGATGTGTGGACCTTTTTTCTGTAGCTAACACTGCTATGACCAAATAAACCACTACTAAAACAAACAAAACAACACATGTGAGAGAGTAAGACGGAAATACAGTGAAAACAATAACAGTCAGAGGGGAAAAAAACAAAGGAGACTGGTGGCTGAGAGGGAGTTAACACAGTGAAAGCGAAAAGAAGATCTAGGGGACCCAAGAGCACAGGCCTAGAGAAGAAGAGAGCCGAGAAAGGAATAAATACAGAAAGTCAGCAAAATAAGGGGAGAGTGCAACACTAACATTAACACTAGCCTTTAGGTGCCTCGTGCTTGTATAATTCTGCCTGTGTAGGAAGTAGGCTGTGTGTGTCTGTAGCGTCCCTGCTGTGGGAAACTTACTTAGGCACATGCATCTCTTTGTATGTATGAAGGTAGTCTGCTTACTGTGTTCCTTTACACCTCTGTTAGCTTATGCCCTTCTTTTTGTAAGTTGCTTTGGATAACAAAGTGCTGCACAGAACTAAATAAAAATATAAATCAGTCAGCCTTTTATGTTGCAGTTTAAGGTTAACAGTGCCATTTAGGCATGACAATTAAGAGCCCAACGCAGACCCTGGATGGCTGGGGATCCAATTAGCAAGTTTGCAGAGTATTTTACCACCTAACAATGAATACAAATATCTGCGCTATGCAGGAAATCTCTACATAGTAGCTTTAATGCCTGAAATGAGGAGGGCAGACAATTGTATTTTGCGTGCATTTATTAGAGTTTCTGTGATTACACAATGGTGGAACCAGCTACCAGTTGCTATAAGAGCTGGTTCATCCCTCTTTACCTTCAAGAAGCCCTGGAAGACCTATCTTTTTCAGGAGCACTCCCCTTCCTACCCACTCCTGCCTCTTAACCTAAACTTACGAGCTCGTTCCTGTACTCTGTGTGTACTTACAGTACTCTTTTATGCTCTTGTTTACTCCGTTCTCCACTTAACTGTTGCTTGATTTGTGTCGTCTATTGTAAGTGGCTTTGGATAAAAGCATCTGCTAAGTGTAATGTAATGTAATGTAATGTTTATCCCTGGTCAGTGAGTGTGTCTTTAGTCTTTATCCATAAAATATCTGTATAGAGAGTTTTAAGGGAACCTGCTTCATAGGTTGGTATTCTGTTTGACAAAAAAAAAAAACCTCAATCAGTTTGTACTGCTTGTTATCAGTAGAATATATCTGATCCATTTTTAGAAAAGCCAGCCGTCTTTTGAGAAAAAAAAGGTGTTCTGGATCAGCTTTAGCACGTGTTGTGCTTTGTCAGGCACAAATTAAGCTTTCATTGCACCACAGCACAATTTTTCTTCTTACAACACTACCACTCTAATGTCAAACAACTGTGATTATATTTCTATCTTGAGGCTAGCTTGGCGACATCATCCCAGAGACAGGCTTCATTTCTGCATAGCTTTGTAGTCTTTTGACTGCTGCATCTTATCTATCTCAGTCCCAGTGGCTCTTCCCCTGACAGCTTTATAATTTATTTACCCCTCCTGTATTACATATGCAAAGACGTAGCAGCAGCCAGAGAAATCATAGCCTGGTAAACCAGCCCCTCATATACACCTCATTCCGTACAGAAGGTCTGGCTGTGCTGTATTGAGAAACGTTTTCTTCCTGGAGGTGTAGGCTCTACTGAAGTTTAAAACAACTGGATCTGCCTTTACTTAATTGCTAACGTCTGGTCGTGACATGCAATTAGCCTGACTATAAGCCTACGCACTACAATTCAAATGTAGCACACCAAGTCATCGCTCACAAACAGTCCCTCAGTTCGCTGATTGGTTAGGCAAGATTCTGCCTGAGACAACCATGTCAGTGGGACCTCACCCAGACCCTCTGTACAAAATGGAATGAAGGGTTGGTTTAGCAGGGTAGAGAAATCAGTGCTGTTGCCTGTAAATGGATTTGTGTCTATTTTGGAAGAGCAACCTAATTTATGTTCATGACTAGTTTACAGAGCACAAATGAAAGCTCACACACTTTGTGGCAAAAGTATGACCTGCATGACCAGGACCTGGTCCAGAACAGATTTTGGAAATGTTTCTCAGTAAACCAAGCCATTAACAGTGTAAACAAGTAAAACAATCTGAATTGTTGAAAGAATTTAGTTATTTGATATAAAGTATGAACTGGCTTAAAATAAGCTGACTTGAAACTCCATATTCTTTTCTCCTTTTCAACATCCTTCAGCGATACCAATTAGCCTTTGAAAACCACTTCCCCAAATTCATCTCCGATATACTTTAAAACAATTCCTGTGAAGAAATGATGAATAATGAGTTAAGCAATAAGCCTTTTCAGTAGAATGTTATGTGGACAACTTGTAAGGTGCTGGGATTTACAATGGCATGGAATGTGAGTCAGCCAATCCCAATTAAGGAAGCGAATGATCAGTATATACTATATATGTACTATGTATATATATTACATAAAAATAAACCATTCAAAAGAAATACTATACTATATTATACAAAAGTCTACTATTCTGTAGAGTAACATTATGGAGAGAAGTTTCTGCTTAGGTCATGGTTCCTGCTGTCTCTTGATGGTCCTTGGGGACCCTTCTGTGATGTTTGAGGATGAACTGATGGATTTGCTTTTGCAAATCATTCACATTCTCTCTCCATCCCCCCTCCGGCACGGTGGAGGCCCCCCCAATTAATCAGGCATCTCCATTGGTTCTTCATTAATAATTCAGGCACCCTGCAGCCAATCACTCAACTAGAGCCATTTAATGAGTCACCGTGGTGACAGCGTCAGCGGCCCATCATCCCTGCCCGGGGCCACAGCAGACAGCCATAGGGGCAGCATCAACAACATCCCAGGGCTGATTAAGGAGACGCCGTCATTCACTCCTGTCGTTCTCCTGCCAGACCCTTGTCTAATGTCTACTGATGTGGCATTAACCAGAGAGCTGTGCGAACAAATGAGCTGTGTGACCAGAATTGCTGTGCTTGGATTAGATTTAGGTGTTCTTTTTAAACATTGAAGCTTATGTTTTGCTGAAAGAAGGAATGCTTCTGCACAAGCAAGATCACGACCTAGAAGGTGTAGAATATTTAGCTAAGGACAGGCAAACACAAAACATGGCTGGTAATAAATGTGAGCAGCTTAGAAATGTTAATGTTTTCATAAATGTTAATGTTTTCATTCACATTTTAGTTAAATGCCTCATGAAAGTAATGTGCTACAGTCACCCGTTTGGAGACATCTCGAGACATTTCTCTTGGGTCATCTCGAGACTAAATTTATAAGTTCAAACAAGATAAACGAATAATTTATCACATAGTTTTTTGGACTGGATTTGCTGTGAAACATGTCTGAACTTGATCATGCAGGTAAAGACTAAGATGTCCATAGATCAGATGCAATTTAGGTAAGCTTTCTGGCAAACATGACGTTTTCAAACCACTGGCCCAGAGCAAAATAAGCCACATCAAACAAGAGATTTGACAAGCTGGTCCACTCACTGCTTTGCAGTGAACTAAGCAGAGAAAGAAAAGCTTAATTTGCACCAGCTGATAAAAATAAAGCTGAACCCACTTGTCCACCCATGCAAAAATGGAAAAGGGTAAGAAAAATGGTTTTAAAAATGACATAAAATGTGCTAAATCATTTTACCATGAAGCAGAATAGCCCAAACTTTTTTGTCAGGTTCTGTTCTCCAAATAAAGCTGTAGGGCATAGTTTGCATGCATGATATTTACCCTTTGCCAGAGAAAGCAGAAAAAAGACTGTACTGCGAACACACAGATGTGAAAGTTCGCATTTGTATCTCTGCATGGCCCGGTTCACAAAGGCATACTTTTTTCCTCTTACATCACATATATTTTATAACTGACCAAAGCCAGTGTCTACCTGGTTACATGTTACAGCTCATAAAACAAAAACTGGGCAGTGGACTCTGATATAAAATGCATACTCATTGCCCATGCAGGGGCACTAGAAGCAAACTATAGGCAAAGTAGGACTGCTTACCCAGGGCACCAAGCTGCCCAAGCAAGCCAGATGCATGATGAAGGCGCAGGGCCCAGGGCCACATACAATTAGGAAATGCAATTTCAAAGCAAAAAATTATATAATACAGTTGCTCAACTCTCCCTAGTCAAGTGTATTCCTGAGTGACTACCAACTATTAGTAAATTAACAAGATAAAACAAAGTGGCAGAGCAGACTAAAAGGATTGAGATGATTAGAGTTGCAGCAAAGGGGCTATTGTTAGACATTAAGTGCAGTATCATGTGTCCATGAAGTGTTTTGTTTGAAATGAATGGTTTGTGTTACAGACCGGGATGGCCTGGGGAATGGAAACTTCCGTCTCTCTGTTATAAAACCTGCTCTGCCTTGTGTCTCACTGATGTCTTTACAGCCTTCAGTAAGATATTTGAAGTAGGTGGTTTAAGTGACTAACTAAGCTAACTCAACTCAGAGTTAGTGGTAAAGCTCCTAATCGAAGGGTCTTATGGCTTCATTCTCCTAGCAGGACAAAGCCATTGGGCTCTTTAAGGAAAGTACTTTTTAGTCACTTACTTGGGTATGTTAATGCTGAGCAAGTTGTAAACCTCCTAAAAGTAGAGCCCTCTAAATTTGTCTTGCTCGGACAACAAAAACCACAAGAATCTTCTATTAGGTGGTATGAAACTCACTCTGAGTTAACTAGGAGATGGTCCTTAACATGTTGTTTTAATTTTGTACATGTTGTTAGATGTTTCTGTATTTAGTCACATTCTCATTCAATGTAGAGTATAATTCTAAGCATGGTTTCTCTGCATAGGCACTAGTATGAAGTGTATATATGTTTATTTTATGATCATAGGAAAAAAAACGTGTCAGTCAAAAAAACATTGTATTTAGACCATTTATACCTCTTTATTGTCAAATGCATGTTTTGTTGCTGTTGCTGGTGGCAGCAAGAACACCTAGGTCACTTATGTGGGCATGTTAACTCTGAGCAAGTGGTAAACCTTCTAAAAGGAGAGCCCTGTTGCTTTGTTGTACTAGGAGAATGAGGACATAGGGATCTTCTACTAGAAGGTTTACAATGCACTCTTAGTTAACCAATTAGGTTTGGCCAGTAAACCACCTACTTCGAATTATTTCTTCCAGTGAGCTGCTGTTAAACTTGTGTGTTTTTTTAACTTTAATTTTATTCAAATGAACTTCCTCGGGGCAGTGCTGCCCCTTGGTATTTGTCTCAGCCGGTAAAACGAGGACAGAGCGGTTTGGAAATACATTTTCCATCTTAAGATGGATTATTTTTAGACATTGCCATTTTCAGTCCTGTCAGACCGGCGTTCTGTACCATATGTCCACAGTCACAAAGGTCACATTTTAAACACCAGCCCCATCTCGTCTCAAAATGTCAACTTTGGCTAATTAGGCAATTTCTTGATGCAGTGATTAACTTGTCAGTTATTTTTCATCCCCTCCATTTCATATGAATATATATTACGCGCATTAAATAAACTCTGTGACTAAATGGCTAAAGGGCTTTCAAATTAACACTTGTTGGATGGCCTCCACAAAATAAACTCAGCAGCCTGGGTTTATGCAGACATGGGTTTGGCTTTTCCCCTTTTCTTTAATATACATTTTTTTTACTGCCAATATTGCTTGTCTGGTGAAGAGAACATGAGCTTTGATGAAAAGCAGCCGTTTTTTTTTTTCTTTTTTTCCCCTCCCAATACGTCAGACCAGAGTGTGGTGGCCATAGCAGAGTCTGCTGCAACAGACTGCTTGTTTTGGTTTCGGAGCCCTCGTAATGAAGGACTAGCACGTCTGCCGTCAGCGAGCGGCCGCTCCCGTTTGTCCGGGAGCCAGCTGGAGAACGAGCCGGCTCTGCCTCAGCAAAACACAGGGCCAGCTCCAGGGAACGGGAGCACACGCCTGCAGGCCTCTGGGACGGCCCTTTCATTTTCCAGCGGCCGCAGAGGACTCGGATGACCTACATGGGACAGAACATTTCCTTGATTTCTTTTGAAGTTGCCGTAGAAAAATGACTGTCCACAAGGCAGCACTTGCCACAGTTTTTTGTCAGACAGATTTGTGTCTGTCCATCAGGCCAGAGCACTGTTTACGTTTTCTTTGTTGTAGCGTCTGTTTCTGGGACAGCTGCTGGGAAAGTTTCCCTTCCAAACCATTTTGACTTGACACCACTGTGTTCTGCCCAGACTTTTAACCACATCTCCAGGCCTGCTTGTCCCGGGACCTAAAATCGTATCAGTGTTTACATAGGATCCATGTTATCTTCTGGTCATAAACAAACACTAAAGTCTTGGTTATCTCAATGTGAAATGTTTCCATGGGTTTCCACATGAAATAAGTTTGACCTGTTTTTCAGCTGCAGGAAAGGAAGACTTGGATCTGACTCAGCACTTGCTGTAGGTGTGCTCATTCGTGGAGCCATGTTTGTGTGAATCTGAAACATATTTTATCCCCCGGACTCCTGAAATGCTGATTCACAACAAGGTGGTGAAGGTGACCTCTTCCTACTGTAAACTCTGAGATGAAAACGGGGCTGACAGCTTATAAAGTATGGGGCACAGCGAGTCCTACATAATCTCCTCTAGATTACCTTTTGCTATTTTTCAAATAACGGATAAGAACACTTATACATACAGGTACAAGGATTTTTTCAAGACCTTGAATCTTAAAGAAGTCCTAATCATTTGCTGTACAGCAAGGATAAGTTTAAAATCGTTAGTATAGCCTGTCAGAGATGTACACGGCAAAATTCTCAGAGGTAATTTGCCAGTGTTCAGCAAAACTGTTAAAATTAGAGTTGAAATTACAGTGCAAAAAGTTGATTTAACTGTAAAGGAGTCAAATATGTAAGGGAGGACTGTATTTTGTTCCAATCTTTGTAGTGTTCATTTAACACACTACCATAAAACTGACTCTCTCAGAGTTGATTTAACACTATAGAATTTGCTCTGTACTGGGGATTAAAAAGGCAGGGTGTGACAGAGGAGCAGCCCTCTGACAGAGACATATTCCCATGCTTTTGCAAGTCATCCTGCCACATATTTGATACACGTTTTACATGTTTTTTAATCCAGCTTATTCTAATAAGCACACAAATAGCCAGACAGGCAGATCCACTCATTAGTGTTACCTGTGCATGCAGAAAGAATAAATGACCTTTGGTTAGGGTTAGCGTTAGGCTTAGGGCTAACCCTAGATTTAACACTATAGAATTTGCTGTGTACTGAGGATTAAAAAGGCAGGGTGTGACAGAGCAGCTCTCTGACAGAGACATATTCCCATGCTTTTGCAAGTAAAAAAAAAACATGACCAGTTAGGTTTCCAGCCAGTTGAGCCACCACAGTTTTTCCTCTCTCACACAACTAAGCCCCTCCCAGGAACACACGAGGACAGGATTATCCAAACCAGCAGGAGAGCTGTGTTCAGGAGAACAGTGTCATTGAGAATGTAAGAAACTTGACAAACTGAAGTCATATGAAAAGAAGTCTTGAAAAAGTAGACTTAAAATAGGCTTGAAAAAACTGTTAAGCACTTGACAAGGTGGGGTTATATGCAGAGGTGAAGGGTCCAGCTTAAATAAGTAAAAACCCTGTCACATTGATACAAGCATGGTTTTTATCCAGCTTATTCTAATAAGCACACAGATCATCAGGCAGGTAGATTAGCTCATTAATGTTACCTGCACAAGCAGAAAGAATAAATAGCAAGGTTTTTACTTTTTAAAACTGGCATCGTCACCTTTGGTTATATGTTGCACTGCAAGAACAGAAACACAAGCAATTATGGTATAATTTGGAGGGAAAAAAATCTTTCAAGCTGAAGGTTGAAGAAACACATTAGCTGTCAGAATTCATGTTTTTCTGGCAATGTATGTCTGATGAGAATGTAATAACAGGCAACCCAGCAGAAGGTGTAAATGAATGACTGAGTGGGATGAATTATATGAGCGCACTGACCCCATCCATTAGCCTTTTTTACATAAAAGGACCATAGACTATTTTAAGACGCTAACTGCCAGAACCAAGCCCGCTAACTTGTTATGTTGTCTCCATCCTCATTACGAATCTCTGCTTTTCTGCTTTGCACAGCTCAGATGAAAAATGAATATCATTAACAATACAACAGTAAAAGTAGCTGCTTTCTGAAAAGTAGGCAAACAGTGTGGTATACTGTAGAGCATACATTACACACATTATGTGCAACTTGTTTCAACTTTTTTATATACCTTCTTAAAATTGCCCAGAAAAATGTAAGAAGACATAATTATTGTATGTCTGAGTTGTGTTACTTATTAGCGAACTGCTTAACCTTGTGATAATCATTTTACCAGCAATGCCCTGTCAATCTTGAATACTGGATGATCTTGAGAATGTAATTTGATTCTTATTCAAAAAAAGTTGCTCCCACAAGCTCTCTCTTTTGCTTTTTGACTCCATTATTCAATCCCTAACCTCATTTTATTGGCAGAAGAGTTTCCATTTTCACAGTCGAGGTGACATTTTCAGACTCAAATTAATTAATGTCCCTTATTTCTTTTTCAGTCATGTCGCATTAATCCTTTTCAGACCGATCCAGCCACACCTCAATCACTGGCAAGCAGCCTTCTTCTAGCAACATCAGTGGCACAGTGGGGAAACAGTTTCTTTTAATAAAGAGCTGAGAGAAAAATTACATTTCTGGTAATACAGTATGTGGAAGGTTTTATTAAAGCAAAGGTTGGTGTGTCACCTGAGAAGGATATAATTTAGAACACAACAGGATATAATCTTACAAACACATAATCCCAACTTTAAATTCTCCTTCCACACGACACCTTATATTTTTGTGCCAGACACTGTCAAAAGTGCTGCAAAGAACCAGCTTGAGAAATAAGGAAACACAATGCACAAATTATTTTACATTGAATTAACTTAATATTGTCATGAACATCACAAGTATACATGGCATTGTTAAGTTAAACCAATGTAAAAAAGAGGATCCACACAGCATGTTGTCTTGAGCTGGTTCTACGCAGCCCTTTTGTTCTACAGCGCAAGTCTGCTGCGAGTTTGCAGCAATGAGGTCTGACTGCATTCAAGCATGTAGGTGTCCCGCAGAGCAGTGACCTTCCCTGCGTCGCCTCTCCCACACCCTCACACTCCGCATGAGTGATTTTGGAGGCTCTAAAGGTTAATTGATGACAGCGGAGCAAAGTGAGCTGATGGGAATCGGCAAAGAATAACAAATCTGCTGGGACTTCCTTTTTTTCTATCTGAGGTGTAGAGTAGGGGTAATAAAAGAATCAGACCATAAAGAACATAGCCAATATATATATATATATATATATATATATATATAGCCAAGAATACTTTTGATTTCACCAATTAGCTGATCTACCTGTCTGACGATTTGAGTGCTCATTAGGATTAGCACTGAACTGTCTGAATGTGACCGAAAACGTTTTGCACCTCACTGGGTAGCCCTTTATTTTTTAGTGTCTTTAATGTATTAAAATATACTTTTGCATCGGAACAAATGGTGTGTGAGTTCTCTCTCAACTGAATGCTCTTGTTAGGATTAGAAAATGGTTGGATCAAATATGTATCAGAGAATTCGCCTTGTGAGTCTGGGATCTCCAGATCTCCTCTGATTGTCACCACATAGGCCTAGTTTTGACACAGCAGACTTTACTCTCTATGTGGCAATGTGTTAGTGGTTTTTAAGCAGCCTATCTGATTAGGCCTGTTGCTCAGTCAATGCCATGACATTATTTCTATGCCAAAATAGGTAATCTATATTTCTTACAGTTCTTAAATAAAGGCTTTACCTATCTACTTTCTAATAAATAATACTGACTTTCATATATGCATACACTGTCACAACAGGCAGGAGTCCAGTTTGCTAAAAAGCTACAAGTTTGCGTGACCAGACTCAAGAAGTATTACAACAACATTTTTTCTTAACCCAAAACTCAAATATGAGCCAGCACTTTTTTTTTTTTACCATTCCACCTGCACCATGTACTGTTGTAGTGTGTCCTTTGTACCAATATTCAGTGTACAGATCAGTGAGATTTTGGAAGCTGCAGCCTCCTCATTACACATGCAGAAAGCTGGAAAGAGAGAGAAAGAAAGAGAGAGACAGAGAGAGAGAGATAGAGAGAGAGAGAGAGAGAGGAGAGAGGAAAAACAGGCACTAGCAGCAGTAGCAGTGCTCTCACATCTGGACATGTTTTATGGGTCTCTCTGCTCATTAAGGCGAAGGGGGAACATGTATTTTTCACACTACATTAATGGCTGGTGCTGTTTCAGCCGTATCTAACACGTGGGCCGTTAGGCGTCTGTCATCTTGCCTTTAATGCCACAAAGACGGGGCGCTCACCGTGGTCGCACATGACAACTGCTCTTCATTACTGTCTGAGCAAGAGCAGTGCAAGAGAGCAGGACAACTGAGCAGGAACAGAAGGGACGTGAGCTATTATGCAAGGAGGATGGAGGAGCTGGAGATGAGTCTGAGGTCTGTGGTAAGAAAAAAATAAGGGATTAAATTGGGATTACGTGTGCTGCTGGACTGTTCTTCTCCTTAACTAACAGAATCTTTGTGAAGCAGTAACCGAGGAGGAAAAGAACACTGTAAAAAGTAAAGCATAAAACCAACTTTTAAAAAGCAATCGTGCTGCAGTACATGGATCTTTTTATGTTGGCTGGGTTTAACAATCCTATGAATAATTACGATACAGACATTCATTATGATACGTGTGTCATTGTTAAGTTAAACTGACATAAAACGATCCATGCAGTGCAGCCTAATTTTTTAAAGATGGTTCTAAGCAGCACTTTTTTACAGTGAAGGATGTAAACTACATCATGCAGGGAGGATGGAACAACTGAAGATTAGGTGTGGGGTTTGTTAAGAAATAAGAGATTTAAAACACTTCTTGTGCTGGAAATGTCTTTTAATTAACATCATCTTTGTTGAGCCAAATAAAACATGACAAGAACAATTCATAGAATGCTCTTTAAATTTCCAAGGCCACAAAAAGCGTCAAAACACAAAACCCTGCAAATCGATGAACTGATATGTACAGAATATATGAGCAAGTTATAAGAGGAAAGAGAGAAGAGAGAGACAGTGAGAGAGCACTGTTGTCAACACACATTCAATGTCCACAACATCAAGGCCTCCAGTTAAGCAACAGTTATGTTTTGCGACACAAAGCGATTCTCGGATAAATACAGTGCAAGAACAAGCCTGTCTGTCTCTCTCAGCCCCTGCTTAGCTTCAAACGATGTGGAAAACACACATCGACTGTTTATTACGCTAAAAGTACTGCCATTATATATTTCAAGGCTCATATTATATATTTGAGGGCTCCAAAAGGTCTTTCTAAAACAAACACAAGCAGTGGGAGGTAAAGAAAGTTATGGTGGATGCATTGTCTTCACAGTGTGTAGATCAAATCTGGTGTTTTGCAAAGCTATCTCAGCATCACAACTTAAAGGTGCTACACGCAGGATTTTGGGGCAAAACTGGTACTGCAATCAAACTCAAAATACTATAAAGCAAGGGTCCAGAAGCAAGACACAAAACACAAAGTCAAAAGATGAACAGAACTCAAGTGCTGTACATAAAGTTTTTTAAAACGTTAATACTCTGGCTGTGCTATTGTCATCAGTGGAATCAGTATTTTAACTTAACATGTTTTCTTAATCTTAGGTGACATATCGGGATCATTTTATGTTCACTTGACATAAAGTTCTTACATATAGCACCTTTAAAACTGATATATTTCACTAATAATCATCCTGCCCTACATAGTACTGCTTCAGAACAGTTGTGAGACATGTGACTGAATACTAAAAAGAATGACAGCTAAAAAATCATTTGACTTTCTAAGGGGCTTTTACATGGGCTTTCCTACAGCAGTTAAATGGATTTGATTATGGCTTACGGTAGAAATCATGACTAGCCACAGTGATTCAGACAGGTAGTCAACCAAACCGATTACAGCTCCTGGGAGACGTGTAGTCTAGTTTGATTTTCATCTTAGGCCTGTCAAAATATGTGGTGACTGGGTTGGGAAGTGTCTATTACTAAAAGCTATACTCTGCAAGGAGAGCGTTTGTAAGTGTAAGTGAGAACATGAATATACTCACAGGCACAGATTAAAAGAAAAACAAAAGACATTTCAGTAACGGAACCTTTGGGCTTGGATGTGTATTGTAATACAAAGTTTTAGGCTTAACATGTTTTCTTTTTTTTTTCTCAGGCGATTACAGCTAACACCCTCGATTTTACACAATGCAGACTAAGCTTAAGCTTTCAAGTCAATTACAGTTTCGAGCACCTTCTCTTGTCTGGCTTAAAAACACTACTACACACAGTATCTGCAGCGTACATAAGCCCAGCAATCTCTACAGCAGAGTGCAAAATTACTGACACACAGTCGTCACAATCATGTGAGAGAGAGAGCGCTACACTCCAACAGTTTCACAATGTGCACCTCCCCACCAAGTTAAAACACACTGTTATGCAACACATGACATATTATACTCATGTTTGTGACAAATAAAAAGTCCATAACAGATTCAGCTATGTTAATTACAAAAATAATATAATATGTATACTGTAGATAGATAAATTCTCAGAGGCAACTAAATTATTACTACCACACCCCAAAGAAACAGTTAACTGAACAACACTCCTGTACTGAATGGCAGAATAACAGGAAAATGATATCCTATCTCAATTCAATATAAAAGTTTATATCTATTTAACAACAAAAGAAACATCATGATTATACAGATATTATGAACAAAAATATCGACACCGCCTGTACCTTAAAATTCCCTTTTTACTCCTCTTCTTTATGTAAACGAACACTTCCCAACTTCCCTTCAGTGCAAAAATACAACATGAAACATGTTACAAACTAAATAAATATGCATTATAACAGCTGGCCTGCAGCTTTTAACTGTTGTACCTGGAATAACCAAGCCTCTTCATCAAAAAGCCACACGTATCCTCAATGAGTCTAATCTCCTTCCGAGGCATATTCTGCCTCCACATGTTAATGTTGGCTGGTGATATGTCCCCCTCATACATTAAATTGTACAGATTTGTGGAGGTGGTGAACATCAGCTGGTTCAGCGCAGAGGGTGTGACAGGGACACCGAGGAAGGAGTGTATCCTCTCGGCAGTGTCCTGTGGAAAGTTCACCACGTCCTCGAACCTCACCTGCAGGTACGCCGCCCCAGGTAGCGTGGAGCTGACGCGGAGGACGGCGGAGGTGTGCGCCAGCCACAGGTGAGCGAGCAGCAGGACGGGGTTCGTCTCCGACCGCGAGAGGAGACGCCAGAGCGGTCGAAACTCCTGGGCGAACGCTGGGCACCTGTCCCTGTTGATGTCCTCTTTAAACATCAGCGCCAAGTGCTGGGGAATGTTTTTAAGAGAATACAGACTCGGCTTGCTGTTGTACAGCATCAGGTAGATCCACGACCGGGGGTCCCTGACCACATAAATGGCCTTTAACGACGGGCCCACCACTTCCTGTATAAAAGGTAGTTTTAAGGTCCAGCTGCCACTTCTGAGGTTCAGCACCACTCGTGAGTTAGGATATTCACCGATGTGCCTGCGTAGCTCGCGAACATACTCAACATCCCGTTCGACGCTCCCTCGCATTTTCCCCTTTACGTCAGCTGCAAGCTCCCTCCTCCTGGCTCTTCTCCTGCGGTCCCTTGAAGAGCTCGACCTGGAAGAGAACTTGGGCCGAACCGCCTCGTGGAGTGGGATGTTCTGCAGGTGTAGATGCGTGTCGTGGACCAGCGAGTGCAGCCAGCCCTGAATTATTTTATACTTCCCCTGCTGGGCGTCTCTTCGTGACCACTCACAGGCGTCCACCAAGGAGTCAAACTCAAACTCCGTCTCTGGGATGTCCAGGTGTTCAGTGGGAACGTGCAGGTAGACGAAATCAGTGTTGTTGTAAAAAAGGTGCTTGAGAATGTCCGAACCCGAGCCAGGCAGGGTTGTTATGACGACGGTGGGCAAGGGGAAGCGGAGCTGATCATAAAGGCTCACATGTTTACTGACCTCAGGGTTCGTGGCAGCACCTTTCCACTTCACGCCACACAGTAGCTGGTCGCAGCTGTTCGAGACAAACAGCAATTCAAAGATCCAGAGGATGAGGACAGAGAGGAGGGCATAACGCATCAGTTTGCTAAAACAAACGTAGAACTTCCTCTGCAGGGTCAGAAACCCAATGGCTGCACAGAGTACTATCCCAGCTATCACATTTACAGTGAATCCAAAGTCAAAGAGCTGACTGTCCATTGTGGTTTTCTTTGGAATGAGCTGTGCACCCAGGCCAAAACGGATGATTTGATGTTGGTCTTCAACTTTGGCAAAGCCGCCAAAACCCAGATAGCCAGAGCGCGCCCCGATGTCTCTGTGGTTGGTTGCTATGGAAATTATTTTTTCAGTGTTGTTAATTATGACTGAGAGGCGCACGCCATTTTTGCTGACGTCTATAAATTTGCAGCTGGACACTTTGACATATGGCCCATGCATCACGTAGGCCATTCTGTTTATTGTCCTCTGCATTGGGAAGGTGACATTGATGAACTGCGTCCATCTTTTTTTAAACTCGGCTGCCTGCTCTGCCTCTTGAATTCTGGTCTCTGGGCTATAACCCTGACTGTCAACCCAGAACATTTTATAATGGGCATCCCAAACATCCATCAGCGCCCCACTGTACCTGTCCATAAACCTATGGGGCACATATTTAAAGTCAATGTCAAGATTGTGAAAGAATGCGCTGAGTGTGTTCACCGGCGAGTCTTCCCACTTTTCCACATGGTCGACCACTAACAGAGTCTGGGAGTTAAGCAACACAAGAGCCCTGTAAACACTCTTGAGTTTCATGGCGGGGGAGTATGACGGAGCGGACTCCCCGCTAACAAACATCGTGTCGTGGTGAGAAGAGGCAGCCACCACTTCGCCAGCGCTTTCTCCCACCCCCTCATCCGTCCACCGCAACCACTTGCCACACTCGCCAAGCTGGCCTTCCCAGGGGGCATTGCACTGGCTGGTGGGCGATGGGCTGAACACAAGAACATTGTTTAGGTAGCTGTATTTGGGCCCGTAGAGGGCTTCGGATACAAACACCTGGCCGTTGGGGGCGAAAGTGAACGAGTTTTGGTCTGGGTGTTCGTGACCTGGATTGAAACTGTTCCAGCCATCGACCCATGTGTAAGGATTGGCGTGTACAATGTCATAAACGGCCCTGCCTCCCAGCTTTCCAGATTTGAAAGAGACAAAGGTGTTGCCCTGATTGTTGGGTAAGCCCGCTCCATAGGTCACGACCCCCCAGTTTGAAAAAATATGCATTTTAGGTGTGCCGTAGCCAGAAGGGGGCTGCGATGTCAGCTGAGCACTATACCAGATAAACTCAGTATGAAGAGTAGTCCATCGCTGTGCAGAGGACTGTCCCATTGGCCCGTCTTTAGGCCTGTGCTTCCTTATCTGCTGTGCAAGCCAGTTGCCTGTGCCGTTTTTCATTACAAAGGTGTCCAGGAAAACTAGTTGGCTCTCTGGGCCATAGAACCAGTTGTAATTAGAGTCAGCGATGCCGACTGTTCTTTGGAAGCCTGGCAACAAGGTAGCATAATAGAACCAAAAGTGACTGCGCAGCCAGTTGTTTTGTGTGTTGTCAATATTAAAGTGGCGCTGAGCAAGAAACACATATTGAGTGATGGACTTAGCTGTGTAACTTCCATACGCCACACCTTCATCTAAAGAGCCATCTACTACATGATTAAGTAAAAACATTGTCTTTTCCATATAGTTAACTGACACTTGTTTCCAAACCATACTCTCTGGATCATCGTGTGTGCCTACCACAATAGCACCAGTCAGAATGGCAAGGATATTTGTGGTCTGGTGATTTTGGAGAAACTGCTTTCCCCAGCCTCTGTACTTCGATGTCTCATACAACTCCTTGGTTTCTGTGCGTATTTTCTTCAAATACAGATCGCGCCTCTGTTGGTCCAGATAAGAATAAATAAAATCGAAGGCAGTAGCAAAGCCAGTGAGTGAGTGTGCCATGGGCACCTCGTCGTTTGGCGCACTCGTGACTTTCCAGTCTGGATACTCCGCCATGTGGTCCATAAATTTAAACAGAAACTGCAGGGCGGCAGAGTCCTCTGGAGACAGTAAACAATACAGTGCCAGAGGTGGTAGGTTGTTCCCGTAAATCTCATTCCACTTGCTGGTGAACTCCTCGTGCCTTGCTGGAGGCATGTAGAGCGGGGGGCTGGAGAGCATCGTCAGAACGGCCGCCCTGATCACTTTGAAGATGTGGCTGTGTGTGGTAGTGGACCTTTGCCTCATAACTTGAATGTCTGCCTGGTTGAAATAAAGGTTGGGGTGGGGGTTGGTGGCTTGAAGCTTTCGGAGGTCTGGCACTCTCTCCCCCTGTGTGAGTTTTGACTGCCCATAGTCTCTGAAAAAATCTTTGTCGGATGCATTGAAAATACCAGAAAAAGCATCTCCAGTTATAATTAAGTAAAGAAAAAATATTAAGCATTTAGCACACTTTTCAGCCATGACAATGTCAAAGTCCAGTCTTTTAATCCCATTAAAGAGACATAAATCCAAGTACTTGAAAGAGTATATCCAGTTCAAGTATTTTCATCCATTTAAAACATATACAGTATATACTTGCATTGGTCACAGATGATATGCATGGACTGTCAGTGGTCTGTGCAGCTTTTACCATTTCCATACAATGCAGGTGATACACATGAGAAAGATTCATTTTACATCGTGTTCTCTGGTTCGCCACTAGTAGTGAGAGAAGTGGAAGATTCGGCATAAGTCTGTGTCTATTGGTCGTAAATATAAGGAGTAAGAGTGAAGTAATCCAGGTCGCAAAAGGACAAAAGTCTGACTGAGGCGCTAAGCAACATCAATCGCATGTGTCGGACTTACATCTGGAAACAGCATCCTTGTGTCGTTCATCTCCGATCTGATATAAAATTTAGATACGGTCGATTATGAATCAATTGTCGGGATCATGTAAATTAAAATAGTTAAAGTCCTTCCAAAATAATCCGTAAACGTCCAGTTCGACAGGTCACTGATGCAAAAAGGAGATAACATTTAACATGGAATACGATTGGGTGTTAGTATGTCCATTAGAGTCGGCAGACAGGTCCTTCTTGACGGTTGGAGAGAGAATATGGAGGCTGGCACCTTCTCCTGTGACCAGCGTCAAAGTAATATTGATCTTCCTTCGCCAAAACATATTCCCGCGGACAAACATCAGTCAGCCCCAGTCAGTGTCCGGTCCAATGGCAGCTAACCAGGAGCTTTTCATTTTTCTCGCCCCGGCGGCAACATGCACACACCAAACTAACGGGAGCATTTCCGCACCTGACACTGCAGCCAGTCCTGTTTATAATGTCTGCGTTGAACAACGTTTCGTTCGTTTTAGTGGAGTGGACGTTCATTTTCTCACCTCTGGATATCCATTCATTCCGTGTCTTGTGAGAATGAGTCCATTACCGGACAAGTTCTAGGGAAGTTCGATAAGCCAGGTACTAAATTGTCAAACAATAATACATAAGAACACGCCGTATAACACCTGGCGCTTATGGCCAGTCTGCTATAATCAACGGTTGTCTCCGTGAGTGGTGAAGCGTTTTTCCTAGAGCGTGCTGTAGAACACGGAACTTGTGGTTGTGCCTCCGTTGTAGGTTATTCCATGAAGCCTATGATGGACTGTGGTGTGGTTGTTTTCTGTAATTTGTCGGAAGAGTACAGCACATAGCCTACAGAGGGCTCTCTCTCTCTCTCTCTCTCTCTCTCTTTCTCTCTCTCTCTCTCTCTCTCTCTCTCTCTCTCTCTCTCTCTCTCTCTCTCTCTCACTCACTCACTCACACCCACACACCCACACACACAGCTTCAGGTAAACTAAATGTCAAGACTATCAGATTATGTCAAATGGAATGCATGAAAAAACATGTTGGTGATGAAGCTGACTTATGTGCACATACATCTTTATCCTCCTTAAAAAAGTTGTCTTGATGATATAAAGTTTTATACCTGGATCTTATTTTACCTTTTAAAAAACTAGCTCCAGTTCAGTACACTTATGGACAAAGCCAACATTGTGCAGCGCCACTGGCCTGGGGGAATTTCACACGGTCTCCAAGGAGAGACAGACATGAAGGATGAAATGAGATTGGAGCTCACTCTATCCTCAGATCCAGAGGGGGAAATGAATGAAGGTCAGGCACAGAATATCTGGAACTAAGAGTGCAGCACATCGTAGGCTTACAAATATCCAGTGACAAGACATAAGCTAAAGCAGTAAGCCAGTCGAGTTATGGTTTTTACAGTGCAGTTTTATGTTCAGAATCAAAAGGTTTATTGGCTAAGTATACATACAGTACATATAGAAATAATGGCTTTGGTGGATGTTTACTCTTTAGTATGCATTTGACAGGTAGACGGGTAATAACAAACATTGAACATAGGTGGTGAAAAGGTGGAAGAAAATGTTTGCAAGATGAGTGCTCCCATAGGGTTGATGTACATATGAAAACCAAAAGACATCTTAAATGAACCAAATTACTATACAAAGGATATCAGTAGTATTACTAATCATGTTATGTTTTTACTAAATGTTTTATACAAGTAATCATAAAATGGTCCTCATGTGTTACCAGAGATGAAGGACACATGTTAAATTGAAAAAAGAAGAAGAAAAAAAACACTTATTGATAGAATGTACAGCCAGTATATTTGTACTTTACATTTTAATTTACAGCCTTCAATTCTGTTTATCTTGCCTTTGCGTGATGAGGTATGTGATGGATTTCATTATATCCCTTGTTGCCACATTTTTGACATGGCTATGTCTATCAGCTCAAGGTAGGGATTAAGTGTGTGCTAATAAATTTATTTACTAAGTCTTTGTGGGCTTTCAAATGGCTTTCATTTTCTCTCATTCTCTAATTCAAAGGCTCACTATCAAGAGTAAGGTGACTGAATGAAAGTAAAAATAATTGACTTTGTTCACTTTAATATTTATGGACCTTACATCTTTGAAAAGGTCTTTGTCTTCTTTCCCCAAAGGATGCGTGCATGCATCTATCTAGAGGCAAACCATAAAAGAAAGAAATTACTGGAGTAAAAAGTATTTCCCATGGTAGTTGGACATATATTTATTAAATAACATGAAAACATGTTTGGTGAAGATTGTTGTTTGTTGCCTCATACAGTATCATTTTGAAATATTACTGCTGCTGTCAAACCTGTTGATGTATGAAACTTAAAACTATCAAAAGTATCAAAAGTGAATGGCTAACACTGGCACATTCACATTAATGTTTAATGTGCACCATCCTTATAAATAAAATGAATGAAGGTTAACAGGAGTGTCTGTTGCAGGGTGTTTGTTGTGGGTAAAGAGTAGATTGTGAGGGAAGTTTGGGAATATAGGTATATGGAGGGTTACAACTTGCACTGTCTGGTAAGTCAAAAGCTGCACCTATTATAAAACTATACAACAATTAGGTTCAGTCAAACTATTTAGCAATTTGTGATTGAACAAGACACATTCTGCACATCACTAGGAGTGAGGATATCCCGCAATATACCATGGGTGACTCTTCACAGTTAATAATCAATCTGCCAAAAGTACAATGTAACTGTTAAAACTTTACACCAACATTCTGTTCCATCTAGTTCATAAACAAGAGAGAGAAAAAAACAACAACAAAATCGATTGAATTTATAAGCTATGGCAGACTTTAACCAGACACCCAAGACTGCAGAATAACAGCTGTGCATTAGGCCTAGTTTGGACTGTGAACAACAACAACCACATCTCAGCAGCTGCACAATGCAATACAATACAGAGGAATGTCCAAATCGATGTATAGCCTTCAGCTTCGTGCCTGCAGCTGAACCACACCTGTGAGGATACCTATGAACAATCTCATTACCACTTGCTGCTATATTGCTTAAACATAACATACAGAGAGGTAAGATATCTGAACCCATCACTAACAACGGGGCACTAATGACATTACTATTAATGGGAGGGGCAATATGTATTCTTTTATCATATCAAACATTGCAGCGCTGCACCTGTGTTTTCTTAAGGGGGCTGATCCAGGTGTTGATGGGTGTTTAAATCTAGATAATACAGATATCTTACTTAAAGTGGACATGTACTCTTTTTCAACAAGTTAGTATAGGTCTAAGGGGTATAAAACATATTCATCAAGTACTTTGCACAAAATCACTCTGAACAGTTCTACTCTGGCCAGTTTTTTTCCCCTTTCAGAATGAGTTGTTTGGGTTTTGTTCATCTTTATGCAATGAGCTCCTTGCTGGCCACGATCAGCCCCACCCATCCCATGTTTACAGTCCATGTTCACTACATGTGGAAATAGCACAAAGCAGAGGTGCAATCCAACCGTACAGTATGTTGTTTGGGGGGCACTAATTACATTACTATAAATGGGAGGGGCAATATGTATTCTTTTATCATATCAAACATTGTAGCGGTGCACCTTTATAGCATACACAGCAAAATTCTCAGAGTTAATTTTCTCAGTGTTTAGCAAAAGTCTTAATTTAAGAGTGTAAATGTAAGATTAAGAGTTGAAATTACACTGCAAAAAGTTGATTTAACTGTAAAGGAGTTAAATATGTAAGGGAGGAGTGTTAAATTAACACTACAAAGATTGGGACAAAATAAACACTGGCATAGTGTCAAAAATGACTCCCTCAGAGTTGATTTAACACTATGAAATTTGCTGTGTGCTCTATCACTGTCTCCCTGTCTATTGTAGCTTTGTTAGGAACAATTGTTCTATTTCTATTTAACATCATTAGGATTGGCAGAACATAGGTACAGTCATACGGTATTAAGTTTTACATTCCCTCAAAGCTCCTTCTGTCACTTAAAATAATGATAAGACATGCCTGAAAGAAGAGCGACATAAAAAAAACTCCACAGAAAATATCACCTGTCAACCTCCTAACTGCTCAGTATTCAAACTAGGCTGCCTCACATATGTCAGAACTGTAATGGTTAGCTCTATTTTATCTGTGACTGAATTTCCATGAAGATATATTCTTAGGCTTTTTGTACCTCTAATTGGACAGTAGAGCAAAATAAGTGGATAGGGTAGGATTGGGAAATGACTTTAGGTCATGCTTAAATACGTTAGCCAACTGTGCCACTGTGACTAATTTTTCATACTGCATGTTAAGTAAGGTCACGCCTTTTTCTTCCCAGTCATCTTTGCTGAGTGCTAACATTATGTCCTCTATCAAAATTACAGCTCATTCCTAAAAACCTCTCCAGCAAATATGTTTTCATTTTAGTGTTAATATGATGTATGCCAATGTGTAAAATTGAGAATGGGCTATGTTTAGGTAGTTGCTGCATATTTTGATCTGATATTTCATACAAATTTCTTTAATATTGAATCTGATAATATTGAATCTGATATTTCATTAAAGAAATCCTTGACTTGCTTTTGCCTGCAAGCAAAGCATGAAAGGGAAATGTTGTCATGCAAAGACTAAGAGCTTAGACACAAAAATGTCTTTTAAAGTTGTTTTGTAAAACTTGTCCAAAGAGGCGTAACCCACGAATAAGATCATAAAACATTTATTGCACACATTGCTGTGGCTGTTATTCTCCATGGAGTTATGTAGGTAACACAAAGCTCTTAACCCACAAATGAATATTTCAGGATGCTAATTTTAAACGCCCTGTGGACCATCCATATAAAGACAAAAAAAAGATTTGTCTTTTAAAATTATGAATAATAGAAGTCAACACCTGCTATTTTTAGCCTGATAAAGTGCAATTAGTTGCTAAGTTATTATCAAATATTTTGTACGTCACTATGGTTCTCTTCTTTGTCTTTGCCTGGTGTTCTACGATCCTTTTCAGAAGTAGAGATTCGAGGTTCAGAAAATAAAAAAAAAACCTTCCACATTTTTGATCCTACCATTTTCCGAACCAGCTGATTTTAATATCGTAATGAGCACACAAACCAGACAGGTAGGTTGGCTCGATAGGAAACTCACCTGTGTCAAGTGCACAGGAAGAGGGAATACATGACAGGGTTTTTACTTTCTAAAACCGGGATCTCCACCTCTGATCTTGGCACTTTGATTTTTAGAGCCTTTAGCTTCTGACAGCGTGCTTGTTGTTGTTTTTTCAACGCAGGACCTTTTGATGTGGTGATGTGAGGAATGTGTCGTCTTCTGTGGCATGTTTTTAAGATGATGATATATATACTACCAACTTTTTGAACAATGTTGCCAGGCAACAGTTCTCACAGATGTTGTTTGGACACATTCCCACTGATATTTTAATCAGCAGAACTTATAGCAGAAGCAGGCAACTTTTGCTTAGTATCATCCAATCAAAAAGTAGCGAGCCAATCATGTTGTTGCCCAGCAACATTGCTCAGAAAGTTGTGCCATGTATCATGACCTTAAGTTACCTCCACCAAGGAGGATATGGTTTTGCTGGTGTTTATCTGTCTGTCTGTCTGTCTGTCTGTCTGTGTCTGTTTGTTTGTTTGTCTGTTTGTTAGCAAAATAAGTCAAAAAATCATGAACTTATGGTTCTGAAATTTTTGACAATATGACAATATTGTCACTACGTCCAGGTGATTCTTTTGTGGTGAAAATCAGTTAATTGTTTACCTCACAAACTAATTTGGAAAATAAACGTGGGAAATCCCATTGATGACATTGAAGGCAGCACTATGCAACTTTTTCGAGTTAATTAATCATCTTTATAAATCGCTAGATGCTTAAATTAGTCATTAGCAGGTAAATGAAGACTCTCTTGACCGCCACTGTCTGTGGACAGAATGCCACGCTTGCAATATCTGGGTGTCCATCCCAGCACCCTCAGACTCACAAAGTTCCGAATATCATGAGAAGCAGAATGTTAAATTCATCACTTTAAATTCTAAAGAAATTCTGACTTTGCTTACCTTGGTGGACATAATTACTTTCATGTTCACCAGTTACTCTGATCAGGTGAGGTAAAAACACATGCACAGAATAAGGAAAAGGGAAAACAGTCCATTTAAGGTGAAAAAGCACTCAAAGTTGCACAGTATATTGTAAAGGCATAGTAAAAAAAAAAGTGTGTGGGGCTGAACTGCTTGATGGAGGTCTGTGTTCTCCGCTTGCTTTTCTAGTTTTTTTTATTCTCTGTCTTTGCCAGGTGTTCTACTATCCTGATTTCACAGTCTTCAGTTTGTGCCAGTGTGGTTGCAGTTGTTCAAACCAAGGGGCATGTGGTAGCGTGCCATCTCTAAAGTTGAGAATGTGCTCAGACTGCCATTCCAGTGAGCCTGGCTCCTTAGCGTTGTGGTTAGAGTGCATGTTTGGCACCCTGGAGACCAAGGTTTGAGGCTGGGCTGGGTAAATGCTCTGGCTCTTTGACACATTTGGTGTCAGGAGTGGGATAAAGTAGTTAGGCTGTGAGGAACAAGAAAACAATTATAACCAGCCAGTGGTGTTGTGAAGAATGTGTTGCCTTGAGCCGCATCTTCTTAAGACGATGACACACTAGCAACTTTTTCAGCAATGTTGCCAGGCAAGAACATGATTGGGTTCTAATTTTCAGATGGGATGATCATGATTAGTTGCCTGCTGCATAACTTGTCCTGATAAAATGTTGTTGTCCGAAATCAGTAATAAAGGGCCTAAACAACATGCAATGCTCGGCATTGCTCAAAAAGTTCCTTTGATGTGTCGTTGTGAGGAATGTGTTGTCCTCAGTGGCATTTTCTTAATCTGATCCAGATGGGTGTTTAAAAGTAGATAACACAGTTATCTTACTTAAAGTGGACATATACTCTTTTTTACCAAGTTACTTTAAGTGTATGGGCTATAAAAACATGCTTAAGTACTTTGCACAAAATCACTCTGAACAGTTCTATTCTGGCCAGTTTTTTTTCCCCTTTCATAATGAGTTGTTTGGGTTTTGTTCATCTTTATGCAATGAGCTCCTTGCTTGCCACGATCAGCCCCACCCACCCCATGTTTGCAGTTCATGTTCACTACACGTGGAAATAGCAGAAAGCAGAGGCGCAATCCAAACGTATACTGTATGTTGGCCACCCCCACACCCCCCCCCCCCCCCCCCAGCTGACGTCTGTGCAGGGGTGGCCAGAAAAATGACTCATAAAAGCACAGCATTCCTGACTCCAAAAGCTTTCAACTCACAGCAAACGAATGGATAGTTTTTGTCCACGCTTAGAGTTTTTATAGAAGCCGCAGAGACAGTAGACAGTGCATAATATGTCCCTATTAAAGGGAATGGTACACCAGAGTCTGCGTGTTGTGGTGTAAGGGGGCGATATTGTGATGACTCATAAGCATTAATGCTGTGAAAAAGGTGAAATTACCATATAATTTGTAAAACATTGCATAACATGTTTACCTTAAAACAATGTTGTTTTTCATTAATTTTCTAGGTAAGGACCTCATATTTGCTGGTACATATATATGAACATGAATAAGTTATGCCTATTATATCATGTTTTATTACATTCATATGTTCCTTGTTTCATGACAGAAATGTCACAGCATTTTAGCTGAAGACCAAAGATCACAGAGATTACATATGCAGTGTGTGGTCTCCCCAGATGAACTCTGTCATTCAGGAGCAGTGATCTAAGATCAGCCACAGCTTTCTCAGCAGCCAGAGTGATCATTCCTGACATTACATTCCCCGTCAGTCTATTACTGCCATTATCAAAGAAAGACAATAACACTAGAGTCTTAGTCTTACAGTCTTAGTCTTCCCATCGTTGAGGCCTTGCTTTACTACCCAGCAGTGTCTCGTTGCTAACCATTAAAATTCTCATCTGGAGACACAAAAATGAAGTCTAATTTTGTTCTGCACGCAGATAAAATTACTTCTGTTCGACCAATGAGCATGTAGGGAATCATGGAGGGGGGGGGGGAGATAAGGAGTATGAATTCCCTGCGTAGATGTGAACATAGCCCACTGAGAAGAGCTGAGATTAAAAAATCTGACTTTGATGAGAAATGGAATTATGAACGCAGACTTGTCCTCTCTCACTGAAGGATGGCGCCTCGGTGGAAAAGGGGTGAGCTGTCATCCTAGGCCTTGAAGTAAATCCCTTGACATTTCCTGATGTGATTTTTAATTAATTCTGAAGTTTCTGGCGTAGAAAGAAGAAACTTTTTTTCGTGTGATGAAATATCCCTTTTGATCCCTGGGTCTTGCATGACTTTGAAGGCCATCCAGAGGCTTGACTAAAGTGTTTCTAAATCAAATGGCATGTTGATATTTCATTCATATATGGAGGCAAATTTGAGCTTATTAAAGAGGTAAAAAAATGAGATAGAGCTGAAGGAAGTCTTAAATAAGACAACATGACAGAAGTAACTATACGGAATAGTATATTACACTATACTATAAATAGATAGAAAGAGAGAGAGAGAGAGAGAGAGAGAGAGAGAGAGAAAGAGAAAGACAGGACATGGGAAATTCAACTGTCCAGTAGCCTAGTATAAAAACTCTCACACTTACAGTACACACACTCATTAGTCATAAAGTGGTGTGAATACACAGAATAAATAATTTCCAAGAAGTCAATGAATAGATATACAAATTAAATTATGACTAAAACCTACACTACACTACAGTATACTACAGTATACTACAGTACACTATACTATACTATACTATACTATACTATACTATACTATACTATACACCATACTATATTATACTATACTACAGTGATTCCAAACCAGGGGTATGCAAGCACACTGCAGGGAGTACGTGGAAACATTTAGTAATAATTATTTCCAAGATGATAAATAAATATTCTTAGCAAAGCACTGCAAGCGTCTAACGCTGTGTCTCTGCATGTGGCAAAATCATTGTATTGTTATGTTTAGTTAATTAATTGGAGTTAAAAAGAAGAAAATGCCTGATAATTAAATGTTCAAATTAAGAAGATGAAATAAAATTATTTTCATTAAATAATCATTTGTGCTACGTTCTACTTTTGGAGAATCATTAACACTTAGGAGTGAGGGGGTACTCATGCTATGAGGCTCGGGGATGCACAAGACAAAAAAGATTGGGAAACACTGCTATACTGTACTATATTATACCATACTGAATGTACAGGAGACATAGCTTAAATATTTAGGCAGTAAGAGGTCAGAGAATTCACATGTAAAACCTGGTGTCTGTTTCCACCCAGCTTTGCACGGGCCTGTACCGTTTTAGTAAGCTGGGCGAAAGGCAGACACAGTAACCTTGTTTATGGATCCAGTACACAAAGGAGTAAAAATAAACACATGGTCATGCACATGGGGGGTGGGGGAGCTGAAGGGAGGGGGAGCGAGAACGAGAACAGACTGTAATGTTTTAGTTCTCAGGCTCGTGTCATATTTGAAAATACAATGTGCCTCTCTGATCTCGTGTTGTAAAATCTCAAAGGCATGGTTGCTGTGCCTAGAATAGAAGCCTTTATATTGCAGACGTGGTGCCTTTGCCGAGAGGCACAGTGAGTCTGCTGTGTACAGTATGTGACAGTATGTTTTTAGAACAGGTGATTTTTCAAAAACAGGGTTTTTTTTTACTTGCTTCTTTTTCTTATCTTAAGTTTTTTTTTTTTTTAGGTCAAATCTGTCTTTTTTTTCCAATCCTGTAAGCACTTTGATTTTGTAAAATCCTTTAACTGCATTTCCTAAATCAGTGGTTAAACTTTTAACTGCTTTGTACCCCCTGAGACACTCTGTCCTACCAAGTATCCTTGCTATGACCATTTTCGCATATTATATGGTACATAAAAATGTAGTGGTAATTGGGTTGTACGGGGGATAGCTTGGATGTAAGATCCACACGTATCCCACATATAGTATGTATACTTAATCTTTATGCTAGTAGAAGGTGAGAACTCATTCACCACCTAGAGTTGATCCAGGTACCCCTAGGGGTACTCGTACCCCAGTTTGACAATCACTGTCCTAAGCTATATTTATACTAATGTTATTATTACTAGGCCTATAGTTTATGTAATTATCCACAGACTCTCAACTGATACATTATGTAAAAACAGATGAAAAGAGAAGCATTGGTTTGAAGTCCTGAGTGAGATAAATCAGCTTGTAATACATGTTAATGCTGATTGGATGTAATGTATCCACTGATGGGTTTGACGGTCTGTCTGTCTTTCTACTTCTCCTTTTTTATCTCTTACTTTTTCTCTCTCTTTCTGGTAAAAACAGTTTCTGACTCCTATATTTTTTGTTACAAAACCATTATGTAGTGTTTTGGTTTGACAAAATCAGAACGTAAAGCTAATTTTAATAAATATTAAGTTTAATAACATCTATCTCATCTGAAAAAGTGTGGGATGCACACTCTCAGTCATAATTTCATTTTTGTATCTAATAATTCACTTTTTAAAAAGTATTTATTCTGTGCCCTTTAAACACTGTGGTATGACCAGCCAAGTATTCTTCCTGGTGGTGTTTTTAGTATTGCACATCATTTTGGGAAAAACAAATCTGCTAAGGATCGTAAACATAAACAGAACTGATTTAGCACATTCTATTTCTGTAAATAATACAACAACTCATTACTGATTCAGTGTGCTCAACGCAAAAACTGTCACCTATATATGATGATTTAGTTGTACAACAGATGTGCATGTCAACCACAGGTGAGTATTCTCTGATCTACACCAGATCTCAGGCAGCTTGTTTCTACACCCACGAGGCCGTGTCACTCAACCAAATGAAACTTAATAGCTTGCCATGGCCTAGTAGCAAACCTTCCTCCGTAGGGGGTAGTGTAAGGGTTTTGATTGGATCACTTTAAATCATCTCGTTTAGAAAAGGAGCATTGAGTTCAGCATCAAAGTATGATTAGTTTAGAGGTGTCTGTGAAATGATGTTGTCTCTTCTAATTATCTCTTGTAGAAAAGTGTGGACCTAGATGGGACATAAGAGGGCTGTGCATAACCAACTTGCTGCACTGTAAAACTAACTTTCTGGCAAAGAAAACCCAGGCACATGTGCCTTGTGTGGTGGAAGAAGCAGAAAAGCGTGACCAAAGGCACTAACAGAAAAGAGTCAATCCAAAATGAATAAGTAAAACGTTTGGTTAAAGCCAGTCAACTAAAATTTAGTAACCAATTGCATTGTCGTATGACAGATTTTGGACATGGTTTGGTTACCGCCTGACAGTGACGGTCCACCGAGCTCTATAAGCTCTGATTCAGTACCACCACGTGTCTGTTCCAGCCATCCACTAAAATCAGCTATGAAGAGGTACTGTAACTATTGAAATCACCTATATTAGCATACAGGTAAAACTAGGTTATTTGGAACATGTTGAACGCTGTTGTAGCTCCGAAATCCAGGTTGCCAGACAACGATGAAATGAAATTTGTTCCACAGTTTTAGGGGGGCAGAGAGAGAGACAGGAGGTGGTGGGGGGTGGTGGGGTCTCTCCACTTCTAACAGAACCGGAGCACATTTCCATCGTGCTCCTCAGAGATGGTGGAGGGATTTGGGGGGGGAGTGCACAGGACCAAGTGCCAGGGGAATCATTCCTATTCTGGATAGACACGATTAGCAGAAGAAATAAATTTGGCTTTATAATAAGTAGTGACTTACCCCATATCACAGCACCGTTTGCTTGCAGTATAATTAATTGAGCCAACAATATTATATCTGCAACTACAGAGCTTTAGGAGAACAAAATTCAGATTTAGATTAATTGTTTGTAGGTGGGTGTGATTTTGATGCTGTCAGTTCAAGCAGACATTCAAATGGGGCTACTTGTCTATTCCTGTGAATATGAGACTGACCAACACATTTCTTTAGGATTATTTAGCCCAAAAATGTTATCACTACAATCTCTCCAGTGGAACAGCAAATCTTGTGAATCAGTTAAAAAGCTGTGCTTTCAGCAGCAGATCCGCTAGCTAACAAGCGCTGATGAAGCCCCAGTGTGACCTAAGATGGCCGGAGGCTAGCAGGAGTGTGACGGACTCGAATATTGCTGTTTTGCAATTGTCATACATTTTACACTGTGCTCTTCTGTAACCCTTAGTCATGGATCTTTCATCTCTGCAAAAGAGTTTGAGGCTGACTTCATCAGCATGTAAGTGTTTGACTGCAGTCTGGCCCAGTCTGGTTTTCACTTAGCCCTACCCCACTTCTAAAAAGGGTTCATACTCTATCTCTGACCCATGTTATCTGTCTGCAGGGGTGTGGGGGCAGGGGGTTAGGATTGGCAGGGTGCGCTTCAAGGACACTATTTATATTGTTGTTAACAATAACAGGGAGCAAAATATTAAACGTTCATAGTGCCTAAAGTTATGTTTTTTTTGTTTGTCTAGCTTTCACATCATGAATCTACAAACACTCAAAATATTATTTTATTATAATATTTCCAAAAACCCTCCCATCTGATTGACTGGCATAAAAAGCCAGTGCTGAGTATTTGTATGCTGCAATAAACTCCAAAAATCTCATTACGTCTACTGGGCCTTCTACAATAATTTTGGTATACAACTTAGCTTTCATCAAGTGTATGCTCAAGTGGGAGTTGGATGCAAGACCAGTTCCCCAGCATGAAGGACTGAGGCTTCAACATGCTTTAGTTGGGGCTGGGGTGACCCTAATTATTTAGTAGTAGGTTCTATTAGCCAGCCTAGCACCCAGTAGCGCTTTTGCTCAATTTCATTTTATTTACCTCCAGCAACTGCGTCAGGAGACATGAACATAAGTTTCGGTTTGCTCCGTTTCTAAAAAGGGACGGAGGGCTGAAAACGATGACATTGAACTCAAGCTTTCATATTAAGGATTTAAAGCCAGAACAAGAAAAATGCTTGAGGAATTTTATGGAGGGGAAAGACATTATTGGCCTACTTCCTATGGGTCTGGTAAAAGAATAATGTACCAAGCAGTAGTGATTGTTTTTAGGTGTTTATTAAAAAATAAAGACTATGAAGTACAAGGCAGTAGTAGTGTCACTGTTAAATAAATGGATTCAATTCCTAACAATTTGAGAGAAAGACTTCTGCTAAATCCCATGAACCAAAAGTTATTAGTGTTGTTGTGCGTGCATTTTTCTATGTAACCATTCATTAGCATGCAGGTTACGTAGAGGTACCATATATGTAGTGTAACTGTTAATATTGAAAATGTATGTATGTGCTTCCTTTAAAAATAGTAGCGCTCCACCTGCAAATGGATGGGTAGGTGCTGTAGATAGGCAGAACAGGGCAGAATCACTAATGCCGGAGAGGAACAAGACAAAAAATTCTGTAGTTGACGTCCCAGCCAGCCCGGCTCAATCCCTACAGATGTCGGGCAGATTATTTGTCTTTCTCTTCTCTTTTCATTTTTTATCTCTTTTGCTGAGTATCTACTAATCACAATCAGGTCAGCACAGACTGTAATCCTATTTGTTCAAATAAATAATAAAAAGATTTTAGCGTGGTGGCCAAAACACAGACACACACACACACACAGACACACACACACGCACACACACACACACACACACACACACACACACACAAATGTCTCTTAACAAACACAGACACAGACATACACCCACACAGGCAGCACACACACAAACACACACATACACACACAGGTAGCATATCCGCACACACAAAGAAACACACAAGTACTCACACACACACACACACACACACACACACACACACACACACACACACACACAGGTAACACACCCCCCCCCCCCTTTCTCCGCCCACAGCACCACACTGACACAGAGAGGAGGTACACCCAAACACACACACATGCAAACACAAGTAGCACAACCCCCGTCCCACTCCCCCCCCCCCCCTTCCCCGCCCCCAGCACACACCCACACTGACACAGAGAGGCACAAACACACACACACACACACACACAAACACAGGTAGCACCCCCCCCCCCTTCCCTTCTCACACACACACACACAGACACACACACACACACACACACACACACGCACACACACACACACACACACACAAATGACACAGAGCGGCACAAACACACACACACACACACACACAGGTAACACCCCCCCCCCCCCCCCTTCCCTTCTCACACCCCCACACTGACACAGAGCGGCACAAACACACACACACACACACACACACACACACACACACAAACACAGGTAGCACCGCCACCCCTCCCCTTCTCACACCCCCACACTGACACAGAGCGGCAGTGCACCCAGGGTGGTAATTGCAGAGATTCAGACAGGATCAGATGCTCTCGGCGGGAGGCTGGCCGGGCTCCACTGTGACCTTGTGTGTGTCTGTAATTTTCCACAAGCTTAGTGGATATGCACTACACAGGGGAGGCTCTCTGGGTCCAGAGGTCTCTGTGTGTCCTCAGAGCCCTGGCTCAGCAGAGCAAGACAAAATATCTTCAGTGGAGGGGAAAAGGTGAGGCGAGGGAGAGACGGGGAGCGAGAGAGAGACAGGGCTGATAATGACTGCTATGACACCACACCACTGCAGTGAGCGAAGGGAGGTACCGTCATCTCCACACGATGAAGTGTGCTCTCATTACAAATACAATAATAAGGGAATGTGCTACATTAATGTTTTTAAGCTGGTTTCATTTTCATATATATATATTTTTTCATGTTGGTTTCATTTGCATTATTTTACAAATATCCCGAACAATGATTGATAATGACTGCTATGACATTACCATTGCAAAAAATGCCCTTTCACTTCCACAGGGTGAAGCACAGTCTTTGGTCCAATGAGCAGGATAAAATATCTAAATATCTAAATAGTTAGACATTTGTATGAAAATCAAATCAGAAAAAAAGGTGAAGCGATGGAGACAGGATCGGTAATGATTGCTATGACACTACACCATTGCAGTGAGCCGAGAGATGTACCTCCAAATCCACACAATGAAGTACCCTGTAAAACAAATCAAGCAATATTCTGCATGGATATATCTACAGTACATCCTACATTCATTAAATATTTTTTAAGTTGCATTGATGATGGTCTGAATGTGACCGAAAACGCTGTGCACCTCACCAGGTAGCCCTTTATTTTTTGGTGTCTAATAGGTATTTACTTTTGGGTCGGCATACTGTAAGTGGTGTGCGAGTTCTCTTTTGACTGAACACTATTTTTCAAGTATCATGAATAAGAGCAGGAGTATTGATGATTGCTGTAATAGCAACAGAAGTGTGCACCTCCGTATTCACACAGTACAACACAGTCTTTGCTCAAATGAGTAAGAAAAATGGCCTTAATATCTATGTATTTAGATATTTTTATAAAGATAAAATACATTTAGTAGGGTTGGAAAACGTGAGGCAAAAGACAGGATTGATGATAATTATTATCACCCCACCAGCCCATTGCATAGAGCCGAGGAATACACCTCCACAGCCACACAATGAACTGCAATTTCTGCTCCAATACACGGAGCGAGATACTGTGGGTGATATGAAAGCCTTGCCCCATGTTGCCTTGTGCAGAATAACACTTCACTTGCCGTGGTTTATGAAAGCCCCTCCATATCCTCATGCTCCGTGGGCCTCCACATTCAATAGTGAAAATGAGAAATAAGATAAATAATGACATCCAGCCCTGGCAGATGGTGTTTTATAGATGGCGGTAAAGATGTTTCATTCAGCTCTGCGCAACTAAATCATTTTTTGTGATTTCAGCTGTTTTCTTCTTTTTCTTTTGAAAAGGACGTAGCAGTGTTTGTGTGTGTGTGTGTGTGTGTGTGTGCGTGTGTGTGTGTGTGTGTGTGTGTGTGTGTGTGTGTGTGTGTGTGTGTGTGTGTGTGGTGTGTGTGTGTGTGTGTGTGTCTGTATATGGGTGACTACAGTATGAGCAAGTGCTCGGGTGCTCTGCTGAGTTGAAGGAGGATATAGGGCTATACAAATGCAGTCCATTTACCATTTACCGTTTTTGCTGGCCATAAGCACATCCATTCATAAATAAATCAGTTTTATTTTTTTTAATATGCATGCAGTGCTGTTGTTGTTTCAAAGGTAATATAGTGCTGAGCAGGCTCAGCTTGGTGAGGTGGAGTTGTTTTGAGAAAATAACGAGAAAAATGGAGGGGAGGATGTGTGAGTGTAATTGTGAGGCTGGCACTAACAGCCCAGCCCAGCCCAGCCCATCCCTCTGTTGCTTTGTCCAAGAGTGAACCTGGAGTCAGGCAAGGGTCAGGACTGCCTTTTACAGATGCTCCCCTACACGGCATTTGTTATTGGACAGGTCCATCTTGTCCTGTCGGAGAAATCAGGTGTTCGAGGCGCTCCACCCTTCATCCGCCCAACCGTGAGTCATGTGTGACCTCTGGAAGAACCGGCTCTGTATTCCCTCCCCTCATTTTTATTACAGAACAGATGGGTCCTTCCACAGTTAAGAGAAATGCTTTTCTCCTTCCTACACCGCGCTACAGAACAAAATAGCACCATGATTCGTACATGCTGACTGTGTTTTTCCCTTTACTCCCTATCTGTCTGAACTTTTTTTTTAAAGGATAACCAGATTATGACTGGAATATGACTAACAATAAGCTGTTGTACAAGTGGTCATTAAAATGATTTAGAACAGGCACTCTACTAAAACATGATAATACGAATGTTGTATGACTGAGTTTTGGTTTTATGTCAGTAAATAAAAAGTCAACATTCCTTTTTTTTAGGCTTGTGACATTTTACCGTGTCTCAGTGGTATTTTGCTAAATAAAAAATCAGTTCTGTAACATTCATCAGTGAATATATTCATCACAATCCCTACAGTCTCCACAGTCTTTTTTTAATTATTAAATCATATGTTTCATATGTTTTTTTAGTCAAGTATTGTTTTGTAATGCATTGATTTTGTGTTGTATGTCACAAAAAGTGTCTCACAAGTAGCACAAAAACATAAACATCTCATTTGCCAAACTCCCAATGACTAACTCAATGTTGGGTAGCACCAACACAACTCCTTGAGTGTCAGAGCCTCTGGATCAATATTAGAGAGACAGGCTGGAGCTCTTTCACCCAGACCCCACAGTGTGAAGATCACAGCTGCCCTTTTCCCTACAGGTCACACGTAATCTTTGATTCATGACTGCCTCGCACCTTCTGTGGCTAAACAAAGCCTGCCTTTCCAAAACAATTAATCATTCATTTCTCCACTGGCCCTGTGCAGAGAGTCTCACCGATACCATCAAACTCTGCGAAGCAGAAAGCGAACCACTTCAGAGAAACCAGCGATTAATAGCATCTGGCCAGAGTCGGATGAACAATCATGGAAGAGTTTACAATCCTATGCCAAGGCCACAACAAAAAAACAGAAGGCGAGGGGTTGAATTTCTAACAAAATGTTTCTGTTTATTAAATAACGCAAACAAGGTGATATAGGTCATCACAAATAGGATTGTGGGATATAAATCACCAAAGTGATAATCGTAGCCCTGTGATATATATCACCAAAGTGATAATCATACCCCTGTGATATATATCACCAAAGTGAGAGTGGCATCCCTGTGCTGAGGCCAACAGTGGTCAAACAAAAAAATTCAAAGTCTTCAAACACTGCAGTGTTTATAATAGATCGGAATGTTTCAGCCTACCATTAAAACAAAAAAACATAGACCTTACATTTTCCTTGTAAATCAGAGATGAAATGTTAAAATACTGGCTGTTACTGCATGTTTACTGTGTGTGTGTGTGTGTGTGTGTGTGTGTGTGTGTGTGTGTGTGTGTCTGTATGTGTGTGCGCATGTCTGTGTGTCTGTTACTGCTTTCTGTATTTACTGGTTATTTTTGGGGATACACAAGTTAAGGTCTGTTTTCACTGTATCCGCACTTAAAATATGCTCTTATGAGACGTTGCACATTTTGAACAGTATGACATGATAATAGAAGAACAGCTAAGTCTGCTGTCAGTGCTCAGCTGGGGGCAGAAGAGGTCAGGAGGTTCAGCGGCGTTTGGGACCAGGCATGCTCCAGAGCTATTACAGATTTATGAAGTGTAGTTTGTGGGAAATATAGTGACAGGGAGATCAAGGTTGTTTGTGAAATACCCAGAGCTCACACTGTCTTTGCATTCCCACATTTGTTTGCTGCACGCAGTGCAAACTGTGAAAAACAAAGTCAGATTAACACAAATAAATGTAAGGTTCTAGCTTATTTTACTGTCTCTGTTACATCAATTAGGTACAGTGTAACAAAGTGTGTAACGATATGTAACATTATGTGCTTACACTGTACCATAGGGTTAGGTTTAGGGTTGGTGTTAGGTATGTTACAGTGTAAGTACATAATATTACATGCTGTTACATGTACATACACTAAAAAAGGAATCGTAAAAAAACAGCTCCCATGCTCCTAGTTGATTGATGACACACACTAAAAATTTGTTTAGCGAAATTACATTACATTACATTACATTACATTGCATTTGGCAGACGCTTTTATCCAAAGCGACTTACAATCAAGGGGGACATAAGCAATAGAGGAGGACACAGAGTAGAGACACAATAGACATATGTACTTCTGCACTGATGATAATCTTATGGCAGGGAAAAGACAAGTGAAAGGTAACAATTTCAGTGTAATTGTTACAGTGTAACCTCATGTAAGGTACATATGTCACATCATGTGCTTACACTGTACGTATCAAACACTAACCCTAACCGTATGGTGCAGTACATAATGTTACATATTGTTACAAACATTGTTACACTGTATTTCATGATGTACATGCACTGTAACAGAGACCGTAAGATAAACTGCAACCGAAAACAGCTCCCATGATTTCAGCTGATTAATGACGCTCATAAACTTCATTCAGCCAAATGCACTAAACTGGTTGCCAAATTCTGCTCTCAGCTAATACATTTTAAACACACCACATATGTCTCCCTCACACAGTTGTAAATATGATATTAAGAGGTATGCATTCGTGTCTGTATACTGTGTGTCTGATTTGACCATCCATCTCTGCAGACATATTATCTTCACGCAGCTTAAACAGACTAAAGAGCTTTGTCAGATGTCATGATTTGTACGGAAAGAATGGATTACAGTAGTCCCCAGAGGAACATGTAGGCTTACAAATTACAGCAGCAGAAGAGGAAGGACATGATTAAATGACCCAGTTCTCATTCTGACTCACTATTCAGTTTTGGCATTCGCTTCCTCCTTTGAAGTAATTCCAAGTATTCTTTCAGAAAGTTAAAACAGAATTCCAAATATTGATATTTTCATCTATTTTTTTTTTACCTCTGTGAATGTTTCATCTGTTGTATCACACAGCGTCATCTTAGTGGAATACCGTATGCTCATAATAATAATAATAATAATAAAAAAACTGTAATCCACGCAGAAGGGACCCATCTGGGGATGTGCCCTCATTTTAATATTTATTGAATCTTTATCGGAAATAACTCAGAACAATACGCCACAATCAGGGCTGTCTGCTCTCAGTGCAGAACACAGCGCAGGGGGCCTCTCACAGCGTCGATCTTTTGTCTCTTGGTTAAGGTGGTTCGTGTTATCCTTCGCAGACAAAGTCAGATGAGTCACATTGCTCTTTCACTGCAACCCGCACCCCCCACCGCCCCAGAGACAATGCGTCTCCTCGTCTCATTCATACAGCGGGAATAGCGCACGGCATTTTAATTTGCGGAGGATATTATTGACAGGGGAGCAAACAGATGGGAGGCAGTAGACTGGCATGAAGCAGATATGAATGCCTCGAAGGGGTGTACCTTTCTCTCTCTCTCTCTCTCTTTTTCTTTCTCTCTCTCTCTTTTCTCCTTTTTTTCCCTTTTCACTGACAACCATCGGTTCTAATTTCACAGGAAACTGCAAACTGCTCCAGAACATTAAGTATGCTGTTAATCAATCACAGTCTTTTCATTCTGAATTGTTCACTCCATCATGCAGAGCCAGCCCAAATGAAAGAGGATGTATGTACATTACAGTAGCGAAAGAGACTGCAGTGCTGCATACACTTGTAGCACAAGATGAGATTAATAATCAGAGTCACAGTCGGTTTATTTACATAGCACAGTGTTAAATAACAACAATGCAAGAAAATAATCAAGGTATCAACTAAGGAAATCAAAAATAATAGTAGAATTGAACCAGTATAATGTACGTATTTACATAGTCACACAAGATAAATCAATTTAATTTTTTTTAAAGAGAAAAGACAACTAAAACATATCTCATTTGAAAGTTAAAGTAAATTACTTTTTAGCATAGATTTAAAACAACCAAAAGTTGGGACTGGTCCAATGTGGGTTGATAAGATGCAAGGGTAGATTAACAAGCATGCCTACCAGGCCCAGGTCTCAAGGGGGCAAGGCAATCTGCCACAGAAAATGCAGTCATCTTTGCATTTTAGATAACTGTAAGAGATGGGGAGCAAAAGCTTGGATTGTCTGAAGACCTCAGTGTTCTGGGATGACAGTGCATCTTTATCAGAAATAACTCTGAACAATAGGCCGCAGTCAGGGCTGTCTGCTCTCAGCACAGAACAGACCGCAGAGAGGTTAAGGTGTTTCGTGTTATCTATCATAACTTGGAGCCTGCCACAGAAAATGCAGTCATCTTTGCACTTTCGATGACTGTAAGAAATGGAGCACAACAGTTTGTCTGAAGACCTTAGTGATCTGGGATGACAGTGAATGACCTCAGTGTTCTGGGATGACAGTGCAGGTAAAGTAACTCATTAATATAACTCAGAGCCTGCCCCTTTATGGATTTAAATTGAAAAGGAGAACTTTATTTAAATTAATGTATTGGTCAGACACTCCCATCACACTTCCTCATACCAAAAAATAAATGCCCAGAGCAGTGGAAACTCACCACGGTTTACCTTGCTTTGCTACTGATTGCTCCGTTGGTGCGTAAGGCACACTCTGTTCTTCTTAACATGTAAAAATAGATGTTATTTGTCCTACCGCTTTCTGGGACAGATAATTACATAATTACCATAATTATGAACTACATTGTCTGCCTTTGTCTGAGAAAACTGGCCTAGATCCATTTAAAGAATGAAGTAATAAAGTGATGTGAAGAGGCCAGAGCTTGTGAACGAAATGGGCTCCATAAATAACAACACATACACACTGCTACACAATAAAGAGATGCACAAAGAGAGAGAGATGTGAAGTTGTGGTCAAAGGTTCTAATCAGAGTCAGAATACTTTATTAACACCCAGGGGAGAAATTACATAATTTAGCGTTAACTGAATGCTGAACCTAATTAGTGGGGGAGTTGGAAGGCCAGTACAACTGCTGAACATTCCCCTAATATGGAATGCATCAGATGAGATGTACACCGTGTGAGAAATTAAGATCGCAGGCAGTGTATTACAGGGGATAAAAACATGCAGCAGTGCAACTCCTGCTGGTTTATGCACTGTCTATGGCAGTGGTTCCAAACTTTTAACTGCTTTGTACCCCTCAGACACTCTGTCCTGCTAAGTATCCCCAGTTTGCTATGAGCATTTCTTCCCATAATAATTGTGCATATCATATGGTACATAATACTGTAGTCCCAATTGTGTTGTATAAGGGATAGCTTGAATGTAAGATCTTTTTCCACATATAGTATGTATACTTAATCTTTATGCTAGTAGATGCTGAGAACTCATTCACAGATTTATTTTGTGTACCTCCTAGAGTTGATCCAGGTAACCCTAGGGGTACTCGTACCCCAGTTTAACGATTGCTGGTCTATGGCATCATCCCAATAGGTTCATTCCACATTCCTTGTGACTGACTGCCAAAACTGTTTTGGTTGGTCTTGGATCTTCATAATCCTTTGCTTCATTTTCAAGTTCCCCACCACCAGATATTTACATTCCTCTGGTCATTCTATTCATGTAAAACCTTCATGGGGGTATTCAGATACAGATTGTGACATAGCATATAGGTCCATGTTCAAACAGTTAAGCTACCTGAAAATCACAGGTGTACTTAATTTTGCTTTGAACTATAGACTTTTTATGTCATGAAGCAGTGATCACAGTTGTATTACCCTTTTAAATTTATTTACTTTTTTTGCATTTGATTTCTACTTTGAGGCTTGAAGTATGAAGTATTACAAAATGGGAGACTCTAAACGGCAGCTTAGAAATAACAGTTGCTGTTAGCTAATATTAAATCATCTTACATTTAAGTGGTGTTGTGGAGTCACTTCTGTTATGTACTGCTTAATCAATACAGGTCAATGTAGGGTTGATTATCTGCCATGTTGTGTTAGGTAGATTCAGCACATTAAAGTATCAGCCTAAAACAGCTTCGGCTCCAAACCATACTGGGCCTGAGTCCCAGTGGACACAGGGCAGATGGTGTAGCATGCCATGTCAGCAATGACTACCCTGCGAAACTGCGAAAATCACTGTGAGCATGGTGGGAAAACAGTTAGACATTAAGAACAGCTTTCCACTGTCCTTGCCGACATTTTGAGATTGAGATCGCATGATTTTTCAAAACTTTTAAACTTTTAAACTCCACACAGTCATCATGGGTGTAGCAGTGGTTCAGGATGTACGGTATAGGGGCTAGTAATGGTTGCTGGTTTCGATCTCAGTTTTGCCTGACTCAAAGTGTCCTTGACCAGGACACTGAACCCCATACTGCTTGCAATGTGCTGGTTGGTGCCTTGTATGGCAGCCTTCCACTGTGGACGTGAGAGTGTGAATGGGTGAATGTGAGGCTTTACACTTTAAAGGGTTTTGGTACTCTCTTGCACAAGTAAGGTGCAATACGTATATAATTGCAGTCCATCTACTATCATTGAGCATATGTACTGGGTTAAACCTCTCAGGCTTTATATGAAAATATGAAAATGGCACCTTTATTACACTACACATTGTGTGTTCTACTTATTTGTATTATATACGAGCCTATTGTGTTTTTTTGCTATGTTTATATTGTTCTGTTTGGTCATCATGTTTTATTGTCTTGTTTATAAGATGTTTAATGTTCACTGTGGGCCTGGGGAACACTCCAATTTCAAATTCTGTGTGTGCAACCTGTACACATGGTTTTTGACAATAAAGCTGACTTTGACTTTGAAATATGGCCATAAATCCACTCTGTAACTCTTTGTCAAGCATAATAAGAATGCTTGCTAAAGTCTCTTTAGTAACATACAGTGCATGCATTGTTGGTAATTTAAGCAATTCTCAGTCAAAACAACTATATTTTTATAATAAATGAAGTAAGTCAGTCTAGACCGGAGCATCAGCTAAATAACATGTTATGAAATGTAATGCAATGAGAACATGCTGTGCAGCTGCGGCCAATTCAAACTGAAACTATTAGTCAACTTATCATTCTCTTTGCTTTGTCAGCTCAAATACTGCATTTAAATAACACTTAAACCAATTTCTACATGAACACCCGACTGTGATGGTAACTTGTTTCAGCCCTGTGGACAACAGAGGGTAACAAGGTCACTCCGCATGTGTTTAGACTGAAGCCCAAATCTGATCTTTCTGCCCATATCTGACCAGAATCTTGTCTTTCTGACTGACCCATCACGTTGCATATTGCAAGTGGTCAGATCCCATCTTTGCATCCCTAATGCACAGTCAGTCTTCACATCTGATTGGATGTGGGCTATCAGTCTGAACATGGCTTTGTGTGACCCCCACAAAAACACTGGAAATCTTTAAAAGGAATCTGCTGAATGCCATTGATTGCTCTCTCTAATCCCCTTACCTACTCTATCTCCTTCGGACATCAGTTTGGCCAAGCTCTCAGTGTAAATAAACAAATAAATGAAGAACTAAATTAAGACATTTGTTTAACGATATGATTTAAACTTCTATTAGGAAATCCATTGATGAACAGATTCAACTGAACTGCCTCTCATCCATCTCCGCTGTGTTTATTGGCAAGCACGGCTGTATAAAGGGTGTGTTGATCACATCTAACAAACAAGCATAAAAGAAAATTGTGACAGCAGAAATGATTACAGGGTGGGGATTAAAGAGTCGATCAGCAATTATAGGGTTACTGGTTCGATTCCAGCTTCTGCTGGGTAGGTCAAAGTGTCCTTGAGCAAGACACTGAACCCCATACTGCTACCGGCGTGATGGTTGGCAGCTTTCATGGCAGCTCTCCACCATCGGTGTATGAGTGCATAGGTGAATGTAACTCATTGAATTTTAAAGCGCTTTGGGCCATTGTACTGAGTGTGAGAAAGGACTATATAAAAGCAGTACATTTATTTTGTGCATATACCAGGAATATGCATTATAGCAATTGATTGTTGATGAAACATTTCTGACCAGACCACAGCAGCCAGAACAGAAGATGACTGTGAAGCTTGGATTTTTTCCCAACCTCTTATTTCACAGCCTGAATCTGCCACAGAGCCCACCTGTGCCCTGGCAACACATTTTAAATGTGGCATATGCTCCCGTACCAGTGGTGGAGGGCTCGGCTTCAGAAAGTAGCTCATCTACCTGTCTGATGAATTCAGCGCTAATTAGGATCAGCTGGTTCAGAAAAATGGTTGGACCAAATATGTGGCAGTTTTTTTTTTGTTTACTTTCTGTCTCTGAAGCTGGGATTTCCCACCTCTGCCCTGTACATCTGTCCTATTTCTAAACTAATCATCCTAAACACCAAAATAAGTATGCTGGCCATGAAACATTTAAATGTCGACTGTGTTGTGGCTGGAAATCAACTCAGCCATGCATTGTAAGGTAAGTGGAATGGGTGCTTTTTGGGTCGAGGGTAGTCTCTTTTATTTTTCATGACGATGAAGGGACTTCAGTGAATATATGAGTAAGGGAGTGAGTGAGTGACAGTGACTGTGTCAGAGAATTAAGTATCTCACTGCAGGCCATTTGGTTAAAAGCTTCAGTAGTGCTGTCTCAAAACTACACACAAACAGCCCATTTAAACCTAACGGTTATGCCCCCTAGAGCCATAGCAACCTACTTTTATATTGGTAGCCAGTAAATGGACCTTAGATGTGCTACAACAAGTGCTACAATTTCACCACAGAAGCAGGTAAAAACATTTGGTTAGCTGTGTTTGTTTTATTTGTTTACAAAAAGAAAGAAAAAAATCTATTTTTAAGTTAAAGTTATGATATTAAAAGCCGTCTGTGAAGATTCTCATTCATTCAGGTCATGTTAGTCAAAAGTCTTCTTCAGTTCTGAAAGAAGTCCAATTGCTTACAACTTAGCTCCTTTGACCAATATTAACCGTAATAATTTTGAAGCAAAAAAGTAAAAATGTATGAGAGAATCATAATTATGGGATATAATATGACTTGGCTACACACATACAAGTAATTCACAGCTGTGTAAGGTCTATAGACAGCTTGCTTAAGCCATATGGCAATTATTATTTTTTCGATCAGGCGTAGCAAAAAGGCGGGAAGGCGGGACTGCGTACCTCTATGTCCAACCCCCCCACTACACCCCTGATGTTTGCATTACACTCTCACACACACACACACAACACCCTCCCTTGCACTGCTGCAGTCTAAGACTTCCTCACCGCAAATTACACTACCGCAGTGATAAATTATGTAATGTGTCGCTGGCAGGGCCCTTGGATCTTCAATCAATTTTAGTTATTTCATGCTTGTCTAGAGAGTGGGATTTTTTTTTTTTGTTAAACAACTCCATGGGAAACAAAAACGGTAACATTAATTTTAGGCCCAACATAGCAGCTGTTATAAGGATTTATGGCCGTGCTCACTGCTAATACCTCTCGTTCCTCTGTTGCATGGTTACATATTGAGAAAATCCTCTCCAAGCTGACAAATGAGCTTTTGAGATATATTGATGGCCCCTTTCCATTGTGTACGGCACTTTTAGTTAGTGATGGAATTCTGTGTGCAAATAAGTGAAGATGCCAAGGTTAGCTTGTTTTCCTGCGCAATCTAATTTGCAGTAAATATATTGTTCCAGGTATCCCCCCTAGGGCGTGATTATGGTTTAATGTCACTGTCATAATGGACTATAGACCTCAGGTGTGTTTTTTTTCTACACAGATTTTTGCTTTAGGGCTCACCTACCGTACACAGCTCAGTGTTGTGCTGTAGGATGGAAATATAGGTCAAATAACAGGTATGCCAGCACAAGGTAGACTGGCACACTGCATAATTAATTCATTTATAAATCAGTAACAGTGGTGGCATACTGTAGATATGGCCTGCAGTTGTTTACTGTTGGTATTGTCAGCAGAGCTGCAGCACTTCAATCTGGGCCCTATGCACAAGCAGTCTCTGTGGGTCCCCTTCCCCTCTGTAGTTTTCATACAACAGCGTCGTGGTTACACTCTCAAACCCAATTGTTAGTTGTTCCTCATACACACCCAGACTGGGGGAGCACTGGCTGAAATGTCTGTATGTGTTTTATTCTTTTTAATTGTGTATTTTTTGTTACTTGTCTCGTCTCGAGTCTGTCAAATTAGATCAATTCATGCATTTGGCTTGGTAAGGCCCATAATGCCACTGGGACCATGGATTTTCAGTCCTATTTTTGTCAGTGTACAATGAATAGGCAGTAGACAGAGGTGGACATTCCAGTTTCAGAAAGAACAAGTACTGCCAAATATTTGTTCCAGCCAATTCAGTGAAACAGCTGAACGTGATTACCACAAGTCTTCAGCCAGGTATATGAGTTTATTACTGAACATGTGTTACCTGTATTACCTGTGTTTAGCACAGGCAGAACTCTGGCAGTAGGTGATATTACTCTATTGCTGAAATTGTAGGAATTGAAAGTGTCTGTCTGTTTTTAAACAATCAATTAATTCTGCTTTTATTCCAACAAGTTATCCTGTTATCAAATAGCATTGGATTAACAGTACATTTTCTTTTTAGGAAAGTGCAGTTGACATTAGCATTCCTTAGCACTGGCACTATGAAACAGTTCCGCTTTCAAACTTTCCACTTTCCTTTTCAAAGACCATGAAATGGATGTAACAAACGAGCCTATAGGCAACAACAACCACAACCCCAAAACAAAGACAGCAGGGGGGCTACAGAAATGCAATTTTCACCAGACAATCAATAAAAACACCTGAAACCTTTGTAAGTGGAGCTGTGAGAATACGCCCCATACTAAAATCCAAAACAACTTAATCAAAGAACACAGCTAATCAGCGGAGGGAGAACTCTGGAGAGAGCTGCCACATTGTGTTTATGTTTATGTTCCTGATATATTCAGATGCATTTTTTTCTTAGCAAAGTGCAGTACTAAAAACATGACATAAACAAAAATACATGGCAAAGTTTTTTTTTAAATATGTAACAAACATTTTAGGAAAGAATATAAGCACGACTTGTGAAGGTTAAAGGTTAGAAATATAATTATTCTACTCCACTGCAATAATAAATGACTAGAACATCATATTGTATATTATGATATATAGCATGCAGGGTACTTGCTGACAAAACCTCTCCATATTTTAAGCCAGTCAGGCGAAAAGGCAGGAAAACATGCTTTCATCTTCTCACGGTTAGAGCATCCTAATGTGCTTTTCAGGTAAACGCCTGCCCTGTCTCCTGCAGGCTCAGAATGATTTAAAATGGTGCCGCTGAGATTTTAAATACAAGTTTGAAAGACAAGACAATGCCATCCTAGTTGTGCAGTCATTATGTGTGTGAGTCCTTCTGGGTTAAATATAACTTGTCATAAAAGCATAGTACACGATTAATCAATATTATCTATATACTGTATTCATAATTAAATTGACAAAGGTGGAGAAAATAAAACATCTCTCCATGTATACACCCCTCAGTAAATCATACTCGTCTTGTGAAGCACATTGGGCCAATTGTGTTGTGTTTTTTAAATGTGTTATAGAAATAAACAGACCTGACCTGATGTTCTTAATTATTATTCTACTAAATTCAGATTTTAAACATCTTTCCACAGGCTGGGAGCATACACAGACCCTTTGCCGCCCAGGGTTCAGGAGCCTACTTACAAATGCCTTTCCTCCACACCCCATTTGAAAAGCTGCCCCTCAGTGCTTCTGCTGTGTCACTCTTGATCCATGGCAGAGGTTTTCGATACAGGCCCTTTTACTGTTCCTTAAGAGGCGCTTTGAAGTCAGTTTCAAAGGTTACATCAAAGGGGATGCAGAACAACAAATATCCGCAAGTCATATCTCATTTTAGCAACTCCACTTTTTACTCATTGTTGCAAGTTTACGCTAAATGTAACTAACTTAACTATAACCAGCAGCTATTGTGAGTAAGTGCACGAGTCCATTTTGCTCCATTTCAATTCGACAACATCATCATTAAAATTAATTTGTTTTAAGTTTAAAGTCGAGGGAGTACATTTTTTTTTCAAACATTCTGTAAAAGAATGTTTTCTACAACAATCTAAAATTCCGCATTCTATTTTATAGACTCCAACAACCTCCATCAGCCCCACATTTCCATCGCACTGCTGTGATGGTACACCCATAAACATTACTCTGAATGCTATCATGAGGACTTGCTGGGCTCAGCTTCCACAAATCTAGAAGGATTCTCATTTCTTTACAGCTCTTGGTATTTTAGTATATGCTACAAGAAAAAAAAAAATGAAACGATTAATCAGAGAGAGCTTGATATCTCTGTCAGTTATGCCTTTGAGCCGAGGCAGACGGTGTTGAGCACCGTTGAGTCTGTTGAGTCTCTGTACACCAGACTGGGTGATTTACTAGCACTGCCTGCTCCGCTCGCAATAATGACTGTAGTTCAAATTCTTGATTTACATATGTAGTGTTTGTGTAAAAAGACCTCATAAATTAACCTGAGTATTCTAGCTTTATAACTTGGCAGCTGTCCAAACAGTCCCCTGCCAAAATCAGAGAGATTAGTACACTCCACGGTGTAAAAGTAGGTAAATTAAACTAACAGACAGTTAGTGGATCTGAAAAAGTTAAATTATACATGTACAATCTATTTTTTTTAATCATTGCCATTAAATGGTACAAATCAAAGACATAAAATTAAAATAGACTGAAGCGCTTAGTGTTTTACAAAGGTTGGGCAGAAATGGTTTTTGACTTACAGTTTATTTTTTATTTAATTCACTTTCCAGTTTATTCACAATTTGGGACTATGCACCTGCCGTGACTATACAGGAGCAGGAGATTAAAAACTCATGTCACCTCCAGTGCATGTATTTGCCTACAACCCACAAATGGTATTTAAGTATAATATAATAGATTATCAGGGGTGTGCAAGTGGGTTTGTGTGTGTGTGTGTGTGTGTGTGTGTGTGTGTGTGTGTGTGTGTGTGTGCCTGTCTGTCTGTCTGTCTCTCGTGTGTGAGTGTGCCACATTAACCTCATTAACCTCAAAGGAAATGAAGGACCACCACTCAGGTTTAATGGTCTTATAAATCTGTAAGATATCACATGGAAGTATGTGTATAATATTAATTAATCATGTTCTAAGACAAGCCTTTAATACTTTTTTGTCTTGTAATGAAAGGCTTAGAGGAAGTATAAGAGAACTGATAGTAGTCACACGGAGTATTGTTAATGGTTGAATACATTTGTTAAAATAAAAAATATGATAAAAAAGATTAAATGGTAAGAAGTAAATTAATTTATTGTTGAAAAGGTGGTGTATAAAACATATTTTGCAAAAGGTAATATTAATGACTTTTTCTTTCTATCCACATTTACCTCCTGATCAGCTGTAGTAGTTAGTAGCTTTTCTCCCAAGTCTGATCGGACCAATCACATCAGTCTATCCTTGTAGAAATGCTCTGGGTGTTCTTAACACAATGACAACAGGGCTGTAATGATACACCAATGTAGTGCTATGCTAAACAAGTTCGTTGACCTCTATTTGTTGTAGCGTTATCCTGTTGAATGCATAGTTTGAAAGACAACCGTTGATGCCACCCCTTGGATTGGCCTGTCCATCAGGGCCAGACCACATAATTTGATGTGGGCTGGCTTATCAGACTACTGCCATTTCATTTTTAGCCTAAAAAGCATCTTGTTCTGGCTAATGACTTGTGTTCCCTTATCATTCACTGTTTAGTACTCCAGAGTAGCTATGCAATTCACAAGCAATCCCAGACGTTTTTCTGTTAAAGCACACTGTAATTCAGGTTCACTGACAACCACTGATAGGCTATGAGCTGACAGAAGCACCTCTGTGTCAGCCAACGTGAGAGACAGCAAGACCAGGCGGATACAGCGGGATACAGTGGGATATGAGACACTGGCTTCAGTTACAGATCCATAAGCATCACACTTCCTGGATGCTTTTCCAGATTAATTTCTCCTATTATTAACCTGAACGCTCATCGGCAGCATTCTTACTAAACCCTTCATCATCAGCTACCTAATATAATTTCCTCAGCTCCTGTGAAAGATGACATCAATATGATACGCCTATAAACTAAACATTTCTTGTGGCTCAGGGGGGAGAGTGGGCTTGTGAAGCTATACTGTCAGATAAAAATGGGAAGACTCAATACATTTGGCAAATGCTATTCTGTTACTGGATAGCAACTCACTCACCTTATGTGTTTGTGTTCATCATCATTGCAGATAGGCTTGAAAGCACAGGGATAAGAGAACACCAATGTTGAGTTGATATAATTATAAGAACAAGCACAAGAAGATGAAGATGATGATGAATACAAAGATGAAGAATGATGATACGTTTATTTTTTATTTCATTTCCATACAGAGGAGGTAGCTCAGAGTGCTTAACAACAAATAAAAATGAACAAATTGTATTGCAGTTACATAAACCCCATAAAGTGATTTTTATTCTGAGGTCTTTAGGAGTTAATAACAGGCTCCCCCCCCCCTGGACCAGTGGGGCAGGGAAAAGGACTCAGACATGTTTTGTTGAGGAAGAAACCTTCAGAAAAGCTGCTTGAGGCGAAACAGGTCTCAGGGTGAACTGGTTAAGAGTCCAAGTACCCGGTAAGTCCAAGTACCTGGTAAGTGCTGTACCTGGTAGGTGGTGAGTTGTGGCACCACAATGCAAATCGAATGTATCTGGAGAGGCAGAGGTTTTACAGGGCTAATCGCTACTCGACTTTATGCTAGCTCTCTGTAACATAATGGAGGGATGAGTTAAAAAAACTGCACTGTCTTTCATTTTACCTCCTATCCATCTTGTTAATGCTAAGAAATCATAAGAAATCCTTACTTGGAAACACCTGGAATGTGCATCAATCTTCAAAAACCTAAAATGGCAGCTGATGGGCATCTTGTTAAGCTGAGTTACTATCACATAACAGATGTGATTAAGGTAGCCTGGTGCAGATGTGCCTTGACAGATGTGACTGTTGCCTAGTACAGATGTGACCTGGTATAGGCTGTATACAAAGACAAATTAAATCCTATTGACACATTTACAGTGTCATTTTATGGAGCAGACAGAACAGGCCTTCTAATTATACGCGATGCACCGCACACATACTAATCAGGGTGAGCCAGATATCTGATAGAATGGGTGTTATGACAGCCTCCACTCTAAGTAATGCAAACTAAATGGAGTTGAATACCTCCAGAATCCCCAGACCAATCAGGGAGACATTCACAGCCCACTGCTCCTCTAGATGAGTTCTCAGTAAGATGTGGGATGCTACCCGTGTTGCTGTGAGATGGAATGATCATCTCAGATCCCTATCTAGATCTTAACTTTCCATTTCGTTTTTTTGCTATCTATTGCAGTTTTCCCAGGATTGTGTTATTTTTAAAATGTTTATAATGCAATTCTTTCCCATAACACAACTCATTTTTGTATATCCAACTTGAATTTTACATAAACAAACAAACACACACACAAACAGACAAACAAGCAAACAGTCAAACAAACAAACAAACAAATAAATAACAAGAAGAGTTAATTACTCAAATTACCTGCATTAAACCCACAGGGAAAAGCAAGTAAATTGAAGTATGTTGTACTGAATCCAGCTCCTTAATCCACATTGCCCATCACTGAGATTAGCTATAGATTATACGTTTACAGGATAAAACAAGATAATTACACGATAAATCTATATAATATGAAGATAGACAGCAGCCAGGGGAGTAACTGTAGCAGGTTCAGCATGTGCAGCTGCACTTGCAGACCATCCCCCACTCACCCCTCCCCCAACCACTCTCACTGCTAACTCTGAACTACAACTGGATTGCACAGTACTGTAATTCCACTCGTAAATAAAACAAATGCTAAATAAAATCATAAACTTTCTTTACCGTCATACCATGACAGATCTACGATTGATGCTACTATTCTATACAAAATGATACAGTGAGAATTTCTGGGTAATTGTTTTGCCATTGAGATGATTTCCAAATTGATACTGCGGCTGCACATTTTAAATCCCAAACCAACCAAAGCAGAAGCAAAAGTGTAGAGAGCAATGTTTGAAATGTTGAAAGAAATTCTCGAAATGACACCATGAGGGCAGGGCTACTGATGGCACCTATTCCAGCAGCAGTAACAGGTGTCAGCAATCATGGGATAGGTCATCTCAGGACCAGAAATAAAATCAAATACAAAAGATGTATTGGATTTCTTAATTTCAAATAATACAATCCCTCTAGTAATGTTACAAGTAGACAGTAAATTGTGGAGATTAGTCATTACCAGGGTGGAAAGGATAGCTGTGGCTATGATATGAAACTTTAGCATTTGTAGCATTTAATCCCCCTGATAATGGCGGTAAATATTTTACTTTATTTGCCATATTTGTCTTTGTTGCAGACATAGGACGTCAGAGTTAGAAGGTGACTCGGTTGTTCTTTCTTATATTGCTTGTTTTTTTTGGTAACAGGTCAGAGCGACCTTTCTTCAAACTTAAACATTATTCTATTTATACTTATCTAGGAGCAGCATGGGGCAGGAAAGGCTCAATTGGTTGATGTGTATTAGGCATAAAACATCCTCGGCATCGTACATATGTAATAATGTGGGGCAATGACATGGAGGTTTTTGCACCCGGGGCCATAACGGCCTTGTTATGCCACTGTCGGAGGCACGCTAACGAGCCCAGAGTAGGAGCAACTGCACCATGTTGTACAGTACATCTCCCTTAGGGTATGGGCAAAGGTAAAACTAACAGATAAGTGTGAATATTACACTTAGCAGATGCTTTTATCCAAAGCGAGTAAGCAGACTGCCCTCATACACTCAAGGAGATGCATATGGCTACAGTAAGTAAGTTTCCCGGAGCAGGGACAAACACACATACATACCTCCTACAAACACAGACTTATCCAAGCATGAGGCACCTAGGGAAAAGAGTTGGTTCGTAGTAGTTAATTTTGTTAGGAAGGGAAGCAGTGTTGGAAGAGAAGGGTCAAATCATACATGGAATACATGGAATACATGGTTTCACATACAATTCCTAAGAGTGTTTGTGTTTTTCAAATATCAAAGGTGTCAACCTAACCTTCTGTGAAATCTTCATGCCTTTTAAAGGTATTTTAGGGTTTGCACGTTCAGTGAATTAATCCCATCCTAAATGGAAAACCAGCCTCTGACATAAAAGAAATAAGGGGATTACTGTGAAATTGATTTGTGCTTGATACAATGTGTGTGCTTTCCATTTGTAACACATGGCAAGGGTAGGCGTGATAGCGATTCGTTCATGAAGGAGAGCTAGAGAGAGCAGAAGAGAGAGGGAGAAAGAGAAAGAGAATGAAAGAGAGAGAGAGAGAGAGTTTTACACCATTATTATCAACCATATTAATCATTCAAATCTTTTGGGAGGCGTGCATTTTCAAGCCCATTAGCCTAATTTGACCGCTGCAGATTGCTGAGGTGGGGAGAGAGCTGACCTCCCGGGGGCTCGGCAGCAGATGGGAGGCTGGTACCTAGAGAACAACGCAGAGGAGAAAAAGTGTCCACTGTTTTTGCCCTGAAAGAGGAGGAGGAGAGGAAAAACACGGGTGGTTGTCATCATATCATATATTACCTTCTCTCTGCTCTGCTACGTATCAGTATGGGCATAACAACAAGGAAGAAATGTTTTTGTTGTCATAGGTGACAGCAGCAATAGATTTTGTATTATTTATTACCTGTCAGGATTTTAAATATTTTTTATAATCCTATAATTTTTTAAAATAAATTGGCACAGACTTGGCACTAACTTAACATGTTAACATTTCAACTACTTTCTATCAGGAGTGATAAGCATTCTGTTATATGTCATAGCACGTGAATTACTGTAAAATATTTTTTTTAAATACTGAAGGAAAGGGTGTCCACTCCCACAGATAGCCATCACTCCCTTAAAAAATTACAAAAATTAAAAAAATACATCCATATGTTGTTGCCACTTGCATGTGACATTGCTAGGAAAATGTCAGTACAGCAATTGAGGTGTTAGAGGGAAGCCATATGACTTGAAATTATTACCTTCCAAGTTCATTAGCGGAAGTTTTTCTAATTAATTGCAGACCATCATCTTCAGATTTTATTACAGAACTTTTAAAAGTACTTCCAAAATGCTTTCATTCTTAGAAGATATGGCACACACACATACACACAAATGGTTGCATTTACAGAGAGAGAGAGAGAGAGAGAGAGAGAGAGAGAGAGAGAGAGAGAGAGAGAGAGAGAAATTGAGACAGAGACAGAGACAGAGACAGAGAGAAATAGAGACAGAGACAGAGTGAGGGAATCTGCATGCCCATATGTGTCCATTTATGTTTATATCCAATAATGATGACCTTCATGTGTTGACACAGGGCCTTTCATCATTATTGGCACCCTTGGGTAAGATGTGTTAAAATGTTTTCATTGAAGAAGCATAATCTTGTAATGAAAAATGTAGAAAAAAGTAACCTTTAACTTAACTTAAACCAATAAAAAATCCCTGACTAAGAAATAATTATTTTTCATAAAATCATCTGTTCCACAATTATGGGCAGCCTTAACAATTTCTAGAAAATAAATGTAAGTGAAGCATTTCTTTCATTTCTACTGCAGTTTATAAAGGTGATCCAAGTATTGGCCTGGGCTAGCAACCTGAGCTAGGCCCACAGTGCACTGGGATGGGTCTGGCTCTGCATGCTGTGGGTGGGTTGCAGCATTGCTGACTATGAAGAGACACTGTGGACCACCCTAGAGGTGTGAGAGGGGTCGGAGGCTGACTAACCTCCTTGGAAGCCTATTTGTGGTTCAGTGTTAACGGTTAAAACCTGAGCCTGCTAATAAAAGCTAAGCTTAGAACTTTTTAGACTTGGCTTGGTCGTTTCAGAGTCTCTACAGTATCAAGGAACCTCTAATTAGTAATTCATCACTTCCTGTTTCCCTGAGGGGGGAAGAATAGGAAGAACAGGGGTGGTGGAGTAAACAACTACTGGTCTCCTGCACCCTCATCCATGGCTAAAGTGCCCTTGAGCAAGACTTCTAACCCCACATTACTCCAGGGACTATAGCTGAAACCCTGTACCTAAGCAACTGTAAATCACTCTGGATAAGAGCATCCGCTTAGTGAAATGTAATGTAATCTTGTCACCATGCACAGTGAGGAGACTGGAAAGAGAAATAAAAAGTTCTCCAAAGCTCACTGTTAGAGAAATGCATCAAAGAGTAGAATTTGGGGGTGACAAAGTCTCCATAACAACCATTAGGCACTATCAACCATTACAGTGGGTGCTATTTCCAACAGGCTGTTTGGGAGGCAAGCACGGAAAAAGCCTTTTCTCACTTACAATCATAAACGCAAATGTGTGAAGTTCTCTAGGCTCTCTTCTGGGACTTCAACTGGGATCATGTGCTTTGGCCAGATGAGACCAAGATAGTGAGTCTGGCATTTCTCTACCAAGGGGCCCAGGAACCTTGTTAGGGAGCATGGCACCATGAACTCCCAGGTGTGTAAAACACCAGAAATCAAAATCTGGTGGTCTCTGGCCAAAAGCTGAAGATTGGTCGTCACTGGGGTTTTTCAACAAGATAATGACCCTAAGCTTGTGGCCAAATCTACTGAAAATGGTTCCCCACACACAGAGAATCAAGCTCATCCCATGGCCAGCTAAGTCCCCAGACTTTAACCCAATTGAAAATCTGTGGGGTGAGCTGAAGAGTAAAGAGCATAGGAGGACCCAGGACCTTGGATGATTTACAGATTGTGCAAATAGGAGTGGTCCAAGATCCCTCTCTCTTTATTCTCCCATCTTGTGAAAAGATTAAGTGCTGTTTTGATGGTAAAAGTGGGTTGTACAAAGCATTAACATAAGGGGTGGCAATAATTGTGACATGCATGATTTTGTGTAAAATAATTATTTCTTAGTAATGTGAGATATTTTTCCCACTGAATGAATGCACTTGAATTAAAGGTTGGATTTTTCTCTTCCTCTTTTGCATCTGTGTGCGCTATTATTAAAATATGAATTTCTTCAAAGCCTGGGCACACATCTTAACCAGGGGTGCCAATAATTGTGAAGGGGGTTCTGTATATTTTATGTCCATACACCATAGGTGCTTTGGCAACACTCTGTTTCTGTTTGAACAGTCATGCCAAGAAAGCATATTGAATTGAATAGAAAGAGGGAGAGGGAGAGAGAGAGAGAGAGAGAGAGAGAGAGAAAGGGGGGAAAGAGAGAGAAAGAGACAGGCACAGGCACAGACACAGACACAGAGACAGATCTACTGGTTGGAAGTGACAAACACCCAGCAGAATATATATAATATGTCATCTGCGCACTGCCTGAGCTACATGAGTGAGAGAGAAGCACACTGGGCGCAGGGGCCTGGGGGGGCCTGGGGCCATGGAGCAGCGGAGCAGGTAATCATCGTCTGCGGCGAGGTGAGTGGATGAACGTATACGGAGAGAAGGAGGAAGAGGAGAGGGGAGGGGGGGTGTAACAGACAACAGAACTGTGGGGGAGCAGAGTAGTAGTGATTTATGTGTGATTTAGAGGACTGCTGTCAGGTTGACACCTCAGTCAGCAGTGACAAGGTCCTTTTGTAGGACAGGATGTAATGATACCAGCCGCTGTTACCCTGCAGTCGTACAGGTGACATAGGAGAATGACAAACCAACAAGTGGCCTTTCACTTTTAAAGTATACATCATCATTTCACAGTAACAAGACAAGCGAAGGTAACACTTTGAAACGGTCCTCTTTACAATGAGAGCAGCAACTGAAGCATTCACTGTACATTTAAACCAGTGTAGGCCAGAAAATAGAGTGGTTAACCTGTGATGGGAGAATTGCGTTTTTAATTACAGGAACCAAAAATGGAATGCCATTAGACCACAGAAAAAAAATAATGAAGAATAGAAAATAGAAGAATCTCCCTCCATAGAAGATATAAAGATTCACCGCCTGGTTAATTGACTGAGTGATCATATAAGATATAAGATATAAGGATTGACTGCTTGGTTAATTGACTGATTGATCGAAAAATTTGACATAGCATTTAACATAGCTAATATAGCCACCTCAGGTATCACAGCCGCCACAGTAGTGTTACTGCTCTCATTCTAAAGAGTATTCTCTTGTTTTTTTCTGTAGTGCCTTTTAACCATTAACCATAAATAAAAAACTGCCCCGTGTCCACCACCATCTGAGACAACACATCCCACACAGGTAGTTATTGCCATTCAGCCAGGGACTCACAGTGTGATTTGTTACAGGCTGTGTTGGAAAGCACAGCACAGGGGAGGGAGGGTGAGCAAAACACCTCCCTAACCACTGGTTTTTATTCTGCAGCCTGTCCAATGTAGTCCTGGTTCATTGGGTGTTAATTGGGGAACGGTGACATGGTATTAACAGGGCTGTCAAGATTTTCTTGCATTAATGAAGAGGACTGCCTGGAAATCTGGTTAATTGTCATCATTTATTAGGTCTAGGATTTCATGCCAGAACAGAGGCAGGCATTTTTTGAGGCCATTAAAAATGCATGCAGTGGCTTTTGTTTTTAATGAAATGAAAGAGGAGGAAATGGACAAAGACATGGTGATTTAAAATTCCTGATGACGCAGAGAGGAGGGAGTTGTTTGCTTATTTCAGCTGGATTCAGCAGAACGTGTTTGTTTAACCAGCAATCCTTTTGTGGATTTATTATTTTTGTTGCATGTAAATGAATGTGAAAGTGCTAACCTATACCACCATAATAGTGGTGTTGGCTACTTAGGAACATGTAAATGGTGGCATCTAAATTCTGTTTGCTTTTTTTCCCCCTTATCTTCTCCTGTCAGGTGCAGAGTTTCAGATAAGGCACCCCTCTCATCCCTCAGGTACAGAGAAAGACCGCGAAATACCTTCACCACTTTACACTCCACGCTAAAAGGGGAACGCTGAACAGTCAATAAGGAGAGCTGCCTTTATTATGTGGCTGCTGAATGAGATTTCGAGTGGGAACCATATTCAGCCGTGTGCATTATGGTAAATGAAAAAGGGAGCCTTGTTCAGAGGATCACGTGAGAGGCGGTGTTTTTTTTTTCTCTCTTTCCCGAGGCCGAGTCTTTGTATAAGTAAACCGAATCAGCATGCAGAGTGCTATCTCAGTGCAGTCCTCCTCTCTCTCATGGCGGTGTACGGTGTTGTGGACACACACCTTGCTTGTTCCTGATAACGCGTAAGCACATAAACAGGAAATGACAGGCTGCATCAAACAAGTGCTGTGGCCTTGTGCTGTGGCTGTGTGTGTGTGTGGTAGCTGACTCCCTTATGGAAGTTGTGGAAGTAGGAACCTGCTTATGGGCTTGGCACAGGGTAAGTGCAGGCCCCCTTCCCCTTCCCCTTCCCCTTCCACCTCATCCCCACATCCCCACAAGTCTTCCAAAAATATTCAGAGTATCCTGTTTACTTATTCATTAGATTGTTCTGAGTAAAATGTGGTAGTTTTACTTCAAGAGGCTTAGCTATAGCTGGCTGTGACAGAAAGGTTTGCTTCCTAGTGTTTTTCATGCATTATCTTTTTGGACAATAAATCAATCAATCAATCAATCAACCTACCAACCGACCAACCTTTTATTGTCATGACAAAGTATTTGTATTGTCAAAGAGTAACTAAAAGGATACAATAAACATACTTTAACATATAAAGGTCTACAAATGATAAACTCTCTATACTATCTATATCACTCTCTCCCCTGATTAATACTAAGACCATCAATATCTTAAAGCCATTGTCATTGTCAGGCCAGCCACAGTCTTACACTGAGGTCAGGGGCTTAAATTATATTGAATTAAATGAGACCCAGTACATCCCATAATATGACCCAAGTGCTGTGATGACCCACTGTCCAGGTTAGTGATACCCTTGTTATATGGCGTTATTATGGGACTTAGCGGTGTCACATAAACGTGACCCTCATTAACATTTTATGGCTGAGATGGACAAGAGAGGAGTGAAGTAATTACCAGTGAGAGGTTTGTGATTAATGACATCGCTAAAATATCCCGGGGATTATAATTACACTCAAACATCTGGTGAGATGGCTAAGATAGCCTACTGCAAAGTCATCCAGGTGAACAATTGAAAAATCTGATGTTGATGGACTGAAAAGGATCTCTGTAACATGACAACACTGCGGGATGAAGGATGGCAAGGGAGTCTCTTAAAGCAGGACCCTGCACAGTGGCAGACGGCATTACCCATGTTCCTCTCACAAGCAATATAAGGAAAGCCCACACCTGTGTTACCCTCACAGCAGATTTTGGAGAGGAAGAAAAATCACAATGAGAAACCATTTGTCATGTAAAATCAGTAAGACAACCTTAAAATAGCTTATTATATAGGGTAGCCAAAACTCAATACCATGCGTCGGTCATACCATGTACTGCTATGCGGTACATCTATTTTTAACCCTCGTTTTTGGTGGTTTTAACTCTTCTGTTTAGTTATTTTAACCCAGCTGCCTGGGTTGAATACATAACCCAACACACTGGGTTGAAATACGTAACCCAGTAGCCTGAGTTGATTAAACCAGGTGCTGTGGCGGTGTATACATGACACCGCACATGGGTTACTTTTGGGATATTTTTAACCCAGCAGTTTTTAGAGTGTACTGTATTCATCAAGCAAACCTCGGCACCAACCAGACCAAATCAGCCCTTTTGCCAAACCTTTTCTTCCATGGGTACTTAAAGCAGCTGGCGTAGAATAGGAAAGCTTATGGAATTCAGCTAAAACAGCTTAAGCAAATAATAGCTTTTTCAGTAAGAGTAAGGGAGGAAGGTTGTCACACCAAGAACCTATGGCTTGTTCGATGCATTGGTTCTAAAAGTGTCACACGTGTCAATGAAAAAACAACTCGCACACTGATAATAGTCTGACTGTAACCAAAAACGTGCTGCATTCCACTTACACACCTTTTAGTGTGCTTTCTACCAATTAAAAGTTGTACTTTTAGATGTAGTTTTAGTTGTACTGCAGCGATGGTGTGAGAGTTCTCGTTTGTCCAACATTGTCAGTAAGACTCCTGACTGAGATTCCTTAGTGTCTCTCATAATCCCTGGTTGGAGCTTGTGTGGGGAGAGAGAGCAAAGCCAGGCTGGCCACAATGAGCTCTGCACATCCTGGAGGTCTTGTTTCTGCAGGGCAACAGGAACTTGTGCTTGCTGTTTAAAAAAAAAAAACACTGCCCCTGTGTTCTTGAAGGGTGTTTCCTGGTTGTGTGGGTGGAGAGGCCAAATTGATACTTTGGATACAAAAAAAGACAAGTGGATGGACCAAACAGTTATCGCTGTAAAGCACGGTCATCCTAAATAGGCAATGGTGGAATGCGTGGGCTCAAATAGACGCTTGCTATTCTTGGGGAAAACACATTTCTTTGAGAGAAAAAAGAAAAGGCGAATGCCTTAAATTATTTAGGAAGCCTCAAAGTGGCTCAAAGTTGGTTGACTGCAGAATGTCAGGTACTTTCGTGCAGCTTAAGTAATGATGCCATCTTTTCGGGGTGAAGATAATAACGCCTTTCTGAGTCACCATGTTGCATTGATTTAAATGGCCAAGAAAAAGCACAAAGCATGAAACAGGCCCAGAAGTGATGTCAACTGCGTAACTCTGAATGACACTACCATGCCTGTCACCACGGCAACACTAAACTCGCATGTTCTTACCCTCCTCCATTATACACCTCATACATGTTCAGATTTAGAATCAGAATTAGGTTGAAGTATGTAACACATACATGTATGTATCAAGTACAAGAAATTTGCCAATTGTGTCTCTGTACTTTAACTTTCAACTTTATTTATACTGAAGAAATCTCAATAACTCAACAAACGCAAGTATAGTACATATATACAAAATGCTTAGTATATTTGTCATCTATAATTTGAATGTGAAGCTGGTTGTAAGTTTGTGCAGCTGACGAGAAACAGAATATACTTCATGCTAAAGCAGCACACTTTTGTTGCAGTGCAATCAGTCGACCAGGCAGACCTCTTCCACAAATGCAGCTATGACAGCCATAGAGACGCTTGTAATGACAGCTGCAGATGGTTGTAATGACAGATCTTAAAGTTGTTCAGCAGATGTCCAACCTTTCCAATTCTGGTTTGTCCACATAAGAGAAGCCACCACGAGTAAAAGTAGCACAATGAGTGTATGCGAAAAACATCACGACTCCCTCCTGTTACGGCGAGAGGCTTTTTGTTCTCCTCCGGGTTTCAGAGTGCACACAGTGTTTCAGAGGCCACTGGCATAAACAAGAGAGGGGAATGATGTCTTGTAACTTAACATGCATTTAGCAAACGAAGAAGTCCGATCCAAGTCTGAGTTGTAATCAAAGCAGTCCATAATACTGTCTGGCGTGTAATTACCGTTGGCTCCGATTATTTGTTTTACAGTCACACCACCGAAACCATGTTTAAATTCCCCCACACACCCTTTTTAGGTCCTCTCCCTGTAGTTACATTGGAATGATATTACGTTACCCAATTTTAAATGAAAGAAGGTGTACAATTTTAAACTATTTTGGCTTACACAATCATATCCTATTTTTAGAATTAGGATGCATTTTGATCTTCAGAAGTCGATAACGCATTTCTTAACGAAACACTAGATAATATACATCCTTGGTCTCTCAGTTCCTCTCTTTCTCTCTCTCTCTCTCTCTCTCTCTCTCTCTCTCTCTCTCTCTCTCTCCCTCTCTCTTCCCTGCAGGTCCCTGGTGATGGTGCCTGCTACCTTCTACGTGACCCCTGCAGTCAGACTTTCCTGAGTTGTTTGTCTGACCCTTGGTGCCTCCGCTATGAACACACAGCAACAGTAATGAGTACACAGAGAGCGGGCCGGTCCTCTCTATTATCGTGGCCCTGTCTCCTGACCCCACTAAGAGAAAAGGTTAATAGCTGTCCTGTGGGGTCCAGTCAGCTCCGGTTAAGGTGGCCAAACATGCCTATGACACTGGTGTTTCATCATTGCCAAGGAAGCACATGATTGGGTTGGGAAGGCAGGCGGCCTTTACAGACGGGTCAATGGGAGATCACCCTGCTGGCTGACTTTTTTCTTAGACAGCTATTCCCCCCTTTTTATTTTTTCATTCATTTTTTCTAGGCTACAAAGGACCTGCACATCGTGATAGGGTATATTGCAGATGTTGCTTTGTTGATATAATGTACTGATGAAGGTCTGACAGAACAAAATGTCAGTTCATTACTGAGAGGGGTTTGTCCATCTAGTAAACAACGTTGCACTTTGCTTCTGCTCACATTTTTGCATGCTACAGTGTACATGCTCAAGTTCAAGTTCAAGTTCAAGTTCAAGTTTATTTAGCCATATCAACAGTATAAAAAATACAGTTGTTAGGAATGTTGCTTGGTGTGCTCACAACACAACAAAAGACACAAAACTGGTCGGGGGGGGGGGGGGGGGGGGGACAACAGGGGGGGTACACAAAATAAATAAACAAGGAATGGCATACAAAACATTGGACACATAGAAAAGTGCAATGGGATATTTAAAGTGCATGGTATGTACAGAGCAGTAGTAGCATTGTGCAAAGTAACAAGGAGGTAGGAAGGCCAGGTAGTGGAGTAGCTGTAAAGTGCTAGTGCGTATTTAAGTGACGGATGGCTTGTGGGTAGGTACTGTCCTTAGAGCGAGTGGTTTTGCTTGGGATACTGCGGTACCTTTTCCCTGAAGGCAATAGTGTGAATAGGTGGTGTGCTGGGTGTGAAGGGTCAGAGGTGATGTTTTTGGCTTTCCTAGCCAGTCTGGTGTTGTAGAGTGAGGCTAAAGTGGGAAGACTGCGGCCAATGATTTTGGAGGCCCTACGTACCACCCTCTCCAGATGTTGCTTTTCTTGGCTGGTGGAGCTACCATACCAGACCAAGATGGAGAAGGTGAGCACGCTTTCGATGGTGGCACTGTAAAAGTGGATCATGCCTGCTTGGCTGACTCCAAATTTCCTCAGTTGTCGGAGGAAGTATAATCTTTGTTGGGCTTTTGAAATGATGAGACTGGTGTTCAGATTCCATGACAGGGACTGATGGATGGTGGTGCCTAGGAAACGAAAGGAGTCTACCCACTCCACTACCTGGCCATTAATGCAGATGGGGGTGTGCTGGCCTGCGCTTTTTCTGAAATCCACTATGAGTTCTTTAGTTTTGGATATGTTGAGAGTGAGATTGTTTACTGTGCACCACTGCACTAGATGTTCGACCTCATCGCGGTATGATGTTTCGTCTTTGTCGCGTATGAGGCCTATTACAGTGGTGTCGTCATCAAATTTCAGGAGTTTGACAGATGGGGAGTTGGATGTACAGCTGTTGGTGTATAGAGAGAATAACAGGGGTGACAATACACAACCTTGTGGCGCGCCAGTGTTGAGGACCTTAGTAGATGAAATATTGTTCTGAATTTTAACACATTGTGTTCTGTTGGTCAGGAAGTTAAGCAGCCAGTGACAGAGAGATGGGTTGACATCCATGGACATGAGAGAGTTAAACAATCTGATAGGCAGGATAGTGTTGAAAGCTGAGCTGAAGTCTATGAATAGGACACGGGCATAGGTGGATTTACAGTCAAGATGTTGAAGAATGAAATGGATGCAGAGTGAAACAGCATCGTCTTCTCCCCTATTTGCCCTGTAGGCGAATTGGTGAGGGTCCAGTGTTATGTGTGATAAAAACTTACAGCTAGCTATCTCTTTCACCCTACAAGGTCTTGTCTTTGTCACAACTTTGACATTTTCTACAGTATGTGGTCCAATAGTTCGCGCTGTTGACATTGACCCATAAGGAGTAACTCAACCATTTTTCTTTTGTTTTCCCTCCAGTGCCAGTGTCCAGGCGTTGAGAAATGAGGTTGTTACTTTTTTGGGCAATTTATGGTGGACAGCAAAAACAAGGGCCATACATTTCAACAGAGCATGCACTTCATCAACCACCCACTTCTTAGCACGACAGACAGCCAAGCAGGCACTACTGTTGTGGTTCAGCAACAAAGGCCATTGTCCCTCTATGGGCGCCCCATAACTCTCACAGATTTTTTAGGGAGCTAAAACAGACTGTTTCATTTTGGGCATTAAAAAAGTCAGTATATATTCATTAAATAAAAAAACAAGACAATTAAACCTAGCACTGAAATACTTTTTTCTGAAATTAACTTAAATTAACACTGAAAAATATATGGGCTACACAAGTATACAAAAACTATGCTGTAAAAAATATGTAACTCTTACATCTATAGGGTGACGGGAGCACATGCACACACAGACGCGGACACACGGACGCATGTATGCATGCACACATGCACACATGCACACATGCACACACGCATGCGCGCACGTACGCATGTACGCACACAGTGGATAGGCTTCATGTGTATTCACAACAGTTGGCAATGACATTTGCCAATTTACACATATTTCACAGTTTGTTATTACACTAGAGTGCAAATGATGCATCCATATAATCGTTTCTACTCCTGATGGTAGATACTACTGAAACTGTCCCTGGTGGCATTAACTGATTATTGACACCCCCTTCCTGTGTCTTAATAATGCTATGCAGATGATTGTTATTTATGTCACAGTTTCAACTTGTTAGGCCTACCTTGACATGGGTTTATGTAACAGTTTATGGTTTCATTAAGTTTATGGCCTCATTACAACCCAGTGGTAATTATCTTTCTTTTTTTTACCATTACACCGATCTCAAAAGGCGAAGGTGATTTCTCATCAGCACAGTTTGACAGGCCTTGATTGAATCAAATAAGAATAATTATGTGTGATGATTGTATTTCAAAGTTGCAGCTGTGGCCTCCACTGTCTCTGCCAGGTTGAGGACATCCCAATGTTCATTATGCTTGCACTATACAAAGTGCTGCTTGGAACCAACTTTAAACTCAATCCTTACAAAAAATGTTCAAAATATCAAGGAAACGTGCTCCCTACATTTCTTTTTACATTAGTTTTACTGCTTTACTTTTTACGCTGGTTTAACTAACATCATTATACTTGAAAAAATAGTGCAAGAAAAGCAGTGCGAGTTAGAGCACCCATGTAGAATGCTGTCTTTATTTTTGTAAATTGGGTCTAAGTAGCAATGTTTAATATGCTTCACTCCCCCCAGTTTTTAAAGTCTGTGTCTTCACCTGGCCTGGCCACACTTATAAAAGTACAGACATAGAATGACATAGAGTACCAAATATATTCGTTGTATAGCTGACATTTAGGAGTTTAGTCAAAGTCAAAGTCAGCGTTACTGTCAAAAACCATATGTACAGGTTGCACACACAGAATTTGAAATTGCAGCACTCCCTAGGCCCACAGTGTACATTAAACATCTTATAAACAACACAATAAAACACGATGACAAAGCATAACAATATAACCATAGCATGAATATATGAAACATAGACTATGTTATATGGACACAACTCTGGCTGCAAATTACAGATGTCTTTTATGTTAGAGTAGATGTGGCGTGGACCTTAAAACAAATTGTAAAAAGTCAGCCTCACTGGTCATTGTGATCACACATCACAGCACATAGTGCACAAAAGGAAAAATCAACCTCTGCTTTTAACCCACCACATACATGGGCAGGGGGCAGCCATGATGACAGCTCCCAGGGAGCAGTGTGTAGGGGCGGCACCATGCTCAGGGTACCTTAGTGGCACTACTGGCAACTGTTTGGATTTCTGGGTTCTGCGTTCACAAGTCCGTTACCTTAACCGCCAGGCCACCACTGCCCCAAATTGTGCTTGTAGACAAAGCTCCATCATTAAGCCCAGGGTGTCATTACAGGCTGGGAATGTCCCTGGCAGACAATGGTAAGAGAGTAAAAAAGAAAATAAGGCAAGTGCTTCATTATATTAAAAAAAGTAAATAATATCGAATGCTCTTCAAGGAAGATGGGCAAACATATATATCCATTAAAATAAAGCATTTCAGAGTGCCTCAGAGCATTGTACTAATACCAAAAAAAATGTGAGTCTGGGTATAACTGTCACAGGAAGTCTAAATGGTGAGAGGATGTGAACATCTCTCACTGTGAGAGACAGTGATGAGCCGGGGGCACAGTCATGCCAGTCATATGTCAACTATCATGAACATAACATGCCATTGTTCGTGATACTTGAAAAACAAGTGCAAGTTAAACCGTAAAAAGGTAAAATCGTACAAAAAGGCAGTACATTGCCTTAATTTTCTATTAAGTTGGTTTTATGCTCCATATTTTCCGGTGTCTGAGACGGTGCTGAGTGGTGCAGTGGGCTCCGTCATGTCAAGTGGCGTGCTGGCTGTCACGCTCTGACAGAACACTATTGCGAGGAGGAGCTGGCATCAGCACTGCTGCGCAGAGACCCCAGTATGAGCTCTTGTTTTTTTTCCCTTTTCTTTCTTTCTTTTTTTCTTTTCTTCTCTTTTTTTCCTCTGCCAAATCTGTTTCGAGGCCCTTTTTTTCCTGTGGTAAATGCACAAAAAGCCTCCCTATCATCTCTGCGAGAGTCGGGATGTGAGTGGCGGCCTCAGCTTGTCGGCACGTATATTTAAGAATGCCTTTTTTTTTCACGCGAGCGTAGGAGAAGGAGACAGACTGGGGGTGGGGGATCGAGAATATGAAGGAGTCACTCCCATTCTCTACCCTTTGTGTCATGAGGAACAGGATGGCTTTAGCCCAGCCAAAACCCCAATGCCTCCATGTCTAACTGGCAGCTCACACGTCGTAAGGCCATGTTGCCATGGTGATAATGAGGTAATTCATTCATTGAGTCTCCTCATTCTGGGTGTCAGTAATTCCTTTATTTCAGTGTGTGTGTGTGTGTGTGTGTGTGTGTGTGTGTGTGTGTGTGTGTGTGTGTGTGTGTGTGTGTGTGTGTGTGTGTGTGTGTGTGTGTGTTCACACTATTAAATGATATGAATACTGAGGAAAAAAAGAGATAGAGGACTTTTGTGATTTATCTGCAGATACAGTACAAAAGAGCCACAATGGGAGTGTGGTTATTAAAATTCATATGAAGATTGCGCACATCACGCCTACCTCATTTGAAGTTATTGAAAGATAGAGAGATAGGCTGACATTGATATGAATGAGTAATGATCATAGGGTCAGAGATTATGTGGAGGAGAATCAATGGGACAAATTAAATCTGATCCTTTTTCATTCTATGCCTCTTTTCCATTAATATATGTTAATTTTGCCATCGACTATGAATGTGAAAAGTTGGGCTCGGGCCAATTTGTTTTTCTTGGCTATACCCCCAGCAAGGTGGGATTCCTGAAGGCAGGTTTAGTAGCTTACCTGGGGATGGCCAGTCAGAGCAAGTGGTAAAGCTAGTAAAAGCAGAGCCCTATGGCTTTGTTTTTGTTAGGAGAATAAAACTGTAAGACTCTCCTATTGGCTGATTTACCCCTTACACTGAGTTAACTTATCTGGGTTGGTCCCTAAACCACCTACTTAAAATACCTCCCAGATCAAATGTGGCCAAATATTTTAAAGACTAGGCTAGAATAGAATAGAATGAAACTTTAGAAAACTTTAAAATAGAATAAAACTTTATTAATGACTTTGTGAGTTACCTTCAGAGAAATTGTGATTCCAGCAGCAAAGCAACAAAGCAACAAAGCAACAAAGCAACAAAGCACCAAATCACAATACAGATAAAAAGTGTGAAAAGCTTCATCTGGGACAAGGTCTGGGAAAAACACAGTATTTTAGTTCATCATCACAGACACAAAAAACAGCCTTTTGTTCATCCAAATTAAGATAAAAAAAAACCCATAAAGCTATATTTCCCTGCTACCCAAGATGTTTTACGCCAAGATGTTTTGTGTTCATTTGACTGCCATTGGAAAACCTCAGCTTTACTGCTATATCAGCATCCAAACATTGAAGCCTGACTCGCATGTCAAAAATCCTACAATTCTCTACCCACGGCATTCCTTTCTTACAACTTCGAGGTTCCAAATACCCACTCAACCAGGCCAAAAATGTTCAAGGGTTTTAATCACAGGTTGTCATAGGAACCTCAGGCTTAATGGATGTGTTTACAAGCCAATTTTACCCGTTGTTGGTAGAACATGGTGAATTCTAAAACTCATCAGTCACTTGGAGAATTTGATGAGAGTACCTAAAGTTGCTGCTCTGTTAACCTATTCAGTCTCCACATTAACATTACATTAATTTATCATTATGTATGTATTTTCACAGGGTAAGTATAATGTTCAAAAAGATGCCTGTAAGCCTTCGAAACAGAGCAGCTGTGTGTTTGTGTCTCTTCAAAAAGTACAAAACTGTAAGCAGGACCATTAATTAACTATAGCCAGAGGCCATTCTAGTCTCCTTTTGGGCCCCATGAAAACACTTTCATTTAAGACTGCATTGCCACCACTGTACTGTAAAGATAGATAGACACACAAACACACACACACACACACACACACACACACGTAAATATATGTAATAAGTAATATATGTAATGTAATATGATGTACTTACACTGTACTAACTCAAATTTTACTGTCCCTGTTGCATTACTTAGGTAAAGGTAACAAAGTGTGTAACAATATATAACATTATATACGTACACTGTACCACAGGGTTAGGGTTAGTGTTAGTGTTAGCTTTGTACAGTGTAAGCACATGAGATTACATGTTGTTACATGTACATACACTAAAAAAAGGAATCGTAAAATAAAGTGTCACACCTATGGCACAGTGTAAGTGCACTATATTACATATTGTTACATACTTTGTTACACTGTACTTCATGATGTAGATACACCGTAACAGGAGCCTTAAAATGAATTGTAACCATGATTGTTTTTTTTCCCGATTCTTGTGGCTCTTACTGTGTGTTGCTCGGTGGCTCTGTGTGTGTGATGAAACTGGGAGAACACAGGGTTGTGCACTCTTTTAAAGCCTGCCTCCCGCTGATCCCTCCCTTTAGAGAGGCCGTGTCACTGCTGCATCGCCAAGCAGTGATAAAAAGCAACTTGTGGAGGGTTGATGTGTTTTAAAAAAAAAAACGTATTTCCAAGTCTTGCGTTGACAGGGTTGTATATTTGATCGTGTGTGTGTGTGTGTGTGTGTGTGTAGGCGCATGTGTGAGCATGATTTTGTGTGCATACATGCATATTATATTGTAGCCATGTGTATATGTGCGTGAGCGTGGGTTTGTGTGCATAATATGAATTAGTTCACACTCACAAATGTGTGTGAAGGTGTATGCATGTTAACCCAATATATAAGCATTGGGGGTGTGTGTGTGTGTGTGCGCGCGTGTGTGTGTGCGTGTGCGTGTGTGTGTGTATTGTAAAGTAATAGAAAGCTGTTTTTGTTTTTCATGCGAGAGAAAGCTGCGTGGGTTTCTAAAAGTGTCATTATGTGCAAATATCTTAAACACACATGGTGAGCTGATATATGAACACCAGCATCCACACTAAAATCAGTGGTTATGAGTGAGATTATGATATAATGCTTTAAAAATGTGATTTTAATGAGGATGGTGAGATTTTGTTTGGTGTACAGAAGTCATATGCCACAAACTAATTTTTCTTCACTTCAGATAAGTGTCAGGGGACCGCTTAGTGTCTTACAGCTTAATGACATTCTAGAGAATAAATCATAATTATGTTTCAAAACAACATGTATACCATGTAAGGCAACAACAACAAAAAAGGTAAATAAATAAATAAAGGCTAAATGGTTTTAGTATGGCATTAATTACTGATACACTTCCTTCTTGATCAGTTTCATGTACAACACAGTTTCAACACACTTACTACAAAGTACTGATCCTTTTTAGCCCTTTGTGCTAAAAACAAAACTACAAATAAACCAGTTTATATTCTTTCTACCCTTTCAGACAGAGTGAGATTACGGACTTTGTTTTACCTAAGTGATTGCTGGTGTGTTGTGTGGTTTACATTGTTGGCTGTGTTTCAAGGAAGGGAACATTGTGTGTGGAAAATCTGAAAACTCTCAAAAACTGAAACGGAACGAAAAGCAAAGCAGCACCACAGCTGTCACTTAGTCATGTCTTGTAGAACAGAGGAGAGCAGGAAACGGTGGAAAGTCATCACCACGGACTGAGTGCCTCTGAATTATTCAGCAGGCAGGAGAGAAAAAAAGAGAGGAGAAGAGAAGAGAAAAGAAGAGAGGAGAGGAGAGAAGAGAAGACAAGAGACGAGAAGAGAAGACAAGATAGGAGAAAAGAAGAGAAGAGAAGAGAAGAGGAGAGGAGAGGAGAGAAGAGAAGAGAAGAAAAGAGAAGAGAAGAGAAGAGAGGAGAAAAAAGAAGAAGAGAAGAGGGTGCCATTAAAGGGGGGCTTTTAAAGCTGGTGGGAAAAGCTATAAACAGCATGATTATGGTATACCAAGGAGAAATCAGACAAGTCCAGTCACACCTGATAGTCTAGTGGGGTACTCCAGAAAGCAGTTTTAGTCTCTTACCTGGGTGCCATAGAGGTCTTCTATTAGACATTTTACCACTTAAACTAAACTTGTCTGGGTCAGTTTGTAAACTAGATACTTCACAAACCAGATGCTTAGCCATGCATTTGGGAATATGTGTAGTAGAGATAAGATAGCCACAGGCATGTTTGATTGCTTGTCTGGATGCTTGTCTAGTGTGACGGTTTAAAAAAAAAACCCTGCAATTATGACATGGCAGGGAAGTATGGGATATTTACAAACAGCAAATACTCCATAAACACAAACAGAAGGCATTTTCAACTGCTCCATGTAATTTTAGTATTTTATTCCTCGTCTTCATTCCGCACTGAAAACGAGGAAGATTATGGTTGAGGATAGTTAAAACAAAAACAATAATTACCTAGTTAGATCCATTAGTCTTCACTGGTGTGAAAGGGATTTTTGCCATTCCATCCTCTTCCCCCAATGGTGGTGCCTTTACAGAGGAATTCAAATGCAAGAGGCTCGGAATGTCCAAAATGGCCAAACTAACCAGCAAAATCTAACTGCGCAAAAAATCCCCTATAACCAGCTGTTAGAGACTCTGCAGAGCATGTCTGCTTTGCCTGGCTGTGAAATCATCAATCAGGACATTATAAATATATATATATATACACACACAGACGCGCAACAGATTTTGAGCTGATTCATCATTGTTGCTGATGATGATGTTTCTGTCCCATTTCTGTATGTGGTCTTTCCTTAATACCTCTGACATCATGCCTAAAGTATAACAGGCAAAAAGCTTATTCAAACACACCAGGTTAACAAAATAAAGTTAGCCGTGTTGCAATCATGGTAAATTAATTAGATATAATGTCAGATTATATTATATTACATTACACTTAGCAGACGCTTTGATCCAAATGTAGGGCATGAAATAATTTGCCTTTTCTTTAAAGTGACCATGCCCAAATGATCTCTTAAAATGATGTGACCCTGCTGAGAAATATTGATCCAGCTATAGCCCAGCAACAGCCCTTAACCCACAACAGCATTATGCCAATGATGCAGGCAGCTAAATACACCTTGTTTCGAGAGGAGCTGGCCTTGGCCAAGACACTTCTATTACTCCCACACCCGCTTGCACCAGGTGTAAGGGCCCCGGAGATGAGATGAGCACTCTCTAAGAGGAAAAGTGCTAAAAACAGTCTGTTTACTGTTACTAAATTATTTCACTCCTACAGTGATTTAGGTACAAGGATGTGAGCGGTGTGTGGTTGGATGTCTTGCTCAAGGGCACCACAGGCATGGATGAGGGTGCAGTTAGGCACTCGTTATTCACTACATCACGTCCTTTTTTTTAACTTTTGATACCAAAAACAAACGCCGTAACCGGTAGTTACAGAAAAAGCATTTTTGCCAAAAAACTAGGATGCCAAAAGACAGACCAGCTCAGCACTTTGCACCTCACTTTTCATCTTCTGATTGCAGGCTTTTGTTCCATTATCCCACACCAACCCTAATTGGTGAGATAACACTGTATATTCTTGCCTCTGTGTAGATTTCACTGTCATCATTATTCAAGAGTGTTTTTTTCTGACCATACACCAATTCACAGCTTTCTCCACCTACTACAAAAGAAGTAACGCTTTTAAATTACACAACGAACTGACTATTTATTATTTTGAACTAAAAACGACTGACAGTAGGACTTCAAAATCAACTTCTTATCTTTTGGACGAATTTTTGTGTAGCCCTCATTTTTTATGAAGATATTTCTCAAAAGGTTGAAAAAGGCCAAAAAAATTGAGAATGTTTTTGTACCATTCTACATTAAACTACTAAGTACAACACAAGCACAGACCTTTCTACATGCACACTGCGAAAGACCCTGTTTTGGTCCAAGCTTTTTGGTTGATGTCATGATCTACAGTTCTATACGGTAAATGATAATAGTGGGCTTTACATGTCTCTGAAATTGCTGGTCTTCTACTTGCCAGTATAGTATATGATCATGTCATCAACATATGGTGCAGGCAGAGTTCCAAACAAGCACGGTTGGGTCAGAGACGGTTGATAAAGAGGGTTCCAAACAGCCTGTGGTTCGGTCGACCTCCGAAGCATGGAAGAGGGCCTTCTAATAGAGACATTGTGGTGTAGTAAACATGAGCCTCCGGGGTTGGGAATGCATCTCCCCCTAATCAGCATCTATTTTACCAACCATTGAATCCCACCATGTGAACTTCAAAAGGATGGATAATATGTTACTGCTGGTCACAAGTAGGCACGCTTCAAGCCACCCAGCTTTTGCTTAGAAGTAGGATTAGGATTGAGTAGGACTGAGCTAAAGATTTGCCATTCTGCGTAAGCACATCCTTCTTCTGCTGCTGTTAATAATAATAATAATAATAATAATAATAATAATAATAATAATAATAATAATAATAATAGGAGGATTCTAGAAAGAGGAATCTTTATTTATTAAGTACTTTTTAACAAAATAATTATGTGTATCAAGCAATTACAATAATAAGCCAGCCAGGCATCTCCCCACTAGAGACCCATGTTGGCTATTTCATATTTACATTATCTTTTTTTAATTTGATTAACTTAACAACACCTTATTATTTTAAGTTGGTTTTATGTTTCACTTTTTCAGAAGAAAGTTTTAAAAAACACATTTTCATTCATCTGACCTTTTAGGACAGACACCAAAGAAACTAAATGCTGGCTCAATGCAGTTGCACAGTATCAGTTAATCAGATACGTCTGGCACATGAGGGTGACAAAGATTGATTGCCTATATCTAGAAGGCTTTGTTTTCTACATGATTGCTTGCTAGCTGCTAGGCCTCTCCCTCTCAAACGTGTACATAGGCTCCGAGTGCAGAGAGGTATGTTGTGTCAGTCAGTCAGTGCAGTGGATGCTTTTCAGTGCCTGACGGTGCCTGACAGACTGCCTATCATCATTTTGGCCCTCTGCTGTTCTGGTGTCCTGTGTCAGCTTTAATCTCACATTGGGCTCTCTCCAGAGAGCTCGTCCCACTGCCCTTGATGTGGCTGACGGGCTGCAGAGGGGCCACTTGAGGCTGATCCCCAGTCTTTTGAGCCTGTCCACTTTTTCAGCGATGTAGTCTTTTTTTCTAAAAACAGTGTAAGCATAATTTTTATGGAGATGTTACTTCACTTCCCAAGGCCCAATTCTCCCTGCATCACTGCACTGCAGTTTGGGGACTTGTCAGCAGCCTTATAATTATTCTACAGAATGTAACTTTTGGTGTTTCGAGAAACAACCAAACAGAAGCAAGAAACTTTCAGTACTGGTGCAGTATATGTCATTAAGGCACTGCAAGAGTAATACGTATACCTCTAAATAACCGCTTTACGCATCAATGAATTCTCATGGATTCTCTCTTTCTCTATCTCTCTCTCTCTCTTTCTCTCTCAATATATTTGTCTCACTCACAGACACAGACAGACAGGCACACACACACATACACACGCACACACACGCGCGCGCGCGCACACACACACACACACACACACACACACACACACACACACACACACACACACACACACACACACACACACACACACACACACACACACACACACACACACACTGTGTCTACCAGCAGGTCTTAGATGAGATCAGATCAAAGCAAAAGACAAAAGTGACTCATTGAAATTAGCATGCAGGCTCCTGCAGCATGAGGGTGGAGGGAGAGAGACACAGGTGGAGAGAGGCTTTACATTCCAATCATCTTAGGTCCTCCAGAAACAGGAAGCAGGGCATGTTGCATCACTCTGGCTCCATCTCATTTGTAAATTTTTCATTCCTTTCTTCCTTCCTTCCTTCCTTTTTTCCCTCTGTCCATCTCGATTTTGTTTCTAGTGCCTGTTCCTGGAAAACCAAAACAACGAAGGAACAACTAGAGGACAGAGGAATCAAGAACTACTGCACATAAGAAATGAGATGTTCTCGATCGCACAAGCGCCATGTTTCAACATTAGGCGTCATGTAAACATGGACCCGTTAGCCTTGTCACCACAGAATGCCTACCTAAGAAGAAAAAAACAAACATCAACAAAGGATGCACCTGTGCTTCCTTGCTTGTTGTTCCGCCCTTCTTTTCTTTGGACTTGAGACATCCTTGATGCCGTGAAGCTTTAAACCATTTCCGGTACACAAAGACGGAAGTGAGATGAAGTGCAACCGAGGTAATGGAATGAGATGCTGTGTAATAGCAGGTGGTTCCCTGTATCCAATCAAAGTGTCAACCTTGTTTACTGTCAACCTTGTTTAGTTCTCATAGCAATCGTTTTTTTCCTTTTCTGATGTTTATTGTTTTTTCTATGATAAGAAGTCAGGCCTGATTTTCACCATACATTATCGCAAAGTAATGCTTACAAACATTGTGAAAAATAGAATTAGAATAATACTGTTAGTAGTAAAAAAATGCATTTTTTTTATACAGACATTGCTGATAAAACAAATGAGTAGGTCTAACCCATACTCTTTTTGCACTGCATATGACTAAAAAAACCAATATACTGAAACTACATGATGACTACATGATACATAGAGAAGGGTTGGTTATAAATGTGGCAGCATTAAGTTGCAAGTTACTTATACAGTAATAACCTTGTTTTGATTTGGGATTACACTGCTGGGGTTCCCACTCTCAGGTAAATGGAAGACAGCCAAGTAAAGTGGGTGTGCTCTGTGATATAAGCCCTGATAGCCTTTCCCTGCCTGATACTCAGGTTATCCCCTTCCTTGTCATGGGTATCAGAAAGACATTTGTCACAGGTATCAGAAAGGCATTAGTTCTCTTTGTCGAAATTCCGAGTTTTAACTGGGTACTTAATGTGCCAAAGGCATTGCTGCCTTGGGTTGGTCACATGAGCGAGTATTGACCATCATGACAGTGGTAGAACCCTGCGGCTGTTGTTGATTTTAACACCGTCTGAGGTTTGTTGACCTAGCCATCAGCATCTAGCTTTTAAAACAGTGACCTTGATCCCCCGTCCACCTGTTTAACCCATCTGGGAAGTGAACACATGACACTCTGGTGAACATGCGGAGCAGTGGGCAGCCAGCCAATCGACATCCAGGCAAAGAGCAGTGGTCTGGGGCTCAGGTGCCTTGGTCAATGGCACCTCAGTCCCAGGGGGGGTAGAGGAGAGCGCTGACGATTCACTCCTCCCACACACCTGTCAGTGAGGGGAATTTGAACCTCACCGTGACCTTCAGGGTGTGGAGACCTACTCCTTCACCTGTAGCCCATGACCGCCCACCATTTGTGTTGTCGGCATGCTGTTTACAGTGTGTGTCTGCCTGCTCGCTCACCCGCCTGCAAGCCTTTGGCACAGCTGCCACTTCATTATGTCTTGTGTTTTAATAGTCCCAGTTTTTGTGTGGAGCTGGTGCAAATGGATGTTGAGAGTGCAGTCGTTGTGATTTAGCCCCAGCTGTGCTCATTTATGGTCTGATTATCTTGTGTGGTAGGGATCCTCTTTACTGTTTAGCTCTATTTATGGCAATGCTCATTACAGGGCATGAAAATTTAGAGTGAAATGCAATTAAAATGCACTGTACTGTTCTTCGACGTCTTTTTCTTTCTTTCTTTTTTATTATTGTTCTTTTAAGCAATTTTGTAAAATGAATGTGGCTAAAACGGTGTAACATAGAAACTTTATTCAAAGTTGCTTAGTTAGGTGCGACCCTTGACTCTGACTTAAGCTTTAAACCTCGCATTAATATAATAACAAAAACATATTTGCCTATTTCCATCTAAAACACTTTGCCCCTTCCTGGCCCACCAGGATGGCGAAAAACTTGTCCATGCATGTATGTCAAATAGCCTAGATTACTGTAATAAGTTTTTGAGATTTAAAGGTCAGACCGACGTTATGTCCGCTAAAAACAAAACAAAAACCGAGTTGGATGTGTTTCATTTCCAAAACTTGGATTGAAGTTGGAATTCGGGATCCTTTGTGCTGCTCCGACTTTGTAGGTCAGATGTCCGAGACTCGGGGGCTTTTGAAAAGCTTTTGAAAGGCTTTTGAAAGGCTTTTGAACTCGGAGAACTACTCAGAAAACTGAGCTCCGACTGCAAATGAAATGCACTATTATGTCAGTTTCCGGAGTTTAAATAGTGTCCTCAAAGGACAATAGAGCCCAGTGTCTTATTAGTGCTAGGCCCTTAGACTCATCCTTACTGCCCCACCCCACCCCACCCCACCCCTGTCTCCGGGGCTGTCCCTCTCAAAAAAGTCTGATAGCCACTGTGCACTTCATTTATGGTGGTGTAGACCTGAAATGTGTTTGACTGTGTAAAGAAGCCATTTTTAAAAACTTGTGTCTCTGTGTGGGCAAACAGTGTTTGCCGCTGACATTTCCTGCCCATTGATTCCCATCAATTTTGCAACCTTTCCAGGTGCAGTGTTCTGACCTACATGCGATCCACAGGGAGGCATCCACAACACCACACAGAAGGCCAAGAAAGCAAGATAAAGGCCTCCCATCGATCAACTCAGGCCCTAAAAATAAAAGAGAGCGACGAGAAAGATGACAGCATAGGAGGAGGGAAAGTCACTACTGCTGATCAATTTTGACCCACAATCCTCTGCTCCCTCCGGTCCATACACCCGCCACACTTCCTCTGTCATGAGCTAATTATAATTGTGATGAGTATTTCTGGAACAGCCTCCAGTGTGGAGGGGGGGTTCAAATGATGAATTTTTGAGGTTATTATAAAGACATTATGAAGTTACAGATTAACCTTTTCACAAGTTTTTTGGATTTCAATGTTTTGTTCCCATTGTCAGGAAATTAAATGTTTGGTTTAATTTATGTTTCACATATACCGAGACTAACAAAGAAGTGATTGCTGACATGCAATGTACAAAAATGTGTGCTGAAATGTACATTAGCATTATCAAATCAAGCAATCCACAGACAGATCCACAAAAAACATGTGTGTATAGTCAGAAACGGCAAACAGCTCTAAAGGCACTGTCCTCAATGTATATACCACAAACTGCTTACCAAGAGAGAGAGATGGCACATACTTACACACACACACCTGAGAGCCACCAGACATACACACACACACACACACACACACACACACACACACACACACACACACACACACACACACACACACACACACACACACACACAGATCTAGAGTACTCTTCCATTGCATATGTGAATGCTTTGGTGTACCACTGCTGTAGTGCTGTAGAACTTGAATCCTGATGCTATTTTCTGTTGCCTCTTATCTTGGACTAAGTTGTATTTTTGGTGACAGTTATGTAACATACGCTTCTTTTTAAAGCAACATACTAGTACATGACTGAAAACAGCACATTATAAACTAAAAAACTTGTAAGAAACACTAAATATAATACACTGCAAAATAAATGGCTGGTAATTAAACAAAATATTAACAGATAATTATAGAAAAACGTCTTTAAAAAATCTTCGTCAAGGTCTGTATTTACACTTAAACATGTGTCAAATCTTAGTCTCATCGAGTATTCTGGTTGCATTTTAAAAGTCTGTTTTTTAATACAAGTAACTCTTCTGTCAACAAATTAATTGATTTAGCAGGTGTCTGGGAACTACAAGCTGTCTGGCAAACAAGACTTGAAAGGTGACATTTCCCAGTCATTTTTCACTCAGAATAATTGTGCAAATCACTTCTGCCTGCCGCGTCACTTAAAAACTATTAGTGTCTTTTAAGCAAGTGTTTTTAAATGTCTGTCTGCCTCTCTGTCTGTCTGTCTGTCTGTGTCCTGCAGGCATATTGTACGTCTTTGTCTCTCTGTCTGGACAGCTTTGTGCTTCTGTATCCCCTGAAAGCGGCTCTTGATAACATGCAAATGATCTCCTATGAATTTTCATAGCGCAGGTCTCATTATGTGGAACCTTTGCCAGATGGCTCTTGTCTTTGGGTTCCCATGGCACCAACCCCATTTGGAGAGGGCTGATAGGGCGATGCGGTTATGTCAACAGTGGCATCGCCCCTTCCCTGTTGTTTGCCACGACACACTGATTACTTCAGTTTGCATCTTGTGTGCTTGTTTGGATTATAATAAGGAGTCTGTTTCTCTCTCAATTCCAATTTCAACAGTTCTTTATTGGCATGAGAAATAGTTTGACATTTGTATTGCCAAAGCAACAAAGCAATGGAAACACAGATGGAACATACAAATGCAAGACATACACATGACCACACACAATACAAAGAGACAGCTACGGCTATGTCTGTCTGTCTGTCTGTCTGCCTGTCTGTCTCACTCTCGCTTTCTCTCTCTCTCTCTCTCTCTCTCTCTTTCTCTCTCTCTCTCTCTCTCTCTCTCTCGCTCTCTCTCTGTCAGACAGTTTTATATAGACATGCATTCATCTGCCCTTGACAGCTGTAAAAATTAAAATTCATCCCAAACACTCAGCCTACTTGTTTTTAATCAATGTGTGCATTATGCTATTCCCCTTAAATCCAGAGAAACTCATCCTCAGTATTGGCAGTGGCATAGATTGAAAGAATTGAATAGTACATTTCACCCCTCTGATCATTAAACGGTCTGAACAGTTTAGAGTGCGCAGCAGCAATAGTCGATCAACCATGAAACCACCCTTTGTATGATCAGATTATGTAAAAATCAATAAGCAGAGTTATTCTCTGTTGTATTATGCATGGAAAACGGACCAAACCAGTAATGACTATTTCATCCACAGAGACTAATATTATTCAGTCTTATGATGTCTCAGCAGCTGTGTGCTGGTACATGTGTGTCTGTAGTGAAGCACCACAAACCTCATGGGGTTCAGCACGTGCCGCACACACTACGGGTCTTAACGATAATGACTGTAATTCAATCAATCAGAGAGAAAGCGCTAGCATAAATTAAATGGCTAAATCGCAGTCTACAGCAGGCACAGCAACGACAGCCACATACTGAGTTAATTGCAATCTAAAAAAAACATACATGTTCTCCTCAAACCGAAGATAGATACTCACACAGTTTTGTACCATTTTACAGGCTGTTTTTAGGCCTATCTGTTTATTTATTTAAGTATGACTAGCCATTAATTGTGTAGTGGAGTTGATTAACTATGTTTCTGACTATTACTAGCCTTTGCAAGTTATGCTTATATTTTCCCTAAAATGGTTGTGATATTTTAAACATTTCAGTCAAGTATTTTGTATGTGTAATGAGGCATTTTTTTTATTTTGTATGTCACTTTAGAAAAACATGTCTGAAGAGCAACCATTAACATAAACATAAACATAAAGCAATACGCTTAAAGGCCCAGCCGTGTGCATGCTTACACACATACATAGTCTCACTTATCTGTGAATATGCACTCCAGCAACACAGTATTCCCATGATGGCGGACCCCGCCGGCTGACTGGAGCTGACAGGACTACCTTGGACGCTGACTCTCGCTGGTGATGACAGCTCCCATTCCCACATCTGTCTTTGGGGTAGGAGCCGCGAGATACACACAACACGGAGTAGAGTGAGAGCCACCAGACATACACACACACACACACACACACACACACACACACACACACACACACACATACAGACACGCACATATCATGGAGTAGAGTAAGAGCCACCAGACAGACACACAAACACACACACACACACACACACACACACACACACACACACACACACACACACACACACACACACACACACACACACAGATGCACATATCATGGAGTAGAGCTCTGATATATCACACACACGCTGACAGCATGAAGTGGAGTTCTCAGGGTCTCAGACGTATAGTCTGTAATTGGGAGTGGAGGACAGAACCCACGAAAGTCACAGAAGAAGAACACCCAGAGGCCCTGAGCTATCTATATTGTTGGGGGAGGGGGGTTGGAGGGGGGGGTGAGGAGCGGCGGCAGACGCTGTGACACATTGTGTATGCTCATGCCTTCGGAAAAAGACTGCAGGGGAGCTATTGGTTTGGTAACAGGCTCTGGAGCAATGCTTTAACACTACATGCATAGTGTTCATCTTTTTATTGCCCATTTATAGAAACTATTCTTACAGTTTCCCCTTAATTGCGGACTTTGGATCATTGAATCTCCAAATAATTGCAGCCATCATACATAAATGGATTCACAAAACAGTCGATTAAGGCAGTGATGGGCAAACTAGCTTCACAATCCAGTACCACATCTTTGTCCCAGCCATTCACTAAATCAGCTGATTATTCTTGTTAGCATAACTCTTTGGCCAGGTAGGGGAGTCATTTAGTGAAATGATCTAGTCAGTGTTAAGTTCAGAGTTAGAACTAGGTGATTTGGAATATGTGGTACTGGGTTGTAAGCTCTGAACTGCAAGTTGCCCATCACTGAAATTTACTATATACTTTATGTCTGTAAAGATTTTCATGTAGCCAGGTCATGGTAGTCAAAGAAGCTAAGGTTCAAGCAACTGGACTTCTTTTTGGAGCTTGTAGATGTTTTACTCAATTTTATCAAAAAGGCTTCTTCAGTTCTGGCCTGATGCTGGGGAACAAGGACGTATATCTCTGGACCACGGCAAGGTGGAGCGTTAGACCACACCCCTCAGCATGTGACAAAGGGTGACATGAGTCACCCATTAAGGTGTGAATTGGAGGGAGATTCATTATGGTCACAGGGTTCAGAGAATGGAAACTTCTCTGGTGGTGAAGAGCAATTATAGTTCCTGGGATGAGATCTCAGGGCAGAATGGTATGTAGCAGATCGATGATGACACAGCCCCACTTCTCTGTTCAAAGGATTGTTCCAGATGGACATAGATGGCCTCCTTCATTCATCTTTCAAACCACCTGTCTTCCTTGTCAAAAATATTCACATCAGTGTCTTTGAAGGAGTGTCCCTTCTCTTTTAGATGTCATTGTACTGTGTAAAGGGTCACATCAGTTACCCATTTAGGTGTGAATGCTGTCCCGATGCAGTTGCCCTCCTGTGTTGTTGAGCCATGCATTACATTACACTTGAGCCATGAGCCATGCGTCTGTGAGGTGGTTGCTTAGTTACGCCAGGACAGGATTCAGCAGTACATGGACATCTAAAAGGTGACGGGACACTGCTTCAAAGATGCTGATGTGAATATTTTGGACAAGGAAGACAGGTAGTTTCAAGGAAGAGTGAAGGCCATCTATGTCCATCTGGAACAACCAGCTTTGAACAGAGGAGAGGGGGGGCTGTGTCATCATCGATCTGCTACATCCATGGCCTACTGTGTTTGATGCGGGTCATCTCAGGCAATGTGGGGGAAAAGCAATTGTGTTTCCATACCTAAATATATCTATCTTTTTGTAGTACTTTGTAGTAGTGCAGTTGAATTTATATGTTTAGAGGATAGAGCAAAGGAATATGATATGAAGACAGACAGCAGCAGACTAATGAGTCACGATTATAAGCAGCTACACCACGTAGTACAGCGCATCTGCCACAGATAAAGAAGAGTAAGACTAACACTACAGCCTCATTGTTTTCGGATATGGCTGGAGAAGTCTCTAAATCCAAGTAGGAGAGCTACACTGAACGCCATACTCGAACAGCTGCAAACCGCACGAAACAGTGTGGCAGAGCAAAGCAGACTCTAGGCTACGTGTACCTCTGAGTGTCCCATTCTGTCACAGTCTGTCTACAGCAGCACAGGGGCATAGTTTAATTTGAATCAATTTTTTGATAAGCGCTGCTGAAAGTTGGAGATGACTCAGGAGATAAGGTTGTCTCAGCACATTCTGCCTCTGGCATATGAAAAACCTGCCTATGACTCTCTCTCTCTCTCTCTCTCTCTCTCTCTCTCTCTCTCTCTCTCTCTCTCTCACTCTCTCTCTCTCTCACTCTGTCTCTGTCTTTTCTCTCTCTCTCTCTCTGTCTGTTTCTCTTTCTCTCTCTCTCTCTCTCTCTTGCTCTCTCTCTTTTTATTTCTTGTGTATGGTATATGAAAACCTGCCTATGACTCTCTCTCTTGCTCTGTCTCACTTTCTCTCTCTCTCTCTCTCTTTTTCTTTCTCATGTGTGTGCTTTAGTGTATGGCATATAAAAAACCTGCCAAAATTACTGTCTTTCCCTCTCTTTATATCTCTATATCTCCCTTTCTCTCTGTCTCTCTCTTGCTCTCTCTCTCTCACACACACACACACACACTCACTCTCTCTCTTTTTCTTTTTCATGTGTGTGCTTTAGTGCCATATGAAAAACCTGCCGAAATTACTGTCTCTCCCTCTCTCTATATCTTCCTCTCTCTCTTGCTCTCTCTCTTTCTCTCTCTCTCTCTCTCTCTCTCTCTCTCGTGTGCTTTGATGTAGCCTATTTTGCTGATGTGGCCTGTCACTGAGTTGTAGTACGGTGACGTACACTAAAAATATGTTTTACTGGGTAAAAGACAGCTTTACGTCTTTGTTTCTCTATGGCAGCCATCTCTCTCTCTCTGTTATGAGTCAGTGTAACACCATACTGAGCTATGATGAACAGGGAAAATTATAAAAAGTGGAGCAGAAAGACAGAGAGAGGTTCGTGATTACACAAGGCTAATAATCAGTGGATGTGTCAGGGAGTATGACAAAGTGCAGCATACTTTTGAATTCGACAATGTCACTTGCCCCCGCACATCAGCTGCACAGCAAACTTTAGACCCAATCGTAATTGACACATCATTGGCGCTGGTGTGTTTGGTTGTATTGAATGAAATCTAAGCTAATAGAATGTCGGATAGGTGGTGCACCACACTTTGTCGAAGCCAGTGTGCGGAGGCCTTTACTCTGCCTGTGTCTCATTGCATACCCCCAAATGTGTGGTATTTGAAACTTCCAAACCAGGGGTTTCAATCTACATCTTGTAGTAGTTTTTTATTTGTGATTTGTTTTAGTAACTACCAAACTATCGACCTGAGGTAAAAGTCAAACTTAGATTTAGCCACATGTCTGAGGTCTAATGGGAAATTTGTCGGCGTTATAATTAAACCAAAATATTTCCTAGAATGTGTAGTGTTACTGAGCTGAGAGAAGGAAAGAAAGAAAGAAGGAAAGAAAGAAAGAAAGAAAGAAAGAAAGAAAGAAAGAAAGAAAGAAAGAAAGAAAGAAAAAGAACCAAAAGAAAGCAAGAAAGAAAGATGCATCTGGGGATACAGCATTAGGACCCATATAGCTCACGGAATATTTACAATATTGTATTACCTTCAGTAATTCAGTACCCACACAGTCACTGCCAATTTTTGAGTAACTGGTAACGTTGCAGCTCTTACCACTGTGATAGGGGGATAATATGAGAGAGAGGAAGAGAGAGTGAGGTCGAGGTCGAGATTGAGAGCAAGAGCGAGAGCGAGCAAGAGCAAGCAAGAGAGGGAGAGAAAGAGAGAGAGAGAGAGAGAGAGAGAGAAAGAGAGCGAGAGACAGAGCGCAAGAGAGAGAGAGCGAGAAAGAGAGAAGAGAGAGACAGAGGAAGAGAAAGAAGCTGTCTTCATCTGCAGTAGGAATTATATTTCACATCAGCTTATTGTGCTCTGGCGGCTACTAATGAGCTGAAATACTAGCCTTTCTCCTCCGCGCCATGAATAAGTGTTTCAGAGTTTGGTTCAGCTCTCAAATGTTCAAGTAGCAGACAATGTTCCAGCAAGAGCAAGCATTGTTTTCAAGTTGAAGAACCATTAGTTATGCTAATGTTGAATTAATGGGTGGATCCAATTCATCTCAGTTTTTTTTCTCGCTCTCTTTCTCTGTGTCTGCCAGAGGGTTGATTTAGCAATGTAAGCTTCTGAGTAATGAGTTAGGCCACACTGCATTTGGAAAGTCAAGACAACACTAGTGCTCTCTCTCTCTCTCTCTCTCTCTCTCGCTCTTTCTCTCTCTCTCTCGCTCTCTCTCTCTCTCTCTCTCTCTCTCTCTCTCTCTCTCTCTGTGTGTGTCTGTGTCTGTGTGTCTGTTTCTGTGTGTCTGTGTGTGTTGAGGAATCAGGATAAGCTCAATAATAGCTGGTCTAATTGCACAAAGGAAGACAAATAGCTTGAGCCTAGAGGAAAGGGTGGTTGGTTATAGGGATTGTGAGGGTGGAAAGAGTAAATCAGACACTGATTGGGCATTTGGTCATTTCTTCTAAATTAAATTCTGTTTCAGTTACACAATGTATTGATGATCTAATGCCGTGCAGGCGCATACATATTGACATAAGCATGGGGGA
>CM059285.1:15996765-16174265 GCA_030347295.1 Setipinna tenuifilis
AGAGGGAGGCTGCACCGTGACCAACCCAGCTCATGAGTAAAGAACCTTACAAAATGTTTACTTACAAAAAACCAAACCCTCTTTCAGGCAAGCATTTACTATCGTTACCACCAATTGAGGGGGGATCATGATCTAACCACAGCTACAATATTTCAAGCTCCCTTCTTTGAGCCTTTGCCATGTACTGGTATAGTATGTGTGTAATGCAGGAGTGCTAAGATATAATCACGACATTTTGGTAGCACAACACAGCATACCATTTAGTGCAAACTGCATTAATGGGAAACACATGCCTATATGGATATTTTCAATGTGTATATTGAGTGGATGTTGTTGATGTTTTCAAATGCAATGTCTCTTTTTTGTTGTTTTTCTAAACAGCCACCGTCTTTCCAGCCCACCACAAGCACTAGATCTGTACATTAAGTTATTGTTGAAAACACATATGCCTTTAGATTACCATTTATTAATTTATTTATTTTATCACAGCAGAACAGACATTGGTAAAGCTTGCTCGATAGCATGTGTGTGTGTGTGAGATAGTGAGTGAGTTAGTGGGCACGGGAAAGAAATGGAGCGAAGCCTCTGGGTATCTGCTGCTCTACATTTATCTGTTTTGAAAGTTGTCCAATCTGGTAGTTATACCTGCAGACACACATTTACTCACTTAGCACTTAACATCTGGCTATTTATGTATTTATTTATGTGTACATACGTATGTATGTATGTGTGTGTGTGTGTGTGTGTGTGTGTGTGTGTGTGTGTGTGTGTGTGTGTGTGTGTGTGTGTGTGTGTGTGTGTATGTATGTATGTATGTATGTATGTATGTATGTATGTATGTATGTAGGTATGCAGGCATGCATGCATGCATGTATGTATGTATGTATGTATGTATGTATGTATGTATGTATGTATGTATGTATGTATGTATGTACTGTATGTATGTATGTACTGTATGTATGTATGTATGTATGTATGTATGTATGTATGTATGCATGCATCCATGCATGTGTGTATTCATTTATTGAGAAGCCAAAACACAAGACGTTAATATCAAATATAATGAAATGTTATAAACACAGTCTTGAATCTTCACACAGACATGCCATGTTCAGCTGAGGTTATGTGCCGTTAGACCCTCTAAGTGCAATAGCTTTAGCTCCGTAATCCACCCCAGACAGCTAATGCTAAAAGGTGTTCAGCCCCGGTCCTCATCCTCGCTATGTTTGTGCTGGTCAGAGTTCAGCTCCCAGAGGCATGCTCTGGCGGAGAGGAATTAAACCCTGGCCACACACAGCAGCCACACAACATCTGTGCAGTAGGGGCCGAGAGGCTGAGAGGAGGCATGATTAAAACACAGGAGCTAGAAACACACTTAAAACCACATAACCACACACACACACACACACACACACACACACTCTCTTTCTCTCTCTCTGTCTTTCACAAACACACACACACACACACACACACACACACACACACACACACACACACATGCACACACACATGTAGAACATTCAAAGAAAGCAGGGCCTGTGTGCAAACAAACAGAGCCTTGTATATGCTACAGTAATTTGGGATGGGGGTGACCAATGTGTTCAAATCTTTCAACTGTAAAGTATCAATAAATATGATCGTATGGCATAGGCTACTGTTCTGTCAGAATATGGTCATATGACATACTGTTCTGTCATACTGTCTTTTGTTTGTCTGTCTGTTTCTGAAAACTGTTATTAATATTAATAATTACTGTATATTACATTACACTTAGCAGACACTTCTATCCAAAAGGCTTACAAAAGACCTACAAAAAGTTATTGATGAAAATTATTGATATTAATAAATGGTCATGACATCCCGTTATGTCTTATTTTCTGAAAGTGTTTTTTTTTTTAGCATACAGTATGCAGTATTACCACCTAAAACCTAAACCGAACCTAAAAGGAAAACAGTACTTCTGCTCGTATACCTTTCCCTGACAAGAGCCCCTGAATTCTGACATGTCAGACAGAGAATTCAAAAAGAAAAGTGTCTGCCTTTTTCTGCTGACAAGCTGTAATTGAGCTGCACTAAAGTGAGTTTTTGACAAGATGACATGAAGCAGCCGTAGAGATTGTCCAAGGGGAAGGGCAATACATGAAAGGTCACACCGAAGGTTCATTAGCATTTTTGAGCAGTAGAACAGGAAAAAGAAGGACAAGAAACTGCAACCCAACCCTTTTATGTATAAAAATCTAGCGTTGATGTTACTTGTTGAGAGAAACAAGGCTTAAAGCAGTTGACTGATGAATGTTGTCTCAGTTGCTTAAGTGACTGTGACCTGCTTTAGTAGTCTGCACGGCATAGGGTTAGGCAGAAAGCCTAAGTGGTAGGGTGAGAATTGTAAACCAGAGCTAAACATCTTTTTTTTTTCTTCATTTCTGAATGACATGGACGGGCAAGGACAAATTACTGAGGTCAAGTGCTGCCCAGAATATAAAACACAAACCTCCTCTGTGGCCAGGTCTCGGTTTCATCCTCCTCCTTATTTCAAGTCCACATCCGCAAATGCTGTTTAAAAGGGCATTTGGAGGAAACATCACCACCACCTCTGAACCCAAGAGACATGTGAACCCTTTGCCCTGCATAGGTTTCATTCATTCCTTTGGGATTCTGCATTTAACACTTTTGTTTAGCACTTGAGTTCATTCCTTTGGGATTCTGCATTTAACCCATTACACATCTTAGCAGGGGGTGACCATGACAACAGTGCCCTGGGAGCAGTGTGTGGGGATGGTACCATACTCAGGGGACCACAGTGGCCCTTGTGGGTGGATACAAACCTGTGACTCTGTTACTTTAACCTCCAGGCCACAACTGCCCATATTGGTTCTCAGCTGTAAAAAACAATGGGGCCAGTACCGGTTCATTGATGCCATAGAGGAACCTTCACTCTCCATGCAACCATCCAGAGATTTAAAGAATCATTTCAGCACCTTTCTTTTTCAGCGTGTACAGTATGTGAAAGGTATTTAACATTGGAAATGTTTCTTCAGAGCCTCAGGTCATAATGAGCTATGTTATGTCATATTGGTGTCAAATAGTTTTTTAAAGAACTGTTGCCTCGACACTTTATTAAAGCACTGAAAATGGTTCTTCTATGGCATCGCTCTGGAGAACCGGTACTGGCCCCATTATTTTTTAGAGTGCAGATAAAGTTCAGATACAGGCGATGTGGGAAAAGATCTTACATTCAGCTTATCCCCAATACAGCCCAATTGCCATGACTTTATGCACCGTATAATATGTGTTCACATTTTTGTTTATGCGGCAATAACAATGCAAAAATATTCATAGCAAACTATCCGTGGAGCAGAGGGGCAGGATACGGAGTGTCTCAGGGGGTATGCAGCAGCAATGGGATGGTTTGGGGACTACTGTGTCAAGGGAAGCAGTTCACATCACAGACACAGAGTATTATTTTGCCATTGCAGCCATGGTTAGGCCTTCTAGGCAAACGTTAAAAGCTTGTAATATAATAACACAATAATTTATAGAATGCCACTGAGTGTTTTTCAGACTATTTTCAAAATGTTTCCTCCAAAATGTTGGCCAACATGCATGGGTGCAAGGATGCACTGATGCACTGTTTACCAGCAACATGCATGGATGCATTGTTTACCAGCAGGCATTGTATCAGAAATGTCACACAAAGTATGGGAGTGCACTGGTGTGGCAAAATGCACAGCTTAAGCACAAAATATTTTAATGGGAGACTGACACAGTCGTGCCTGGGCTCGTGCCCTTAACTGGTGTTATAGCTGCAGGATCTGCTCCATCCTATTTTAATCTAGGATAAGGTGTCAGGCCAGCGTCAGGTGTTCTCAGTCAAGACTTTCTTTTTTAGTGCAGTATAGTATTTTACTGTATAATCATCATCATCATCATCATCATCATCATCATCTTCTTCTTCTTCTTCTTCTTCTTCTTCTTCTTCTTCTTCTTCTTCTTCTTCTTCTTCTTCTTCTTCTTCTTCTTCTTCTTCTCTATCAATAGTTGTTGCCTGCATAGGGTAAACAGGGCTGAATGAAACACAACTTGATCCAGTCATCTCTCACTGGCAGTATTAATTCATTCTCTACAACATTCCCGTCTCTTCGTCAGTCATCAACCGTAGAGCAATATTCTACCCTTAAATCACATTTAAAATCAATATTAAACACCTCTGCAAGGTCTCTTCTAACTTTCTCAGATATATTGTCAAACTCCCTTTTCTCACCTTGAAAATCAGAACTAGAACCTTTGTCTGCTCCTGGCTGGATTACTTCAGTACACGTCTCATTCGCGTGCCCAGAAAGACTCTTCAGACTACAGTGCATTTCGAACAATAGTGCAGGGGAACAGATGATGGTACAAAAACATGGCCAAAACACCCCCATTCATGGCACTGTATGCCTCCTGGTCTCAGCCAGCCAGCTGTATAAATGACAACTTGGAACATAGTTTCAACATAAAAAAAGAAAAATGTTCAACTTTTCTTTGGGTGGATTGTCTGTCAGGGTGCATTTCTGGGTGATATAAATATGAGTACATACATACACTTGCAAATGAGGAACAACACTCAAGCTGCCGAACCATTGCACATCAAGGAGAATGCGCTACACAAACTAAGCAGGAGCAAGGAGGGCAGGTAGAGAAGAATAAAGGGGGAGCAGAAAAGAATGTCAGGGTGTCAGAGTTCTAGAATAGAAAGTGCTCCTGGAAGAGATGGGTTTTCAAAAGCTTCTATTCCTGCTTTTTGTGACCTGATAGATTGTTTCCACTGCGCTTGAACCCATAGTCCAGCCCTGCTAGAGGTCAGAGACTAATTGCCCAGCCGTATGCCCTTGTGGCTTGATTGGAAACCAGACACACTGCAGTGTTTCTTTACAACCTGAGGTGGTTTTACTTAACAAGCAAGCAAGCCAGGTAGAGTAGGGCATACTGTGTCAAGGCCTGGCTTTTCTTGTTGCAAGTGCAAAGCGGCATAATGGGGAGATGGTTGCAACGTGCTCAGTGAATAGCCGGTCATCAGTAATGACACTGAGGCTTTGTGGAACCTTAGATCAACAGAAGTACTTCAAATAATAATAACGGTAAAAATAATAGTTAGATTGATAGGCTAGGATAGTTAAGTAGTATTTTTGTAGTATATGTATTGAGGTTTTGTTGAGATATCACATTACCACATCAGCACAATAAAGATAAAGATAGACAAACAGAAAACCTAATGCCTCCAGCCAATGCATAGGCATAAAAAATAAATAAATGTCTAGGCTTTACGTGCTAGTGCAAAACTTGTCCCTAGACTTAAGAAATTGGATGGTTTATGAGCCTTTTTAGGTGATTTTAAGAAGTAGTTCCACTATCAGTGCATTTGTAAATTTGAATTTCATTTATAACTTAAACTCAATTGTTATGAATTATCAATATTAATGAAAAAAATAAATATTTCTCCATGTCTGAAAAACTGCTGTATAGTATTTCGTATCTCATTCATGTCAAATCAATATCAACCTGGACTCAAATTCTGCTCTCTCAGAAAACCCTTTCATTATTTCTGCCTCAGGAAAATAAATTAACAAAATCACTTTTTTTTGTTATGCTGCCAAGCCCTCGTCAGCCTGATGTGTATGTCAGTTATATTTTATTGAGACAGCACCTGTCCCTGACCTTGGGAGTGCAACACAAGGACAAGCAGAGGAAGAGAGCCGGAGCTGAAAGTGAAAAACACAAGTGCCATGAATAACAAATCAAGTAGGACTACGGCAGTCACAAGGAAAAAAGAGGACAATCTTTATTTCAGAAATTGGTAATAAAGAGTGACAATCTCAAATCGAAACAATATTTGGCAGAAATTATTATGGTAGGCAACCGTATTGAGCAGAGGGGCAAGGGGAGGTCCAGGTCTGCACTGTTGGTGGTGGTTCTGTCTGAAAGTCAGTGCTAACGTCATGCTTAGCCTATACAGGAGCTCCAACATAAAAATGGCAGAGCATATTTATAAGCTATGCTTTTTACTTTCAGAGGCTACGCAGCTAAATGTGGCCACAAAAACTGATTGGGTTTTGACCTTCACAGGAAATAAGATAAGTTATTCACACATTAGATCCATAGCATAATAAAACAACAGGTAACGCTTTTTTCAAGTTGTCTACATAAGGGTGACATGAGCTCTTTAGTATAAACATGACATGTATAAACATATTATGAACATGAATGACACTTTGATGGTTGTCATTAAGAGTTATTCAGTTTTTGCAATGTCTGTATGATTACAAATATAAACCTAGCATTTATGATACATGTGATGCCATGTTTATAATGCCCATGCCCATGTCACTCTTATGTAGACACCTTCAAAGAAAGTGTTTCCAAACAATGGCAGTAGTATAACGAAAAAGAACACAGGAACTGCTGTATATATGAAGTGTGCTTAGGCTGAGGTGACCAACAGCAAACCTGAAATGCCTGGATAAATAAAAAAGGTTTCTGCTATGTAAGCGTATTCCATTGTTGACCAACTGAGTGAACTACACCAAGAATCAAAAAGGGCACATAATGACGTCTGACTGTGAAGCCAACTGTCACACAGTACACTTCCATAAGGGGGGTCTTGTCCTTGTTAAGGGAATGTTTACATTAGATATTGTAAAATACAAATTGTAAGTCCTTTACACATACTAAACTACCACTGCTAACTAGCTGTCTGCTATGAGCCTTTTTGACCTAGTTCGCCTTCACATTATTCACATTATGATTTTCAGTGCATTAGGTAAACATAACCGACAAGGTCCATTTCCCTCCTCAGCACAGCGTCAGTGCATTGAGGCTCTTAACCAATCAGATAAAGGGGATGGTGGGCCCTTGCGTCCGCAGGCCTAGCGGCAGATCTGTGGGCATTCCCTTGCAGTGAAGCTTTGCAGTGGAGTTAAAGGTACAAATTTTAAATCACCACCAACTAAAAAAGAAATCATGTCTCCCATTACAACTTTGCAATCTCCAGTTATTGTCAACGGTAAGAGAATGGAATTTACTTTTTTTGTAATTGTCCAATTAAAATTTAAACTACTATTATTTCTTTAACCTTTGCCTCCTGTTATGGGGGATATGGCTCACGTAGAACAAAAATGTTTCGGCACTTTTGCAAATTAATTTCAGCATAACAGGCAAAACAATAATAAAATAAATCCCAAGGGAAGAAAAAACCTGACAAAAAGTGGTCATTCATGGTCCATGCCCTCAGATATACATACTGTACTACATCTGGACCTTATTTCCAAGTGACAAGAGTTGAATGGAGGACCATTAAGGACACAAGTAGGCTCCTCTGGCCTAGTACGACTGCTGGGTGGTTAATGTCACTACCAAAACTTAAATGCACGTGTGAATGGTTGCCTAGCTTGGGTATGATGATGTTTTTTTTTAAAAAAATACAGTTTGGCATGGCTTCTCTCCATCGGCAATAACAAGCCAACATTTTTTTATTCATGGAAGTTATGCTGTATGTGTGGCATCCTGTTCTTTACTGTAAGCTTCCACTCACCCCCGTAACCAAGTAACATTTATTTCCCACCTGTAGATGGTGAACCACCATTAAGACCACTTAGAATTACAGTAGCATCTTCAACCTGATTCCCAAACTAAAAAACAAACAAACAAAAAAAAAAACACAACTGGTCAGCAGGGACTGCCTCACTGCAGAGATATCAGATCAGAACGAAAAACAAAAAAAGTTGATATGTCCCTGGAGACTTCCCTGTTACCCCGTCTTGGGCTTTATACTTTCTTTTGCTCTCTTGTAAAAATCTCCCCCTCCCCTCCTCTCCCCATCCCCTCCTCTCCTCTCCTCCTGTCTGGCTGAATCTTCCTCCCCCTTCCTCTTCCTCCTCCTCCCTTCCCCTCACCCTGCATCCTGCTCCGCCCATCCTTTGAGTTAATCGGCCTTCTTGGCCTTGGGGCTCTTCTCCTCCTCCCCTCGCTGTCGTAGATCTTCATCCTCCTCCTCCTCCTCGCCCTCGTACTCCTCCAGCTTGGCCGCCTGCCGGCGCCGCTCCTCCTCTTCCTCCTCCTCCTCCTCTTCGTCGGTGAGGCCCTCCCTCTTCATCAGCTCCATGTCGTCGGCCCCGTCGTCTGAGTCGGCCGTGCACATGCCGTAGCACATGAGGCTGATGACGCCCAGCGGCAGGCCGAACAGGAAGCAGCCCAGCAGGGGCGAGCTACGGAACACCGACTAGAGGAGGAGGAGACAGAGAGAGAGAGAGAATGGAATAGAAAAGAATAGATACGTAATTAACCTCTCGGGTAAATAAGATATTTGTTTGTGTGTGTGTGTGTGTGTGTGTGTTACTGTATGATATTGGAATCGTCACTATAGATGGAAAATAAACTAAAAGCATTGTTCTCAGTGAGAGATACATGTCTGTAACATGGAAAGCAGACAGTTTGTCATTCAGCCTCTATGTTTTTATACTGAATGTGTTAAATGTGCAGAGAGGAGAGAGAGATTGACACGGGAAGACAGGATGATGGAAATGGTGAGAGACAGAAAAGAAACCAATTTCAAGGTTCCATTTGTCACTTGCAGAGAGTTACAAACCAGACATGCAGCGAGCTGAAGCAGGTAGGGGGTACTCTTTATCAGGTAATCTAGGATCGGGGAATAGATCAAGTCACAGGGAACTTTAGCTAGAAACAGTCACAAGCAGTAAGAAAATGGAAAATGTGTTAAAGGACTATTCCGGTGGAATGTCACGGACACTGTTGCCATGGTGCTGATAACAACGCCAAATCTAAGATTAAGAACTCTACTTAGGAGAAGAACTTTGTCTTGCACCACCTTGTCATTGGACTGTGACAAGCAGGCTACAGATATACAGGAAGGAAAAAGTACTGTGTACATATACCCTTTTGATTTAAACATCGACTCATCTGCACTGTCAAGCTAGGATTATTAAATGTCAAACCTTGGTGTGAATTTATAACAGAAACAAGGACATTTATGTTTACAACTAGCCAGTGTTAAGAGTGCACCCCGCTAGCACCTCCGCAGCGTCAAAGAAACATCAAGGAAGTCCCCTAAGGCCTTCGTTTCCCTCGACTACATTTTTTAGCAGTGAACAGAAACTGAAGTAAAAACCAAAAGGTTTAAAGTTCAAAGGGCCCACCAACTGTGAAGTGCAAGTATGTCTATCTGGACTGTCCAGACCATCAGGCTAGTTATATTAAGAGTGGCACAACAAACTGCAAGGAAGTGATAACTTAACAGACTGTTGCTCGAAGGTAAGCACTTGCATATAGTAAGAGAAACAGAAAGGTCTAAAAGTGAGATAGAGAGAGAGAGAGAAAGAAAGAAAGAAAGAAAGAAAGAAAGAAAGAAAGAAAAAGAAGTAGTGTAGTGCTGACACAGAGAAACAAAGGAGGACAGGAGGACAAAGTGTAGACACTGTAGGGAAAAGGGGGGGCGGGAGAGGAGAAATAAAGACGGCACAAGAGATTAATGGGCCAGGGGAACAGCATAAAAACACATTCCCCCGCAATAGATTAAAACCCTTCGGCCTGACACGGGCAGAGCCGTTTCCAGCAAGGTCTCAAACCGAATGGATCACTCCAACTCCTGCACCTCTCTAGTTGCTTCGCGCTCATTTGTATCGCCCCGTCTTGTAAATCAGTCTTTCCTCTCAGACAGGAAGTCCATTTGTATGAGTCATGCGAGGCGTCGCCCTGATATATGCGGCTTCGTGTTCCCGAAATGGCGAAACAAACGCCCGGACTTAATGTAGCGACGCAGTGCGGAGTTCAGTGAATCCATCACCGGCCACGGCCGCCTGCCCTCTATAGCGAAAGAGCTAGAGTGGGGTGTGTGTGTGTGTGTGTGTGTGTGTGTGTGTGTGTGAGTCTATGAGTGCGTCTATGAGATGTGTCTGTGTGCTGACTTGCTCTGATGTGTTTCTCGGTGTGTGTGTGTGTGTGTCAGAAAGTTTGGGAGTTTGTGTGTGTGCTGTCTTGCTCGGCTGTGTTTCTCGGGGTGTGCGTCTGCATGTTAGGGGGTCTGGGGTGGGGTTGTGTATGTATGTGTGTGTGTCTGTAAGTTTGTGTTTGAGTCTGTGAGTTTGTGTATGTGTGTCTGTGAGATGAACATGTGCTCTCTTGCTCTTGTGTGTGTGTGTGTGTGTGTGTGTGTGTGTGTGTGTGTGTGTGTGTGTGTGTGTGTGTGTGTGAGAGAGAGAGAGCGAGAGTTTGTGAGTGTCTATGAGATGTGTGTGTGCTGACTTGCTCTGATGTGTTTCTGTGTGTGTGTGCATCTGCATGTTAGGTGGTCTCGGGTGGGGTGGTGTATGTATGTGTGTGTATGTGTCTGTAAGTTTGTGTGTGAGTCTGTTTATGTGTGTCTGTGAGATGTGCGTGTGCTCGCTTGCTCTGATGTCTTTCTGTGTGTGTGTGTGTGTGTGTGTGTGTTTGTGTGCACACGTGTGCGCGTAGGAGGTGTGGAGTGGGAGGGGTGGGGGCGGGGGCGAGGGAGGTGTTAATGGAGGAAAGTGAGAATTGTGAGATTTACTTTAGGGACAGTAGGGCGGAAGGGGAGGGTGAAGGATCGGCCTGTCAGCCCGGCTCTGTTTGAGATGAGGCGGAAACGAGCGTTATGCAAACACAGTGATGTGACTCATTGGGAGCCCACGGGAGTGTGGCAAACTGCCTCGCTAATGCCCAGCGCACCATTACGGTGATGCAGTGCCCTCACACAAGCATATCAATGGCAGCACGGTCAGCAAACGCACCTGCCATCATCGCTTAGGTGAGGGGAGGGAGGCATTCTGGGGGAAAAAATGGCTATTGTGGGAAAAGAAAAGAAAACAATTGAAAAGTGAAGAGAAACTGAGGGAGACGGATAGATAAGATTTAAAAAAACAAAAACAACTCTCTGTGTCCTTGAGGCGGTCCTACAGACCAAAGTTTTTTTGTGAATCAGCAGCGATGTACTGAGCAAGATATATTTCTATCTTAAAGAGCAATCACATTCAGTTTCTCCTTGGATGCTCTGTCCTATAGTCCAGGAGGCTTCGAGGCTTAGAACACGAGCCACGGTAACAGCAAGGTCTCCACTGTTGGGCTTCTAAATTACACCTCTCTCACAGACTTTCCAGAACACTATGATGTGTTTGCTTTTCTTTTTCTCTCCATATCATCAATCAGCTTCTTTTTCAAACACGTGCTAATCCTCTTTACTCATTTATCTCCATCTGGGTGACAAATTGGCTATTAGGTTTAGATGTGGAAGGGTAAATAAGGTGAGGACAACGGAGGGGTGCCATCTTGTGTGTCCAGGTAAATTCCAGGTAAATTAGGGCCAAAGCGTGTGACTGTGTGGCCTCAACAAAGGATAGAGTTGTAATAGGCCTCCATCACCAGCACAGTTCCTCACACTAAGAAAATGAGGTCTCCAATGGCTGATGATCCAAAGCATTTTGACGATGTGGTACACTCAAAGCAATGGAAGATACAGGACTGACAGCGCTCAGTGGTACAGAGGCTTCACTTGAAAATGATTTATCTTAAACAGTTGTCGAGATAAAGCCATTTGATTAATAGTGTCCTACCATTTTTTTCTTACATAACATTCATTCTTACATTTTAGTAATATTTGAATGGCACAGTTATACATAGCCTTATTTTAATCAGGCTAATTAACCTTAAACAGTTGGGTAGTTTTTGAACACCTTATATTTTATATAACAAAAAAAGAGATATTTTCAAGGTTTTGTTAACCAAAATCGACCTTCATCTTAAATTAAGAATCTGTGACTTCTGACTCATTTTGCCAGATCGGGTCATAAGTATGTTTGGCTACAGCCACCCCATCCATAAAACTGTGATAGCTGTAATATGAACAGATAATATCTTGAAAACAAAATAATTACAAATCAAACTACAAAAGCAGTCAGAGAGCGCAGACCTCCGCCAAGGCAGCTTACGTCTCCACCTTATTGTCATTCCCACCTTAAGACGGTTCGTTCACTCATGCTCACACGAACTTGGTTGGCTCTTCGGTGCAGGAAAGTACTTTATCTAATTTCCACTGGCAACATGAACTACTGGGCTGCTCACCACTACCGCTGTCACTCTCCTCTGTCTTTCACTGAACCCTCTAACGAAAAACTCAACAACTCCTTGACCCACAACAGGAGCCTCATTTCCGTACCAACCGATATTCCCTCCTTTCAAAGTCTCCGTAGATTCCATGCTACACTGGTAACTTGACTGAATTAAAAATTCCTGGATCCAGATGGTTGTCCGGATCACCACCAAAATCAAATCAGTTCTAAGTTAGGCCACTTCTGACCTATCCTGAAAATTTCATCAAAATCCATCCATAACTTTTCGAGTTATGTTGTTCACAAACAGACAAACAGACGGACAGACAAACGGACAAACCAACACCGGCGAAAACATAACCTCCTTGGCGGAGGTAATAAGGCAGAAGAAAGCAGACGGACAGATGGGTGGATGGACAGACATACAGGCAGGCCGATTGACACGCATGGTCATGTAGTAATACTAGTTAAGAGCAGAGACTGTATCTTATATACAGTCAATGGTTAAAAGAAGCCTAGTAAGCCTAGATAAAGAACTGGTTGTTGTTTGTGTGTGCATGTGTATGTGCCAAAATAGACACATACACACATATATGTATGAACACTTTTGTGAAAAACTAGATTAAACATTTGCCCATACCTATATTACAAGAGTAACACAAAAAATGGTATACATTTTCTTTTTTAGATAATAGAATTTTAATGGGCTCAGGTTAATAGGAAATGCTATTTAAAGTGCAGACAGTTCTTACAATTAGCTAATTTTCTATTAAAAATTAGTTAATAGGAAAAGCTGTTTAAAGGACAGACTCTGTCATCTTATTTGAATTTAGTGAGTTTTCAGAAAGTCTTCAAATACACCTCTCCTGTGAAAATGCTCCGCTTAAATCTACATAAACACCTCCTAACTCCCCCTAAAAAAGTGTGTTTCTGTGCTCCTAGTGTTTCCGTGTTGTTATGTAAGCTTATGGTGAGGACCACGAGGCTATTGCAGCCAGTGCTTTCCTGCTGTGTCCCACTGACCATCACTGTAGACTTGGCATCGTACCCCACTCTCTTGACCCTCTGGAATATTCCATCTCCTCCATAAGCCTGCATGAGGGAGAGAGGGAGGGAGGGAGAGAGAGAGATATATATATAGAGAAATAGAGGGATAGAGAGAGAGTGAGACAAAGCAATAGATAGAGATAGACAAAGACAGATTGTGAAAGGGGGTTGTGGGGGGAGGAAGCACAGGAGGAGGACAACAAAGAAGAAGGAAAAGGAGAGACTGGTTATGTTGTTTTTTTAATGAGACCAAAGCCTTTGCCCAGAGCAGCGCTGCTCAGTCGCTGCCCAAACCCAAACGTGGCAGTGAGGTGAACGGCCTGGCGTGGCTGCAGGAAAATGGTCAGTTGTCAGCCCAGCTGGCAGCCCAGCTTTGTTTGGTCGGGTAAAAATAACCTTGGGAAAGATCCGGAACAGATGAACCTTTTTTTTTTTTACTGTAGAATATGTGGTTTTGTACACAAAATGTGACTTTCCAGTAAGTTTTGAGGGGGTGGTAATTGGGGGAAAAAAACATTAAGGTTTTTCTTTCTGTTACTATTGTGAGGACCAGTAATGAGAGGCCAAATGAAAGGTATATGTTTTCATTGTTACGATTAGTATGGGTATGGTTTTCATCAGTTAAATGGGCAACACATTTCCTGGATTGCCTTGCCTGCAAAGACGTCACAAATGGTTTAAATGAATTCAACCTTATGGCATTATAATGGTGCACTGAACATCCCCTTCTATAAGCCAGGCCCCTCATCCTAACATTAGCCACACAGTGTAAATTCACAGACTTTGAACAGATAGCAGAGTTTACTTTAACAGATTTGTTCTAATCAGACCCTTTGTAGGTACACCGTGGTGGTACATGGTACCATCCAAGTAAAGTACAACCATTTAATCTGCCATGTTAATGGAAGGTGTGTGTGTGGTGTGTGTGCATGTGTGCAAGTGTCGTGTGTGTGTGTGTGTGTGTCTGTGTGTGTGTTTGTCGTGTCTGTGTGTGTGTGTTGCGTGTGTGTTCTCTATATATATCTTACTGGTGAAGTGCCGTCCAGCACGCTGTTGATGAAGTTGACCAGTTTCTCCATGGTGTCCACCGGCTCGCTGGGCAGGAAGTACTGCTCGTTAGACGTGTTGAGGATGATGACACTGGGCACCGACACCTCCCTGATTGGACAGACACAGGCAGCATGGTCAAGACACAGGCAGCATGGTCAAGACTTGTTATTTCTGAGCTGTTCAACTGAAGCAAGCCAAGAAATGTAACCAATAACTACTCTTGGTTTTCCCTCCAACATATTCACATCAGTTGTGTGCATCCATAGTTATTCAGCTTGGAAGACCGCAGAGATTAATGCATATTTTAAGCGTTTTCAAGTGAAAATTTCTTATTTTTAATAACTTAAATGTACATTTACAAGTTGAATAGAAACCCAGTTAATGTGACACTTGTCCTGACATGAATTTCTTCTTTACTGTGGTTTTAACACAGGTGATTTTACTAATAAGCTCATCTACCTTTCTGAAGAGTTGTGCGAGCTGGAGCAAATATGTGGCAGGAGATTTACTTTCCGAACACAAGATGTCTGCCTCTGACAAACACACATAGTGCCTAGTAACCTAAGCCTCAACCTATTTATTTTTACAGTCTGCCCACAGCCTGTCAAGTGGTGACGAAGATGATTATGACACGAATTACAGCAATTGAAAAATAGCAAGTAAAAAATTAAACACATAACGATAGTTGGGCTTTTTTTAATCCAACGTATTTAAATCAGTTGTGCACATGCAACTTGTGAGAGACACTCATAGTGATGTGCATTCATAATAATTAGCCTTCCTGTATGTATGTTAGTTTTTCTGACCTGAACTAGAAGCTATGCCTTTATGTCACTTTCCCCTGCACTAGTGCAAAGCCCATGGACGTGTAAGAGAGGGGGAGTGGCTCCAGTGCCCAGACTGACACACAGACAAAAGGCAATTGAAGCTTGTTTTACGGATATATTTGTCCTTGTTTGTCCTAAAAACATTAAAATTGGCACAGCACTCACTTAGGCTTTTAGCTAGGCACCTACCAAATTTGAGCTCAGCAGAAGAAACGGTTTGAGAGTTGTGCGTAGAAAAGACAGAGTGAGACACAGACAGACAGAGTGAGACTGAGACACACACACACACACACACACACACACACACACACACACACACACACACACACACAGGTCTTGCATTTAGAGACACTTAAGGAATCTCTCTTTAGGAAGAATTGTGTAAACTAGGATCAGCTGATTCAGTGAATTGGCTGGAAGAAATACGTGGCAGGACTTTTTCTTTCCGAACACGAGACAAACACACACAGTCCCTGTAACCTAAGCCTACTCTCTATTTATTTTTTTGGTCTGCCCATAGCCTGTCAAGTGGCTGAAAGGACACCACCTAAAATTATATATGGCTGCGGACAACATGTCCATTTGTTCAAACACTGTACTTTCAAGGTGTGTATGAAGTCCAGAGACATAAACAAATCACAAAATACCGACAGACACACTTGTCTGTTACAGCCAACATTACATCGCTAGACAAAACAGAGTAGAGCTTGAAGCACTTGAATCTTTCCGCTCCTGTCCTCTGTAAGAGGTGCCTTTGCTGGAGAGGCTCTACCACAGCCAAACCAAACTGCAAACGAAGCCAAACGCAGCAGGGCTGACGTATGACCTTAAACCAGCTACTCTGTATGAACACAAGGGTTACACTGAGCAGAACTAGGGTTTTTGTTAAACAGCAATTGCAGGTGCAACAAATACATCATTGACTGGTGTACCAGACATTTTACATTAAACGCTGTAATTATTATTGTCTCTGACCAATTACGCTATGAAATCTAGCTGAAACACGTCAAATAGGGGGAAAAAAAATCTAATTGCTTACATCAAATAATGATTAAAATTGTTAAATCTACACACTGTACTACAAATGATGTGAAACTACATACAGTACTATACACTAAAAGTGAATAACATGGTGCTGGTGGATTATATGACTTCATTACATGACCTCATACATACCACACATACAACACACAATTCTTTCCCAAAGGTATCTCCTTTAACGCCTTAAAAGCGAATAAGACCTACACACACCGAATGAAGAATTTGCATAATTCCTGTCAGTTTATCTGCCAAAAAAAGGCAAGGCATGATGGGTAGTCTTTGTTTCAGTGACAGGAAACGAGAGCATAAAAAAAAAAGCTTTTACACAAATTTCCACTGAGGGCTTGCAGCTGGGCATCAAGTGCACTTGACAGCAAGCGACTAAAGATGCTTCAGCATGTTAAAAAGCACTGCTTCTGGCCAAAGAGAAGGAAAACCCCCCCTGGTCCCAGCCCCCCACCCCCCCTTCACTGGGCATTCGCCTCTGCAGTGACAAAGTGATGTCTAACTGTGAGAGCATGTACGTGCAACTCAGCATGTCCCTGAATAATTCACAGAGATGGTTACTGGTTGGGTACACACAAACACATAGCGTGTCCCAGTGAACAGACACGAGAGAGACGCGGCACGCAGCAATGTCTTCCTGTCAAAACTCTGAAAGGTGCCACAGTCACCCTGGGCCTTTCAGAATGACTGCACACAACACACAGCACACAGCACACAGGTAATAGTGTTGATGGTAATAGTGTATCACGTTGCTTCTGTTTTGGTTGTGACTTTAAATTTCGACCTTTGACTTTGTAAATGTATATGTAGTTGCTTAGATGTCACTAGGGTACTTCAGGTGGTTGCCATGATGTTGCTAGTAAATCCATGGATAGATAGATGGAGAGATGGACGGATAGACGGATAGACAGATGGACGATGGATGGAAGGACAGATGGACAGATAGACAGACAGATAGATGGATGGATGGACGGATAGACGGACGGACGGATGGATGGATGGATGTTTTCCTATCAAAAATCTGCAAGCAGTCACAATTACTCTGGGTTCCCAGATCGACTGCAGATCTCCCTCATGTGTTCTGTTTTTTTCCCATAGGAACCCTGATTGCATGCCATATGCAGGGTGTGAGGAGCCCTGATGGTAATCTTATGTTCAAACACACTAGCAGCGAGAGGGAATGACGCGCATATAATGGGCTTGGATTGAACAGCATATGACTTGCATGTAACACATGCTAGTGGATTGTGTATACATGTCTGATTGCATGAATGTGTGAATCTGTCCGAGTATGGGTGTTGGCTTGCATACTAATGGAATAATTGTGTGTGTGTGTGTGTGTGTGTGTGTGTGTGTGTGTTTGCACGTCTGCCTGTGTGTGTGTGCCCAAGCTGGCAGTGAGTAAAGTGGCAATCACTGAATGTAAACCGCATCAGATTCGACTCGGACCAAATTGCCCCGGGGGGAGCGGATTAGTGGCCATTGACAGACGGGGTGATTTGGTTCCTCAAAGGAGGGCAATTAATCCCGGAGCTCCAGAGCGGTTCTGCGTTCTGCGAGTGAAAGAGCGCAGCTGCCCTGATAAAAGTGATGCACGCTCATACAACACTGTAGCCGGTCAAAGACTTAAATGGCATAAGCATAAGCCCATTGAGAAACACATCTGCCAATGAAGAAGATAACAGGAAACGGGTCCACGAGAACATGGAGTAGCAATATTAATAAAAAGTTTTGTTTTTTTTATTCATTTATTTCCAATCCATGTGTGTAGGGGCTTTCAAGCAGTGTTCTGCATTCACAGTCACTTAGATTCCATAAAAACAAAAGCGATGATATAAAGGAAGGGCTTTCAGCACACTAAAATTCATGCATATCCAATTCTACGTGACATACCGAGCTTTCGGTCTGCTGACCTTCATCAGGTCATTGTCGTGCGTAAGGCCCACATGGACACAACCTATACAAACACTTACAGGGTTACACCATAGTCCAGAACGCAGGGTTCGTAACTTACCTGGGTATGTTCACTCAGGGAAAGAGGTAAACCTTCTAATATAAGACCCCTGAGGCTTTGATTTGATAGGAGGATGAGGCTACAGGACTCTTCCACTGGGAGATTTACTAATTAAACTAACCCAACTCAGCTGGGTTAGTCCCCCCCACCCAATACAGCAGACTACACCACAGCTCTATGTTCCAATTTGTGGTAAGGTTTGTGTGGTTAACAGTAATTTCTTTCCCATTAAATCCCCCTCATTTGCTTCAGTGAATTTATGGTAATAAAAGAAGCTTTAGCTGGTTGCACTATCCATCACTCTGCCAAAAAAACCAAAAAAAAAACCAACAACAACAAAAAAAAAAACAGTGCAGCTATACAATACTGCTGCAGGGACCGAGGCTTGATTGTTTTGTGTTCCATTTCAAGTTCAAAGGAATATGCATGCTTGCATATTCAGCAGTCATTTCATTTTTAATGCGTTCATTTACTGCCATAGTTCAACTAAAGAGCATTTATAATATTGCTGCATAAAATGAGATGCATATAGGCTACGTTTTACGATGGCATCCCCTACAATGTTCACACACACACACACACACACACACACACACACACACAGACACACACACACACACACACACACACACACACAAATTAGATGCATAGGCTAAGCTCTTTTATAATGGTGTCCCCTAAAGAAGCCTGGCAGAATAAGGCTGAAAGCCAAACACACACACACACACACAAATGAGATGCATATATAGACTAAGTTCTTTCACGATGGCATCCCCCAAAGAAGTCGCACACACATACACACACACGCACACACACAAACACATGCGTGCACGTACACACACACACACAGACACACAAGTTCTTTCACGATGGCATCCCCCAAAGAAGGCAGGCAGCATTAGGCTTAGAGTCGCACACACATACACACACACAAACACATGCACACAAACACACACGCACACACAACTTATTTTTTACGATGGCATCCGCCAAAGAAGGCTAGCAGTGTATGGCTCAGTGTCTAGCTCCTCTCTGTGGTCAAACTCTAATTAAAATTGGGTGAGTCCCAAATAAATAAGAGTCTCAGAGCTCCCATGCCTTGCCCCCACCAGGTCATCCCATGCTGTGAGTTCCCCACAACACTACCCCACCACACAACGAGTCATAGTCTCAACAACACCCCACCTACCGAACCTACAGTCAGTCCCCACACACAGTGACCACTTCAAAAAGTGTGGGGCCTTTTATCGTAACCGTCATTTTCAAGCCGTTCATTACAGTGCCACCTATGACTTAGCTCCATAAGCTGTCATGACTAGCCTAGCTTAGCCTAGCGTGGTTTCACTTTACAGAGCAACACATCCATCATTACTAGAGACGCCCTTCCTGTGTTTACCTTCATTATATGCTACACAGCCTCCCACCATGCGACAGCAGATTAAAAACCCTTAGCCTATGCCCTTCACTTCTCCTAAAGCAGTATGCTGTGTCTCATACTGTGTGCCAACATAGGCCTGCTCCTCAGCAACTCCTAAATATGACGATGACTATATAACCTTTGCCCCTGTGTTTGCCTTCATTATATGCTCAACAGCTTTCCACCATCTTAAAAGGAGATATTTGGTGTAAAATGAACCTTGGGTCAAGTAAAACATGATAACGAGTTGGTATGTTTGCTGAGGAGCAAAACTACTCTAGCCTGTCGCATTCCAAACTTTATTATTTTTATCGAGAAAGGCTCATCATGCCAGTGATGGGCCACGGAGGTAGCTTCAAGACATTGCTATTTTAAACCATTAAAAAAGCTCAAAGTAGCTCCACACTTGCTCGGTAGTATAACAAGGGCCCTGGCATTTAAAACGGGGCACTGAGAACTTTGTAACTGTACAAATCACTTACTATAAAAGCTGTTTTTACAGGCAGTACCAGGTGGTAATTTCTGGCCCCTTATTATGCTACAAGGATGTGGACATACACTGAGATTTTTTAATGATTCAAAAACAGAAAAATAGAAAAATGTATGCCTAGCCTGTATGCCTAACATGCAGTTGTATGAAAACATGTAAAAGCCTTTAGGGCACTAAACATACCACTAAACCATACGTGACTATTTCAAACCTCACCAACACTTCTGATGGTAAGAACCCTCAACACGCATTGACACAACTTAAAACAAAAGTATGCCTAGGCTACACAAGACACAATGTTCTTGTGCAGCTGCTGGTGCAGACGTAAGCAAGACCCTTAACCCTATGCCCTTCACTTCACCTTAAGCACTACACTGTGCCTCGCGCTGAATGCCAACATACTCCTCCACAACTTCAAAATATCACAATGAGCGTATAACTTTCGTGGGTAGCTGGAGAAAAAAACATGCCTCTACCTCCCTGTGTAGACAACATAATTACCTGCTTACAACCACAACAGACTTCACTCCAAGAATAACCAGCGCTCTCCTGCACCCTTATTTTCATGGTTGAGGTGGCTGAGCAGGAGCAAGGCATCTAACCCCACATTGCTCCATGGGGACTGTCCCTGTATCTAATTCGCTGTAAGTTTCAGCAGAAAAGAGTGTCAGCTAAATGTTAAGTCCAAAAACATGCCTCTGCCTTCCAGTGTAGACGATATAATTACCTGCTTACAACCACAACAGGCTTCATGTCCAAGGTGTACTTTAAATCCGTGGGTCATAATTCCCAACCCAGACCACGAATGCCTCTCTCGCTCTCTCTCTGTTACACTGTGAAAAGTACTGCACAGAGGCAACTAAAGAAGATATGGCACCATGCTGCATGGATCTTTTTATGTTGGTTAAACTTGAACTAGTTTTCTTACACATTTTTTCAAATATTATGAGCATATGTTAAGTAATGCACGTTAAACCAACATTAAAAAACGAGCCATGCATCACAACGTCTTATTTTTTTTCCCCCCAGTTTTTATAAGTATTTTTGTGAAGTTGTAGTTTTGTGTGTTTGGCTGTTAGCAGGGCTTTTTACAGTGTGCAGTCTGTTTATGCAGGAGAAGTAAGTGAACAGACGTGATGACTGAAAGAACTGGAGAAGAAGAAGACGATGTACTCACCCCATGATGAGTCCGTTGATGTAGTCATTCCCATCCATGTGCCCAAACTGGAAATCCCTGCAAAACAGTGACAAACGCTGATCCTGTTTATCTGATCTAAAATTTAATGACTAATGCTTGAATTCATCAAGTAGAACACAACCTTATTTAGCATTATGGCTGAACAAAAAAAAAAACACTGGCAAGACGCTGGTCGTGAGGCTCTGAAACTGATTGAACACATAAAGACGCCTCTCTCGTTAAAACTTCAAAGCACCATATAACAGGCTTTGCCGTTTCTTTTGACACCTTTATTTGAAACAACCACCAAGTCCTCCTTCTGTCTCTGCCTTTCTCAACGGTAATTTAGGAGTTGTGCATCGGGGAGTTTTCCGTGTATATTGTTTTATGGTTTCATTGTTTTTCTTTTTCTCTACAACTGCAAGATGGATTACTGAAGTTTAGTATGCATATGGCTGTCATGTTAAGCCTTATCCAAATACATCATGCCGATTCACCTGGGTTTGCAACTGTATATTTTTATGCATTCGCAATGGGAAAAATATGAGGACAGAGAGACATCTGAGGTCTCTATTATTAGTAGAGACGGTTCACGGGCAGAGACTTCCCTCAAGAGACTCCACCTAGAGAATGCATATGTGGAAATGGCACACGATTTCCATAACCTACACGCACATCTGCACACTGCTTTATGTGTCACTTCAATACGCTCTCTCTATGTTATGAGCCGCCTCAGATATAGGAATACGTCTACACTTATAAGTTAATCAAATACAATTAAATCCTAAGGTAATTTGCTTAAGAGTCGTGTTTGTGTCCCGTGAAAGCCTTTTACCCAGCCTCTGTTCTGTATTCAGACATCTACACTTAGGATTTAATTGTACCTGATGAACTTATAAATGAAATGTGCTTCAGAGGTGCGTTTGTGTCCCGTGGATTCTTTTTTACCCAGCCTACACCGTGCTCCTCTGCATTGTGTTGGCTTGCGGCGAGCAACTACAACCTACAGTCTGAGCCAATATTAGCTGTATTATTTTGAGTATGCATGTATTAAACCTCCGTATCGCTCCACCATATTCATTTCCCTCCTACTCCCCAGTCCCTGCTGGGCATCAGAGCGAGGGAGCGCACGCACACACATGTGCACACACACATGTGCACACACACGTGCACACACACATGTGCACACACACACACACACACACACACACACACACACACACACACACACACACACACACACACACACACACACACACACACACACAGCATTCTGCATTCAGTTAGTCTGTGGCCTATGCTGGACTAAGATGCATACTGCCCCAGCTATTACCCAGCCCAAACCACTGCCAAATTTACTTGACATCTAATAGCCTTGGTTGGCAGGCCCAGTTTATAGCACGCACACGTACAAACACACACACACACACACACACACACACACACACACACACACACACACACACACACACACACAGAAAAACACTTTAAAGGGCTTCTGTGTGATGGCCAAACGCAATTAAGGTCCTGACCACAATGCTCAGTCATGTTAAAAACTTTCCTCAAACTTTGAGAACTGTTCTGAACAGATTATCATTTAAAGCAGCAGTAGGCAACTTTTTAAGTGCAATTAGCTGGAACTGGCATGATATTCTGGAAGTAATACATGACATACTGTAGGCTACTTAGGAAACTCTCTAGCTCCATCCGAAGCCTCTAATCGGGTTGGCAAACATCCATCGCTCCCGATTCTATTCCACCAATCAGGTTAGGGGGGGAGGAATAGCTTGACGTGCACTGCCTCAGAGTGGTTTGGGAGATGGTTTTGGAACTTAGTAGAGGTTGTGGGAGGAACCTGATTTGGAATTTACCAACTTTATGACTACCGATGCCTCTCTGTAGTTCTCTATGAGAGACAATTCCACTTCCAACCTGTAGGGCGACTGAAGGAGAAAACTACGTAGTTATGCTTTAAATTTGACTGCAGTGATATTTTTAGACATAATGCTACATACAGCTAGCCTGATGCATCAGCCTCTTTTACATTGTTTCACTTCATGCAAACCACCTGAAACCTCTGCATTGTCATTTTGTTCAGTCCACAATGGGCAGATGCTTTCTGCTTCAAAAAACTGTACTGTTTGCTACATTAAGCTTTTATCAAAACCCGTAGGAAGTAGACCAATACTGTCCTTCCCCTCGATAAAATTCCTCAAGCATTCTTTTTGTTCTGGCTTTAAATCCTCCCTGCCTGAGTGTATTTGTACCTAATTCACTGTAAATCGCTCTGGATTAGAGCGTCAGCTAAATGTAATGTAATGTAACAGTGGTTTACCTGTTGAAGTTATCTCTATATTCTGTGGACACTCTCTGAATGAGGCTCTTCAGCCTGGTGGGAAGATGTACAGAGAAAGGTGTGAGTGAGGAGAAGAGAAAAGAGAGAGATCAAGAAAAACACAAAAATATCACAAACCAATCATGGCTCTAAACGAGCAATATGATTCAATTTGGCCAGAATCGACTGGGAGGAGAGTCAGACTGACACAGAGATGTTCCCCTAAGAGAGCCAACTCTTGGTTTCCATGACAGCCACGGTGTTTGTCATTTGTCAGAGGATGAACAGGCGCTAAAAATGGTGTCGCTGCTTCTCACCTGGAGCTGTCTTCTGTGTGGTCCTTCTCATCAATGACTGCCACAGCCACCAATTTACCTGACAAAAAAAAAAAAACAGTTTTACTCTAAACATAATATATAATATAAACAAAAATAACACACAAATCAGCTTGCTAGCAAAAGCACCACTGTATCATATTCTTAACATCTATTTTTGTCAGCTCCCTGTGGGGGGGTGCACTGTAGGTCGTCTTGCCATTGGTAAAGCAGGCAACTCTGCTCTACGAAGAAATAGCTGTAATATTTCAGGTAGAATCTCATTCTGTCCCCGGGTGGAAGCAAGCATACGGGTCCTCTTTTAGACACTGGTCTGGTACACAGAGCCTTTAGGGTGCTATTGTTTATGGCAGATAATCATAAAAATGGTCTTGATGTGTCACCCGAGATTGCAAGAGCACATAAAACTGAAATACTGTCCCATTGGCAACACTAGTGCAGGCAGAATATTCACATTTTAAAAAATACAATTCACAGGCTGCAAATTCTGTTTTTGATTCTGTTTTGCCCTTTACCTTTAGAAGGGGAACATTGCTTTACAGTCATTTTTAATTTGACTGCAGTTCCAGTTTTGCCCAATGTCAAATGGGCCAAGTTGTAAGTACCTGGACTTCTTTTAGTAGCTTGAAGACGTTTTTATCTTACATCCAAACCAGAACCAAAAGAACCCTTCAGAACCAAAGAACTCTTTTGGATGAAAGGTGAAACGTCTTCAAGCTAGTAAAAGTAGTCCAGTTGTTTACAACTTAGCTCATTTGACTAACATGACATGGATGAATGGCGATCTTCACAGGCCTTTTGGCCATAATCCTACATCTGACACCTTTAAAGCTTTTCCCCAAGTGTTTCTAAGTACTCCTTGAAGGAACTACAGTATGCAGCTATGAAGAGTAGCGCACCTGTCTCCCCGAGTTCGTAGAGTGTAAACCCATCGATCTGCAGATAACCCTGGAAACGCTCTCTGTTCACCCACGAGGACAGACTGCCATCTTCATATTCTGTGGGATGGAAGACACAGGCAGTGAGAACAAACAACATCGAATACATGAATATAACACAGCATGCTTGATTGTGGTACTGAATCAGTGATTCAGGATTGATTCAGCAGTGAGATCAAACAACCTAAGATGTATAAGGAGAATCTTCAAAATTAACTGTAATTGTAAGTCATACTGGCAGTAAGAAAACACAGGCACCACCACCATAAGCAAGAACACGTCTGCAAGATCCACAAATACTGCAGACAACAGTGTTTTTTCTTTGTCGATCAATTATAAATGCACACACATCTGCATTCAAAATCAATAACGGTGGAGTGCAGTGGCACAGTGGTTAGAGCACCCAACCATGAACAGGCTTTTGTCCATGGGGATCCAGGTTCGAATCTGGCCTGCGGTCCTTTCCCAACCCTTCCCCACCTCTCTCTTACCCACTTACTTCCTGTCACCACCTTCACTGTCCTCTCCCAATAAAGCTAGAAAGACTTAAAAAAACAAAAACAAAAAAAACAAATCAATAACGAACAGTCTCTGTGTGTGTGTGTGTGTGTGTGTGTGTGTGTGTGTGTGTGTGTGTGTGTATAAAGGAAGCTTGTGCAGCACCGATTTGTTTCTGAGGAGAAGTAAGGGCCAATGTGGCCGTACATAACATTTGGACCACCCACTGAGGATACAGAACAACTCATTTAAATAGCCAACTTTCACAAAGTCTTCCAACAAATTGTTTGCCTTTGGGTGAGAGACGGATGGCACACATGCGAATGAATGAATATCTCTGTGAAGTGCACACAGAAGTCATGATAAAGAAGTTAAACAGAAACCTTTGGTCATAGATTTCTCATGATTTAATATCCCCCAAAACATTTTCAAGAGACAAGAATTTGTGTTTTCAGCATAAAGTATGCGCAAACATCGTATTGTTAACAGACATATATTTACATGTAACAGCAATAATAGTTTTAGGTCAAAAAATGTAAATGTTAAAATGACATTATGGCTGATGTTTTGGACAAAACACATCAACTTAATACAAGTAATTTTGCAGACCATGCAGTAAAGTAATCTAATCCTGTTAATCTAGACTCAGGCATCCTTGGGGACAAAAAAAAAGATGCCATCATGGAGGACATTTAGATTCAGCGTCATGACAGCCATGTTGCGTATTTGCACAGCAGATGCCAAACACAGTGAGTCAGGTCTATTTGACACGCACCCTTAGCCCAGAGTGCAAAGCAAAATATGGCTCTGGAGAGTCGCTCCCAGGGCTCCAGCAAACCCAAACCGACACAGTGTCAAGCATCATTACCAATTCTTTAAAACCACAGAGCAAATAAAAAGATAAAACACTCATTATGCTGCTTACAGACGTGGGATAACTAAAATAATCAATATAGACAGGGTCTGACTTTAATACATCTCTTTTTTGCGCTGTTTGTTCTGAATATTTTTACTATGAATATTTGTATTATCTGTAGGTGTTGTTGTTTCTGCATGTTAATGTACTGAATCTAATGTACTGTCCTATTTAATACTATGCATCTACCCACACCCCAGGGCTTCACCATTGCATAACCTTATGTGCTTGTAGTTGTTGGAAACAACAATAAAGTTCACTTCACTTGGGGGGTGCTGTGACGCAGTGGTTAGAACACCTGTACCATGAACGGACAAGTGCCAATGGGGACCCGGGTTTTAATCCCACCTGGGTCACTTTCCAACCCCTCCCCATCTCTCTCTCCCACTCACTTCCTGTCTACATCTTCACCATCCTATCTAACAAAGGCACAAAAGGCCAAAAAGAAACAAAAAAGAGAAAACAAAAAAAAAAAGTTTACTTGACTTGATGTCTTTGTAGCCTGCAGCTGCCATAAACACAAACGGCAGCAGCAGCGTCTAACAAAAAAACAAACACACTGCCAGGCCCAAAAAAAGCTACAGACAGGATTTAAATAAACAGACAAGGAAAGGCCTTCGATTAGATAACTACTGCAATGATGAATGTGCGCCGTGTGGCAATAAAAGGAGGCTGGCTGACTGGCTGATTGTGCTGAATGATCAATGGATGTTTTTTCTTCTTCCCTGACGTTATGGTGCTCTTCCAGGATGACAATGGCTGGATTTATTGGACTCAATTTGTGAACGAGCGATTCAGGGACCGTGAGAAATCATTTTTATGTGAGGACTCCCGACACAACAGTCCTGACCTGACCCCTTTCTCGGAGACTCTTTAGGGGTGGGCTAGAGAAGACTACACAATGGCTCAATGGCGGTCCTACAAGATGTTAGAGAAATGTAATTAATTAGGCCCGTAAAATGAATGCAAATCTACTCAGAAATACATGCTACATTGCATTAGCTAAGGGAAACAATGATGTGATGAATGCATGCCATCATCAAAGAGACAGAATTTTGAGTGTTTCTGGCTGTACAGTGTAGGTGTCAAAAAACTGTCACCATCCTACCTACTGAAGCCTGTTACAGAATAAATTAAACGGAAAAGCAAACGACAGAGGTGAAGCTGTCAGTCTTAGTTTTATTTTTGTAAGGCCCATTAAACTGCCACTGTGTACAAAAGACGCTACAAAAATAAATGTGCCTTGCCTTTGCCTTAGTGACAATATAACATTAGATTTGACAAGAAATTCACGAAGGCGGATGCTCTTCATAGGAGGAGCATTACAGAAATGAGGAGTCCATATTTTCCTAGGCCTTGGCCACTCAAAATGCCATGAATCTCGGGAGACAACAGAAATCCACAAGGTGCCTTTCCCGTCTTCATCATCCTGCCGAGCCTTTACCATATCACAGGAAATCGCTCGTACCTAGTGGGACCAGTGTCCCATATGTCATTATAAATGCAGTTGAAATGACATCAATGGGAAAACAGTAAATGGCAAATATTTTGAAAGTAGGTTTGAATGGGAAGATCTTGTCTCTCTGTCTACTGAGTTTTCTCTCCTGTGTCCAACACCCTCCATCCTCTCATTAGTCAGTCTTGAATGTCAGTTGGAAGGACAGCTAGAGCAGGACACACACACACACACACACACACACACACACACACACACACACACACTTCCAGACTGAATCACTTTCACCTTGGAACAAGTGGCTTCCACACAGTCGCAACACCAAAAGGGCAAACATGCATGCACATATCTTCTCCACACACATCTCCAAGCACAGATACACACACATGGATGCACAAACGCATGCACACACACACACACACACACACACACACACACACACACACACACACACACACACACACACACAGTGAGTAGTGAGACAGGTGTGCACACATCTTTTCCAGACACGCACGCACGCACGCACGCACGCACGCACGCACGCACGCACGCACGCACGCACGCACACAGACACACACACAGACACACACACAGACACACACACAGACACACACACAGACACACACACACACAGACACACACACAGACACACACACACAGACACACACACACAGACACACACACACAGACACACACACACTGAATAGTGAGGCAGGCAGAACTAACAGTTAGGCTTCAGTGTAAGTGAAGACAGGACTCCTTTGATGGATTAAGCCCAAAACTGACATGGACAGCGGGATCTCTGGTCTGTCAGTAAAGGTACTTTCCTGCAGAGGTGCATGTCTAACACAAATACACAAAGATGTGTCTAAACCACTTGTGAAGCTTCCACAAGCTAGGAACTGAAGTTTACCATGGATGTCATCGTTCAGAGGACGCTGTTGCACACGTGGAATCAACTAAGGACCCTTAGTTTTAATGGTAGCGAGCAGCATAGGGTAACCTGCCTTCAACAGTTACAGTCCCATACCCACTATTTCTTTCAGCCATTCACTATATCAATTCATTTGTGACATAAATCTGGTTATATTTGTGCCACATGTGCAGTTACAAGACGTGATTTCACTAATTAACTGACTTAGTAAGTGGCAAGAACAAGCAGTGGGTGTGGAATTGTAGCTTCTGAATCCAAGTCATCCAACTTGGTGGCACGGGGAACTAGAGATCACAACCAGGGACGTTCTTCCACAGATAAAATGTTGAGTGCTTGCCATCATGCAGTCAGCGTAGTGTAGATGCTCTACCATTTGCACTGCACAAGCAAATACAGATATACTGCATGTACAGGAAAACACAGATTCAAAAGTGGTGCACTTCAACACTTGTTTGATAAAAGCTAGGTCCTTTTCCCGGCTTACAGGAAGCCATGGAATGAAGTACCACGTCCTTGCTTTTATTATAACCACGATACTGCAGTAAACACATGAAAACTATTTCTGTTTAATCCTTTGAGAGACAGAGTGCTTAAGCCACTTATGAAATGCAATGAAAGAATCATTCAGCGTTTCCCCTTTCCGCTTCTGCGTCACTTAGTGTGGGCTAATACCCCATTCGAGCGTGACATCTCTGCACTCTACATTCGGCCATTTCAAGTAGTGAAAAATTAATGGCTTGCCACGCATACTGCTGCAGGACAAACTTGTCCTGCACTGAGACGCAGTCAAAGCCTAGCTAGGGTTTGTGTCTAATAAGGCTTTGCACAAACCTGGGCCTTCTCTGTGTTACTGCCATTGCTAATATGACACATATTTCTGCGCGGAAAAAGTACAACATTAAATTCTATTAACGATAGTAGTTACATTTTTAGGATACACAAAGCTTAGGGAGGATAAAAGTAGTGTGTCTCTAGAGATGTTTTTTTGATTTCTCACAGACGATTAACACATGTATGTGGAAACACAAAAATAACCATCTTTGCCTATACATGCTACTTTTGCAGTTCTTAAAGTGACATATAGAATACGTTGCAATATTCTTATTTTTACCACCACTGGGTTAGGTACAATAGGTCATTGACAAAGACTATCTCCAAATGTTGCTAAAAGGCCATAAACTCAAATAGACAGCGATTATCTTTATGCAAATGTTCGTCATGTATTGGGCCCTGTGCAAACACTTCTGGCCTGCTATGACTAAAAGCTGAACCAGTCTACCCTAAGCCACTACATCTACTGCAGGAGAAAGACACAGCAGGACAAGCTAACAGCTACTTCATCCAGGTAAAAAAAAAAAACAATAACACCAAAACAGTAATATAAAAAATATTACATCATAGTAGTATAAGTGTGTGTATAAAGTTAACTTGAAGTCATTGAATCGTCAATTGAGCATAACTTAGACTTGTGCTATTGTGGAGATAGGTAGATGTCATTTCACATGTGATTTGTCAAATTAACTTATGTGGCAATTTTAATGTCATCATCACTGTGAATGACAGACATTATTAATAATAGGTTACACTATTTAATATATACACTATTTTACTGTTCCTGTTATTTGTGTGTAGGTACCGTGTAACAAAGTGTGTAACAATATGTAACATTATGTACTTACACCAGAGATGGCTCATCTATTTAAATAATTGAAGCAGTGCTTACAAAGGCGAGGAACACCACACGTTTTGCCAGAGATGTGGACAGCAAATAAGCTGTAGTGAACAGTCTGACTTAGGATATAGAACAGCTTGACCCAGTCCGTTGAGTTTTTCCCACTAGCAGGGCTGGGTTCACACATTCCTGCTTACCACTAGCCGCCACTGACTTACACTGTACCACAGAGTTAGGGTTAGGGTTTCATACCTACAGTGAAAGTACTTAATACTGCATGCTGAGACATGTAAAAGCACTAAGAAATGAACTGTAAGATAAAGTGTTACCTAACAAAACTGCAATAAACTGTTCAAAGAGTTGTGTTTTCTTGTCTAGGAACTGCATATCAGTGCTGATACTGTGAAGCTCCAACTAACACCACGAGCAGCGGCACCCCCAACGGCTTGAAGAGAGTTTTCCTGTCTGCTCCCTCTTCGCCATGACAACAGAAGAGAGGCAAGAGGTGCTGCGCATCTCTGTGGTAGAGAACAGCGCCCAAGGAGGGATGTGGGTGGTGAGGGTGGAGAGCGATGACCCCTTCCTGTTAGGCTACCTGTGGCGAAAAGAGCCCTTCTGGAACCAAGAGGTGAAACAGACGGATATACTGGTCGGGGCCTGGCCGTCCCAGGTGCTGGAGTTTGTGCTCCGGGCCCAGCATAGAGCCCCGGGGCTGGACAACTCGCACTACTGGGGCCCCTTTGTGACGGGGCTGTGCCTGGATGCTGTGTTCTTCAGGTTCTCTCTACCGCCTGACGTCATGGAGAAAGGTTTGCAGAAGGTGATGCGAGAGAATGGAGGAGGACTGGTGCTGTACCGCTAACTAACAACATTTTGGACTCTAGAAAAGTGTAATGTTAAAGAAAACATTTTAGCTAAATGCAAAGCAGGTGATAAGTTGTTTTTGTTGTTGCCCAGAACACTGGAAGACACTGGAAACTGGCACACTCTTTTGAAAAGCGAAATAGGTAGACACAAATGTGCTACCACCTTGTCTTGCTGCTTGAAGACCAGGTGAAATGTTTTAAGTATTTTTACTCATAGGAAAGACCCATATCCTTGCTGCTCCAGCCTGCCCCTGTTCCTTATGCTGTCAATACACCAGAGAGAACTTTGAGAAGATTTGAAAAGATTTTTAGAAGACTAGAGTCTCACACCCTCTCACATCCAGAGACAAATCATTAGTCACAGTCTAGTCGCAGTGTAGTTCCAGACAAGATTTTATTAAGACTGCGGTCACTAATTAGACCAAAGACTACAACTAGAAGATTTCCTATTTGGCACCCGTTTACCAAATCAAAGAAATGCAGCAGCGTTAGTTTCTGGCCACTGCTACTTTTTGTGTCAGTTACTTGTTCTTAAATCTAAATATGATGGCTGTTACACTTTCATTTTAGACATGCAGTGCTGTTCGATTTTGGAGTTGTTAGAGTGACACTTTAAGGAGAATGTGTGCTGTTTAAATAGCCTACATATGACATTTTCTGTTGTAGGCCATTACGCAGGACCATATGCAGTCTATGTGCAGGACAGTGTGTGTGGAAACAACATGTAGAGTTAATGCTTGGGACAGACAGCACATTTCCAGAAGTACTGAGGAGCTTTGAAAAACAGAGATACACCATCATTTCCCCCTCTAGCGAGGGCCGTGTCCCTGAGACACATGCTGAAAATAGAGGGTTACAAGGCAAATAAATCGCACCCTGCACTGCAGAAGTTCAGCTGAAGTGACAGCTTTCTATTTCCAGTTTTATATGCATGATTGCAATGCTACAGTCTGTCTGCCGTCATTTGCGTTTGGGTATGTGTGGGTGTATGTGTGCATGTCCACATATCTAAAATTGAGTGTATGCCTTAAGCTATTTTTTAGACTTGGTAGATATTCTGTGAACTCTGTAAGCTTTGGTACATTAGTTCACACAGAGATTTATACATTTATTTACGTCTATGTATTCATTCATTCATTTATTCATTCATTCATTTATTTATTCATATATGGTCTTCTAGCCATTTACTGTGCGGTGAAGTAGATTAACTGGTTCTGATCATTACAAACCTATGCCAGCTATGCTTACATTTTTTCCTAAAAAGTTTATATTATATAAATATATTTTTTGTTTTGTTTTGTTTATAATGTGGTGTTTTAAAAAAGAGCTTCTGCAAAGTTTCTGCAAAGTAGAAGCTCATTTTCCGGTTGCCAAAAAGCTGAGACGAATCCATTCTTGTTTAATTGTAACTCTATGAATTCGGAGTGGGTTTCTCTTTCTTGGTGACGGTGCCTGACCATAGGCCTGACAAAAAAGCTAAAACCCTGCGTCCTTCATGACAGACTCACAGCTCGTAACCATGAGTGATGAGCATATAAGAGGATGGGAGAAAAAAATCAAAGGAAATAACACACTCAGAAATACCAGTGTGAACACGAGACACAAGGGACAGAGTTTGCACTAGCCTGTAATTTACCTAAAGCCAACTCACAGGGAGGCCTAACATGGATAGAAAAACAGAGACTCTTTCTTACACACACACACACACACACACACACACACACACACACACACACACACACAAACACAACACAGTACTTTACTGTGAACATAGCCACAAAAGGACATCCTAGGCTGGTTCAGGTCAAATGTTCGACTGTGTAATGTAAACTCTCAAAGACAAGCTATGCATTATGCCTTCACAAATGTAGTGTTGGGTTGCATGGGTGATGGACCTGGAAAGAAAGCTCAGCCCGCATTCACAAAACATGTTAAGGCTTAAAAGTAGCTCCTAACTGGTGAATGTAGGGAAAACTTTACTTAAGAGTAATTCACAAAGCATTTTGGCGTAAAACACAGCTATGCTTGGAAAAGCTTAGAGGTAGTCTAGAGAACTTCGCTAAGACCAATTGTGGAGTTCTCCTAGCAGTAAGATATAAGGTTTTGTAAATATGAACCCAGAATGCTTGTTTATGTCACACACAAGACTGTCAGTCACCTTTAAATAAAATGGAACAAAAAACGATCTACTCACGATCATATGTGAAGTAGCTGCCATCTTTGAAGACCACAACTGAGGGCAATTCAGGCAAAGTAACAGTCTGAAAGAGGGTTAGAAACATTATATTAAACCTACATAACGGTACACTGAGGTGGACAAAACCTTTAGAAAGTAAACGTCCTGCCATGGATTCCCCTTACCTGTACTCCTAACAGGTGATTTCACCAATTTATTAATCTACTAGTGCTAATTAGGATCAGCTGGTCCAGCAAATTGGCTGGACCAAACACGTGGCAGGACTTTTACTTTCTGAACCCAGGATGCCCGCCTCTGACAGCCTATGAGTGTGTGTGTCATTCTAGCAAAGCACCACTGATAAATTCATCCTATGAAAAGTACAACAGGAAAATGTTTCTTTCTAGCCGTGTGAAGGGTGTAATGAGTAAAGGTATCTCACCTCAGGTAAGACCTCTTCTAAGGCGGAGAAGAAGTAGGTGTACACTATCAGCTCAGATGCCACCTCGATGTACTTCTCCTGGATTCAGGAAAGAAGGGAGGTGAGAACAGAATTGTGAAGTTTTTTTTTTTTTTCTCCCACTAGCGCTCAACCAACCCAGAGGAAGCACAGAGACACCCGGAGGAAAATACTGCTTCTTAGAATGGTCTTGACTTTGTGTTTCAGAAAGAAATAAGATCTGATAATAAGCTGAGCTTATCCCATGGGGCTTCTAGAAAAAAAAATAGAATTCAATAGGATCTAGTCTTTGTCTCATACTTCTTAAACCAAACTTCTAAGAAGTGGTGTACAGAGAAGCCTGATACAAGTTCAATCTAAGTGCAACCTTAAAGAAAAATCTTTTTTTTTTTAAAATCACCTTTGTGCTGGGGCCCAGTGGTTGAAGCATCTGCACCATAAACGGGCAAGTGGCCATGGAGCCAGGTTCGGCCTGCGCTTATTTCCCAACCCTTCCCCATCTCTCTCTCTCTCTCTCTCTCTCTCTCTCTCCCAATCACTTCCTGTCTCAGTCTTCACTGTCTTATCTAATAAAGGCACAAAAGGCCAAAAATACTTTTAAAGAGGTCTTGTGCTGTTAATTTGTTCCTATTGAATTTTTAAGGAGAAATGGATCAGAACTCAATACTAAGATCGTATTGATTCCTGAAAGAGCGAGATAAGACTCTCGCAAGACGTAATATCTTCTTCTTGTGGGTAGGCTGGATTTTAGACGCACTGCTACAGTATAATTGTGACTGAATTACAGGCACAGTCTCTCACATCAGCATCATTTTTATGGCCAATCTGTTACGGTTGTTTGGAAGCTCTGGTGACAGTAGCCCTTTCGCAAACAGTGACATGCTCGCTTTTATCCCGAGCTGCCAGGCAGCTTTTACGGCCCAATCAATAAATGCAATTTTCACTGTGGGCCACGAAAACAATGCCCACAACGCACAGGCATGACAAACTACTGCCAACATCCCCCTCTTAACATTCAGACTGCTTTCGTGGTTATTATTGTCATCAGAGAACGGCTAGGCATCCCCGAGGTGAAATTGGCTGTAACAAAGGATCCGGGACCCTCGATCTTGTATTCAGTGTTGGATAGACATTTGCACTAAAAAAATAATGATGGACAGCCATAGGCCACAGCCATGATGGGATGAGTTGTTTGTCTTGAGATAGAGAAAACAAACACACACCCTGAAATAGACAAGCACACACACACACGTAGACACACTCACACATACACCCACCCAGTAGTAAACACACACACACACAGAAACAGACAAGCACACACACACACACACGCACGCACGCACACGCACGCACGCACACGCACGCACGCACACGCACACGCACACACACACACACAAGTCTAGGGTAGCAGGAATTGTTTGTCATGAGAAGGATAGAACACACATACACACACCCTCACACGTAGACACACTCACACATACACCCACCCAGTAGTAAACACACACACACAGACACTAGTGCACACACACACACACACAAGTACACACACACAAGCATGTGCACACACACACACACTAGTACACACACACACTAGTGTACACACACTAGTGTACTTACACACACACACACACACACACACACACACACACACACACACACACTCCAGTGCCAGAGCTGGAGCTGCCATTAGCTGCGAGTATCAGTCAGCTCCTGACACTGCCATCATGCATGATTCATGAAGGCAGCGGGGGAGGGAGAGAGCAGATGAGTGTCCACTCTGTGACACCAGAGCAGGCTATGGCATTAGGAAGAGTGAAATATATAGTTCTGATGTAGAGCAAGCTATTGCATTACAACCATCTATGGATAAGAGTGTGTGTATGAAGCTGGCTACGACATTACACACATCTATGGGCTGCTGATTTAAAGCAGACTATGGCATTACAAGCATCTATATCTATATCTACCTATACAAACATCTATATCTATATCTATCTATAGACAGAATGATGGTAGAAATCAACAGTGCTGAAGTAGAGCAGGTTATGGCATTAGAAACATCTACAGGCGGAATGCTAGTATGGGGCAGGTTATGGCATTATACACATCTATACACAGAGTGAAATCTCTAGTTCTGATATAGAGAAAGCTATTGCATTAGAATCATCTATAGACACGAGCACTGGTGTAAATCAGACTTTGGCATGACAAACATGTATAGAGCACTGGTAGTGCACACTAGGGCATTAGAAAAACCCATAGGCAGACCACTAGTATAGGGTAGGCTATGGCATTGATAAGTCTATAGTGCTGATACAAAGCAGGCTATGGCACTAGACACATCTGTAGTCAAAAGTGCTGACATTTTTTTTATAAAGCCATTCATCAGTATCATTTTTACACTGTAAAAAGTGAAGCATCAAACCAACTTAACAAAAATGAAGGCAACGTGCTGCATGGATCTCTTTACGTTGGTTTAATTTAAACAACGGCATGTATGTTGATAGCGTTCATGCCACTGTTACATTAAACCAATGTAATAAGATCCATACAGCATGCTGCCTTCATTTTTCTAAGTAGGGTCTATGCTGCACTTTTTACTGCATAGAATGAAGGGCCTACATTACATACACAGGGTTTTTAGCTTTTACAAATACATCTGATAATGACCAAATTATTTATGACACGCTAAATACATCTTAAAAATCTCTGGTGAAAGGAAAATCTGTGCTTGACACTGTATTGAACTCTCTCTGCCACCATGCAACAGAACAGCAGATGTCACAACAACTGAGTACACTGCAGCTACAGTATACGGCAATATAAACAGGGTCTCATCCATTCATCCCTCGAGTCATTTCTCCTGATGTTTGCCTCCTAAATATAGCAAGTACCCACAACACAATGTTGAAATGTGTCATGGTGGGGCTGTTTTCTCTCGCATCCTGCCAGCTGTTGCTCCCGAAGTATTACAGACTTACTTTCAGAGGCGACTCCCCACCGACGTAGACGAAGAGGACGTCATGCCTCTTCATGACATGCTCGAACATCTGCTGGCTTGGCAGGGGGCGCACAGCTGGGCTACAATCGCAGAGAGACGCAGAATGAAAGACTTTTTTTAAAAAAATGTAACAGAAGCAAAAACACAAAGACACAAGCTGGCTGCACCAAAGAAATGTACACTGTATGTATGGAATCAGTGATGGGCAAGTGATGCGCTGTAGAAGCTAGAATCCAGGACCACGTAGTCGCTCCAGCCATTCCTTACATCAGGTGATTCTAATTTTTCACCTTTTCAGCTTGTTGAGTGAGAGCTTGTTAGTGAAGTCACTTGTATTAATCACACAGGTAGAACCAGGTGATTTGGAATATGTGGTATGAAATTGTAGCTTCTGAATCCAGGTAGCCCATCACTGATGAAAATACATGAAATGTGATGAAAACCTCTCTGTTGTCATAGGCACCATATATCAATACAGACTGGTACAAAAAAGTCAGGACAGTTACTTCCAATACTTTAGCCCCACCTGGTGGACAGCTATGATAAAGTGAGCCTAGGGAGTAAGCTTTTATTATATAAAAGTGTATGAGGGTTAAACCCTTATCTCCTTTAAAGTATGATATTTGAGGCTGCTTTAAGCCAGGTTGAACATTTTTATAACACACATGTAGGCTCATATGTAATATTTACACTGATATATAGGCCATATTTATATATCATACATGAGAAATACGAAATACGATGACAAGCCTGAAATTATGAGAAGTCTGTTAGGTTAGCCTTACCCAGCGACCCTGTTAGCAAATTCTATGATGTCATCTTTGGTCCTAGGCCCTTTGTAATTATAGGCTAGATCTCCTTTGAGCCTGAAACGAAGATTGAGATAGAGACAGACGCGAGAGGTGGGGGAGAAGTGGTGGGGGTGGAGGGGTTGTGAAAGGGAGAAATTAGAGGAGGAAAGGGAGAGTTAATAAGAGGGTTGAATTCTATATTAAGAAGAAGAGAACAAGGACCTTATGTGACCTTTTGCAAGTAGATTAGGCCAAAAACCATATTGATGTTTAGTCCTTTGGGATACATTTGTGAGAGGTCGTGTTTATTGCTATGGCTGATTCCTTAATAGCTGTAAATGATCAAATGGTACAATACTTTTTTAAAGTCACTTTAAAAAACACTTAGCATAAGAAATGTACTTCCCTTGACACAATATCAACACACAATCACAAAAGGCTAAGCATTGATACACCAAAGAGCTAATGCAAACATTAAACATATTCCTAGGGTGATACGCTTCAGCGTACCTTACACTTGTAACCCCATCAATATTTGTTTCGGCAAAATTATGTGTGTGCAGCTGAATGGAGCTCCCACTCTCATAAAGAAAAGGTCAACAGTATACAAACGCAACATTTGAAAAGAGAGACACATTATTTTATCTACACAACCCGAGATATACACAGTATGTATATCGGCCACAGCCTTTAGTCGGGACAAATATCTCCACAATAAATAGTACTGTACTGTTTACAGAGTAATTCCAACCCCCTTCTTAGCTTAAACTGCGTGTGATGGATGACTGCACTCTGCTGATATCCTTGAGGAGAGTTTTGCTAGGGTGACGTGCAAAAACAAAGACTACTCTCGCCCTCTCCACCAGCCCTAATGAGGGATAAAAGAAGCAGTCACTCTAGTGCCTCCCCACAGGCACCCTCCCAAAGCATCCCCTCAGGGCGCGGAATTAAATATCCCCCCGAGAGCGTCTCATTCTGATCTCCACTTTGGGGGGTTTCTCGGATAAACACAACAGAACCGAAGCTCCTACTCTGTGAAGGAGTAGATATCGGGGGCATGCTGGGTGAATTTTTGATGCTGGATGCCTGGCATGAATCCTGAACCCTGAATTCATTATCAAATAAGTGTGTAGGGAGACACAAAGGGCCTCCGTAAATTATAACGTGGACTAAGCTTTCGATCATCCATCACTACAGGCTGAATGGGACCTGCTTGCATGTTTGGCAGGTTAATAGGAGGAAATAAGGGGGTTAACTGACTGGCGCTGGGTGGTCAGACATGAATAACTGCAAAGCCAAAGAGGTACCAATTTACCTCAGGCCGCTCGCCTTATATTATAGATATATAAAAGGGGGGGGGTCGAGGTTGCTGCTCCAGTCTGTCATTTTGACGTTTTATTTATGTTATCTGCCTCCAAATATTGCTGATAAGTTTGATTTCACTTTATGTGCTTTACTACACTGAAAATCTGGAGTCTGAAGTAATGCAATTTTTGTATAAGCAGAGAGCATTGAATGACACCAGAACATATTAATCCTGTAACTAAACTTTCAAACTGAATTCAATGGTATGTGGTTGTATGACGGGGAAAAAAAATACCTCTCTCATTCCTGCTTCTGGCCTGTTTTTCCACAAGAAAGAAAGAAAGAAAGCTGGACACTGCAGCCGTATACATCATTGTAGTCTGTGTCAAGAAGTCCAAAATAGTTGCTAACTAATGGACTTGCTTATACTCAAGGAACTGATGGCAAGGCAAGGCAAGTATATTTGTATAGCACACTTCATACACAATATTTAATACACATACTGAAAATTGATCAAATATTATTATATTTAATAATGAAAAATAATATTATATATTATATCATTTTTTTCTAACACAAGAGGTGCCTCTGTGAGTGTCTGTGACATTCAAAGACATGTGGACCCATATTGGCTCTCTCCTGATTCATTAGGCGCCTGCTTGCAGAATTAGTCTCACCCAGGAGGCCCGGTCTGTTGCCCGCTGGGTAAATAGCAATAACAGCTCATTGCCGAGGCAAGAGCACCCAGGATTGCATAAGCAGGGATCTCCTGAGCCCCTCTCGATACAGCATCTGCAATACCCCAGGGCTCAGGCTCCACAAATTCGCTACAGTCAGCTGAAGGCAGCCAGGTACTGGACTAAACTTCAGTGCAAAAACAGATAGGCTACATGCCTTCATGAACATGGGTGTTTATAGTTTCAGATATTTAGTTATGTTCAGAGAAATTTCTTATTTAGTATAGTTCCCCTGCTCGTAAGCCACTGCATTAGGATCAGTACAGTTTTTATTTACTTATTTGGTATTTAGTCATTTTCAAATATGATGTTCTAGTAAAGCCTTTGCACGTTATTCTATTTTTAGAAAATGTTTTGACATTGTTTTGGCTAAGTGTTTTTGTTTATAATATGGTGCTTTTGCATTCTTTACTGCTTTAGGGGAAAAGGGCCTAGTCATAAATACCAGTCTAAAGAGAATAGGGCAGAGGGAGAAATACTGCAAACGTCACATTTTCCACAACAGATTACTTTTCTTGGCTGATGAATAATGCAGAAAGGAATTGCACTCTAGTTCATGTAGATGTTTAGATTATTCAAACAGAGGTGATTCTCTTTTATATGTTACATCTTCTATTGTTTTTATTCTTTTTGTCCTTACAACTTAGCCGAGTATGTTTTGTTTATAATTCAGTGTTTTTATAGTGTCGAAATACTATAACTGCAATTTTTACTGCAAGTACCGTCATCAGTAGGCTTACATTAGCAAATGTATAGACTGCAACTATGAGGACTTTCTAATTTTAATTAACCTGACACAGATACCTGATAGACCTGATAATCTAGATAGGAGGCGATGACAATATACTGTCTGATATTGATTTAGAGCATCTGGATTGAAACCTGTCTTTGAAGAAGACCAACATATCTCACAAATCGGCCTTATTTGATCCTTGTCACTTTGGCCATAACCAAACCTTCGCCACACAACTAACATTGTGTAATCTTATTTTTGTCAACAATGACATCATCTTAGAGAGATAACTCCAAATCATGTCCCACATCACTTTTGCTGTCCCCAGCTCCAGTTATGTTCACTCTGCTCTTTACCCTTTGTCTTCCTCTACAAATTAAACACCTCAGTGGCACAGGGGAAAACGTAGACTAGAATTGGCCGTTGTGGCACACATTTCTGCCATGTAATCAGTTAAATATCCCCATTGTTGATTATCATGATTGACCACAATTTTATAACGATCACCAACTGTGATCGATTAAATCACCCAGCCCTGGGCAGGAGTGCTGCACAAGGTACATTTGCCACCAAAACAACCCCTATATTACCCTGATATACTACTAGCAGGCACGCACTTCCTCTCCACTGGCACAAACCGAGTTGCCCTCTCTGACTGACTGATGCACAATTAAGATCTGTGCCACCTCAGTGACTCTGTAGAACTGCAGAGACCTAAAGCACTCATCTGGAGCCTGGCTCTGTGAGAATCAGGCTTCCAGTCAAGGCATATGCACAAATGTACTGAAACTATAAAGTACTTGTATCACCTGAAGTTTTTGTTGTTTTTGTAACATTTCTTTTAACTTGTGATCACATATCCTATGTCTGCTCTCTACACATGTTTCCACTGAAGCTTGTCCGAGGGTCGAGAGCAATTTTTTTTTTTACTTATGCCTTCAGCGCTCTGAAAACGACTCAGAAACCGAGTTACGACCGCAAATTGAACACACGATCAGACTGGAGCCTAGCTTGCTGAGTAGTGAGCAACAAGCTACTCAGGATAGCAACTTAAAATCAACTTAGTGATGCAGTGCAGAATACTCCACCCAGTATCACTGCTTGCCCAATTTACCAGGATGATAGCAACTTAAATCAACTTAGTGATGCAGTGTCTCCTAAATCGCATTCATTTTTCTTCTAAAATTGCTTTGCCACAGACCAACTAGCTATTATTGTTACCGTAGCAACATAACAAATAACAGACAAACGTATCACCTTTAATGAGCATATGTTCACAGTATCTCTTAAGATGACAGTTTGAATCAAAGTTCCTGAGACACATTTAAACATTGTTTTACTGTGTTGTCTTCAACTCTTGAGCTACAGTTCGGTTTGCAAACAGAGTTTTAAATTCTGCTGACAGTTAAATCTCATTTGAAGATAGAATATATTTGAGGTGACTTCATCCAATTTCATTATTAAATGGGTTGTTATGTAATGCTCTCCCATAGTTCCTTATCTTGGTGGTAGCTGAACAAGATGTGCAATAGTAAAACTGATGATTTTCCAGTTTCATGTAGCATGTTCACTTCAAGTTGCATCACAAATAATTATTTGTATTGTTTTTGTTTTATTGTCTCAGGAACTGTGCAGCAGTTCAATTCAGATATGCAGCTGCTATACCGTCAAATCATTGTTTTACGTCAAACTAATGACAAGTTATATATACTTTTTTTTTTCAATCAGCAATTCAATACTCACAGTTTTATTGTTGGGTATCCCCTCACACCAAATTCTGAAGCCATACCTAGAAAAAGAAATTGTGCACGAGTTACCCAATTTTGCCTTTCTACAAACCAGCCCTAAAAAGCAACATACAAAAGAGCAGTTCATTTATAGGAACACAACAGCGCAACAACATTCCTGTTTACATTTTCACAAGAACTATTTTTAGCCTACATTTCCATCCATCACCTGTGCTTAATGTCGGTACATTATGGTTAAGAGCATGAGAGCATTTGTACAGTGATACGACCCCATTACCTGCATGTCCCTATGTGCTGGTTTATCACTCTACTGCACGTGTAAGGTGCACGTGACCGTCTAATTGGAAGCCTAATGGATGCTACGATAACATAAGTCCCAGTATGACTTCTGTGCATGCCTTGACTCTGTTATGTCTCCTTGCCTAAACCAGCATGTGTGACAAGGGCTACTGGCAATCATCAATGAACTGTTGTTTTTTTTTTCCTTTAAAAGTTTAAGTTAGAATTTAGAGTTTGCAGGATTCAGACATTTTTGTTCAAAGAGACAGGAAGCTGCAGCATTTGTGAGTTGAGCTGGCTTCCTGGTCTTTAGACAGCAACACAACCACTGTTCCACTGTGCCTCTATTAAAAGGGACTATATGTCGGATTGTGGCCAAAACTAGTACTGCATCAAAGTTCAAAACACTTAAAGGTCTTGTTCATCTTTTAGGACAATAAGCAAAATGCAAAATCCAAACATAAACAGAACTTGCAGACTGATAATACAATTTTAAACAGAAATTCTTACGATTCTTCAAGTTGATTCTTCATAATTATTGCTGTTTGTCATAATTATATTATTTGTAAGTGTAGAGCATTTTGGGTTATTTATTCTGCATTAAATGTGCTACATAATCAAATTGACTTGACTTAAGTCTTAACTTGTTATAGAAAGTCCTGGGTCACATAAGCCACAAGCTGTTTAGTGCGGCTAGACCTATAATCCTTTGTTTTGCCACTTAATAAAGCCCGCTTATCTCTGTTCTCTGGGAAAGACAATCCTGTAATCCCATCGTGAGCATACATTCCTTGCCTTCAACAAGACTCGCCTTACAAGTCTTAGGTTGCTTCTTAACAAAGCTGTGGTCAGAGGTTAAATAACAAATTAGGTGTAAAATGAACTTTGGGTATGTTAAACCATGATAACCAGTTGGTATGTTTGCTAAGAGCCAAACTATGCTAGCCTGTTGCATTCAGAACTCAGAACAGCTATTTTTAGCATTTTTATCGAAAAGGCCCACCATGCTAGTGATCAGGGCACAGAGGTAGCGTGAAGACATCACTATTTTTTAAATCAGCAGGCGGGCTTGTCAATGACAAACTTTAACGTGCTTCTGGCGATTAGAGCAGCAGATGCCAAAATAATAATAATAAAAAAGAAGACACCTGCTCATTTATGACCAGATTACCAACTGTCAGTAGGAGATTGAAATTGTAACAACCGAGGCATAGGTAAATATTTGACTTTTATCCATCTCATTTATTTGTCTAAATTCTCAAAGAAATTTTGTAACCGCAGTATGCTCAAGACAAAACAGTGCTTTCCCAGAATGCTCCACTAAGGCATCACTGCTTGCCCAATTTACCAGAGTTTTAAAACCTAGTATATAATGGCCTTGAATCATGTGAAATTCTGGCTGTGCCCCTCAAGTGTGAATGGCCAACTGCCTTGAAAGGAGTGCAAGTTATGTGTGCTGTTATGCATGTACCGAGAAAATAAAAAACAACATAAAAACACACACTTACCAGAGTAAGCAGTGGCGTCCATTTTCCCCACTCTGACGGGAGACCCCGAGCTCCTCAACTCTGCACCGACATCGTGCCAAATCGGCTCCAGTTTTTTGCAGTAGCCACACCAAGGTGCATAAAACTACAGCATAACAGACATGGTCACACATTACACACAGAAACTAAAAAATCAGAAAACATGCTTAACAGCCTATAAGACACGAGACCCTCAAATTTCAGCATCTTTCAGCCATCTAAAGCATTGAAAATGGCTTTTAGCATTAGGCCTACAATAATACATTTTTAAGTAACTCTCGTATTCACTGGACACAAAATCCATTTCCTCTATCAGAGGGGTATCTGATTTGTCTTGCATTTTAATGGCAAACTGAAAAGTCATGTCTTACATAACACCATCCATTCATAATTATTACTAAAGGCTACTTAGAGACGGGGTAATATAAAAATAATATTGTCTCTTAACGTCCTCATGCCAAAGAAAAACGTATTACTGTATCAGGTTTGAGCAAATATGAATGTTACTACAAAGTAAAATTACATCTGAAAGTGGAAAAATGTAGGTGGTACTTGGCTGTAGGTGGATGCTGTGGTGTATGTTTGTGTGTGTGTAGGCTCAAAGCCCTGCGTTTCTGCCATTGCAGTGCTATACTGTGCCTAACATCCTGTTGTCATGACGTAAGCAGGATGTGTTTAAGTCCCTGCTCTACTTACACCAACTACGAAAGGTGGCAAAGAACTGAGAACTCCACAATGCAGTAAAACTGACTTCAGGGGTTCAAGGGGTCAGCGTCTTCTCAGACAGTTTTCTGATATAGTCCATACGTTAACAAACCAAATGAACTTTTCGTTTTACCCTGTTTTACTACATTTATAGGACTTGAAACACATAGTCTACTGTCAGCAGGCTCAGGTAAGTACAGTTAAACTGCCAGCTCTTTTTACAACCACTAGTGTTTCTATAGTTTAAGTGGCCACCTTAACAACACATCGCTTCCACCTTAACTAAGCTGCCCCAACAGAAAACTAAAATTTGACAGGCTTAAAATTAGGTGATAAAATTTTAGGAACATGTATGACAACAGTTGCCTTCCTTGCATACCTGTTGGAATGGTTAAAAAATGAACACGATGCAAACAACTAATATGCGTAATCTTGGAGGGATATATTTTTCAACCATAACCTGGCCCGTACCTCCTGGGACAACTGCCACCTTAACATAACTAAGAAATTCCCTGCGGAAAACATCAGACTGCTTTGCACTCTCACCCATCTGCCCTGTTCCCAGACATGAACACAATGTTGAACCAACCATCATCTGTACAAAGTCTAACCCCACCCAGTGCCCCCCCAACCCCACCCCAACTCATCCTGCATGCATGACTTCTCTTTAACTAAAAACACAGCACAGAGCATCGCCTTCTGTTCCACTGGCCCGCAGCTTCCGCAAGGGATGAACTACAGAGAGCTGCTGACTGAAAATGCCCACGGGCAGTGTGTCTATTTGGCCTTAAACTTGATAGTCGTGTCAGGGTGTCAGTGTCTATGTATGTAGAGGAGATACTCACATCTACCAACCACACGTCATTCATGCGGTTGTCTTTAAACCTAGAAAGGAACCATACATGTTTAATCATGAAAACATCTCATTAACTGGCAAAAAAATGGCAGGGCAAAATGTGTTTCACTGCATATAAACTTCAGTGGTCAACTTTTATGCCAGTACAATCACAAGAGGCAAGGAGTAGCCAGATGACATCAGGCAAAGTCGTGAAAGATAGTTCAGTCATTTGACACTCCTATGAGTGATTACCTGAACTGTGTCAACACTGTTATAATGATCAGCAAGCATCACAAAACCAACATCAGGAAAAACTCAGCGATGCTATCTGCTTCCTCGACTCTAGGGCACACTTAATGCATTTCGCTACAATCTTTCAGACACACTTGCAGCAGGCTAGATTCTGTCTTCTAAGTATTTGCATCACTTATATTATTGCCTACTTCTGCTGTGACTGCTGCACTATCTGTGTGTAGTGGTAACCTACTAAAACACGGCTTTGATTGAATCTTTAGAGATGAACAAATCACTTACGAGTCATCGAGGTCCTCCACTAACGCTCCTACCAGCGAACTTAGAAAAACCGCTGTGAAAACAAAGGACAATATATTCCATAGTGATGAATGGCTGTCATTAAACGTAAAGAGCCAATATATCTGCATCTTGATTTGCTGCTACCCAAACAGCTTACGATGCATCATCAGCTTCCTTAGCAAGCCAGCGCCGAAGTCCTACATGGACATCATTTTCATTCATCATGTTTAGGAATACGCTCATTCAAACGATGCTGATAACAGTGTAAATACTGCCGCCAACGGAATTTCCAAGTACGCATAATAACTTACCTGCACAAACCAAACTGACTTTCACTTCAGCCATCTTTCCGAATGGAGAACATGAAACAGGAAATACACCAAGTAAACCCAAGGCATTTGCGCATGCGCACGCACCGCGCTGCATTTTATCGCGGAAGTATGTGTGGAAGTGTGCGGCCATAGCAAGTGATGGATAGGACCGGTGAAGAAAAATAACTTGGCGCTTAAATCAGAATTAACGTTTTCTTCATGCTTATGTTGTAAGAAGTGACATTACCCAGGCTTATGCTTGGCAGAGTTGTGGTCCTTTGGAATGGGAAGGAAATACACCCTGCAACAGAATAAGTCCTATCTTTTATTATACAATCACTGGTGGTCAGACCTAGGCTATACTTTAGGCTGTTTAAATTACTAGGACCAATCACAGCCGTAGAGACTGCTTAGTGATTCCTGGAAATAATCTATAGATAGCTATCCTTCTTTATCCTCATTGCAGTCATCACTGCAAAAAAAGTAGTAGCCTAGCAGTTAAAGTAGTAATAGGCTAGTAGTCATACATATTATGTTTTAATTTTTTGTAACTGTGTCACACACACAGTAGCCATCCCCAAACTACATTCTACACACTTTACTCCACCTTCCCCATGCAGTTTTAGACAATGGTTTTCACTGCATGTCCTACTCTACCCAGTATGTCTATGCATGTGACAATAAACCATCCCTGTATCCTTGTATGTTTAACTGAGCCAGTGTGTCAGGTTATGTATAAATAGTCATCACTACTTTATTGCATGTATCAGAATGCCCTTCGACTTTTTTATGACTTTATCAAAAGAAAAGGTAGGGCATAGGCTATATCAAAAATCTGTAAAGTCTGATTTGTCATATAATTTTCAAAATTTCTTTGCCCATTTTCCTTAAAGGGCACCTCAAATTTCTTACAAGTTATTAGCGCAGAGTAGCATTCATTTTTATGTAATGTTTTATTTTTACTGTTTGTAATCTTTACTGTTTTGAATACATTTAGGCCTGTGGCTTAAAAATTCTTTGGTTGGATATAGCCAGATACGATGTTGTGCCTGCAGAGGGCAGTGGTGTATTGGTTTAGATCGAGCAAAGATTTTTTTAATGGCTTTGAGTTTAGCATTCTGAGTTTGAACTGTGACTAAGCAAACAAGCAAACAAACAAACACACAAATAAATAAATAAATAAATAAATGAATGAATGAATGAATGAATGAATGAATAAACGAATGAATGAATGAATGAATGAATTTGAAATTGATAACAGCACCCTAGAACATGAAGATTGCAGCATAAAATAGGCTTCATGTCAAGTAAAGCTTTAATAGGCCATAAAAACAATTTTAGCCTGGGCACTTCAAACCATTCAAACTTATAAGCATAATAGCCCACCATGCTTACCCAATAATAAAAATAAAAACATAGGAAGACAATGTCTAAAATAGCAATTTCTTGAAACACCATTCAGAACCTTACATCATTGTAATTTCACAACATGAATAGGCACTCTCGAACAGCACGCCAGAATCATTCTCTGGTTAACTGTATATCCGGCCATTTTTACAACTTAAAAACAAAACATTTTCTTTATACATTAAATAAAACAGGTATGGAAACACTCAATCCAGTAATTCTCTTGAATTAAGTTATCCCATGGCCTTCTACTTCGATTCATTGTCTCATCAGCGCCCCCTACAGGTAAATTAGGACCTGCATGAGCTGTGATACTCAAGGACCCAGAATAGCCACATAAGTAATAGGCTGGTACAAAATCAAGCTATCTGACACAGACACTCCTGCTTATGACTTTCACTCAAGTTTAAATCCTTCCTGCCTGCTGGCATTCAGATGCCATCCATAGGCTACTGTTAAAAATGCATACTCCATCTTTATCCACATACTAATTTAAAAAAAGAAACCTTGCTCGTTTACACTTCAGTGCAGATCATTGCTTTGCTATGCGTTCCATCTTTTCATCCAGTTGATATAAACAAAGAAAAGGAAGAGGAAAAAATGTTAAAAAGACACATTCAAGTGTGCACACATCTGCATGCACACGCACACAAGCATGCGATGTACTCGCACACACACACACACACACACACACACACACACACACACACACACACACACACACACACACACACACACACACACACACACACACACACACACACACGCACGCACACACACACTACAACAAATCCGTCTAAGAAAGAGCAATGCTTTCCCACAGTCAAGAGAGGGGGAGCATGACTGTGTTACTAAAGAGTCAGTAGGAGTACTCTGCCAATGTGCAGGCTGTCTGTTGACCTTCCCACAACAAAATCACAATATCACCACAACTGCACACAGCACTATTTGACAAATATTTTCAGCATGCTATTGTACTGCTGCACAATTTGTGCTGAGAATATGTGAAGAATGATATGTGAAATAACATCCCGCCTAACAAAATATGACTGCAGCAATGCCTGAATGCTGTCAGAAAAAAGTATTTAATGTCTCTGAAAAGTATGTCATGTTCATTTCAGAAATGAATCAATTGTTGGAATTCACATTCAGTGAATACCTTTCACACAAAGTTATACATTTTAACCTGAGGGTGATCTACTGCTGTGGCATATTGCCATTACTTGATATAATTTTCTTGACACATGTTCTGGGGTGGCAGCAGTTACTGGTCACTCTGATACTGCATTTGTGCATCTGTTTAGGACTCTAAAGTAACTGGATTATTTAGCAACTCAATCATTTCTCTGTGATAAAAAGTATATGCAAGCAGAAGAGATACACACATATCCTCACAGTTATATGCTATGAAAATGTTTAATAGATATACAAACACACAGCCACTCCAGGTTGAACTATTAAACACGGTGCTTTAACAATGACTTGAGGGTGTCATTTAACCATTTTAAAGCAACACTTTGTAACCTTTTTCGCCACTATTTGAGGTGTCTTTTTTGTCAGAGAATTAATTTTGGTATCATCTCCACATTAATTTGGATGGCACATAGCCAAATGATGGGCCATGTGTTTTCCCACCTGCCATCAAGAATATAATTCTCGGGGAGTAATTCTGAATAGAGTGAAGAAAAACATCACAAAATAAGAGGCAAAGCTTTACAGCATGACATACTGTAATCAAACACCAGTGATCATCGTCTACCGATGGCAATAAGCCACTTTAAAATGTTTTGCCTGAACCTTTGCCTGAAAGGCTTTGCCTCTTTGGTGTAAAAACGTGTGGACCAGCAACATTGCATAGAGTTGCCTTAAAATGGCATCAAAAAATGGGGGAAACATTGCAGTGCGTGCTGCTTAATGGTAATCATTAAAAAAACAAAACAAAAAAAAAAACAGTAGGCTACTCGAGAAGTAGCCTACAGAGTAGGAAAGTTTGCTATCTTCCAACAAAAAAAACATATTTTTACACTTTTTACCAACGGACACCCCCTCTGGCACAGGGCATTTATCACCCGAAATAAATATCTATTTCAATGCTACAAGAGTTAGAAATGCAAACAGGGCAGTTTAAGGCAGGCTCGTTAATTCATCACAGGTCACTTGTCGTAGTCCATGTCTGTTTCAGTCTTTTAACAGTTCCTAAGACTCCTAAGACAAATCCAGCCCTTGGATATCCAAGATTGATGGGTATTTCATACACTACTATTTAATACAATATAAAGATAGAACCCCCCAACAACCTCTCAGCTTAGTAGCTATGAGTTGAGATTTTCATTTGAGATAGGTTGTGATCGTCCATCACCCTGATCGTTCATCACCCTCCATCCATACTTGAGAACAGTGACTTGATCAACACCTCCTCTTCCATTTAACCTATAATAAACCACTCAACAGCAGCAAGAATAACTCCACTTAGGCACATCTGTGAGTTTTCCTTTGCTCATTGTTAGACCTTTGGAGCCGTGCCAAAGAGGTCAAGAAACTCAAAAGATCGTCTTGACAATCCAAGCTTGATGAATCAAAATCAGCAAGAACACCATTGAGGGGTGCTTGCTTTGCTAACATCTGTGCCATGAAATAGTTCTTCCAGTCTGAATTTGTGCAGTGTTGAGCAGCATCTCACTCCAGGATGTCCGTCTCAAAAGGCACCAGGTGGTAGTAGGATAGGTTGGTCACATATGCCTCAGGCTCGTCGTCACTGAGTAGTTCAGGCTCCGGAGGAAGGCACTCCCTGATGTCGTCATCATACCTAGACACAGGAGAAGAAAACCGCATTGTCACTCAGGTCGATATGAAGTAGAGGAGGAAGATGGCAGGCAAGTCACCTGTGTCTATAGCCTTCCAATAACTGTTTGTTTTTATCTGAGGCAGAGGCATTGTTAGAATGTTGAGATATTACACACACACACACACACACACACACACACACACACACACACACACACACACACAGAAGCAACCACTAATAACATACTGTGATCTCAACAGACACCTGAAACTGCAATTGACATTGGAATGGTGTTTGCTATTTTTAGGCTATAATTCCTAGGTTTGTTCAGTTAAAAAAACACTTTTGTTATCTGTGATTGATCTGGGGTTATTACAAAAACATCCGTGACCAATGTCCAGGTCTAACAATGTCCCAATCTGCGAAATATTAGGGTGAAAATGTAAAACCTTTGAATCCAAATATTACCTCACAATCTCATGTTCTATAAAAACCAACAGCAAGCTGACAAGGTGACCTTTGATGTTTGTTTGAAGGCGTTGGCCAAGAAAAAAACATGTTTCATATTTCAAAAAAACAAAACATATTCAATCACAAAGTGGGGTAACGGTCATGGGTTCAGGTTATTAATGAATACTGCAAGCTCTGGGTTGGCTTCCTTAACTTCCTACTCACACCCAGGAAAGGAAATGCCTCTGTGCAACTTCCTGTCCAGGGGAAATCATTCACATTCAAGGAACATGCACACAAAGAGGCATGCAGTGTTTCACATTATCACTTACACTGTAAAAAATAAAAGATAGTAGCCTGGTCATAGCAGCTCCTCGTACTACATTACATTTCATACAGAGGGTTTGGCTGTGCTGTACTGAGAATAACGTTTGCTTCCCGGAGGTGTAGTGTGAAGTTTAAAACGATTGGATCTGCCTTAACATAATCACTAATGATCTGGTTGTGATGTATCCAATTAGCCTGGCTATAACCCTGCCTACACACTACAATTTAAATGTAGCTTACAAAGTCAATGTCATCACTCACAAATTCTCTCTCTGTCCAGTAAAAATACGACCGGAGTCAACCATGTGAATGGAAGCAAACCCAGACTACCACAGCGAGATCATAATTGAGCGGAAGTGCCAAGGCAGGCTTTTAGCCAGGCTAGACAGATAGAACCGACTTTAAAGAATTAAGTGCATGCTGCATGGATCTTTTTAATGTTTAACTTAACAAGGGCATGCACATCGTAAATATGTAACATTTTATAGTTTATCAAACAGGAATGATTCAAAATCCATATAGCCTACAGTACAGAAAACACCCACAAATGCTCAGCTGAGTCTGTCGAGGACGGTCTCTCCTTCTCCTGGGGTATGCTTTCATCAAACACAATGGTCTCTGTATTGGCTAAACAGAAGCCGTTGGATCTCATGATCTCTGTAAAAGACGCAAAAGAGTTTGAATCAGTAGATGTATAGCATTACAATGTATGCCTGCTAGCATAGCTGAAATCAACAGTGTTTGAATACAGAAAGTGAAGCTCTTTAGACAAACGTACAGTCACACATATCGTGTAGAACGTGCTGCTTAGAACAAACCTAAAAATACTTTAAAATCTTGAAAAACATATCTAGGCTATGTGCTACATGTATCTTTCAATGTTGATTTAACTTGTACTTTTTAACTAACATATGCAATGTTCATCATACTTGGAAAAAATGTAAAAGAAAAACAGTGCAGTGCTCAAACCAAGATCCAAAAGCACATCGCCTCAATTTTTAAAACTGGTTGTAAGCATCACTGTTATGGCTGGTGTTCTGTCGAGTTCAGCTGCTTAATTAAAGGAACTTCCATCGTTATTTTTATTCATATTTCTGTGTCGCCACTAGGGTTGAATGCATTGTGTGTCATTTCTGTGAAAAATTATGTCGTAGATCTCTTGTTTGACGCTGTTTTCTGTAAGCTATAACAGGTCTAGTGGTTGAACGACTGGCTTTTCCGGTGTGCCTCGTGAATATCCATGACGTGTCAATAAGGCAATTCTGATTGGGCAAATTCGCTGTCTTTTGCTCACCTAGCTTCTGTCCACCAATCCTTTGGGATGTGGGCTTGGCATACATGGCTCTGGGCGGGGCTTACGACCTAGTGACGTAGATAGGTTTAGCATGCTCTGATCCGCTCGTTTTGGTTAGCTCGACCCTTCAATGACCAGTAAAACCATGAGGGTCGAATTTCACGTCTTGGAATGCTGCGTGCATATACTGCTTGTTGTGACCCACCACATTGTAAATAGAGCTACTAAAAGTGTTTTTTGACGGAAGCACCCCTTTAAGAGGAGCTACCCGTAGTCAAATTAGAACACTGTGAAAATAGGAGTTTTTTTTACATGGGACACTATGGCTCGCTTCTGCACTGAGCTTCGAGATTTTTGGTTTGGTTTTTGACTCACCAGAAATCTTGACTGGACTTTGGAAGCAGGGCTGGATCTTGTGCACATTATCATTCCTCAGAATCTGGTCAAGTGGTGAACGCTCAAAGAACGTTAGCATCACCTCTGATCTAGAATACTAAAGAGGAAGACAGTGGGTGAGTTTCCCTTCAACACTTCATCAACATTCCACAAGTTGTTGTTGAGCCTGACAAATATATATATATTTTACAGAAGTTGTCAAGACCCATTTTTTCTGACAATAACCAATAAAAAGGGGTTGTTTCTGAATTCCCTAAAGAGATGAATGATTTCTATGTAGTAACATGTAGTAACATAACTGTAACATTACTCAGTACATAACAGTAACATTTACTCAGTACATAATAGTCTAAACTAAAAACAATTCTTAAACTATGTAAGAATCTTTTGGAAATGAAACACCATTTAATTCTTTGAGTCATCTCTCAAGTACAGTTTCAAGTACAAGTGAAGGGTCATGCACAATGCATTGCATATACCTTCCAAGGCAAGTTGATTGCATTTTTCAGTAACTTCTCCACTTCATTTAGCTTCACTTCAATATCAATTGTTTCCTTAATCTTCACAAGTCCTAGATGACAAAAAAGAGCAGAGCAATATAAGCACATAGGTATACATGTTTCAGTAATATACAGCAGTAAAAGAGAGCCTTAATGACCTTTTCCACACAGCATAGGGTCTTATCAAGGCCCAGAGCTTAAGTAACCAGACAACAAACTGAATTAAACCCAGGAAGGAACAACTGCTGGCCAACAGCTCAATAGTGCTAACCTTTCCCTTCACAATACCCATTTACATTGGCAAAGAATAAAAAAAAAAACTCAACACAATCATTAACATTATTTCTTTTTACAGTGAATTTTACAGTGAATTAAAAAACAAAAACAAAAAATATTTTACAGGGTTAGGGTACACAAAATGTGTGGAATTTTCTGATTTGAGCAAAACTGGTGTTGGGACTAAGCTTTTTTGACACTGTAAAGGGGACCACCTTGTAACCCAAAATGTGTAACAGTGATGCCAATTTTCATCTTATAAAAAAATGTGTGTTAAAAATCCAAAGTTGTGTATATATTTTAATTTTATAATATTGCAACAGACTCTATTGTCAGTTGACAGGCTTCTGTGGTTTAAAAAACTATTGTCCTCAGATTAGTTCTGGCTAACAGTCAGCGCTAAGTGTCCAGGCTGAAGCTATGAGTTCACCAATCCCTGCGGTCATGCTGAAGATGACAGTCATGAAGGCCATGACGATAACAATGACGACGATACAGGGCAACCAGGCCACAGAGCCTTCTCAGCCACACAAAGAAACCTCAGACACGGCAGTAGGAGCTGGGTCAGAGAATGTAATTGGTGGTGTTGACTCAATATCTCTCTTCTAGTGTGCCATAATGGTGACATCATGTATGGCTGGAGATATGCGCAGTCATTAAATCTTAAAAAGTAATACTCCACGTCCACCTAGCTGCTTCCACAGTCTCAACCATTGACTGTATACAGTCTCTGGTCGCAACAAACACCAACGTTCTAAAGTTCGTGGCACCTGTCAGGTGGCAGTCTTTAGAATGTTCAGTGAACCAAAGATTCTAGAATCCTTACAGTACAGTACATTCTAGACTCTAGATTTTAGATCCGCACTGGTCCACACAGCTGTTGGTGCTAGAATTTGTTGCCATTTGTGCAAACACCTTTAGGAAGCACTTCAGCAATAGATAAAGATAAGATCTCCTCTAAAAATATCACACTAATTAGTGATGTTCTGGATTATGCTGCTGTGGTATATGCCAAGGTAATCAGACATGTATTTTTGTCTCAACTTTGTTCGCAGCTATCTGGCAGACATCAGATGTTAATCAGTTCAGTCATGTTGGTGTATACACATAACTGAACAGGATGTCTGCCGGTGGTCAGACAATAACAAGAGAAGCGGTAGTTAGGCCAGAAACACAACCCTTGCCGATTACATAACAGCAAGATAGACCACTGGCACCTCTACATATTGCTTGAGCTGGATTTATGATTTATAGCGCAACTCTTCTCTGAATGACACCACCAACAGCTGCATCCCAATCAGAACTTCCTGAAGGAAGGAAGGAAAACATTCAGCAGATTTAGAGAGAGAGAGCAATGTTTTGAAAGTAGTCTCATCTGCAAAGAGCTATCCCCATTAATCCATGTACTCTCATTAATCTAATTCCCATATACACAAACCAGAGCAGTGCAGTGTGTACACTTTACACCCAATCTGAGTGTCAGCACCAATGTTGTTGTGAGCAGAACAGTCCTGAAATGGAATCCAATCGGCCCTTGGATGACAGAGTGCAAGCCAACAAGAGGCTAAAAACAGTGGATGCCAGTGCTGCTGTCCTAACACTACAAGATGGATTGTGTTAGGAATAATGTTCAGCAATGAGCTCATTATCATGCAATAGGCCCTGACAGAGTGATACAGGATCCCTACATGAAGCTTTAAGGAACAGCCAGAGGTGGACATGCCAGCCTAAGAAAGTAAAAGTCCTGCCATGGATTTTTTTCTATCTGTGATCTTAACACAGATGATTTTACTTATTAACTCATCTACCTCTCTGATGAATTGTGCTAATCAGGATCAGCTGCCTGGTTCGGTGAATTTGCTGGAACAAATACGTGGCAGAACTTTTACTTTCTGAACCTGAAATGTCTGCCTCTGGGAACAGCCTAATTAAGGTGACCGAATTAGCATCAGAATGCACGGTGAAAAAGTGAAAGTTTTTAATCTCAGTCTGTCTGTTCAGAGAGGTATCACAAATGCGTCCTACTTTCAGGATGGAGGCACATAAAGCGCACACTCTCAGAAATAATGTGACAGTAGGGGTACAAATCTGTATCTTAAGGTACAATCAGCATTAATGTATCCCCAAAGGCTAATATTTGGACATTAAGGTACTGACGTGTACCTCTTCAGCTCTGGAGAAGGTACAAACTAGTTGTAAAACAGTGGTTAAATGGTACAATTGTGTGCTTTTGAGGGTACTGCCGGTGTGACAAGCGTTGTACCCCTGAAAGTACAATTCTGTACCTTCTTTTTTGAGGCTGCACAAATTAATGAATAGGAAAGGCACTTGTGAGGTTGACTAAGCAACTGCACAGATGACTAAAAAATAGAGCCCTCAGTTTGCACAGTGCAGACAAATAGGAACCAAAGGTCTAAATGTACCTTACCTTTTTTAAAGATACGTCATAACAAGTAGTGAGCTTGGTTTGAGGGGATTTCATTGTTGTGAGGCCTTGCAGTACAGCCATTATTTATGCTCAAAAAAAGCATTAATATGCCCTCGACTTCCATCCCGAAAACAACCAGAAAACAATATTTGCTGTCTGTAACATCATATATTTTAGAACAGGAAAGTAGGTTTAAGTGAAAATTGTAGTCCCATAATATGAACTCAAAGAGATGCAGTTCAAATACATACTTCTTTCTTTCCAGTCACTTATTTTCACATATTTGCCGGTTTAAAGGCATTGTAATTCATAGTGAATAATACTGTAATAATAGAGTATAACATAATGTGTTTAACAGGAAAATATGTGGAAATTGGTACATTTAAGGGAACGTAGGCCTATATGAACACAAACAAAAAGAATTTATATGTAATAGTAGGCATATCTTAACACAATGTAAAACTGTATAATTTTTTTTTCATATAATTCGACTGAAAAACCCAAGCATGACCATAATTCCATCATCGTTTCATTTAAAAACACTGTTATATAAATAACGTGCCGTGGATGTAAACACACTTCTTTAGAGAACTTTAAACCATGAACAGGAACACGACTGCACAAAGAGGGAACTTTAAATGCTTTCTCATGGACACTCTTGCTGTAATCATCTGTATTAACGGTCACTGATGACTCCACAGATGAGACCTGACTGTGTGAGTGTGATCTAAAACCACACTGTGCAATGCCAAAATATAACAGAACTTCTATAATTTAGAGGAATACTCACTGTTCTTTTTTCTATGTTGTAAATAATACAGGTTGACATGAAGAAGAGTGTAAGTATTGTTATTTCTCATAGGGTGTGTGTAGAATGGCCCGCAGGGCGCCACTAACTGGGGGTAGATCAGGATGACTCGGGGGGGCTCAGAGCTTCACAGGGGCCCACAGACTACTATGATATGGTTGGGGTGGGGGCCCAAAATTATTCCACAATTTCTAGTGGCGCCCCTGATGGATACAATGGCAGAGCCTATTCTAGAGTCTATTGGGGCTCCACACACAAAAAAACCCTGTATTGCCACTACTGTATAATTTTATCAGGTTTGTCAGCCCTTGGGGCCATGTAGTGGCCTGGGGGGGCCAAGCAGGTGCATGTGCTACCTTTTGAGAAGCTACGCCTGTGACATTGGACAGCCATGGCCTACTGCTTAGGGCCCAGACTTGTGACCGAAGGGTGGCCAGTGTGAGGAGTGTGGGTTTATGGGTGAAGTGGTTGAATATGGCTCTCCAATGTCCACATCCATGGCTGAGGTGTCCTATGAAGAAGGAGCTTTTACTGCACCCCAAACGCCATAGTAGCAGGTTGCCCACTACTCTGAGTTAGTGTGTGCTTAGCAGAGCTGCTAAGGAACAACACCAGAAGGGATGCATGCTAGCCTGGTAAACCCACCTGTGATTGTGGTGGCTGGCTGTGGTTTCATTGACATGGTTGTCTTAGGAACCATCTTGCCTGACCAATCAGCGAACAGAGGCAGTTACGACCAGACGTAATGATTGGGTAAAGGCAGATCGAACCGTTTTAAACTGCAGCAGAGTCTACACCTCCAGGAAGCAATTGTTTGCTGATTGGTCAGGCAAGATAAGACAACCAATGAAACCACAGCAAGACCCTCTATATGAAATGAAGTGAAGTATGAGGGACTGGTTTAGCAGGCTAGATAAATATAGGATCTGTCCTGCTCTGTGTGTCTACCACTCACTGCTGATGACATCAGCCCAAAAAGTGTTGTGGGTTTGGCCCTGTTGCCTAGCGAGGCCCACTGCAGGCAAAATAGCAGCCATGTCCTGAGAATGGTACGAGGAACCCTTGTACTCTTGTACTCTGTGAAAAGTGAAGCATAGAACCAACTTTTTAAAAAATCAAGGCAATGTGTTGCATGGATCTTTTTACGTTTGTTAAACTTGCACCAATTCAACAACCATTAACAATGCCATCCCACTGAAATAGTCCATGTTTAAAAGATCCATGCAGCACATTGGTTTATTTCTTAAGCATGTTTTATGCTTCACTTTTCACAGCAGTGGAGCTTAAGCAGTCACTTCTTTAAAAAATGTTAATCTGTGTGAGGATTACATGAATGTAAATGAATCACTGATTTGTGCAAAGGCAATTAATGAAAAGTGTGCAGGTGATTTAATATGTAGACCCTGCACGTCAAGCACTGACATGCTCCCACTTTACAGGTTTATCCTGCACGCACACACACACTCACACACACACACACACACACACACACACACACACACACACACACACACACACACACACACAACTTTGTGCATGAACAATGATAGATGTGGGTTTTCAAAGAATGACAGTACACCAAATAAAGGAAGGCAGCCATGACACCATGTGACAGTGAGCCATTTCCCTTATTTTCCTAAAATAGCAGGCCCCTAAGTGTCCCACGAGCTAGACGTGTTAAGCACATTGACTAGAAGCCCTTAAAAGCCTTAAAAGTTTCGGGCTCCGTTTCCAAACTAAACATGGACTGTCAGGCACAAGAGCAGAGGTGCCACTACAACTTTAACTGATGATAAGTCCATTAGCAGTGTTGAGTGACCTGACTTCAGACGTTACAATTGCACACGGACTATTTGTTCCAGCCATTCACTAAATCAATTACTTACAGATATCACCTGGTTCTGTCTGTGGCACATGTGCACTTAAAAGAGATGATGTCACTATTTAACTGATTTAGTGAATGGCTGGAACAAATAGCGGGCCGGTGAATTCTGAAACCAGTTTCCCAGTACCGCCCATTAGGATAGCCACGCATCCAGAGTTTTCATCACATGAATGACAGAATGTGTGAGTCAGGATGCTGCCCATCAGCCTGTTTAATCAGCTTCCTGAAAGCAAGTGGGATGGGTTAGGAACAGACAGACTGTTTTCAGTCTGAGGTACGCATGCCTCTAACAGTCATGAGAAATTACAGATCAAAGTTGACTCTGATTTTTCACAATCTAATTATAACCCGACACTATTTCTTTGTTCCCAAGTTGCTAAAAGAGAATTTAACAGACAGACATGTGGATGGGGTAATAGGCCTATACCAGGAACATTGCCAGTATCACATTTATTTTACAAGTGGGCTGTGTTAAGCCATTGCTATATTCCTTGCTATTAAAAGATTTCATCATAAATTTGTTTTTGTTAGTTTGCAAACATGTGTGGACCCCACCCAAATGATTTTGAGAGATATGTGTCAGTGTCAGTGTGGTAACGGAGACTGGCATTTACTCATCCTAGAGTAGAGTAGAGTAGAGTAGAGTAGAGTAACTTTATTAATCCCGAAGGAAATTAAGGTGTCTTGTAGCATACACATAATCCTGTGTCTAAAAGTTCTGTCTGCATCACATAATGACTGGTCCACTTCTTGTGCCCACTGAATAATCTGAATAAAACATGCCAGACGGACTGCTCATTTATGCCGTCAGTGCTGTTACTGCTGTGGATACAATTTTAGGGGGGAAAGGTTTCCCCACGTAGTTTGTAGTTCTGATGGGTGGTGTTGTTTAAGCATCCTTAGGGAATGGACAGCTGGCAGGTCATCAGGAGATATTAGATGAATAGTAGTACCTGAGAGTACTTTTACTATAGGTGCAATTAGTCAACTGGCAACAGTCTATTCAATTCCTACAAGCTTTAGTATATATTATGTAGGTTGCCCCCAAAACCAACAGATGAGATGGTTTAAATCCATGTGTCATTAAACTCCAAAGAGAACATTTCACAGAAGAAATATAGATCCTGACAATGGAATCTACCACTTTGCCGTGTGCCAGATAGGCATTCGAATAATTTGGACAAACATTCTCAACGTCTCAGTATTCACACTAGTTTGAAGAAGTTTAAAGCAGAAGGTTAACCGCTTGCTGAAGTTCAACACACCTACCTTCTATTAGTGGTGACTTCGACAGTGTTCGTCTGTCCTCTGGAAAGCATTCCAGAAGCCTTTTTAAAAGTCTTCCAAAATCTGAGTAACTTCTGTGCAAGTACAAAATGTTTCTGTCTGACCATTCAGTCCTAATTTCAAAGAATTCCTCTTCCTCGCCTTTCTGGCTTATAATAAGTCTCCGAATTCCGTTAACCCAACAATCTTTCACAAACATGTTGACCAAAGACGTGCCCTCGAATATCGCCGAAGCCATTCCTCAGCTGTCAATCCCACATTGTGTGACTGTCTGGCAGACTCTTGTCAAAGTGAATCATCAGAACCAATGCCACAATCAGCAAGGCGCGGTCCAGTCTTCGTTGTCGATTTAAGTCGATTCCAGTTGTGAGTAACAAAACAGAAGTTCCACCTATGAGAAAGATTTCATCATACGTTTAAAGGACAAACTCTGCTTTAAAGTCAACATGGTCCCGAGATACCAAACGTCACTATACTGGGAAACAACCTTTGACCAAGAAGCCTATATATCGCTGTAAATTCCCTCAAAATAAACATTATTCCAATAGCGTAGGCTATTCATCTTTGGTTCTCCAGCGCGAAAAATAGTGTCAGAACAACAACAATTGGCACAAGTTAACTCGTCTGGATTTCGTTTGATCTTTCAAAAACAAATCTCTCCATGTCCTGACGGACATTCTTGCAGCCGCCGTATCCTGATGTGCGTTGTGTTGGTCACACTGAATGAGACAAGTTTACGGCTTCCTTTGCAGGAGTCAACATTTTCCCCTCCCTCTCTTGCTTCCTCGTCTCTCCCAGTTGACTCTCGTTGACGCTATGCGCGGAATGCTACTCCCTGCGTTACTGAACTGTCTAGTGCGAAAACTTAACCCGGACTGTGAAGTGCGCACATTAGGTATTTGATTGCCCTGCTCGACATTTTACAACAATCTTCAACACGATCTAAACAGTTGTCTTCTTCTAGACTCAAGAATCATAACCACTGGTTGCTCATCAATGCTCGTACACTGCCCATCACTTGTGAAGAAGGCCCACACCAGCTAACGGTAAATCTGGCCCAGCTGTTATCCTCACAAGATAAAAGTTAGGCAGCCATATTAGGATTTGTATGTATTATTTTACTTATTTCCCTTAATTTATACACAACTATTAGCTAATACGCACACATCTTTACTTTACACATACAGCTATTCTGACAGATTTCTTACCTCATGATCTCACATCACACATCAGTGAGCTACAGGCCTACTCACCTAACTGTTATTACAGTAGTGAGAAATTGGTTTATCATGGTGATAATGAGGCAGAGTAGTCACCTAAATTTAAGCCAAAACTAAGTAATTACACTTTAATTGAAAGTTTATAACAATTTCTTGTTTATGTGTTTGTTTTTGGAGGGTTATGTGTGTTGTTTTTCTTTAAACGTGCCTCACTGTGGTACACCATTATCTTTCCTGTAGCCAATAAGCAGTCAGGGGACTCTGAAAATTGATTTTAAGTTTGAGTTTATGGTATGTGCCACACACCAAGTGACAAACAACACTAAAAACACCACACAAAAACACTTGACTGAATTTTAAAATATGACAATAAAAAACATTTAACCATATGTTAAAGACATATAACAATAACTTGCATAGGTTAGTAATAGAAACAATTAAATCTACTTCACTCCAAAACAACAAGAGGCTGGAGAGGGGACTGATTGGTTTACAATCTCTTATTATTCCCATCATGACAATCCAAAGTGATTCCCTGCAACACCCCCTGACATCCCAGTTCCAGTAAAGACAATAAAACACAGAAATGCCACTCAATGTCCTCCCGGAAATATGAAACACAGACACAGCAATCTGTTCATTACAAAACGCTTGGTAATAACATCTAAAAATAGTTTGGTGCATCCGAGTATTAAGTTAATTGTCAGTAATCATCTCTTTTTATCATTATCTTACTTTTCAGACCAAGGAAACGTGGCTTATCATGCCATTTAAACAGGAATGGGGTGATTATTGCATGCTAATGGGTTGGACATTAAAGTTGGGAGGTAATCTATATTGCAATCTATAAGCATCTGTGCAGCAATAACATTCAATGATTTTCCAATATCCTGTCTGGCACCACACATAAATCGTATTGCACTTATGTGATGTACTATGCACTAGGCTACGACTACTACTACTACTACTACCAGGGGTGTCATGACGGTTGGTTGGGTGGGTTGAGTGATTTTAAGGGGTCAGCATTTACAAGGGGTGCTTTGAGGACACTATTATCGTTGTTGTTGTTGTTATTATTATTATTATTATTAATAATATTATTATTAAAGAAATAAAATTGTATTTTTTCTTAGGGCTCAACATGTCTACTGGCAGCCATGACTACTGCTCATTCCCTATAGCCAAGAAGCTGTGTCATGACATTGTACTTTGAATCCATAAAAACAAACAGAGAGGCCATAAAATAAGAAGCGGATGAAAGACTGCAACAGCAGACCCCGAGCAGACAAAAGGTTTGAGGCATATGTTGGGAGAAAAGAGGAAACAAAGAACATCTGCGGCCATCTTTGTTTTTCTCCTCGTCCTTCAGAGCTGGGTGAGAGTGGGCCTCCAGCCGTCACACCCAGTGCCATAGCTGGATAGCATGGGTCTAGGGGCCCAGCATTGACAGGGGAACCTTCGAGGACACTATTAACATTGTTATTTACGGGTGTGGGGTGGAGGCAAAACTGTGTTCTTTCTATGGGGCCCAACATGTGTAGCTGCACCTCCACCCCCAGCAGCGCCCTTCCAGCACAGCTGCAGGATGAAGAGCCATAGCAGAAGAGCAGCCATAACTCAGGGGCCATCCACTCTTACACCAGAACCACCTGGTAGGCAGTGTGAGAAAAACGAGGTTGGGAGGGTCAAGGGGAGGACACAAACAAACACGAAGCTGTTCAACTTTTTCTGTTTGAAATTGGCCGTGTTCGCCTCAGTGGAGCATCTGCTCAGCTTAATGCTTTATGTGCTAATGCCTTTACACTGTTTCCCGCCGAGCTGAAGGGGATAAGGCATGAGCTTGAGACCTGTTGGGCATGGTAATCTGTGCCACTGCTACATGGTGGGGTAAACTGCACATCCAACTTTTAAAGACTGGGTAAAATCAAAATAATCACCTCTCAGTTCCTTACACCAAATAAATATTTTTTTCTAATCACCTTGTCCTTTTTGAGTAAATGGGAACATTGCTGCAAGAAAGGAACAGTCTTAATAGTGGTGAAAAATGCTATATTAACTTAAAAAAGATTAATAATGTCAATTAAACACTTTCCTTGAAGCACATTTTTAGACATGTGCATTGCCTACTTTTTAATCTAGCTTTTGATCATGGTGGACAAGATAAAACAGTTACAGATTGGAAAGTATCTCACATATCAAACACTCCTCATGAGAAAGTAATTGGGATGGTTTTCCTTGTGGGCACAAGAGATTGTTGCAAGGCAAGACCCAACTTGACTTAATGTGCGCATTGACATTTGATGAACCGTGAAATGTCAGACAAGTTTCTACAGATAATTAATGCTCATTAGCCTTTGAGGGAGTTAGTTTTTGAACAAAAAGAAAATGCTACAGTCAAAGACCATAACAATGTAGGATTTTAATTTTGTAAATTATATTCTATAGACCCCAACATTCTTTAGAACTTTCATCCTCCCAACGTTCTCTTCACACTGCTGTAGTACAGCACGCACAGCTGTAAGTTGTGTGCTGGTGTACATTCTAGTCACTGCTCTCCATTTTACTGGTGTACAGTGTGACCAGTCTTAGCCACACAAGGGACACAAAGACTCTCAAATAGCTTACAAATTATTCAGTAGTCAGTTGCTTCCTTAGTTTTATAACAAATCATATTATCGTGTCAACACTTTTTTTATATTACCAGATCAAACTCATTTAATTGACTGCTCTGCAGTTCATACACCCAACTCTATTTTACTTTTCTATTCATTATAACAGGCTGTGCAATATGTTTTTTTTAATCTTTTTTTATTTCCTTGTCACTGGGTGGAATCACCTTCCTTTTACTGTACTACTATGCAATAACACTAAAGGTATTCTATTCCACTCTATTCTATTCTATTCTATTCCATTCTACTCTTTCTATATTAAGTTTCAGGACAGGACAAGAAGGGGCTTTGTGAGTGACAGGTATGAGGTCATGGAGGCAGTTGAATTATTTACCAGTGAAATGGCTGTGCTGAGAGCAATAATGTCCCTTTACGCAGCTTGCCTGGTGTCTGTTAAGCAATACTCTTAGTCTTCTATGATGGGCTTCACAGAATTAGTGTGTTTTGTATTCTACATGGCTACAGACCGCAAAGACAAAAAAACATACAAACAATTAGGTCCATAAAGCACTGGAAGAAGAAGAATTCTAAGCCGTCACGAGTATCGAATGAAGAGAAGCTCTTTTAAAATGTTTAGGCATACAGTGTCGGTCTAACTGAGGTCTACTACTCCCCATTACGATTAGATGTCCTTAGTACACCACTGCTGACATCTTGCACATTTAGATACAATGTAAGAGGAAACCAATTTATTAAAGAAAAAGTTGAGCTGGCTTCGCAACAGAAGGGAAGACCACAAACTTAAATTAGTAAAAAAGTGACCAACACCTTACAAACATTAAAAAAATGTACAAAAGTTACACTAGACATTCACACACAATGTTTGTGTTTCTGTAAGAAGCACTATGCGTTTGTTGGTTGTGAAATTGTGGTCAAATATTGTGTTTGTTATTTCCATTAAGTGTACACAGCCCGCGTGTTTGAGGTAAAACAATGCTAACCATCAAATTTAGGCACTCTGTATTTAAGTACATATTGTGGACAGTGCACTGTAATTAAGTGTACCAGTGGCAGTGTGGGCTTTGACACAGACTGTGTGTGACATGTTGATGAAATTAGAGGGTGCAACCTTTGACCCTTGGGATCAGCTTCAGCACTTGCTTGACCTTGGGACTGTCTGTTGTGTTTAACTGACATATGCAGATACAACATTGATAGCTGGAAGACTTCACCACATACCCCCACCCCCTTTTGTTAAAACTGACAATTTGACTAATTTGCATTCCTTGTTCCTTTAATGGCTCCAAAGCTGCGTGCGTTTGTGATACTGTCTGTCTGTGACTATACTCCAGCCACTGTAATCTCCCACCCACCACCTCCCCTCCTACACAAGCAGTTTGTGTGTATACGTAACCAGTCAAGAAGGAAAGTCTTCAAAAAAGCCAATATTTATGCATGTCAACAACACTGCAAGGCATGGGCATGAATTATATAAAACCGCTTGAACGTTTCTGGTCGCCCTGCAGTCTTGTGTAGGCCCTGTGGTTAGCGTGGGCCTCTGCCTTCCCTGCATGCTGTGCACTTCTGTGGTCGGGAGCGTAAAACATGCACCGAAAGGCAATGGCTCAAAACCACCGAAGAAGAAGACTGAAAACTGATGACTGCTCTGCTCTTCTCTGGAAGTGGAAGTCTCCTGATTCCAGCTAAATTCTACCCACAAGTACTATGCGTCAGGCAAAGGAACCTGATTTCTTTCTTTCCATGGTCATAATTTGATGTGCCCCCCAGAGATTTCTCATGATTTTAGAAAGATCCAGTGCTCTCCAGACATCCAGCAGTTTTGATGCATTTGTAAGTTAGAGAACATTACGTTATTCACAGCTATCACCCACAGACTTTCTGTGAAAAGGCTATTAATTAGCAGCCAGCACATAGGGAGTGTTTTTTAAGTGGAGATGAATAAATCAGTGATTTTTGTTTGGAGATTAGAACACATATGGGACTGGAAGAAGAACTGTTAAGATGAAGATACATTTGGCAACTTTTTGAGCAATGTTGCCAGGCAACGTTACTAACAGATGTAGTCTGGACACTTTATCCTTTATATTAACCATCGTGTATTCAGCAGGAGAATGTAGATCAGCAACAGGCAACTTTTGGTGATGATTCCATCTGACAAGTAGGAACTTATCATGTTGTTGCCTGGCAACATTGCTTAAAATGTTGCCTGGGGTATCTTCACCTTTACACTAGAGGGAAGCCATTTTAATCCATTAGGCCCAGCTGAGTAAAAGCAAGCAGGCTTGATCTGACTGAAATTTGGCGATGTAACAAACAGAAGAGGGTACATGTAAACAAAGGTGCACCGAGTTTATAAAGTCTTTCTTGTATTTTTCATGTGAAACAGGAACATAGAACAAGGACTTCAGCACACTAGTTAATTAGAACTAGTTAACAGTTAAACAAAAATCCTGCAGACATGGTATGCAAAACATGCTTTTCCAGAAGTGAACACTTGTCCTGGTAAGAAAGACTTGAATATGAAGGCAGATCTAAGAAGCCAGTGTTTACGACAGAACATAGCCTCTTTTATACAGAGGCAGAGGCGAAGAGGAAGTGATTTAGGAGAAGTGCTCATCACATGTTCAGACTGAGCAGTGTCATCTTGGCTTCTGCCCTCCTCTGCCACCTGGTGGATGGCAAGGTAAGATTGTGTTTTGCCATTTTTTGCAACACAAGCAAAATTGTGAAGTGCAAGTGAATTCCTGTGGTGTTCCACTGTAAATCAGAGGATGTATTTGACCAGTGTTATGGCAAAATGCATGACTGACAACTAAGTATGCCCAATATGCAGTTCAACTGCTGAATAATATTTGCAGGATTTTACCAGCAGTCAATACAATGTTGATATTGTAAAGATATGAAACACATTTTATTCATAAAAGTAATGGTACACTCAGTGTGTTTTCATTCAAGGTCCTAGTACACAATCAATGAATTTCGACCCCAAAAGTGAAAAAAAGGCATTTATTTTCTTCATAATAAACAAACATCGATGTCTTTGCATTACGAAAGTGGTAACTGTGGAATATATACAACACGTAATGCAAACAATGGTGCTTGTGACAGACATGGGGCAGGGCCAGTACAGGATCTGGGGCGGGGCTTAGGGCGTGTCAACTTTAATCACTTTACATTTTACACAGATAATTCATTGAGGAGGCACTTTCACAAGGATGCCCATAGGTGGCGCTCAAGAACATTTTGCAAAAAGAAGAGGGGGGGGGGGGGGGCATGGGCAATCAGTCAGTCAATGGTGGGGATCTCAGATTAGTAGTATACAAATGTTCCAAATCGATGGATCTGTGAGTCGTAAAAAAAACGAAATGAATTTATAATTCTCAAATGAAGGTGAAGCGTCACCCATGTGGAATGATGGACACACTCCTGTTATACGCCAACTTCAGAGAACAGGAGGTTTTGCTCTGAGCATACCGGCCAAATCTTTGCTCGGGTAACTTCAGGAGACTGAAAAAAAAAAAAAAAAAAAGCTTTAATGGCCGAAAACAATCTACGTAAGTAAAAGCAACATGCATAACCACCTTAGATTCCTTGTGAGAGCATGTATCATCCCTGAAACACCACTGGTCACCTAATAAGACCTCAGTGCTGTAGACGGTGTTATCATCTTCTAAAGACTTGACAAGTCTTTCAATGGGGCACAGGTCACCTGTACATCAGTCTTCTGTTCAGCTCTGTCCAAGCTTTTACACTTACACTATTTAACATTATGTTCTTCAATTATCGGTCATTGTGAAGTTTAACGAGAACAGTGTTCTCGACCTTCGAGGATATGAACTTAACACAAACACTTTCCTGAATGATTGCAAAAGTAGAAGCCTACACTGACGTATTTACAGTAAAGTTCATTTCGACATAATGAAAATTAAAAAAAAAAAAAAAAAGCTTATGGCGGAAAAAAAAAACCTAAAAAGGATGGCATGTCTTTGCCATTTGGTTGGATGACCTGACAAGAATGATCCATACATACGTCATCTGAAGCGTCTGAAAAATGATTTTGTGTAATTCCGACATAATGCGCCTACTCACTACTGAGTAAGAAATACGTGGACTCGGTGCGAACTTTATTAATATAACATTCAAACAGATTGTTTTTTTTTTTCCTTATATCATTCAGCCACTCCAAACGGTGTATCTGAAGCAGATCATCTTGTAAGCTCGGGAGGTTATCAAGTCCAAGAAGAATGTTCCAAAGGGGGGTCCCCCAACTATTCCCTCTAACGCTAAGGTTTCGTAATGGATCAGGTAGGTTCTCATTATGCTGGTACTGGTTCAGAGACTGCCTGAAGAACAAGAGAGCGGAGGAGAGCTGTGTGGTCTGTAGATGAAGTACCCGTTTCTGGTGGGACCAGGTTAACTTAGATCTTCTCCTGGATGAATGGGTTCTGCAGCGCCTGGTTGATGCTGATGCGCTTGGCGGGGTCCAGCATGAGCGTGCCGTCCAGGAGGTCCTTCAGCTGCATCACCTTCTTCCTCTGCTCCTCCGGGAGCCTCTGGCCTCCCACCATGTCCGACAGCAGATCCTTTGTGGGGTTGATGGTGCTCATCACGGTCACCTTCTCCTACACATGCAGATGAGACACACAAATGTTATGAATCTATTTTTCTGATAGAGTAAAATACAAACTGCTTCATAGCTGATAGGGCTCCAGATATCAGGTGCAGGGAGGATAATGGGGTGGGAAGACAAAAAAAACAATAGATATACAGACAGATAGTCAACTTTGGCAAGTCAAACTTTCAAAGGCTAGAAAAGGTCTATACACCTTGGTAGAGTATGTTGCAGGTGCCACTATATCACTGGATACAATCTGAGTGAAAGCAAATGAAAAATGCAGCACTGCTTTGCTAGATGGACAAACCATTTTAATGAAGAACTACTTATTATTTACCATTAAAATGATGATCATCTAGCGAGTCATGTTGCACTTTTCGCTTGCTTACAATTGAGTTATTCTTCATAGCTAAGAAGGTTTCATAGCTTAGAAAGTGTTTCATAGCTTAGAAGGCTCTAAATAAAGACTACAAGTGGAGGAAGGAGGTGGAAAAAAACAAACAATAAAACGAAACAAAAGCTAACCCTTTCGGTCACTTTATCCACTTCAATGTACAAGAAGTTCAAGTTCTGGTCGAAGTGTTGGTCTTTGAATAGGCCCTTCCGGATCATCTGCAAAAAGGAAGTGTTGATGCCAGTGTTATTCCTTTTGACAGCGTTCCACAAACCTTATTATAATTTTTAAGTAAGACTGTATACTAAGAAAGACTTTTCAATAAATTGCTGGAGAACAGTAAAACAGAGTCGTGTGGAGGGGGGGGGGTATTCCAGAAAGTAGGTTTAGTCATTAGGAAGCAGTAAACCCCCTTATAGCAGAGCCTTGTATCTTTGTTTTGCTAGGGGAATAAGATCATGACACTCTTCTATTATGAGGTTTACAATTCACTCCAAGTTAACTTATCTGGGTCAGTCACTAAACCACCCAACTTGGAATACTCCCCTGGTGTCTAAAATGGAGACTCAGTAGTGGGATTGAGAAAGTGAACATGTCTACCTTATTGGGCATCTTGCCCTTGACATCCATGGCCAGCTTGATCATGTGGTTGTTGGAGGAGCCGGGGAAGAGGATCTTGCCCGTGTAGAGCTCATAGAGAGTGCAGCCCACGGACCACATGTCAATCCCGTAATCATACGGCTTACCTATGACTGGGGGGAGGGAGGGAGAGAGCGAGAGAAAGAGAGAGCAAGAGAGAGCGAGAGCGAGAGAGACAGAGTGAGAGAGAGACAGCAAGAGAGAGTGAGTGAGACAGCAAAAGAGAGAGAGAGCGAAAGAGAACAAGCAATGTTTTAGAAAGGCATTACGATTAATCCATTAATCCAATGTTTAAAACCATTAACATCCTGGCTGTTAAAAGCATGCAAGAGATCAAATAACCTGTATGGACCACACCTGGTTTTAAAGTGAATTGTAACAAAGTCCAGAAATTGATCGTTACCTATGAAATACATTCACAAACTCATCAGACAGGTACATCGAAGCTAACTAGTGAAATAACCCGTGTTAATAGCGAACTGTAGAGTCAACAGTGAAAAGGTGTGCTTACTGATCTCCGGCGCTCTGTAAAATCTGCTCACTAGGTAAGGGGTGATATCGTTGTCTGCTATGTGGGACGCGGACCCAAAATCGCACAGTTTCAAAATGGTCTTTGACTCGTTCACCTAAAATGAAGTAGAAAACGGAACACATAGATGAATCAAATGAAAAATAAAGATCACAAAAATGGACTCAATTGCATATATAAGGCTTTTAGTATGTTAGAATAGAATAACAGAATAGAGTTTGTTTAACCTTTGCGTAGATACATTTAAATGCAAGCACTTTAAAAATTGTGCATTTGGATTTGTTGTTGCTCACCACATCAGTACAAGACTCACCAAAATGTTGTCTGGTTTGATGTCGGCGTGTAAAATGTTGCAGCGTTTGAGCAGCTTGAGGGCCAGGAAGAGCTGCTGGCTGTAGGAGCGCACGGCCTTAATGTGCAGCCCCACGTCTTTGCCATACTTCTTTAGCACCTCACGGAGGTTCATGCTGTAAGACACAAACATCAGGAGAAAAAATAAGCGGTTTGCCTACATACTAATACATGCGTGTTTGTCTGTATGCACGTAGGATGATTATTTTTATGATAACGACTACTATTACTACAATTGAACAGTAGCAATAATAGTAACAACACTATCATCATCTTGTGTTATGCACATATGCATTCTACTCTAAACATGCTAGCACTACTGTGGCTATCAGCAAGCAGCGAGTCTTTCTAGTTACATTATTGGCCAACATCAAAATGTTAGGAGACACATATACATGTTATATTTAAATGGCAGACACTTGCATACAGTTACAGATTCTGAACAAAATTCATGAAAAACACTGCTTGACATACCTGAGTGGCTCAAACACCAGACACAGGTGCTGCTTGTGGTAAAAGTGGCGGAACAGCCTGAGACAGTGGAACTTGTCATCGGGGTCGGCGTCATTCAGCTTCTTCAGGAACTCCAACTCCTTCAGTCCTGTCTTGTGCCTGTACACAAACGCAAGCAGCAGATGACAGCAGGCACTTAAATTAATAGCTCAACCCATCCAGGCTAAAGTCACTTATTTACACTGGCCTTACAATGACACGTGTTTTAGTCGCTGTTTTATTTTTGTTTTCTAAATGTCTTATTTTGTTATTGTGTCACTGCATAAATATGTGCATATGATTGGTTTTATTATTTCTACTTTAATTGTTTTTTTTGTTTCTTTTTTTCTTTTTTAAATGTTTTCCACTCTCAAGCACTTGGGTCAATGTCAGGTTGTTCCAAACAGTGCTATACAAATATACAGGGCTAAATAAATAAACTGATTATGTGAATCCAGATGTGAATAAAAGGACAGACCAATTCCTTATTTGGCACAATCAGGGCAAACTTATGAAGAGCAGAGGAGCACCTCGTCGTTTGACCACACTCTGGGGCTTACATGAGTTCGTTGTTGCGGATGATCTTGACAGCGACGTCCTGGCCGGCTCGGGCTGTGTCCCTGGCGCGGATGACGTTGCTGAAGACGCCCTGACCCGTGTACCCGTACACATCGTAGCGCTTATCCAGCATCTCGCCGATATTCACACCTGCACAACACACGACACACCAGGCCATGTCAAGAGAGCAATAACACATATTTATTGAGAAGAATAGAATTTTATCTTCGCAGTGTTATGGAGAATTATTAGGATTCAAGCTAAAGAATCGAACTTTGAGAAAAAGAATCATGCTAGAATTTTATAAAGCCTGAGAAAAACATTTTGTATTCATTCTCTTTGAAGTCCAAATATTTTGTTTGCGAGCTAAAATGTTTTGTGCAATAGCAATAAAGCATATTTCTTCTGAAAAGTACAAATTATTCTGAATATTTAATCTACCTGAATATTTCAACAGATCTTCTTTGATTTACAATAAGTAATTTAAAAAATATACAGATTACACCGATACAAAGATTGCCTCTAAAAGGTGATGGGGCATATGGGGCAACTTTTTGAGAAACGCTGAGAAGCAAAAACATAATGTGCTGTTAATGTTCTGATTCAACAACATCAAACATAGCAAGACATAGCCTGCTGACTTTATGTTCTCCTGATAACATCGTGTTGCCTAATATTATTAGGAAAGAGGCAAAAGACACTGGTTAGCTCATAAAGTTGCCCTGGGTGTCATCAGCGTGAGGGGTCACACACTTACGGTAGTAGCCCTCCGCATCAGTCCAGTTGTCCCTGAGGTTGGGGTTCTCCTTGAAGTCTTTGCCGACGCCTGCCGCCCTTAGCCGCGCACTCTGTAGGGAGGTGCAGGACAGTCCACATCAGCAGAGGCACAGTGCATGGAACACATCCAGCGTCACGCTCTCTTGCCTTTGTCCCAGTCCAGCTTACACACATTACACACCTTGCATGCGAATCCTTATATAGGTTTAGAGAAATCATGTTTTTAAGACAGTCATCTCACCTACGGAATTTCATAAGTTTAGCCTGTGGACTATTTTATCCTGTTTTTTTTTTGGCTGTTTTTGTGTCTGTGTGGTTGTTTTGTTTAGTTTAATTGAATTACTTCTGAAATGTACAGACACCATTTTAAATGACGATTTTGCACTTTAAAGGAGCTAATGGGTCAAAAAAATACATAAAATGAAGGCCGACTGCCGACTGACTCAAGACTTACATCAAAGTCTGCAGCAAACATGTCATCTGACTCTGTAAACATGTCAGGAGCTGATGGTTTCTTTGGGTTGGACCCTGAATAAGACAATAGTACAAACAACAAAATGTCAGTCAAACAAACCTTCATACAGACAGACTACTAACTGCATCACATTTCTAGACAGGACCCTGAATCAATAAGACAACAATGCGTCAACAGAGGGATATTATTGCGCTCAGAGTTCAGCATGACCAAAAGATGAAAGTCTTTGCAAAAACACTGTATGTATGGTATGTGTGTTTGTGTATATATTACATAAACAAGATTATTCAGTTTCTGTCATATAAATACTAGTTTTGCTAAATCCTCTGCCTTCCAGTAATGCAGTGTGCTCAAAAACTTTCACTTCCAAGACAATTATGTGCACAACAAAATATCAGTCAAACGTCAACACTGAAACACCATTAATAGCAACACATTTCATAAGCAGGCAACACAGTGAGAGCACATGGTGAAAGCATTAACTGAGTACTCTTTGTACTTTGTTAGCCCTCTCCCCCCCTTACTGAATCCACAACAAACAAACAATTGTTTCTAACAACAGAGAGAAGTGTGTCTTTGTTTGCGGCCAGCAACCAGTAGCCACGCAGCATAATGTGGCAATTTCAATAAAAACATTAAAAGGTGGAGAAAAAATTAAATAATATTGTCTCCAAGTTTCTCACACCAAAGAAATGTTTATAACTAATTACTTTGTTAACTTGGCGTGAATATAAATGTTGCTTCAGTGTAAAAATAGATTTCAAAGTGGTGAAAATATATGCTGTACTTTCTGTGCATGGATGCTGTGGGCCTGCAGAATCAAAGTTCTGTGGTGCCGCTCATGCGATGCTTTATACTCATCCTCATGAGGTAAGCAAGATGTGTTTTTTTTTGCAAGATGTGTTGTGTTATGTCATGTGATGTAACAATGTGATGGGATGTTTTATGTTGCATTTCCCTTTTGAAAAAAAAAAAAAGGCTGCTAAGAAGTATAAACATAGTTTGTACTACAACTTGCTTTCGGCTTACCATCCTTCTCCTGCGCGATGAGGTTGAGCTTGGCTTTGACACTGGCCTCGAAGGTGTTGAGGTTCTCTCGCTCGTACTCCTTGACGTCGGCGGCGGCGCGCTCTAGGATGTCGTCGGGAGAGGGGGAGCGACTGCGAGTGCTGCTCTGGGGACTGCTGGGCTCCGATGCCATGGAGCCCATGTTGCTGTCCTCGTTCACCATCTTGTATTTCTACAGGGAGGGGGAGAGAAAAGGTGCCAGATCATCAGTCTTTAGCTAATGGCCTTGTGTTTTTTACTAAAAGGGGGCCAGAGTAGAAAATAAATAGGCTACATCAGGGCTGCAGGACATTAGGATAATGTGCGATATGCACTAATATTACTAAAGGTTGTGATAATGACTTACGACATTTCTACATGGAGATGGCGGCATCAGATCAGACTTTAGCAAATGGCCTCATTGTGTTCAGTTCAGTGGACCAGGGGGGTATTTCCAAGTAGGTGGTTTAGTGATTAACCCAGATAATTCAAAGTGAGTCGTAAGCCTCCTACTAGAGAACTTTTACGACTTTATTCTTCAGCAAAACAAAGTCAAAGGCCTCTGCTTTTAGGAAAGTGGATACCCAGGAAAGTGACTAAAACCTGCTTACTGTAATACCCCCAGCGGGTAGTCACTGTTTGTGGTTTTAATTAAAACCACTGACCCATAGCAGCCAACTCTGCCATTTCCCCCATGGTTTCTCCTGTATTTCCCACCCCCCCCCCTCCAGTTTCGTCAAAGTAATTTCGCGCAAGTTATAAGGTCCAAACGGCATCAATCATCAAATCAATGATCACCACTGCTGAAGCCTCCTAGATTTAGCGACTCAAATGTTTGCAGGTATGCACTGACCCGAGCTTTCACTCGATTTAGAAGTTAAGGCAACTCAGCATAACTTGACACACACATAGATTTACTTGTGTTCTCACACTACGGACAGAGCTGTAAGCGTGGACTAAGTGCTTAGCACATCACTGACCTGCACGATGGCCAATCGCTGCTGTCGTCTTTGCTCAATCAAAGCCTCTTCATCCTCCTCCTCGGCATCATAGTCCTCCATCCTGAAGAGAGACACGCCATTGCTTATTTGCAAAAAGCAGTTTTGTACATGACTTCACTTTGCCAACGCATATTCTATGACGTCACAGACAAATAAGACCATTCTCCTTTATAGGAAATTGCTGTTACAGCAGCAACTCATACTGCAAAGTGACACAGTTATCATTAAGTACGTTCGCGCATCATCTGAGGCACATCCAATGCATACATAAATATACACACAATAAAATAAAAAAGGAGATGGTTAAAAAATACGGGGTAAGTCTTCTGTAAGTAATTAATATGTGTAATAAATAAATACATACATACATAAAAAAAACAAACAAAGTTTATTTGGGCCAGCGATGCGACACCATTTTACTCCACGTACACTTCCTCTGAGGAGGAGTCCTGGTCGGCCTTCATGCCTTCGGACAGACTGCCCTTGAATTTGTCCTCGTCCCTGCTCCTCCGCCGCCTCCTCTCTCGCTCTCGTGAGGTCGAGCGCCGGGAAGGCCTTAGCCGACCAAAACGGTCACGCTCACTGAAAAGAGGAAAAATAAATAAATAAATAACCTATCTAGCATTATGGTCACTCCCCACTGTTTGCCAAACATAGTTAATAGATAACTCTGCATAGATCCACATCACGGCAGCCAAGTACCAGGAAATAGCAAGGCACGCACAAGTGTAACTAATGAAATTAAAGCCTCTACAGTCCGCCAGTCAAAGTCAGAAGCCTAATAGATGTCATTAATCACACCTTGGCTTGCCTTGTAACTGCCTGGAAAATTGCCTTCTGTGACATGGGTCCATTATAAGATTTTTTGTACTATTATTACAAATTTCAGGGTAAAATGTATAATGGGCAAAAATCACATAAAGCCATTAAAACATGTTGTAGCTCTGGTAAGTGGTCAGGCACAGACGAGATATTTCCAGACAGCTTTCTCACCCGCGCCTTAGTGGAGACCGACTCCGCCTGCGGGGAGAGAAGCGTGACTGTCGCCGTGGTGACAGAGACCTCCGCCTCAGGGGCGAGCGGCTTACTCGTCGTCGCATGGGGCTGGTGTCACGTGACCTGTCTCTAGCTGCGCCAGCAGCATCCGCTCGGCTCCTCTTCCTGCAACAAGGAAGACCAATTCAAAGAGAAGAAAAAGAAAAAAAGAGGGAAAATGTAATAAAAACAACCATCACCCAGATTATGTGAAGATGTCAAATCCTTTCATGGATTACATAACTCTGTGCATAAAAACAGCTCAGGTTGTAACAGAAGAACCTACCAGGCTAACAGAGGGAAAAAAGAACAGCCCTATACAACCTGAAAGAGGAATCAATAATTTGCTTAAACCTATCATCAGCAAAGGGGGATAAACCTGCTTGAGGAAGCAAAAGACCGGTCATGTTTGCCGTCTGCCTGTGCTCCTAACACATGAGCTCATCCACCTGACTGAGGAGTTGTGCTAATTAAGATGAGCTGATTCAGTGAATTGGCTGGAAGTAATATATGGCAGAACTTTTCTTTTGTAAACCAAAGAAGTCCACTTCTGCTTAGCAGTGGACCGCTGGCTAGAAGTAGCGTTTTTTGTTAACCTACTATCACGGTGGACTGTTCGGTAGAAGCATCTCGTGTTCTCACCTGGCAGGTGAAGAGTCCCTTCTGCGGGCTTCAGGAGACCTGCTTCTGCCCCTCCTGGGCGGAGATCTGGTTCTAGAGGGAGAGTGGCTCTGCTTGCCCCTGTCTGCGGACCCAGACGGCGGCTGGTGGGCGTGGCGATCTCGGTGGCGGGGAGACGAGCTGCGTCGGTGCTGTTGGGGGCTTTGAGCTCGCCTGTGTGTTGGGGGTGGACAGCATCAGTGGCAGAACATGTCAATACAAATGTAACCAGCAGCAAACACTTTGATTGATACCACATCCAACAGCGTGAGCACCAGCTGATGATGCCATTGGCTAGCCTCAAAACTGAGAACACGAAAAGTAGTATTTGTTGTTTGATTGCAGTTTTGCACTATAAAAGGCTGTATATGTAATTAGCGAATGTACTAACAGTTCAGAATACAACTTCCTCATGCAAAGCATTTGCTACAGGTGTATGTAACCCATTCATTGGCAGTTATATTAAAATGTATCACCCCTCACTGTTTTCAAAGAACCCTTTGTTTTCAAGAACACCTCTTCCACTAACAGATCTAACACACTTAGGCTACCACCTAACCAACACCTACTTGTATTCTGTCTCTGTGTTTACCCTGTAATCTCCTGTTACCTGACTGTCTTAAGACAGTCTTCCCTCATTGTCCTCCCTCACTGTAAGTCGCTTTGGATAAAAGCATCTGCCAAGTGCTATGTATGCATGTATGTATGTAATGTAATGTAATGTGTTTTTTGCCATACTGCTCAGCCCTACCTGTGGTGTGGCGATCGGTTCTCCTTCCCAGACGACGTATCCTTGGACGGGGACTTGCCGGGCCTTTTGTCCCTCTCACTGCGTTCCCTCTCCGCTTCCGAGCGTCCCGCCCGTCCATCTCTGGACCGGCTCCTGCGGCCACGCGAGCCCGACCTCCGACTGCTGCTGCCCGGCTCAGTCTGCTGCCGCCTCTCGTCCGGTCGGGGAGACGACCGCCTGTCCGAGCGACCTTTGCCCTCCCCTCGTTTGTCTCCAGGCGACGATCGTCTGCGTCCGGCAGGGGACGGCGACTTCTTGGAGCGATCCCTGGAGCGCTCGCCGCTGCGAGAGCGCTTCCTGTCTTTAGAGCCGCTGCGGTCTTTGCCGCCACGGTCTTTACTCGCATCGCTGCTACCACCTGTGCCTTTGGTCACCGTGGTTACTGTCGCCGTGACGTTTTCGGCTTTAGTGTCCCGTCCACCCTTCTCTTTGGATCTGCTTCGGCGTTTGGAGCCCGACTTGCCCACGTCGCTGGAGTCCCTCCGGTCCCGTTTGCTGGACCGGCTGCTCTGGTCCTTGGGCGACTGGGTCTTTCCTGTGCCGCTTACCCTGTGCCTCTGCTCCCCGTTACGAGTCCTGCCTTCCCCTCCACCGCCCTCTTCCTCCGACCCGGAGTTGTAGCCCTGTAGGATGAGCCCCATGCCTGACTGCACCTTGCCCTCCATTAGCTGGCTGTCCAGCTCAGCTTTGATGAGGGCTCTTTGTTTCTCCAAGTCTTCCAGGAGCGCTCGGTCATCCAGGCTGGGGTTAACCGAACCCGGGGAGCCTTCGGTTTTACCCGTGCCCGCAGCAGTAGCAGGGGACGGCGAGGCGCCATCTTTGCGTCTATGCTTCTTGTGCTTGTGCCTGTGTTTGCGCTTCTTGTCCCGTTCGTCCTCGGTGGCGTGCCTGTGTTTCTTGTGCTTGCTGCGGTGCTTGTGTTTCTTCTTCTTGTGTTTGCCACTGCTGCTGCGGTGCTTGGACTCCTGCTCAGGCTTCTCTCCGTTCAGCTCTGCCCCATCCCCAGCCACTACTGCGGAACCCTCCGCCTCATCCTCCTCCTCTTCTTCTGACATGTCGCCGTTCTCATCCTCACTCTTTCCAGGACTTTCCAAATCCTCTTTCCTGCAAAAGAACAAGCAGATTAAAGTCAGAACTCCATGTAATGGTAGTAGAACAGTATTTTATGTGTATATGAAAGAGGTTAAATAAACAAGCCTGGAGTGTATAATTAAGTGTTAAATGTGTTATTAAAGCCTACATTTTTAAGTCATTAAATCAAACCATAGACACTATTTTGCTCCAATGGCTGCTGCAACAAGGCAGCATTTAGAAGTTATATTTCTTTCAGTTTAAAATACAGCGAAGAACACTATTTTGTGTTTACAACACATTAGCACATGAACTTGCCAATATACGTTTTCGTTAAGATGGCTAGCTTGAACACGAGCATCCACCTCTAAACAAAGTTTACCCAAAGAATGTAGGATATTGCTGTTAGATAGCTGTGATTACAATATAATTAAAGTATAGCACGCGGATCTTCTAATTAGGTGAACTACTAAGATCATCTTACCAGTACTGCTTTTCTAGGTTAGCCAATGAGCATAGCAACAAACAACAACGGCTAACAACTCTGCTAACTAGCCATCTACAAGTTAACGCTAATCATTACAACAAATCAGCAACATAACGCAGAGCGTCAAAACATGGCACAATCTAGCTGATTACAATTCCGTTAGACCCACACATACTCAAATTGTCATTAGCCATATGGCAATGCACGTTACTACTTGCTTACTAGTGCTCCAAGTACAGAAACCACACACAAGTAAGAACCTCCAAGATTGCCATCTCTTGTCATTACCGGCATGTAACGCTGCATGTTTGCTCTAGTGTAGCTTAGCTACTGCGCCTCACGTTAGCAATTGTTCCTACATAGCTAAGATGCTATGCTAGGTAGCTGGCTACCTGACATTAGCAATATTGTGAAAACTGATCTTAACAGCCGTTTCAAGTGGCAACCTCTAAAGAGCACGGTATTATAATATACATAGATTTCAATAATAATATTTTTTAGCCGCAAACGAGTTACAATAGATCACATCTTGCACGTGTTCTTACCCATTATTCAACCTCTCGCCTTGAATATCCATCTCTACGTCGGCCATTTTCTTCAACTAGTGGCCTTTTCATTGTTCTTCTATGGTATCCTCATTGAAAACTATAGCTATGCGAGGTATATAACACACGTGTCGCCCCTACTGTCCTGGAGAGTAGATGAACTTGCCTTTTGCGTGTGTGCAAAATTAGCCTATGTATACATTTTTATTAGGATAAAAAGCACACGGACCAAAATATATATATATATGCAAACACTTAAAGGTTAAGCCGACTTTTAGTGGAATTCACAATGATTTGCTTTCAAACATTGGATTTATGAAATGCATATGCAACTTTGGAACAAGTACAAGTACAAGTACAAGATTCATTTTCCAGATGATGTGAACAATAGAAATTATGACTGGTCCAATGGTTTTTTACCACTTACATTATCAATTTCACAAGGTTCCAGCAACTATTACATGCTGTGAACTACTTTAATTCACTCATCTCGAGGGGCTATAATTTAAATAAGGAGTTGTGATTTGTTAAGATTCTGTTATCAATGTGTGAATTGTCAACTTGTTTAATAATTGCTATACATGATTGCCAAAGTTTTAACTTATGTATGAGAAGTGGCTCAGGGGACACTTCTGTCCCGCATAATCCATTATATGGGCAGTTCGCAAATTGTAGTCTGGGCAGGCAAACCAATCACAGGGCGCCACGTCAGAGTGACAGGAAGAGCAGTTCGAGCGTTCCATCTGAGGCAAGTGACAAATATGCGCGGGGTTTTGCTGTTCTTTGAGGGATGTACACGTGTGGTGAACACATTTCAAACTTCTAAACAGCAATATAACATGTGCACCTCATAGACTTTTCGTAACAGTTCTTTGGTTTCTGTAGATTCGTAGGCTACTCGCTGAACAAGTGGTTCGATGGCATGTTGGGAAGCTCTTCTGTTTTGATTGGCGATTTTGTGCTGACAGGCCATGGTGCGCACTATGTGGGCGGCGCTACGGATAGTATCCTGTAGATGGCCGCTGTTGATAAAACCAAATATACCTGTATTCTGTCCGAGAAGCATCGCACGATTATCAGGCTTCCAAAAGAGTACTGTCCCTTCAGGGGTGAGGAATCTGAGGTATGATGATTTCTCATTTCTACATTTCGAAGCTTGTATCACTTTGTTGTCTTCAACCCGTCTATGCTAACAGCGACTTTAGCACTGCATCATACATACAGGAAAATAGTGGGAACGCAGAAGTAGTAGACGACGCAGTAGAAGTGGCAGACACACAGTTGTACCTGAAGTAGCATGTTACTTAACAAGCTCACAGTTGGGTCAAGTTAAACACTTGCCTAAATATTTCTCTATGTCTCTTGCATATCTGCAATGTGCAGTGCAACCCTAGGCTCAACGAGAAAGATGCCAGAGATTAACACGGATAACCTGGACGAAAAACAAGTCCAGCTCTTGGCAGAGATGTGCATCCTGATCGATGAAAATGATCAGAAGACAGGTGCCGACAGCAAAAAGAACTGTCATCTGAATTCCAACATCGAGAAAGGTAAGTTAAGTGCGACACTATCTGTTTTCTTGTCTTTTTTGCAATATGGCTTTATTTTGTCATTGTAATCTGCACACACAAAGTCAGACAGTGTTTACATTGCCGCTAAACTAAGTCAAATATACTCTCTTTTTATTTCTCTCAGGAATGTTGCATCGGGCTTTCAGTGTGTTCTTATTCAATCATGAGGACAAGTTGCTACTACAACAAAGATCTGATGCCAAGATAACCTTCCCAGGTCAGTTCACCTGTGATTTAGGCTGATGAATTCAAATAACTTTGGCCGACTATGCTTCATTTACAGTCATTATAAATTAAGAAAAAAGGTCAATGATTGTTAAATCTGCAAACTGAGCACCTGTCCATGATCATATACAAATCCACAAAGAGCATATACAGTTTGTTCCTTTTTCACCCAACTAGGTTATAAACTTTAATAAAACTTCAAAGTGTAAGGTGAACTCAGGTGGTGCTGCACACACTAACACATCCCTGTAGATAAGTAGTTGCTATTTTAACCTTTTTTCTGACCCATACCATACCTCCCCACAATATTTAGTGCTTTCGACAAAGTGGACTACACCTCAACATATTTTCATACTTTTCCATGTCCCTTTTTTGCTCTGACCTCTGACTAGGTTGCTTCACAAACACCTGCTGCAGTCATCCTCTTCACACACCCAGTGAGCTGGAGGAGCAGGACGCCATCGGGGTCAGAAGAGCGGCACAGCGACGTCTTAAAGCAGAACTGGGCATCCCCACAGATCAGGTACAATCCCACAGAGCTTTGTCTAAATGCGCTACCAGATTAGCAGACCTAAATAGTAGTTTTACCAGAGTGGTGTTTGTGTGTGGGGGGGTATTAACTAATAAAATTGCTTTGAAACTCTGATGTGTGATTGCCATTTGGGTTAAATTTTGCTAAAAATGAAAAATATTTTTAATATTGCTTTAATGCCATAACGACTAAAAACCAGTTCTTATGTAGAGGATTGATTTGGACCTTTCATGGCAGTACTTCATAAGTAATTTAATAATACTGTAGGGTTTGGCATACTTTTGCCTTTCATTCCATGGCATAGCTAAAAAACATTTCTTATCTACAGCATTAGGACCATTCATAACATTTCTGTTCATGAGATGGCCTGTTCCTGAGATATCTAATCTTGTGCAATTTCTGGACCCTCCTACCCTTTTGTACAACTCTGGCCCTTTTTTACTGCACTCTTTATTCAACTCACATTCCAACTCGTGTTCTAACAATGCTAACCTCTACTTACTGTACAAGCACTGTCTCGCTCTTGCTTACTCTGTATTCCTCTGCATGTCTGTAGCTTAATTTGTGTACTCTATTGTAAGTCGGTTTGGATAAAAGTGTCAGCTAGGTATAAATGTTATGTAATGTAAACATTTTCTATACAAGTAAATGTGACTTAACATTGACTTGGCCACCAGGTACCTCCAGAGGACATGACCTACCTGACTCGGATCCACTACAAGGCACAGTCCGATGGCATGTGGGGGGAGCATGAAATCGACTACATCCTTTTCATGCAGAAGGATGTGGAGCTGGACCCCGACCCGAACGAGATCAAAACCCACTGCTACGTCACCAAAGAGGAGCTGAGGGATATGCTGGAGAAGGCTAAAAGGAAAGAGCTGGAGATCACACCCTGGTTTAGCCTCATTGCAGACACCTTCCTCTTCAAGTGGTGGGACAACCTGCAGAACCTCAAAGATTTCAAGGATCATGAGAAGATCTACCGCATGTAGACATTTGTATTCACGCAAAAAAAAAAAAAAATCACATAAACGCTGCTACAAGGGATTTTAGAGCACTTGTCTTGGCACTGTAAAAGAAAAGTGCTGCTGAGAACCAACTTAAAAACACTTACAAAAACAAAAACAAGCAAAAACAGGAAATGAACACAAATATTAAGGCAACATGCTGCCTGGATTTTCTTAATGTTGATTTAATTTTTGCAATATTTAAATAACATGTTAATGATGCTTAAATAAATAGCCCATGAAAATAGTGAAAGATCAGTGCAGCACATTGCATAATTTTGTTTTTAGTTGGTTCTAAGCAGCACATTTTACGGTGTGGTCCTAAAGATTGTATTTATATTTGTTGTAGGACTTTTATGTATTGTGCTGCTTCGAACCAACTCAAAAACATATCAAAGTCAACATGTTGCATGTATCTTTTTACGTTAATTTTTACTTGCACTATGTTTCAAGTATCATAAACATGTAAAAATACTGCAAAAAAAAATAGTGCAGATTAAACTAACGTGAAAAGATCCATGCAGAACATTTCGTCATTCTTTTAAGTTGGTTCTAAGCAGCACTTTCTACAGTGTCGGAGTAAAGAAGAAGATGGGAGCTTCTCAGAAGAACTAGTTCCTGAAGTGCCTAGTTACCCACTGAGAGACTTTTTTATGATAGGACTGTTTGGTGTCGATGACTGTTTATATCATGTGTTACAGTGTATGCTAATACAACTGAATCTTAAAATGTAAGTAAATTAGCTGTCTTAGCTATGAACTGAATAAATGATTTTGGAAATGCCTGTTTGCAAGGCAGTGAAGCAATCATCACTACAGGAAGGAATCAATGTGTATATGTATTATCAAGTGACAGATTGTGGGACAAAACTTAATAAGTGAAAGAAATGGCATGAAATGAAGGCACTTGTGGATAGAATCTAAACCGAATACTGTGTGTAACTAGGTGTAAGTCTTACAGGTGGACAAATCACCTTGAGAAAGTAAAAGTCCTGCCATGTCCAGTCCTTGTGGTATCGTTAACACAGGTGGTTTCACCAATTAGCTAATTAAGATTTTTGTTAGCTATCTTGGTATATTGGCTGAAAGTAATATTTGGCAGGACTTTCAACTGCTGAACCCAGGATGCCTGCCTCTGCTTTTTGTTGATTACTCAAGGCCTGAAATCTTAATAAACATAAAATTATTACCATGATTTTCCAGCAGACAGGACTATGTAATGGAAAATAATGTTTCAGTCATTTACCCATAGAAGTATGTATTTATTAGTGTATCCTTACCCTACTGTGTTTGCAGCTAAAGGTTGCATTTGTCATTGCAGTTCTAAATGCACAGTCACACAAAATGAATGGACACTTCCCTGAGCGATGTGTAATGTGGCAGACTAGGGTCTTGTTTGTCCAGTAGTTAGAGACCAGCCCCATCTTAATCAGTTCTATTAAAAAATATTTATTCCTACACAGGCAAATCCATAGCATAGATATGCAGGACATAGACACCAAAGGCCTGTATGTTTGGGTGTGGGTGCTGAGGCTGAGTAGGATCACAGAATTGGCAGAAGCGACAATAAATGATACAGGCAGCATGTTGCCTTAACATTTTTAAAAACAGTTGTCTTCTTGCAGTTAGCTGCAGGCAGCACAGGCACCAGCGAGCAGGAAAGCAGTTTGGAGGCATTAGGCAGGACATGAGTGGATTCTTGGAGATGGAGCTGTTTTTGTGGAGAAAATCTGATCATTTATTGAATATTTATATTGCAATATCACCACAGTCATGGTTCCAAAACACTTTGCCAACAGTAATTAGACAAATAGGGATAAAAACATTCGTAAAATAAAAACCTAAAACAGCCCATAAATCATGCCTCATAGAAGTCAGAGACTGGAGGAGGTTCGTGGCTAGGGTAGGCTTTTAGCATCCTTTCAAAGGCTGCTGTAATATGGGAGTTCAAAGCATACACGATTGAGTTCACCCTAGACTTACGGGCTGCTGGTTTTCTGATGGGCACAATGTAATATCTCCCTGACTGTTGCAACAGCAGTCTAGCCAGGCTAGCACCATTATAGTGCCTCAGCTCAATATGAATTTCCCCATAGTACTATCTCAGGGAATCCTCTTAAGGTGTCAGTTTCCCTCTACTTACATGTTAAACAACCAGTCAGTGAGCAGAAATTAAAGGCAGAACAAAAAGCCACCCACTGTCAAGTAAATGTGCCTGAAGTGAAATGAAATGAGTATGCTTCGCCAAGCCAATAGCAATCACGAGAGAGCTTAAATAGCTGCAGTAGCTTCTGGAATATTCCTCTTAGCTGTTCAGCACATGTAATAGTATGGCTGCTGATGGAGTCTGGGTCAGGGTCCCGAAAGCTTTGGCCTTCGACATTTTTTTTCAACATTTCATAGCTGGACAGAATATTCAATGCAGCATGTTTTTTACTCATTTTTACTTCGTTAACCTGACTAACAAACTGAATTAAATCCGCTGCCTTTTGACTGTTTGCATATGTATCTATTTTTTTGCGTTGTGCAGTTATTTTACTTTAGCACTTGTTCTTGACAACATAAAATCAATCAATGATAATAATGGCAGGATTATCCAGGAACAGGGTGATGATGATGATGATGATGATGATGATGATGATGTCCACTTTATGTGATTGGACATCTTTCTCCAACCTTTGTGAGGGTCTAGATCATTGAGTAAGGATTTATCAGCATTCTTAGCCAGCATATCACAGCCCTGACAATTTCAGCTATAGAACAGATTGCTTTGAGGAAATCACTGTGGTCTGATGGTATCATCGGGATGTGGCATTTCTGACATGTTGCACGATTCAGACAATCAGTCCCATATGTTGTATGGGGTTGTCTGATAATGGTTCTTCTGTTGCTGTAATGACAGGAAAAAAGGGACTCAGTTGTTTTCCTCAAGCTAAGCCTACAGTCAGACTGGTACTGATTGCATTTTGATGTAAACTGTCAATAGAAAACACATTCTCGTTAGAGTGTAGGCTAAAAATTCCCTCCCTTAAAATGGATTTTAATCTGTGTTTTCCATGTTGCCCTGTCCTCAAAGAGCACTATCTTTATAAACAACATTGTTCAGTTAAAATTGGGTCTTGCTCAGTAAAACAAGGGACAGCAACCTTTCCAAACTGTCTGTTGTCAGTCACCCAGAAAACTATGTTACAATTAATTTTAAAATTACTACCTTACTAAAAAATGCTTGGACGCATCTCTGAGTTTTTAGAGAACCTTCATTTTTCTCTTCAGAGCATGTGATATATGTCACAAATGAAATCTGGCAAAAATGGTTGTAAAACCCACCGCTGTGGTGGTGTTCATATCTGCCTGGCTAAAGATAAATAGAAGTCCTCACCCCTATATCCTCACTGATGCTGTTTTGCTATGATTTGTTATTAAAAAGATAAAACAAATAAGATATTTGAATAGGCAGTTGCTTTTAGTTTTTGGTTGTAATTGTATAAATATAGTGTAGATATTGTGGAACTTTAACATTAACTATGGTTACCACATTGTAAGATAAGTACCTGCAGAGTTTAAAAAAGAATGTGATGTTAAAAAAAAGAAATCCTCAATTATTTACCAAAGTACACGGAGCAGTTTTCACCTGGGGGATTTGAAGACCAAATGAAGGAGAGAGGTTAAGACAGGTGAGCAATAAAACATGAACACGAAGACACTGAACAAGGGAAGGTTAAGTAAGAACAGGGGGTAGAGAGAATAAAAGGATAAAAGTCAAAATGAAAGGGAACCTGGCAGTCAAAAGGAGCAATGCAGTTATCTACTTGGCCAGCAGATGGCACTGTGTAGCTTAGCTGCTATTAGCATGTCAAGTAGCCATGCCCTAATTTGCTCCTCTGCAGCAGATAACAACAAAAGGAGGAATTAAACAGACGCCCATGTCTTAGCATTTCAAAAACCTTAGACAAGATAATATTGGCTTCTCATCTTACCAGACATTTAAAGATACATTTGTGTTCACATTTAGGTTTTCCATTAGCCATTTGATTTCAGTTTGAGCAAAAGGCTGAAAATGAACACCCCAGTGATCATAGCCAATAGGCAGCACTGGCTCCATGTGTGTTTACATTGACATTAATGCTGAACTGTATACAATGCACCAGTCATGATCCTTCTTAAAAGTGGCTGTCAGGTATAGGGGGTTTTTCCAAGCAGGGATGCTGAAGCAGTGCTGCCACATGCTTGCTGGGACAAAACATTCCTGGCTGGACTGGCACGTCAAGGTGCTGGCACGCTATGGACAGAGAAAGGCACAGGAGGCTGGCATCTGCTCTGGGCTCCCCTCGCCTCTCTGAAGAAGGCTTCGCACGCAGCACGGACCAATTGCATGAAGCACATAAATATATTATGCATGTGCAGAGTTGCTGGCTGGAAAGAGAATAAATGTGAGGGTGAAAAGGGAGGGAAAAGGGGGGTGGGGAGTGACAGGATGTGGGGCAAGAGGAAAAGAGAAAGAGAGGCAGAAAAAGGGAAGAAGAGAGACAGACAGAGACAGAGGATAGATTTAAAATGGAGTGCTTGCTTATAATGAGTGGGCTTAGCAGGCATAGAGATGACAGCTCCTGCAAAAGGTGTAGGCGGTTTGGGGACTTACACATTCCAAACTGAGCTATGGTGTTCTGCATGTGTGCTTCTGATGTGTTCAGAGGTGGAGACCCAAGATTCATTGCATGCTACTGTATTGGTAATGTAATGGGCAGAGATGGAGATTCATAAAGTAAAAAACCCTGCCACATATCTAATCCATTTCTACTAGCTGATCCTAACGAGCACACAAATCATCTGACCGCTAGATTGGCTTATTAGTGAAATCACCTGTGTTAAGTGCACAGGCAGGAGTGATACATGGCAGGCTTTTTACTTTCAGAATCCAGGGTTTTAACCTCTGAATGTGTTGCCTGCATAGGGACGGATACTTCAGCTCCGTTTCACTCTCTCTATGGTTTTACATATATGTTTTTTCCAATTCATTTAAGCTCCTTCCTATTGAGCTATGCTAAGAAATGCATAATTCTGTAAAATGACAAAATAAATCTCTATATTCTTGCAATGACTTGCTATGGCACTGTCACTTTGTATTGTAAATATAAAACAATGTATTATTTGCAGACATGGAGATCCTAGCTTCACAAAGTAAAAATCTGCAAAAAAAAAGAATGGTGTGACGTGCAGAGTAAGAGCTGGAGGACGAGGCGGTGCATGTGAATAGTCATCTTTGTGCTGTTTCTGTGCATATATCCAGTATTGTGTGTCTGACAGCAAGCATACAGTATGTATCAAAGATTCTAAATTCTTACAGCAGGTCTTCCAACCCGCTCCCTGTATGTCGTATATCCTACTGATTGGCATTTGTAGTAGGCAAACTCTTGCTGTTCTGTTGCTCTTGTAGGATGGATTGTGTAAATTGAACTCTGCTGGTGAGTTTTAATTGCTTTCCTGCTAGAGTGACGAGATTAAAGGAGAACATCAGCACCTTTGAACTTATATATCCTACCATTACAGCGCTTTGTGTCTGTAGCCAAAAGATTAAAAAAAGAAAAAAAAAAACATGTTTCGTTGGCTGAGATTTAATGGAAGAGGCGAGGCTGGCTGGCTGCTGTGCTACAGCAACGCTATCAGGGCAGATTTGTAACATCAAAGTAAGACAGCAATTTTGTGCCAGTCAAGAGCCTGTACATGTCTTACTGAGGGCCCATGGCTGGAGTCAAGTCTTTCTTCTGATGGGTTCCAATTGCTTCTCTGCTGGGGTGATGGGATTAAATGAACATCCTGGCCAAAGGGCCATGCTCCTATTCTTTTCTGCCGGGATACGATATACCGATGGCAAGACCAGTTTTACCCCCACAGTCCTGCTCTGTTAACCTTTACCTTTTTCCAATGAGGTAGTGTAACAGATGTCAGCTAGCATAGTTCGGTGTTTAAACATTGGTAAACCTCCCTCCCAACACCTCAAGAGGATACGCTACTCACTTTAATGATAGCCCGGCTCGGGTTAATAGCCCGGCTTTTAGCTCACTTGATAGCATGTCCTCCTCCCAATCTGGAGTTAGTGTGAGGCTGCAGGATTGAGACTGAGGCCAAAATGTGCAAAATGACCTCAGTTACAGAAGCATAGCTCCTAAATGGCTGAGCAGCTCTGTATTGTTTATGCTTGCTGGTCTCATGACTGAAAAGCTTACAGTGTATAGCCTAAGTTATACATGTATAAACGTTATAAGTGTATAGGTGTTTCGGTTACACTGTATTTTATGTTCCCTGTTACAGTGTATCTACATCATGAAGTACAGTGTAACAAAGTTCATAACAATATGTAACATTATGTACTTACATTGTACTATAGGGTTAGGGTTAGGATTGGGCTTAGTGTTAGGTATGTACAGTACAGTGTAAGTACATAATATTACATGTGTTACAGTCAGATACACTGTAAAAGAAACTGTAAAATAAAGTGGTGTAAAATAAAACAGTCATTTCACTTTTAAGGAGACTTTATTTTTATGCAGAAATTCAGTACTTCCCATCACATCTATCTCCCTCGGAACCCCCCAGGAATGGCAGAGGCACGGGTTTTCCCTCTGTTGAGCGGATGGGAGTGCGCTGGGTGAGTAGATCCAGAGGGTGCGGCGCAGTGTCTGGGCGTGTGCCACTGACATATTTGCTGTGACACCAGGGAGGGTCAGGGCTGACCTGCTTGGAACATGTCTCTTGTTGTTAGTCTCACTGTGCGCACACACACATAGACACACACACACACACACACACACACACACACACACACACACACACACACACACACACAAACACACACACACACACACACACGCACGCACACACATACACACATAAACACACACACACACACACACACACACACACAAACACACAGCCTGGACTTCTCTTTGTTTCCTTCTTCCTCTCTGTATCTTCTCCCCTCCTCCCTCCCTTTCTTCCTCCACCATCCTTCTTGGTTCTTCTTTCCCATGCACACACATACACATGCACGCATGTGTACACGAACAGTCATTCTCTTTCTAACAGTAACAGTGGTCACAGAGAAACCATTCCCACACAGGAAATACTAAAGTCAGTCTGACAGGGATATAGACAAGTGTGGCCCACATAAACAGATACCTCTGGCCGAATCTGAAATGTTCACTCACTGACTAGAGCACGATGTAGGGAATAAAACAACAATAGTGTAACTCACACCCTGTAGGCTTACTGTGCACTCACTGTAGAGTGAATAAGAGGACATTTTGGATAGGGCCTACATCTGCACACATAATGGAGGGCATAAAACGATAATTAAATTTGTACTGATACTTTTCTATCTGTTGGTTCACGCTGAGTTGAACCTCACAAGTCAAGTCAAGTCACTTTCATTATATAGCACAATAAAAAATCAAATGCGATTAATTAACTAAAAGTGTTTTATAGTAGAGAATAAAAACAATTCATGTGTACAAAGATTAAAGCCAGGAGTACACAAGAAGGTTGAAACCTCTCTGTGTGCTCAAAAAACACACCCCATAATAGTTTGCTTTGGCAGCATCAGCAGCAGCCATGAGAAAGCACAACACATTTGCTGCACGGTCACAAGTGCAGCACAGAAGATGGAACACACCGGGAGACTCGTTAGAGTCGATTGGTCTCGGTAGGGTGAGCACAGACGGAGAGAGGGACTTGTGATGACAAGTGGCAGTGAAGAAGCTCAGGGTTGGTAGCGACAAGTGGGCAGGGAAAATGGAGGAGTCTTGAGAATGGCAGGAAAGCATTCTGAACAAATGAGTGTATGACCGTTATTATGAGGAGTTAAATCAATAAACAAACAAACAAATATTCTCATAATATTAATTAAGAAGAAGAAGAACAAAAAGAAGAAGAAGAAAGGTTCTCGTTTTAATGTAACTACTACTACTACTACTACTACTACTACTACTACTACTAATAATAATAATAATAATAATTATTATTATTATTATTATTATTATTATTATTATTATTATTATTATTACTACATAAGATACAAATCCTTGTTAAATGTTCTGCTGTCCTGAAGGAGCAATGTGGTACTTAACTTCAGGGTGGAGTAGTGGGAACCTGATAAACCAGCCCCTCATACTACACTTCTTTTTTAACAGAGGGTCTTGCTGTGCTTCCATTATTAAAGCGAACAGAGGGATTGTTCATGAGCAATGACATTGACTTTGTGTGCTAATGTAGAGCGTAAGCAGGCTTATAGCCAGGCTAATTGTGTATGTCATGACCAGACATTAGTGATTTGGTAAAGGCAGATCCAATCGTTTTACACTTCAGCAGAGTCTACACCTCCAGAAAGCAAACGTTTCTCAATACAGCACAGCCACAGACCCTCTGCACGAAAAGAAGTGTAGTACGAGGGGCTGGTTTACCAGGCTGGAGTAGTGGTGCTGGTGTGTGTGTGTGGCAAGATATAGAATTAAATTAATCCGCACTGAATCCTGCTATCATATTCTGTCAAGGATTATTCTGCTGTAATGTATGGTCTGCAGAGCTCCTCCATGGCAGCTTGGTCTGTCTTGTCTCATGTAGTATGTAATAGTGTTAAGGTAATCAGGTAAACCTCTAAGGACCTGGCATTTCCCTTTGACCAGACCACCCTGTTATACCTACACTGCACACTGAGAGAGTGCTCCGAGGCGAGAGAGAGAGAGAGAGAGAGAGAGAGAGAGAGAGAGAGAGAGAGAGAGAGGGAGAGAGAGAGGAGAGAGAGAGAGAGGGAGAGAGAGAGGGGAGAGAGAGAGAGAGAGAGAGAGAGAGGGAGAGAGAGAGGGGGAGGTGGGGTGGAGGGGGGTGCGGGAGCTATGAAGTGGAAAGAGGAAATGTGGACGACTACATAAGGCGCTTGGTTGTTATCAGTCAGAGCCAGACAGCTGAGCTGGAGAAATATGTGCGTTGCTAGCACAATCCACTCTGCAATTACTACACCCACACTCACATATGCACACACACGCTTGCCTATACACCTATACACTCTCACTATACCATGTCCACATATACATACACAAATTCATGCGCACACATACAAACACAAAGACACATAGACAGACACACAGACACACACACACACACACACACACACACACACACACACACACACACACACACACACACGCTTTCACAAGCAAGTCTTAATCCTTCAGCAAAGGTGTTGAAAGGATTCTTCATTTTTTCCCCCTTATCCCTCCATGGCATCCTAGTCTGAGGTGATTGCTGTTTTTGAAGAATTTGCCAACCATATGGCACCATCAGTTCAAAGCTGATCTCATTTACATACTCTACTTATCATGGGTTTTCATTTTAATGTAGATATGAAAATAAGCACGCAGGCTGACGTTCACATTAATAAATTAATGGAACTTGGCGAGAAAATAATGAGCAGTGTGTTTGATTTGTTTTTTTGTTTTCTTTTCAGAATGGCTGCCTCCAGGACTATAGTTGTTTACTTCGATCACCCCTGCCCTCCTCCCCTCCTCCCTCCCCCCCACCCCCTCAGGTCACAATCAGAAGAGTTGCTGTACCGTTTTAATGGCAGTAGCCTATCATGTAGTTGTGGATATGCATAACAGTGTTTTTGAATCATTTACAGAAAGCACAATACAAAATGGTGGTGGGCTATTGGTGGGCTAGTGATTTGATTTTAATGTACTTCATACCACACATTAAATTCTCTTAGAGGCTTAAATGTAAGCCCATATCCAACAGTTTCATTAATCCATAAATAACAGTGAAGATATGTTATTAGTTCACCCTAAGAGCCCATTTTGTAGGTGATACTATAGTAACCACAAGTGCACTCTCTAGGATGTAGAAATTTATCAGGACTTTAATCAGATGCTTAGCTTAGAATGGCTGGCTTGTCAGGTTGTCAAACGCAGAAACACATAATAAGTGCCACTTAGGATGAACAAAACACTGCTGCACAAAAATTACTGTTTGAGTTGATGGTTTTCCACAAAGTGACGCATTGTATTTTCTGTGTGTGTGTGTGTGTGTGTGTGTATGCGAGAGTGTGTGTGCATGTATGTATGTGTGTGCCATTTCTCGCCATTCTGTCACCATGGCAACCAAAAGATGTCCAGAAAGGGTACCAGAAAAAGGTTGTGAAATCTTACTGGGTTAATTAAAGATATAATATGGTTCTTACTCTTTGACTTGTAGGTGAGAGTCATCTTATTTCAGCAAAGCTTAATGGAGCGAGACAGGTTGCTGATGCATTCTGGGATAGCCTTGTCTGTCCCGTATGTAGTTCATGCAAACACACATGGAGCTAGCCCCATTACATGAGTCCCCTACATACACTTCCAGCAATGTTCCCATAGAAACAGACACGTACGCTTTTTAATTAAACACTGCATTTGATAAAAATAGTCACTAAAAGACAGCACCTCCAGCTGTTCTACATTCGCCACACAAGTTCACACAAACACACAGACACACACATATTCAATCTTCATTAACACATAGACCCCACACTCATGGGTGTAATAACAAGCTCCACTGTCTTACAATAATCTAAACCTGCCGATTAGTCAAATCATTTCTCCTCACAGCACAGACTTTTTCCCCAAAGACTACACAAAGGTCAGAGGTGAAAGGTCAAAGTGCAGCTGCAGCTGTGCAACACAGATAGGATGCGCTGTCTCTGCATGTAAATCAGCCTTGTGTGCATGTGATTGGCACTCATGGGGGGGCTACGCCCGGAGACAGCCAGCTGTTAGGAGACATACCACTCCATCCACCCACCCACACACACACACACACATACACACACACACACACACACACACGCACGCACACACACACGCACACACACACACACACACACACATACACACACACACACACACACACACACACACACGCACACGCGCGCACACACACACTGACCCCCCACAGCATCACACAGCAGGATTGCTCACTATGCTGCGTGGACAGAAAAGCCATAAGGGACACCCCTATTTCATCTGAGCTGGCAGAAGGGCGTGATTTATGCTTCTGCATAGGATGCCTATGCTATACAGAGCCCCTGCATCCCCATGTAGCCCCTATGCTGTAGAGCTGCCGCAGGTATGCCCAAGCCCTCTATGTCACCATCATGTAGCCCCTACACCAGCCTGACGTCTGCAAACAAATTTTTGACATCGCGTTAAGCAGCACAGGCCACAGTGCTTTGAGTGGTGAACTGGCATAGACTACTTAAGTCAGCAGCCTGCTGTGGCTGGTAGGGTAGTTAGCATCACGCTAGTTTCACCGACAAGCTTTGCGAATCTTAATGTACAGATTTTTGGTTACTAAGATAGGGTCAGGCTGATTTTTCAAATCACTTCACCAGCAAGCAGTACATTGTGGACAGTCTTGCTAAAATAACAAGTTTCTAGGAAAATTGTTGCCTCGCCATGTATATATATTTCTGTTATTGAGAGACATTTTCTAAATCTTGTTATCTACCCATATACCCAACCACGCACATTCATGTGTCGAAGCCCACACACACACACACACACACACACACACACACACACACACACACACACACACACACACACACACACACACACACACACACACACATGTACATACGATGCATAGTGTGCTGTGCTGTGATATAAATAGCCTTAGCCTGGATTCTGACAACAAAGGCACTGGGTATCAACCAGCAGACTCTTTCATCTGTGTCTGTGCTCTTTATGGAGTCTTGCTCAGTGCTTACATACAAAATGGAGGATATTACAACTCTGCCCTCACAAGCCCACCTTGTAGCATTTGTCATCTGGACAAACTGATGTAATGTTTTTAATACCAATGTGTATATTGGGAGAATAAACTCAAATTCAGTAACCTCTTTAGTCAATTGCTTTAAGCAAAGCTAATGAACTGAACAGTTGACTGAGGATGTAGATGTTTTTTTTGTTTATGTACTGGTTTAAAGTCATGACTTTGCAAAGAAGAAACACTCAGAACAGCTCATTTATTCTAAAATGCAGCAGGTCGAAGTTAGCAGGATTTGCATCAAATTGGACTAGACACACACAAGACATCTGATACACTGTATGTAGTTCTATATGGAAAACCTATTAGATCTCTTTCACTAATTGATGTGAACTGAAATGACTGGTAGAGTCATATCATTGAACTTGAAATGATCTATATGTCATCTCTTTGCATAGGTTATGGTTCATAAAATATTACAAGCATTGAAGAAGTGCTTTTCATTACTGTCATGGCAATTAATCGCTATCATTAACACTGTAACATTTCTTGCCCAAAAGAGCTGAAATGATGTGGAAAGGACTCTAATCTGCTGCTAAAAAATATGCATTAGGTTTCTGTCTGTTCGGGCTTCTGTCTGTGTCTGTTTCTGTGTCTGTTTCTGTTTGTGCTGCCGTGTGGTGCTGCATGCCTAATGTGTCTTGAAATAAATGGAAATTTCAAGACTTGCATTTTGCATGTTATACCTCTGTAATGCAAATGCTTTTTCTAAAGTATATTTTGGCCTTTTATGTTTTGACCTTGTGTGTGTATGGCCTGGCCTTTTTTTTGTTCAGTTTAGTGATAGTGAAGATGGAGACAGGAAATGAGTGGGAGAGAGGTGGGGTAGGGTCAGGGAATGACCACAGGCCAGATTCAAACCCATGTACACTTGCCTGTTTATGGTACGGGTGCTCTGGCCGCTGGGAGAGAATGTTATAATTCCCATCTCAATCGCTCACCTGTTTCTTCGTCTCTCTCTTTCTATCATCTGTCTGTCCATCCATCCTTGCTTTTCCATTCGATTATCTTTCTCTTCTTCTCAATTCAATGGTTTATGCCCCTCATTATCTTTCCTATCTCCTTCCTTTTTCTTTCACTCTTCATATTATATCTCTAAAATCACATCAGAAGCCCTAACGAGAGCTCCTGGTCTGCTGGTTCTGCACTCGGGAAGAAAGAAGAGAGAGAGAGAGAGAGAGAGAGAGGCAGAGCAAGAGAGAGAGACAGACAGAGACAGAAACACAGACAGAAAGACAGAGAGAGACAGAGAGAGATTGAGCATTTGTACTCATTCATACATTACATTCATACATACACAGCCACAAACTACAACCACAGCCATTAGGCCTGGCTCATATATAGGCTGTGGTCTGGGTAATGCCATCTCGCTGCTAGCATGCCGCACTGTCTGCAGTAGCCCACTGCAGTCTCTGTGATAATGGGGGAGGCGAAACCCTCTTGAGGGCTTTTTATCTTTCTTGGCTGATGAGGACAAAAGGAGCCTTTTATCTCTCTTGCCAATAAACACATGACAGGCTCCATAGTGATGCTATTTAACAATCTCTCTCTCTCTCGCTCTCTCTCTCTCTCTTTCTCTCTCTCTCTTTCTCTCTCTCTCTCTCTCTCTCTCTCTCTCTCTATCTCTCTCTCTCTCAAGGGTCCAGCTAAGCAAGGGTGTCAGCTTGGTCTCAACATTGGTGGGTGGGACACAACAATCTGTCTTAATCTCAAACATGGCAATATAAAAGAGGTCGTCGTGATATGTGGAAAAATGGTAGGGACAGTTGAGCTCATCTTAAAATTGTTCATATGGATGTGTCCCTACCATCCACGGCATAAATGATGCCCATGTCAGTAAGGGCCATCTTATTGGAGTGAAGCTATTTAATGAGTCCTTACTCTTTCTTTTATGTAGCTCGAAGGAGACATTACATGGAAAATAATTTGGCTTTGTTGAAATAGAAGAGGATTTGCATGACCAAAGAGCTGCCATAAATATAAAATATGGTTCTGCTTTCCTCTGTATGCAAATCTTGAACAGAGAAACAAGCACTAAAAGTGTGCTTGTTAGAACAAAGCCTAGCTACAGTATAACATCATATTCAGGAAATCAAGTATTGTTGAATTGTGGTTGCTATTCAGCCAAAAAGAGCATATCCCTCATTCTTTGATGTAAAAACAACTATTGTAGACCTCCAGGAGAGCACAGTGGAACACCTTACAGTCATGAATGAGTCAGGGAAAGGTGACAGCTTAAAGACAAGCTTCTCTCTTGAATGAGTTCTTGAGGGAGGTTTAGTTCCATTGACAGCCACATCATTTTTTTATGCGCTCAGCACTGAGTGGCCAGATAGTCCTATCTGATTGGACGAGACTGGAGGAAGGAGCAGCAGGGCATCCACTCACAGTTTGGGTGAAAATCCCTCTAACAGCTATGACTCATGCCTTTGTGTTTTTGGGTCTATTTTTGCTTCACTGTGGGAGGTCTGGGTGATATTTGGATCAGTGGATAAGTGAAGGGCAATTTTCTGTGCAGGTTTGCCTTATTGTGACAACCAAGACACATCTGGTGCAGACAGGAGGCAAGGCTGTTACCTAATAGTAATCATGACTTTTTATTACTTTGATTGTCACATTATTAGGCATCTTCCTGTAAATTACCAACATTTTTAAAATAGGAAAGTATTACAACATATATACTACATACGAGGACTGTAGTAATAGACATTGCAGTGAGACAGACAGGAATACAAGAAACTTAAAAAAACAGGACTAAGAGAAGAGTCAGAAAAGATATGGAAGGTGAAGGCAACAGTGGTCCTAGTGTTGACACACTGGGAGCTGGGACACATTGGGAGGGAGCTGTCACTCCCAAACTAAGTAAGTGTCTCCAGTAGGCCCCGTAAAGTGACTGTCAGGAAGAGAGCAGCTCTAGGGATGGCTTTTTGTGGAGGGCACTTATGCACACAGGTGGCCTCTGGTAGAGAACCCAAGCTTGGAGCGTTAATGACTGCCGACAGAAGAGAGAGAGAGAGAGAGAGAGAGAGAGAGAGAGATAGACAGACGGACAGACAGACAGACAGGCAGACAGACAGAGAAACAGTCAGACAGAGAAACATAAACAAAGACAGAAAGAGGGGGACAAAGAAGGAGAGAGAGATAGAGAAAAACACACAGACAGACAGAAGCAAAGGTAGAGAAGGTGTGTGTTGGTGAGAGAGACAGAGAGCGAGCGAGCGAGAGAGAGAGAGAGAGAGAGAGAGAGAGAGTTAGAGAGAGAGAGAGAGAGAGAGAGAAAGGGGGGAATCACAGATGGAGTGAAGGGAGTAAACACTCATGCCATGCTTTTACCCCTTATGCAATATGGTGGCTCCACAGGACAAAGCACTCTGCCAGTTCACACTGCAGAAAAAAGCTAATAACAGCACTGAACAAAAGAGCCAAGGCCATTTCATTTGGTCTGTTTTGGTGGTAATATAACTATCCTGCAATTGCAATAAATAGAATAGAACAGTGTGTATGTGTGTGTGTGTGTGTGTGTGTGTGTGTGTGTGTGTGTGTGTGTGTGTGTGTGTGTGTGTGTGTGTGTGCGCGTGCGTGCATGTGCGTGTGTGTGTGTGTGTGTGTGTGTGTGCTTGTGTGTGTGTCTGTGCATGTGCGTGTGTGTGTGTGTGTGTGTGTGTGTGTGTGTGTGTGTGTGTGTGTGTGTGTGCGGCCATCAACCAGTGGTTAAAATGGCTCAGTGTGCACCACTGCAATGTGTGTGTGTGTGTGTGTGTGTCTGTGTGTGTGTGTCTGTGCCATGTCCCATGCACCATTGACTCTGATTCATTGTCTATATGTGTGTGGAGCTGATGATGATGAGGCATTGTAAGATGCTGGTTCATGACTTCAGCTATAAGTCTGTCTCAGTTGATTATAGTAGGTATGCCAGGCATCTGTGTGTGTGTGTTGTTTCATGCTTTCATGCATGATGAAGTCCCTTGATTATCCCATCCCTCTTTTCATGTACAGGCCTCCATTTCATTGCCCTTATGGGCCCCATTTCTATTTGGATATAAATGGTTGGTTATAAATCAGTTGGGGAAACATCATTCAAAGAGTGTTGATTTCTACTGCCAAGACAGTGTTAATCTTTACTACTAAGCAGTTCAAAAATGTATTGGCATTTTCTTCAAACACTTACATAAGTATGCCTCCTATTGCAGGGAGGGCTCTTATAGTGCAAAGCTAGTGGGATGAATGCTGATACAACTAAAATGGAACTGAATACAGAGTTGCAGATTAGATTAGATGCAGATTAGAACTAAGAATCCTGACTATTGGTACCACAACATACTGCATGAGATGAGAAAATATTACCTTATGGCCCAGAGAAATAGAATGGTGTTTTCTGATTGGCTGGCGGGCATATGCATTAATTCCATCGAAAGCTTCAACTATGTAAAGTAGTTCTAAAATTCTGGCTTTAGGTTTAATCACCATTCTATAGAATGGTAACTAAAGACTAATATGGTTGCTTTTCTGCTCCAGCAGATTCCAGCGTTGATTCATGTAATGGAAATGCATGACATGGTGGCTGTTATCTCTTACATATTGGTGAAGATTCACTATGCAGTACCATGACGGCCCCACCTGCACAGATCTTACACTGTCTTCCATATCACATATCAAAAATTCAGATATAAAATCAGTAGCCTACAGGTCGTTGTGTTTTATGTTGTCATAGTGTGTGTCCTCTAAGAAACTGTCTAGTAGGGAAAGTCAAGTTGAGTGTACTGTATTTCAGCCCTATTTAAATGAAGTGTCAAACATGATGCTCCCCTTGAGGTTTACATAATTTCTGCATAAACAGACACTGACACCAGATTGTTGGGGGGGGGGGGGGATAGTATTGCTGGACCATTTTCTTCACGGTCCGGCTGAGACTGCTACCCCCCTGTGTCATGCTTGAACGAATCCGCCAACCACTTAGTATAAATATTCATGTAATGCAAATTATGGTTTGTTTTTTTTTTTTTTTACCCATTTTTTGGTATATTTCAAAATTTGGCCCAAGTGTTTTTTGTATATACTGTGGTGGTTTAGTGTATTGTATATGGATTAAAGCATCTGTGAAACATCATACACATAAGCAATATATTATATGATATACCATATTATTATTATTATTAGATTTCCTTTTATTTTTGCATGCGGTTTATACGGTTTAGACTTTCACTTTAATTTTTTCACCAGTTACACTAATTAAAATGTCTGTCACTCACTGCTGCTGTCAGTTTGTTATAGAAAGCTCTCTGCGTTGCTAAGGAAAGCCCATTGGCAAAATTAATTCCCCGCCATTCCTCTCTGGCCGTCTGTGAATGATGGCTGACATGTTTTACGTGTGCTCGATGATGTCTGTGAACATAAATCTCCCCAGAGTCGAGAGTCAGCAATTTAATCAGGTCTGTTCTACAACAGGGGACTTACGCTGAGTGACGCCTTCTGCTATTGCTGTTGGCAAACATTGCATTGTCAAGGAAAGCTTGGGGATATAGCAGCTGGATGTCAGTCCCTGTGACTGAAATGCTATCTCTCCACTTTAGAGGAGCTGCTATTTCTCCCGTAGGCTTTCCTCTCAGAAGTTCAAGTTCAAGTTTCTTACAAGAAACCATTTTCCTTTCCTGAGAAAAGTGCCTCCTGCAGTAGATGTAAAACAGTGGCATTGTGTACTTAGGGACAGAGTGCCATTTACCCCTGCATAATTAGGAAGGGGGTGGGTTACAATCGTTTACGTTTTACATTAATTACTTTATATGTCAGTACCTCCCAACCCTATTTTTGTGCCTTTAGGGGATACTAGGTCTTGATCAGTGGGTACCATACCACCCATTACCTCCTGTAGTTCAAACTATGCTTAGGGCTTACATTGAGTTATGGGTATGTATAAATACCTATGAATGCCAATGTCAATCACTCGTAAGATTTATGAATGCATTTGTGTACATTTACTGATACCGAGACTTGGATATATAATCACTGCTGCCATTTGGACAGTGTAGACATAGCAGTGCAGACATACTATGAGTGCCAGTCAGTGAGAGATAAGAAGTCTTATCATCTGGGGGAAGAAAGTCGTTTTAAATCTGGTTGTGTGGGCACTGTTTACTGCTGTTTACCAATGGCAGGAGAGAGAAGAGTACATATGAAGAATGTGTGGGGATTTTTTATGATGTTCTTTGCCTTACAAATGCAGAGTGTGGTGTACCTGTCCATGAAAAAGGGGTGAGGGGCTCTAGTAATGTTGTCTGCTGTTCTTACTATCCATTTATGGCTCTTCCTCTGCCTGCTCCCACAATGCCTAGGGGTCCTTCAGAGAGTGAACGACAAATCTTGGGTTGTTCTCTTTGCACTTACCCTGAATATTCTTGCATTTCACTTTAATCCCTCATGTCGGACAGAGCTTGACTGTTTTCCTCAATTGCTAGTCCCTTTGGGTAAAAAACGTCAGCCGAGTGTAATGCCATGTTTATGGGTCCTCCTCTGCCTGCTCCCATGATGGCAAGGGGTCACTCTGAAAGAGGGACCCACTAATCCTGGGCTATCTGTGAATATTCTCATTCATCCAGGTCATGGTAGTCAAAGGAGCTGTAAGCAGTTCTAAGCACCTGGACTTCTTTTTGGAGCTTGACGTTTCACCCTTCACACCTTGACAGGAGACTCATATGACCCTTTTGTCATGTGATGTGATAAGAGGTGTGGTCTACAGCTCCACCCCCAGTGATCCAGAGATATAGTGCCTGGTTCCCTACCATCAGGCCAGAACTGAACAAGCATTTTGGATGAAAGGTAAAACAGCTTACAACTTTGACTTTGACTCCTATGACCAATCCTGGGTTGCCTACCTCCACTGGCACATGCTTGATCCTCCTATCATTTCTCTACAAGCTGTTGCACTCTCATCCTATATTACCTAATCCTATATTACCTATATTAAATATCCTATATTGTCATCATTGTTTTTAGTGTGCTGCCTTCTTGGCCAGGGTTCACTCATGAAAGAGATTTTGATCTCAATGTGATTTTATTCCCTGGTAAAAAAAAAAGGGTTAAATAAAAATCATTTAATAAAGGGTTAAATAAAAAAATGTATGTACATTGGAGAGTACTTGTATAATGTTCATCCTAAAAATAATAATCATAATACCCCCAGCAGTATGAGCAGTCTTGCAGATTTGGCCATGCGTTATGCACTAGTGACCCTGTTTCTTAACAAATCTATTATCCTTCCCCTCCCAGATGAATTACTGCTCTCCTCTGGACACATCTACTGCTGCCAATGTGGACATAATGCAAATGATGATAAATTCCTCACATAATCAGAATCATCTTAGCCCGTCATTTAATGTAATGGGGTGGAGGGGGGGCACCCTAATTGCATTTTTAAACCACAATTCTGTCACTGTGGCTTCAGATAGGGAAGCGAGAATTATAGTCCATCACAGGAGAGGGTCAAAAATTAGATTACGATGACAAAACGCATTACTGAACTGTTAGGGAGGCACGAGATACGAGTCGAAACTGAACCTGAGATGGGACAGAGAGATGGACAGACAGATAGATGGCTTCCCCCTGACAAGCTTTTAGAATCTGACAGGGTTCCATGGCTCTGCATGTGTGCCACCCCCCCCCCCCCCCCCACCGCTTCAATCATGCCTCCGTTCCATTCTCTGTTTTCTGTTTTCCTTTTCTTGTCCGCAGCAGGTGGATGATTGATTTTGGTAAGCTCGTCTGAATACCTCCCTGGGGGGGTGCGTCTCTGGTGGTGCACATTCGCGATGACTATAACTCAGACAGGCAACAGATACCGGCTGTAGCACCAATTCTCTTCGTATATGATGCATGTGGCTGCTTTTCATTTTTATTTGCGGTTTGGCAAACGCCCTTACTTGGCTAGGTATATGGCCAGTGGGCTGTATATCAGAGCACTGACAAAAACACATGACTGGCGTTTTGATTACTGGAGACATTCATCTGTGTGATGGACTGCATTCAGGTTTGCCAAGACCCAACATTTCTATCAGTGTTGTGTATAGTGTGTGTGGTTTGTAATGTAATGTGCACCTCGAAACAAGGGATAATTCATCTGAGATTTCAACATTTTACATATTGAGGGTTTGAGTTTTCACTGACCCTTGAAAAGGCTTTTGTGCTGTTATCCATCTTTACTGTTTTCTTTTGTGTGCCGCCTCTATTTCTGTTATTACTTCTCCTGTTTTTCTCTTCCCATGTCATATCACTTTCAGCCTTTCATTTCCCTCTCATTCTCCCTACTCTCTCTTCCCCATCACACATTCTCCACTCCCCCCCCCCTCTCTCTCACACACACTTTCTCACTCTCTGTCTCTCTGGCTTTCGCCCCAACCCCCTTTCTCTCTCTCTCCCACACACCCACACACCCTACTTTGTTCCCCATTACACCTTTTCTCTCTCGTTTTGCACACAATACACACACACACACACACACACACACACATGCACACACACACCTTAATTACAGGTCCATCTGTCCATCTCATACTGAGGCGATCTGAGTCAGGCTAATTTCTCTGCCATCACCCCACAGGAGGCAGATAAACACAGAGAGGGAAAATAGAGCATCCATTCTAAACACCCCCCCCCAAAAAAAAACACATTGTCAATATATTTCTTTATGGGAGGCGACCATTCATTGATGCATCATCTTCCTTGTAAAACACCGGTTCCCATTGTCATCACTGACAGATGTTTCTTCTCTGCAAGAAGCCTTACCGGCTCAGAGCAGACTGCCTGTGCCCATGTTTTTAGAGTCTAGAGTGCTATTTTAAACTGCGACAAGACAAGTGCTTTTGTCTCAACACATGTCTCAACATCCTCTAGATCAGGGGGTGTTTCTCAGCACAGGTTGAACAGAATTGATTTTACAGCACTCTCAGACAGAGAATAAATATTATTTCTCTGTATCAGTAAATGTGAGCAGACGAAAGGGAAACACTTCATTTTATGGTTCCTTTTACAGGGTATCTAAATGCCTGCATGTTCAATGTTGTTCACAAACTTCATTTGGTACATTTCACATCATTGGGAATGTTAAGACGGAAACTCTGTGGAAACAGCTATGACCCCAATAATGACAACCAAAGCACTTTACAGACAAGGGGAGACCTCATATAGCACCATTAGTGTGTACCCCCCCCCCTCTTGGTGATGTATGGCAGCCATTATACGCCAGCAAGCTCACCACACAGTAGCTTGGCAATAGCCATTATGTCTCTTTGGGCTTGTTCAAAAAGCACCTCAAAATACATCTCCTCACTGAGGCATTTTGGTCTCTATAGATTGACAGATGGTGACAGGAAATGCTGCAAATATTGTGTGTTTTGAAGGCTGGGTGGGTTGGGTGGGTTTGGTGAGTCATATTTCAGAAGCTGCCTCTCACCTTTGACCTCTTAAATGGCAAGATCGATGACATTTACACAGTATTGCTTAGAGAAGAGAATAGGTAGTAAGAGGAAAACGTCTATAGCCAAAAGGCTTCTGATGATACAGATGATGACGGACAGCCACATTCTCTTCCAAATACTGTTATTGAGTGACTGTTAGTAATGTAAGAAGAAATTCCTCTTCATCTTGTGGGAAAATGCACTATTTGAAATATATTAAACATTTCACAAATGTCTTTGGCAAAGACATGAATAGTTGTTACAGTATTACATGTGTTTATACATTGGCCTACTTAAATCATTTACAGTGTTCTGTAATTTGCATTTTGTATAATAAACAATACAAAATACTTTAAAGAGATCATATTCTGTGCATTAAAAATACCTACATATTTACTGTAATACAAAATGTCATTTCAAGACAGAAATCTTCACAATGATGTGTGCCAAGAGACCTTTTTTAACTCGTTTTAACCTTTGTAAGTCGTTAATGATAAGTTAAACCCATTTCTGTAGCATCACCAGAGATGTCTTAATCCTGAGAGAAGTTTCACCCTCAGACAGCTTCCTGTTTCGAAAACTAAGTGCAGTTCACCAAGGGGACACTCACAAGCACTCTGCTAAGTGCTGATTGGTCAAGAAAGCTCCATAGACATTCATTCATTTGGTGTGCGCCTGTGAGTGCCCGCTTGGTGAACTGTACTTAGTAATGGAAACAGGAAGCTATCCAACAAAGATAAAGACTTTGCAATTACTTTGAATGTAGAGATTTTGAACTTAGAAAAAATTAGAATTAAATGCATACTAAACTAACTACCTCTCCTGACCTGAGCAGACAAGAGGTACCTATCTGACCAATATCAGAGTCAAAGTCAATGTAAACTCTCATTCTGACTATGCATTAGGGATCACACAACTAATGTGACCGAAACACCATTTCCTCTAGCCCAAACAATATGCAAACACTGATGTGTACAGGGGCAAGTGCACATAACACAACAACAGACAACCTTTACTGTATGAACATTCAGGACAAGTACATAAGGCAGCAACCAACAACAGTTAGCATGATTCCTGTCCACAGGATATTGAAATATTGCCCTGCAATAATACAGATATAGTGATAAAAAAGTCTTGCACTCTGATATAACAAATATTGCATTGCAACATGAAAAATATTGATTAGATAAGATTTCTTTTCTAAAAATAAAAATACTGCAGTATTATATGAAAGATATTGAATTCTGTTCTGTGGTACCTACTGCACAGTATGACAGCCGAATATTGAAACACTTCAGTAATAAGGCGATCAAGTGTGAAATCGCCAACATCAGACAGTGTGTGTTGTGTTCAGGGGTCGTAGTAGCACACAATGTTTTTGGAACGCTACTGGGTGGTAAGTACTGTGATGGCCTGAGGGGAAAAAACCTTGTGCTGAGCCTGGCAGTCCTACATTGCACAGCTTTCGCCTGATGACAGAAGGTTGAAGGGTCCATGTGTTGGGTGAGTGGGGTTCCTGACTGTCTTGTTGGTGCTGCTGAGGCAGCGGGATTGCTGTAGTGTAAATCTGTTAGGGACAGGAAGGAGGTCTCTGATGATGATTTTTTTCTGCCATTCTAACAACTCTCTGTAGGGCCTTCTGCTCTGAGACAGAGCAGCTGCCGTAACAGACAGAGAGAGTATTGGGTCAAGATGGACAACCTGGCTTCAGAAGCTACAATCTATTTTTACATTTGCTTCAGTCATTTCACTATAGCTGATTCTAATTAGCATAACTCTTTAGCCAGAGGAGTGTTAAGTGCAGAGGTAGAACCAGGTGATTTGAAATATGTGTATTGCAGTTTCTGAATCCAGGTTGCCCATAACTGTTTATACCTTTTATACAGAACAGTAAGATAGAATGTATCATGTCATGTTTCTCTCTCGAAGACGATGTATAAAAAACACTGTAATAATTATGTGTATGCGCGGGTGGGTTACTTCACTGACAGACAGAGCTGCAGGTCATCTCACAGACAGGAATGACAACCAAGGTCCTTCCACAGGATCACAAGACAGAACCCCCAAAACACTGCCTGTCACAGCTAATATACACAGCATCCATAATGCCTGTCAATAAAACAAATCAATGCCTCTTTCCCTGGGGAGTTGGCTGAAAAAGCTTGAGGAATATCTCATTCCCTAACATGTCATTTGTTAGTAACCTAGGCCAATAAGCAGACAGGCATTCCTCTCCTGTGTCCTTTCTCAACAAATGTCCTTTAAGTAGCTTGACATTAGAAATATACAACTGCATGATGCAGCATAAGACAGTCTAAGCCAGTACTCACATACCACATTGACAAAATGACAATTGAATTTGGACAACTGAGGAAGTTCTGTTTGTGACTAAACCAGTTTGGATGAGAGACTTCAAAAGACACACTTTTTTGCAGACAAAATGTTAAAATACCAATTATAAATCCATGCAATGCATCTTGACCATAGCAAATACAAATAATACAGCACATTCTTTCATACACATAAAATAAGCTGACGATTCCTTTAAAAAAATAACCTCTCTACTTTTTATTTTCTGGATAAAAGGCTGAATACATCTCTTCTGCACTTTCTGCAGAAAATAATTAACTGCACAAAGATTTTTTGTCCCTATAAGCAAAAGGGATTTGGTACATGTTGATGCATATGGTCCATGACAGTATAAGCTGCTTCAATTTAAATTAGTGACTATGAAAGTGTATGCAGCCTTTGATTTTGTGGAGGACAATATGCACTGCACCCTATTGATGCTTAAAGACTGTGACAAAGGTCTTATGTGCATATCTTTTGTTAGTGGACATACATGTAAATATGTTTTAACTACAAAATTTGGGTTAATTATATCCAAAAGTGAGAAAAAATACAATGAAAAAATTGCTAATTTGATTAATGTAGAGCAGAAAAGCAATAATCTACACAACACACTGACATAGGTCACTGAGTATGGTAACAGCGAATTCCTTTGTCAGTTCTTACAGTAAATTATTAATTTAAGTAAATTCAATCTCAAGTCAGATCGTGTCATTAAAACTGCATGGAGGGTGGGCATGAAAATTCTGACTGTGTTTGGTCTTGACAAAATGATGTAGGGTCGTCAGTTGCAATCTTAAAACCCCATTTTATTTTATTTTTTGATGTAGATATATTTTGTACTGAATTCAGCGAGGAAGAGAGAAAAAGAGATAGAGAGCAAGATAGAGAGAGCGAGAGAACGAGAGAGAGAAAGAGAGAGGAGAAGACTGCTCACATGTGTGTGTGCACATGCATGCTGAGGGAAAAGGGGATTGTAGAACATCAGGTTCCCTCTGATCGACTTTCCTCAAGTGTTACTATGGAAACGTGGCACCATCAGGCTACCATGCTACTGCTGATTGGAACACGCTCATCAGTGGGGCCTTTGGAGTTGATGCTTCTCTTACCATGATGGGCAATAAGCTGCCTCACAAGGACATGACATCATATTCTGCCAATGTGCAACAGTCATTGTTTCCTGTCATGAACAATGCAATTATGTAATGCATGTGAGAACAACTGTTCAGCTGTTTAGTCTGCAAATGTATATTTTTGAAAAAACAGACAAGAGATATGCTGCCTTCAAGAGCAACCCTCAAACTGCATTGCGAGAAAGAGTGCTGCAGAGATATGGTTTGTAAGCTTTGGGATTTTAAAAATATGTTTAAATTACGCATCTTTTTAGGTCATAGTTTCCTGAATAATTACTGGCCATTTATTCTTGCTGTTTCTAGATAAATTGATTTTGACTTTTTTTTATTAATCAAGTAAATGCAAGTTATAGTTATACCTCTTCCCAAAATGCTTTTCCTATATTTTAAAATGGGGTTATTTTAGTGATGTATGTTGCTTCTAGGAAAACATCTGCAGAAGGTTAGAGAAAACACAAGGGTCCCGCTTAGGGTCACTAACCTCAGGTTGACGATCTCTGCATTAGTTATCCTGACATTCTGTGGGAATAGATTAGCATGGGTAGCAGGTAGTCAATAATGTTTGAGTCAGGTGAGCTTGCTTTTGTTTAAGAGGCAAACAAAGACAGAATCCACTTAAACGTATGTGCTGCTTTGTTGTTGTTTTTCTCATCCAGTTGCTTGAGAATCATTTGGAAATGTATTCCATAATATTGTGGCTTCAGGCCAATATAATGCTTTTAAAGCTGTTACACTAGTATCTGTTATAAGAAACGTGTCTTAGTGAAAACAACCCAAATGAACCACCATGTGGACATGTAACAATGTTCCATATGGCTTTATTTGTCTGTTAGAGTTTCAGCACAGTCAGATTGGACAAAGTCATTCTCGCTGTTTTTCTGCTTTTCTTTTTGTTCTTTTAATTTCCAATAAATAAATGCTTGTATCCGTATAAAAAACATATATATTGATAGCTGGCAGCATTTGACATGGCTGGTCAAAGGACATGCAGACATAGCCTATTTGCATCTTCATAGGTCTATAAACCCAACACAGTAATATGAGAATCTGAAAAGATGATGGTTATATCCCTGGCAGATATAGGTATGGCTTTGCAAAAATCATTGGACTGTGAAGACCACATCATATCTCTCCTACAGTCTCTGGAGATGCATGTTTCATGAGTTGTTCATTCTAGCCATCTACCCTAAGAAAACCAATGACCCAAATCTTCAAGTGCTACATCATAGATTCCACATAGCTGCTCTGTGTGGAAATTGGGCGAACAGAGTAGGCTATGTGTAAGTGCTTTTTACATTTCACTAAGCAGATTATAACTTCTATGTAGACCTTCTGATGGTCAAATGTTTTCAATGCTGCACTGGGTAGGTATGGTGACTCCAAAGGGTACTCAAATTTTGCTATGGATTCCATACTGGTAATAAACAAAAAAGGAGCATTACTCTGGTGACCATGATTGTGAGTAGCCTATGATGACGATGACAAATATGAAGGATCATTCATCTTGTTGTCGGACACCACCCATTCACACAAGACAACACTGATATGTGCCCTGCCCCCACTTCCATACGCCTGGGTAGGGTTTTTTTTTAATTGTATCGTTAGAGAAAGCGGAGAGTCTCTCTCACTCCCTCCGTCATCACCAAGCCCTCGCGCTAAACGCTAGGCGCTCTGAAGAGCGTCTCGTGCATACGCACCTGCTTTCTTGGAGACATCCGCCCGGGAGACGGATGAGGAGATGGCAATCGGAGTTTTAAATATATTTGGTGCAAGGCGTCGAGCGCCCGCCATAAATATAATGCTTCTCCTCATAAAATTCTGTGGGATCTAAGAAAACAAAAAAGGTGAGTTTTTTATATTACATCTTGCGTTGGATGCTCAAATACTCGTCGTGTCGTCACATTAAGTCGCATTTAGATATAGTTCAGCAAACACACGAGACATTGCGCTGGTTAAATGGAAAATGTATACATACGCCTATGTTTTCAAAATATGTAACAATATTTATGTTCTTAGATGCATGAAGTTATTTTCTGTATGGGGTTTTGTTTTAATCCTTTGAATTTCCATTTAGGCTGCTTCTGTGCTTCGACTGTCCACGACACAAATTGTGTAATAATTAAATAATCCAATATTTGCTACATTCAATTGTTATTCATTTCAAACTAAAATATCAAGTAATGGTTATTCTTCTCTGGTAAATTGTCACACAGTGTGTTACTGTGTTACCTTTCAATTTAAAATATGTAAGTACCCGTATCTGAAAATTGTGTACGATTGTAGTATTTGTGTGGAAAATTGACTTGAGGCTGCTGAAACAGGGAAGCGCTGAAATTCAAAGAGAATTGTGAGCTGGGCAGTGATAGGTCGGTGGAAATACAGCTGAGACCTGCAGACCTACAGAAGATAACTTAATTTCTGAGAAAATATACTATACAGAACAGAGAGTCCAAGACTAAGATGATTCCATTTGAGTCTGACAGAAAATAATAGTGAAGGATTTTGATGAGGAGAGAGAGAGAGAGAGTGGGGAAGAAAGAGAGTAGCCCCCTTGTGGTTAAAAACGTAGTTGCACTAATATTTGGGTGGCAATTATCTCTCTCTCTATCACAATTGCAGTGACTGTAGAGATGTGAAAATCATTTACAGTTTTCTACACCTTTCATTTTGTTCTGTGCAACAGCCAACATGCATTCAGTTATTCTCTTCGCTCATTATTTCCAATGAATGCAAACTGACCTCTGGGATCTCCTCTCTAGTATTACATAATGTCTTAGCCATCACACTGAGTGAACTTCAGCATGCTTATCTAAGCAGGCTCTGTGGCACATAAATACAGAAATGGCACTGCACATGAGAGATGGTGGAAGGAGGAGTGAAAAGGAGAGACACAGATATAAATGATGGAAGCTCAGAGTGAGACAACCTGAGAAAAAGAACGCTCAGGCAGTAAGCTGAATTATGTAAGGACCACATCTGCATTTGTCAAAGCTTTGGTAGAACCTCAGTACACAATAAAAAACAGTTTATTATCACTGTGTAGATCACACATACAGTTGATTGATACAGTTGATACAGTTGAAAACATTTAATTGAAAACTCAGAACAAATAGTTTGATAGGAGCAATAGTCTGGGCATTATGTTTTAACTCTGTGCCCTATATCTAAGCACTCTCCGTAAGCCCCCTTCCTTTCTTTATTTTTCATGCATCTGCCTTCCTAGGGTCCATTGTGCCCCTGGTAGTCAGTTCCAGTTTTCCCTCACTTTGATGTCCCAGGCAATAGTCTCATCCACAACCACATATTCTGATCTTGTGTCACATGACCCAGTGCCACATGCCAGTGTGTGTTAATCATAAACCTTTCCATAAATATTATCTTGTTTGTTTGTTTTACAGCACAGCTTCCTGCCTTACCCCAATCTCCTTCAACATAGAATTAAGGAAACATGGATCCATCTTCTTCCAGGGAGCAGCAGTTTGGCTCCAAAAAGCGTGTTAAAATTCACCCCAGCACTGTCACGGTGAAGTATGCCACCCACTTCCCCCAGCCAGGCGACGAGGGCTATGATGATGCCCCCTCTTTTGAGGACTTCGGGTCCTTCATGGACCAGACCCCCGGCCGGCGACTAGTGACCGACAGACATGGTAGGACTTTTTTCGGCTCCATGGATACCCAGCCACGGTCCCCTGGGCCCAGCATGGAGGCCATGGGGGACACGGGGGTGGGCAGCCAGCTTCAGAGCTTTGGGGAGGCCTCGGTGCTGGCCTCACGCGTCACCTGGGGTGCCTTGTTTGGGGCGGCGGTGGCCCACGGCTGCGTGGCTCTCATCACGCGGCTGGCAGGCCGACCGCTCCAACGTGCCCTCGCTGGAGCTCATCTTTATCCGCTCGGTCATCCAGGTGCTGTCCGTGGGCGTGGTCCTCTACCGCAAGGAGGCCCCCTTCGGGCCCAAGGGCTACCGGCTGCGGCTCTTCCTCTATGGCGTCTGCAACGTCATCTCCATCACCTGCGCATACACCTCGTTTGCCATCGTGCCCCCCAGCAACGGTACCATCATGTGGCGAGCCAGCACCACCATCTTCAGTGCCGTACTGGCCTTCCTGCTCCTGGAGGAGCGCCTGGGCTACACCGACGTGGTGACGGTCGTGGGCAGCGTCTTCGGCCTGTGCCTCGTCATGGTCCCCAACATCGCCGACGAGGACAAGTCGCCGCTGGGCTTCTGGAAGGAGGCCTTCGGCTACACCATGACAGTGATGGCCGGCCTGACCGCCGCCCTGTCCATGATCGTGTACCGGGCCATCAAGGATCGCGTGAGCATGTGGACGGCGCTCTTCACCTTCGGCTGGACGGGCACGGTGTGGGGGGCGTCCACTATGTTCATCATGCAGGAGCCCATCATCCCCCTGAACGCTGAGACCTGGGGCTACCTGGTGGGCATCTGCATCTGCTCCACTGTGGCATTCCTGGGGGTCTACTACGCCCTCAAGAAGTTCCACCCGGCGCTGGTCAGCACCGTGCAGCACCTGGAGATCGTGGTGGCCATGCTGCTGCAGCTGATCGTGCTGAGGATGATTCCGTCGGCGTACGACGTGCTGGGAGCTCTGGTGATCATGGTCAGTGTGTTTACCCTGACGGGATACAAGCTTTACTGGGTGAGCCGGGCCATTCGACAGGATTACGAGGAGATCCTGGACTCGCCAGATAAATGATGGATGCTTGGAATCTCTAGGTGTGTCTTGAGGGTGTATTCCAAATAGGTGGTTTAGTGACTAACCCTGATGAGTTCATTCAGAGTAATTAGTAGCTCTGCTAATAGGAGAGTTCTGTAGCTCCATCCTTCCATCAAATCAAAGCCACAGGGCTCTTCTATTAGAAGGTTTACCTCTAGCTCTGAGTTACCTTACCCAGGTAAGTTACCAATCCTGCTTTCTGGAATACCCCCCAGTGGTGTTTGTCTGGATTTGGTCATTTGTTTATTTGTGTGTGTGTGTGTGTGTGTTTGTGTGTTTGTGTGTTCCTGCGTGTGCCTGTGTGTGTATGATTGGTTGTGTTTGTGTGAAAGTAAGTGCATATTTTTTACGTGTGTACTATTGGTGTTTACTCATTCGGGATCAATGTGCAATCAATGAATGTCTGAATCATGATCTATTTATTTTATAATATAGTGTATATGGTGTTGAAAGAGTGCCAACTGTGTAAAGTCTTTGCTGTATGTTGATATGAGAAAATCAAAATAAAAATAAAAAATGTCTCTGATGCATTTGTCCTCTCTGACAACATTGATTTAATCAGCTGTCAGCAGTTGTCAAGGCATAGTTCAGAAACATCAAAATTCATTTTCTGTATGTAGGATTATGTGTTTATATCAACTCGTTGAATTAGACATTTAGCTCAATGTGGAAAAAAAGATTAAAAAAAATGTCTATGAAAAATAGAGAGATTATAATTGACACGAAAAAAAAATCCTAATATTTATAAATGAGCTACTTCTGATTCTGGTCACTGTTATTGCTGGGCTCTTTTCCAATGATCAATAATCAATGTGGCATAACATTGCTTTGAGAAATCAATAAGAGAGAGAAAAAGCTAATGTGTAGTTTTTCTGCATGTTGTAATCAAAAGAAATAGCTGAAGCTGCTTGAACATCTTCATATTTTGCTTATGTATCTCTAAGAGACAGTAAAGGCAATTTGGGCCTATATAAAAAGTACCCCTGTCTTACAATTTGATACAAGCAGCTGTGATCAAAGTGACTCAAAACTACAATTTTTCTTTTATTTCCACTGATTTTGTTTACCTGATTTATACATTGTAGCATAGTTAAATTAACTTTTTTTTTTTTTTTTACTATATTCATAAATACCACTCAGAACACACAACACATGATGGTGGGCAAGTGACATAAGGTGGCATGAAAAATTTAATAGACAGAGTAAAAGAATTGTGTATCATTATCCTTGGAATGGAGATATTTGCATTAAACCCATCTGGGGGGTGATATACGCATATACACACATTAGAGGAGTCAGCTGTCCCACAGTAACTTTGTTTGCAGAGGTGAACGAACCACCATCTATTCTTCCTGCCTATGCCCTTAACACAGGTGATATTACCTCATCTACCTGGCTGAAGAGTTGTGCTAATTAGGATCAGTTGGTTCAATTAATTAGTTATAACATGTGTTAAATAATGTTCACTTTCTAAACCTGTGTTATCCATCTTTGTGTGTTTCTTAATGTATTTAAAAAACAAAAAAGCAGGTTTATCTGCAACATGTTTGATGATACAACATTGATGACAACATTGAAACAATCAGTGTGTATGGCATTTCTCTTCTGTGTTTGTGTGAGTGCAATGTTTTTTTTTTTACATAATTACATTACATGTAGCTGACATTGCTCTTTTTAGGGTGATTTACAGTAAGTTAGATACAGGCACAGTTCCCCTGGAGTGTGCTGGTTATTCACACCCCCACCCATATTTTTCATTAAAAAAACTGAACCTGTTACCTCCTGATCCCAAGACCAACTCAAACCATTAGGGCAAAACACAAATTTCATGCACTTCCCTAAAAAGCCAGTAGGTGGCATATGACATATAGTTTTATAGAAAACAGAAAAAGAAATCAGTCTTACAGTTCTATGGCTAAACCTATTATGCAGTTCAGTTAAATATTTAAGGTTAAAAATCAATTTTAATACTGATTCTTTTCAATGCTGTTCACCAATATAAATAATTTAAACCTAAAAAATACTATCCACTATCTTCAAAGAGCTTATTTGTAGAAATAGGGATTTGGTGGTAGACAGTGGCTCAGGTACAGTAAAAGAGACACCCAGCAGGTGAAGGGTCACTGTTTCGAATCCTATTCCTCCTAACTAGGTCGAAGTATCCTTGGGCAAGACATTGAACCCTATCCTGCTCCTTGTGTGCTAAGTGGCGCCTTGCATGGCAGCCTTCATTGGGGAAGCAATGGTTAGGGAGTGGGCAGCATAGTCCATGCTGAAGTGCCCTTGAACAAGGCATTACATTACATTACACTTAGCAGACACTTTTATCCAAAGCGACTTACAAAAATGGGAAATATGAAATATGTGGTTGTAGTGGTGTCTAGATCTGAGAAAGGAGCAAAGATGGAGGCATACAGTAAGTCCATCTGTTTGTGCATGAGTTTGAATTTATGCATAAATATTCCGGACTCATAACCAGAGACACCAGAGGTGAGCAAATACCACTGAAACAGTATCACTAGTACAGTACTTGTAAAATGTAAGAGGTTCATACCCAAAAAATGCACACGCCTTCATGAAAATGTATGTATAGCCCATAATTACAAGCCTTTGTACAAGTAAGACTTGTACAAAAAGAACATTTTAAAGGATACTGGAGAGTTTTTGAAAGCAACCAATACAGAATGTTATTCTGCTACTCTGGATGGAATTGTATATCTTTATCATACCATGGGTGAAGTACCATAATTTGTATAAAATAGCCACAGGACTGTAAAGTTTTATGTTAGTTACTTTTTGAACTGAAAAAGTAGGGTAAGTCAACAGAATGTGAAAGAGATGAAGCTCAAAAAAAAGAAAATTGAAAATGCTACAAGAGACATGAATTTCTAAAAGGTCGGGTTCAAAGCTGAAACAAGGGAGAAGATGTTAGGTAGGCTACATAGTTCTATGGTTATTATTTAGTTCTTTGATTGCTAGATGTGGCTTACTCACTTTTATCTCAAAGTCTTTGTGGATAATCCCACATAGAAATGAGTAAAATGGTAAAGAATGCATACATTCATAAAGTGGGAAATTAGATGTTTTTAAATGAACCATCAGCATGTCAGTGCCTATACGCTACCCTGTTCCAAACATTCTCAGTCCACAGCACATATGTGGCCTGCATGATGTGTAGTGTAAAGGCCATTTGAAAAAGTGTGACCAATCTAATTTAAAGTATAAAACTGTCTTAGAAATGAGTGTTGGAAGTTTCCAAGTAAACTGTCATACAATTGGCATAATACACTTATATCAGAGCAGGAAATCATGCTGTAGGAGACAAAGTTTCAGTAGTTTTCAGTCAAAATGTATAGCCGATTTGTTCATGTGAGTCAAAAGGTTGTTGATGACTAATGGATCCACTTTTTAAATTGAATAAGTGCTATCTCTCTCCTACACCTGCTGGCATTAGGACGCAAAATTTGTTCTGATTTCATTAGGGGTAGTCATATTGGATTAATAATTGAATAAAGACTTTTGGGCCTTATAAATTACGGGAGGTTTTTAGTAGACTATCGAAACAGGCATGGAGCAGGGGATGGATGCGAAATACAGGAGCAACCTGGGAATAATTGGAGAGTTTGCAGGTCTATGTCAACTGCACTGGTGTGACACAGAATAACCTCAAAACATTGCTTGTCCTTGAAGCCTTCAATGAAATAACATCACAATACACTTGTCCTTCCAGGTCAGTAGGTCTCTCTCCTGACAGTTTGTCACTGTCACCTTAAAAAGCAAAGGTCTTATCTGTTTGCTGCTACCATGCAGGCTCTGGAATAGTCTCCCATCCCAGTTTTACATGGACCCACCTTTTAATACACTTTCACCTCTCCCCTTTCATCTGCCCATTCATCTCTTTTCATATTACTATTTTCTTTGAATTTATTTCCATTTATTTGTATTTATCTTTTTTTGTATTATTATTGTTATTGTTACCATTACCATTATTATTATTGTTAATGTTGCCCACCTCTTTTTGGATACCATTTTAGCCTATTATAGGCTATTACTATGGTGTTTTATTAGCCCTATTAGGGCTGGTGTTTTTATTATTATTATTATTATTATTATTATTATTATTTTGTTACGCTTTGGTTAAACCCTGCGTTATGTGCAAATGTGCTTACCAAAGTAGTCAACCAGATATTGGTTGCGGATTTGATCTTTGATATCGGATAAAATATGACTCAGCATTACTTCATAAAGAAGATATAATGGCTAGATTGAATCTCGACTATCAACTCGCTTCCATAGCAGATACTGCAAGACATGGCCGTACTTTTTCCAGATGGAACCTCTATAGGCGACCGTGGCATATGCCTTGATTGACAGAACAGCTAACGAATTAAAACGTGCCTTGACTTGGACTACCAATGGAAATCCAGGCAGCGCGGACCGTGGAAACAAGTTAGATCGAAGAGAACTTCTCATGGTGAACTGTGAACCTCTCTGTGCAAGGCATATGATAATACCAGCCTTGCCACATTAACCACACTGATGTATCCATCATCCCGCTTGCATATTGGACTTCACACCTAAACTACATGCCGCTTGGTGACTGAATTGAAGATAGATCTCAGACAGGTAAGGCAACGGCGACACGCTGACATAATTTGTTTGCACTGATTTCACTATTGGCACACGCTAGAGGGCCAGGGCAACTACTCCATGCTAGCTATCGAGGTAGCATTTGAACGCCGTCCAATTATCGTATAAAAATTAAAACGTAATTTATGGGGACAGATGGTGACCAGTTTCCCAGACAGGGCTTCTCTTAAACTAACGAACATGGAAATGACACAGGCAAATACAAGAAGTATATAATCACAATGCCTGTTGTAATCAAAGGGGGCTTAGTTAGGCTAGTTAGCAAGCTAACAATTACACATAGGCGTTTGCAGGCTTGCAGTCGCTGTTATTCCAAGACTTGCATATTTTTTCTGTTGTTAATAAAGTCAAGTTTTCCGGCATGGTTGGATTTGGATTTTATTATTTGATCCTGTAACAGTAGTCTACATGGCACGTTATCAATAGCTGCCTGATTGAAGTGCCGTGGCTAGTGCGCTGAGATTTCTTCAGTCCATGGCCCTGCATTGGGGGTTGGCAGGGTGGCAGCGCACTAAGGTGACGTTATTGTCCTCATACGCACGGCAGGCAACGACAGGCCCTGTGGACGCCACCGATTATGCAAAAGTAGCCATATGCAGAGAATTTGTGATAACAATCACCGTTTGGTTTGAATGTGTCGACTCTGTCTTGTTTTGCTTGTGGTCTTTGACGCTGTTGATTGTATAGCCTAGGCCCCTGTCTTGCAGTCGATTCGGATTTTTTTCTGACTTTGGGATACTTCCTAAGCAGCAGTGTGTTGTAGCCAAGTGTAAAGATGCCTTTTAAAACTGTCAGTAGCCAGAGGTTTGAAACTTGCTGATTCTTAAAATTACATTTTGTAGATGACTGTTGTGGACGGCAGGCGTTGTTAAGATTGTATTTTCTCAACCAGTGCTTTAACAGTGAGGCTGGGCAACGTAAACAAATAACATTTCTGTCATTTTTAGGCATGAACCAATGTGTCAACGATGGCCTAATCAATGATTTGGGGATTGTAGGTTTAATTTGCACAAATAAGCCAGATTGTCCTTAAATGCTTCCTTTTCTCATGCCTGCGTACTTGTTTTTTATGACCGCTTAGTTATTGCCGATGACGGAAGTAACTATAAGGAAGAGTGTATAATTAATAACCTTTTATTATGATGGTTTCTAAACAAAGTTCAGCCATAGCTCATGGAGATGACCGGTAACCATCATTTGTCTTTTGTTTTCGTCCTAGTAGACTTTGAACCTGCCTTTTTTTCTGTACATAATTTTCTCCATCATAACTAAGCATCTCTCTCTCTCTCTCTCTCTCTCTCTCTCACTCACTCTCTCACTCTCTCACTCTCTCACTCTCTCACTCTCTCACTCTCTCACTCTCTCACACACACACACACACACACACACACACACACACACACACACTTTCCCCCCCTATCTACTGTACAACATGCACTTTGGTATTAGGCCTAATGCAGTAATTCAGAAATCCCCACCACAATGCTTTATTTTTGAAAGCTGAAATGATGGATAAAGTTATTGGATGGTGTGAAATTGACGGAAGTGAGACATAGCATCAATCATTTACGGCAAGCTAATACTTGTCTGATTTCTCACAACAGCAGCACAATTGCTTATTTCTCTTTCTTGAATCAGTCGAGTTGAGTAACTTTGATCTAACTTTGTATGTTTTGTTGAGGGAGACAGCCGTTGGGTTCCACAGCGTTGAGACCATTCTGTTAATTGTGATTAACAAGACTAGAGAGAAAAAAACACGAAGCTCACCTTTTTCAGACAAGCATGTTGATTTGGCACATAAACAGCACTTGGCCTCCTTTTCAGGGCAAGGTTATAGTGCAAAAGTGAAGGCTGATCAGCAGGGGGTGCCCTATAGGTAGATTTGCATTTGTTTTTAGGTTTTATTGCTCTAGAAGAAAAGAGGATATTTGTAGAAGATCAGATATCAGGAGCAGGTTGAAATTAATAGGTCTAGTAAAATGTGGTGTTCCGTTGGTACTTCACGATGGGGAAGTCTTTTGGCTGTGAGTAGCAAACTTCAATTGGAATCCGTTCTTAAGTTTGGATTCCCTTTCGACAACTTGTACAAACTCCACGTACAACAACTTCACAATCAAAGATGGATTCTCCCACCATCAGCAACTTTAGTGAAAAGATGTAGCCTAACCTAGTTTTTGTTGTTTTCAGCCCTCCTTTCTTTTCTTTGTACAGTTTTAAGAAATCATGTGCGCAGTGCTGCCCTAATGCTTTTGTATGAATTAGGCTAATTACTGTTTGGTATGTGAACTTAAGCCGTTAACAGTAGCTAACCTGGTAGATATTGCTATTCACTACACAGATTGTCATTGATTGCACATGTGTGTTTGTGGTTTCTATTTTGTGGTGTTGTGTAACTTGAATACATTTAACTCGGGTGTGAGGTCATTCCAGTGTGCAACTTACTCATGAGGCAATGGAAAGCAGCAAAAGTCCTTACAAAGAGCTGACATGAGAACTTAATGGTGCTGCCTATAGTCCTGTGTTGTTACACATTCTGGGGCCTTTGCACAGTGTATTTGAAGTATTGTTTTAAGTGGTTCTGTGAATGGCAGAGCTTGCTGTGTTGCATAGAAGTGCACTGCAGGACGATGACATGCTTGCATGACTCGTCATTTTGTCTGAAATTTTCTTGGTGGGGCGTTGTTGATGCAAAGCGTACAAAGGCAGAGTAATTATAAACACTTTTTCACATGTAGACTGCAGACGGGACTAACAATAACTTATGCTACTGAAAGAAGCTGCTAATGTGATGTAATGTAAACTCTCTGTCTATCTCTCTGTCTTTCTCTCTTTAGCTTTGTTTTAAAAACTCTCTCTGTAGTGCAAACTCAATGTCTCTTTTTGCTTTCTCTCTATCTCTTTCTCTATGTCCCTCTTTCTTTCCCTCTTTCTCTCTTTCTCCTTCTCTCTCTGTCTGTCTCTCTCTCCTATTGTGTGTGTGTGCGCGTGCTCATGCAGGGGGGGCTTGTAGTACGCTATACTGGTCAGTGTTACATTGCATGACTTGGCCTCGATGCTACCCTATATTAGTCTCGTTTGAGGTTTACATGATGGCACATGTAGTTAAGGCCGCTCTTATGGTGAGGGGGGGGGGGTTGGACCAAATATGTGGAGCAGGGTTTTTACTTTCCGAAGCCAGGATTGCCAGGATTGACATCTCTGTGAGTGAGTGCCTGAGTGATGCCATAACACAGAGGCCTACTTACAAGGGATGCACCGTATATCGGTAGCGGTATGGACCAAATAGCTGGGTCAGGTATCGCAAAAGCTTAGACACTGCGGGCCGATCAGACTCCCTCCAACCCGCAAGAACAACTAGCCTAACGTTACTTACCAGAATCAAACAAATGCACATTGCACATTGTTTATAATTCAAGAAAGATTTTCCTCAAGTTGTTAAGTTTTTAACTATTTATTTTTACTGATGCCATGTGAACTAAAATGCATTCATCTCCAGTAATGATTTCCTCTAGCAACTTGCTAGAAACATAGTTGCACCATAAGTTTCACTGGTGTCATGAAGGGCCATGCTGAGGAATTTAAAGTGACAGACACGTAATTAGACCTACTCCAACAAATGGCAAATACAACACAGTAACATGGAGGCATATTTGTTTATTTTTTAATGATCTTGCCTAAATAATAATTTATTATATTTATGGCTGTGCATGATTTTAATAGGACTTTTATGTGTTGTTGTGTTATGAAGGTGTTTATTAATTTCATGGCGATAATAGATTGGTATTGGGTATCGACCGATGTCGAAACCTAGATATTGGAATCGGTATCGGAATTAAAAACGCTGGATCAGTGCATTAATACTTGCACACACACTTTAGACACCCACTTTATATTATTAAGCTGAACTTTGCTTTTTTGTCTGCATTCGGTTCCTTTTTTTTGTGGAAAGAGAAACAGAATGATTTGACTGCGGTCATTATAATTTTTCAGTCTTGAAAAGCAATGTCAATGTCAGTTTTGCCACGTCCTTCATCTGATCTCTTCTCATTTTTTCTGTACTGTAGCTTTTTTGGTCTGGTCTTTTTCTTTTAGTTCATATTATTGTGACCTGCTTATTTGTGAATGACAAAGACTTAAGTTAAGGATACACTAGGCAACATTGTGAGCAGTGTTGCCAGGTTACGTTACTAGATGTTACTAAATCTCGATGTAAATAACCATCTGTAGATCAGATATATACATTTATGTCTTGGTAGACTTGTCTAATATCCAGCCTCTCCCTTTATTAGCCAACTTCAACAACTCTTACGATAACAATACAATACAAAACCCCAAAACAAATTTGCAACTTTTGACTGCTGTTGGTTTAAGTTCTCCTGCTGAAAAAATGTGTTGCCTAATATGAATGAAAGGGAACCCAAACAGTATCTGTAAGTAATGTTGCCCAGCAACATTGCTCAAAAGGTTTCCCAATCTATCATCACCTTTACATTTCAACATCCTACAGCATCACACAGTTGGTTTGTATTTTGTAATTTGCTTTTTTATCAGATTGAAAGTTACTTCATTTTACCTTTCGGCACGGTTGAACTGTTTCCCACTTCCTCTTACGACTAAAGAGAGCTTAGTTACTTTATAAGTCTGTGCACATCAGAAGAGGAAATGAGAGAAATATTGTCCGCCACACTCTGTGTATAATTCTTTCGATGTTGTGATGAACATGGTCCGTGGTCGTGTGGAGTACGAGAAGTTCTGGTGCGCTCTCTGGATTATTTGGTGTGGGGGGGAAGCCTAATCTTAAACGTTGTGGTAAGCCATTTTGGAGGCGAGAATATTGAGCAAAGGTTGTGTGTGTGTGTGTGTGCGTGCGTCTGAATGCGCACCCCCTTTTGACCTTGTTTCAAAGAAGGGAAAACAGGTGTGCCAGTATGAAGTGTTGGTTTTTCTTTTCCTCTTGCTGCTTTGGCAGTTGTCTGCCTTGGTCTTTTTTCTTTTCTTTTCTTTTCTTTTTTTTTCTTTCTTTTCTTGACATGATGTCATTTTGTTTGTGTGCAGTTGCACTGCAGCTCGGAATGCCGAGATGTAATAACGGCAGGCAGGTCGTGCGTGTTGCAGCGTGTGCCTCCTGGCTCGCTCCGCCGGCCGCTTGTTTAGTCACACACAACCCTGGAGCAGGTAAACTGATGCGGCACGCCAAGATAACACCTCAGTGTGTCAGAAGAATGTAGACTATTGAAATCTCGATGTAAATAACTATCTGTAGATCTGATACATTCGGGTATGTCTTAGTAACCGAAATCTGTAGATCTGATGTATTCGGTTATGACTTGTCTAATGTGAAACCATTCCAGGTTTCAGAAGACCCCATAGAGACAAGTTTTCATTTCATTTTCTGTGACTATTGTGCCAGGCCTGTGTGTGGTACTTTTGTCATTTCTCATACTATTGTGTTACTCTACCCCCATTCAATGTTGGGTAATGTGCAAGTTTTACAATATCAAACCTCCATAAAGATAAACGTCTGTGTGTTAAACCATTCCAGTTTTCCAAAGACCCCCGTATGCTCTTTCCCTGCTCTTATCTTTGTGGTTTTTAAACGTGCCAATGCTTTGAACTCCCTTGAATGTGGTTTGAAGAGCACAGTGCACATTGCAAAATTGAAATTTCGATTATTGAAACCATTATTTTGTTTTTCTCCATAAAGATGTCTGTCCACTGTGGTGTGTGGACAGAAGTACACATGCTCAGAAGTGCACATGCACACGTGTCTTTTTGTAGAAAATGAGAATGTGTCTAAGCAAACTTGCACAATGGTAAATGACAGGGAAAAAGAACTTGTTTCCCTCGATTATATTACTTTTAAGATCGTTTGGCTACCTATATCGTAATCACGTTAAAAATTAATTTGGCAGCCCTTATTTTTTTAAAGGCTTCTCCTGTCAACGGCGATTGTTAACACCGGTATCTGTGTATCGTTGTGATTCATCGTAATATGAATGTAGGCTAATATGATATTGTTGGTGTTTCCTCCCCCCATTCATGCCCTGGCACAGATTAAGAGCATTATAGACCCCAGGGCTGAGAGATGACAAAACTATATTGGCCACTCACTTGTGCTACCCTGAAGGAGAACAGAAGTAGTTAGACGTGATTATATCTGCTATGTGGATTCTTCCATGAATCCTTCCACGAAAAAGCATTCCTTGTTCAACTACGAGATGTGATAAGCTCAGGGTTGTTTTGGCTTCTCTTCCATCCAGGAGAGAAAGGTTAGAAAGTTTGTCACATACTGATTTGACATAAACAAGGACGTTGTCACTAACACAACACAACATGGCACAGTACAGACACGAGTCCACGCTAGGCTACAGCTTTGCTGTGTTATACCTTTGAAGTCTAGAAACCTTCAATCCAGTTTGGGGAATTGGTCTGCCAGCTATACTAGCCTAGTTGACATGTTTGTCACTGCCAACATGATGAGTGTTGCTCGTGATCAGATTGGTGCTTTGCTAAAAACCAGATCTAGGCAACGTCCTTTCACACCTGAAGGCTTCTACAGTTGATATGCAGCGCATGATGACCTCACTGAACGTATGTGATGATTTTTGAGAATATTTGCAGGAGAACTCTTTGAAGTCTTGGCTGCTTTGAAGATTGTGGCCGTTTGGTACCGGGCCTGTGTATTTTGTCTTCTGGGTATTATACTTATTTTACTTTTTTTTATGCCTCAAACTAACTTTTAACATTTAGTTAACAAACTAAACTGACATTTTGGTAATTACACATTTTGCCACTTTCCTAATCCTTAAAAACTGGTATAAAACAGGTTTATGGTTCAAAAAAGACTGAAAGCTGTCTACAGACTACTGTCTGATACGGTGCAGTGTCACCTCACTGGCTGTATACAGTATGACCTAACTGATGTTGCACTGATGATCATTTTCTACAATATTGGCAGAACTGTTGTCTTGCTTGTTTTGAAATTGAAGGCTCTTGGACTAACGTCTGTAGAATGCTGTAATTTGCGCAGTCACACTCCCCGGAAAGGAGGTTCTTGGTGCAGTGAAATGAAGTCTCAGACAATACGAGTTCAAATTGACACTGTTTTACCTCTCCAGTGCCCACTATGACATTACACTCACAACCACTTCTACCTATCTCTCCCGAATCTCTTAAAAATTCTTTACCAGCCTCAAGCATTCTGGGAACTGTAGTCCAAACAAAATGAACATACATATATCCTCAGTTCTTACACACAGTGAATGCCTCTCACAGTGTAGGCCAGGCTGCTTGCATTTGGGGAGTGTTTTGTAGGGACTGTCGAGCATTAGGAACTACACACGTACACAGGGCACATTCCAGCAGGCTCCGCAGCCCTGTTATTTGAACAGGCTCTGAAAAGGATTAGGTTTCTGTGTGCGTACATGTGTGTATAGGCCAGTGGCATCGCCTTGCTAAAAGGGGCATAGCCTTTCTTTCTGCACACACCGGCTGTTTAATCAGAAAAGGGTCAGACGGTGACGAGAAAAAAAGAGGACGTCTTCCTGTTCTAAATAACCTGATTCTGAGTTCACAGTGAACGCTGCAACCCAGCACTGGCCTTCTCTTTATTTTTACTTTGCGCAAAGAGTCTGGAAACTCTCAGAAGGCTTGCATTGACTTCCTGATGGGCAGATAGTTTTACAGGAGTTTACAAAAAAGTATGGGGCCTGCCTTCAACCAGTGGCTACTGCCTGAATGCAGCATACATGCTCAAACCTAATGCTAAGGCTTGAATTCAGTGTCATTGCTTTCAGCCCCCACCACCAAGCAACAGAGCCCTCCCTCTCTGTGCACTGCAAGATATCAAGAAAATGTGTGATATGTGATAACATTGCTGAATGTGGCAATGACTATGACTTGCAATGAATAAGCAAATATTGAAATACAGCTTCTCTTTCTCGAAATAAAAGCCAGACAAAGTTCCATATGTGGAGGTCCTCATTAGGATTGGGCCTAGCTGGTTCAGAAAATGGTTGGTCCAGATGTGTGGCAATGTTTTTTTTTACTTTTTTGCCTGGAACTTCACCTCTGCACTGTCATATAGCCAGTCAAAATCCTACCTCCCTGACCTTTCGAGTAGGCTGAACCCTGGCCTGGCTTTCATGAAATGAGTGGCAAGGTAATGTAAAGCCATGGACAAACAACAGTGATGAAGTATGTGCTTGCTCTTCTGCATGCTGGTTTTGATGCCGTACACAGCGTCTGCTCGTGCACCTTTGCATCACCACACAAGAGATTGCAGTGCAAGAAAACCACACGCTGTGTGTCGGTTGTAATACAGGAATGAGGTGTCAACCCATTCTGTTCACTTCAATTGTCACAGTGTGTGAGGATGCCGTGCTGTTTTTTTTTTTTCGTTTTTTCTTTTTGTTTTGTTTTGTTTTTCTGACTTCCTTTAAGGTGTGGTTGGAAAGAGACACGTTAGATCTTCACACTGGCAACTAGATGATGGTATACTTGGATGGAATCGGTATTCTGCTAACTTAGCCTAGCCTGGGGCTATGTATTTAGTCTATGTTCTGGCAACATAGCCTGGGGCCTTGCACTCGGTGTTTGTGTTTTGGGGCAGGAGACAAATAGGAGAGACAGAGAGGGAAGGAGAACGAGAAGGAGAAAGAGACAGCGAGGGAGGGAGGGAGAAGGAGAAAGAGACAGAGGGAGAAAGGGAGGGAGGGAGAAAGAAGGAGAAAGAGACCGAGAGGGAGGGAGGGAGAAGGAGAAGGAGACAGAGGGAGGGAGAGAGAAGGAGAAAGAGACCGAGAGGGAGAGAGAAGGAGAAAGAGACAGACAGAGAAAGAGAGAGAAGGAGACATACAGACAGAGAGGGAGAGAGAAAGAGACGGAGAGGGAGAGCAAGCTAGCAGAGGAGGGTGTGGAGAGGAGCGATCGCGATCATAATGTCTACTGCTGACCTCTTGGCCCACAGCTGGAGCATGACTGGGCAGTGTGAGCAGCACACAGATAAGGTAGGCCCCTGTCTGACCGCTACACTGCATATGACTCTATGACTCGCTGTGCGTCATTTTTGTTTTTCTATAATCGTACGTAGCCTTATGTTCTTTGCAAATTGTTTTGGTAAATCGAATGAAAAAATGTCTTGCAACAGTTGACTGTCCCTTTTCCCAAATAGCAACGTTGTAGGGTGACCTGTCAACTTGGGAACACTAATGATGGGCTAGAGCCAAAATGAAATGTTTATTTGTGCTTACTTTTTGCTATGGCCTGTGTTGTCTTTGAATTTTTGAATTTATTTACCCGCTGTGTGCGATCTCTGCTTTTTTTTCATTCTTCGCCATGACATGACCTGTCATCTTGCCATTCAAGCCGCAGGGGCAGAAGCGGCCTGTAGGGGGCGTGAGTATTTCTGCGGTACTTATCTAGCCCCGGCCTGCTGTGCCACATTGTAGTGATGCATGCTGCATCCTGCTTCCTCAGGAAGAGCTGCTGTAGAGAGTGTGTGTGTGTGTGTGTGTGTGTGTGTGTGTGTGTGTGTGTGTGTGTGTGTGACACATCTTTAAATACCAGTCAGATCTTTTCTAGGGCAGTAGAGTGGGGAAGGAGGGAGGGAGGTGCTTAGCATAGAGGAGGGAATTCCAGCACACGGTTTTTTTTTTTTTTCCCCTTCCTCTTTTTCTCTCTCTCTCTGTTGAAATGTTTTCTGTGTCTGGCCCGTGTCCCTCTGACTTGCCAAAATAAGGGGAAGACTCTTGTTTGTCATAGCTTAGGCCTTCAGCCTGTGGTGATTTCCAAAGTTCTGTTTTCATCGCTGGTGAAATCAGAAACTGACTAAATGTCCATGTCTCTGTGTGTCTGTGACCACCAGACTTCTGACTTTTAACTGTTGATGCCTGTTTGTTGTGGCTTTCAGGCCATCATGGTGATTTCATTTCATAAAACGGCTGTGAATTGAGTGTGGTGGCGTAGTAGTAGGCTAGTCTGTGAAATCAGAGACTGTGTGTGTGTGTGTGTGTGTGTGTCCACCAGACTTCTCTGTTGTCTAACTGCTGGTGCCTGGTGTCACATTCCCTCTGTAGCTGTGGAGCAAACATCTGCTACTGGGCCTGGCAATCGCAGCCTACATCTGCTTGCAGCTCATTGCTAGGAAACTATCGAAAACTATCCTTACATGGCAGATTGCTTGTGATGCATAATACACTGGCAATACATATTAATGTCTTCAGTTGAATATACAGCCACTGTAAATAGATTTTACTATTAGTTGGACTTATTATTAGTAACTACTAGTCTAGTAACTACCCCATAACTTGCCATGGTGGTGCCTATCAAGTAGCTTAGTTAGTGATGGTACAGTTGTTCTGAAGGAAATGATTCTAGGAAGAAATGGTGTACAGGGCAAGGAATGTATGCGTAGGGTCGTAGCCCTAATGCCCTCTTCATTCAGACGTCATATTTTTTGCTTTTAATCTGTACCTATTGATCCATCTTGTAAGATGGGTGTATAGAGTTTGTCAGGGTCAGTAGGGATGTCTTGTGATGTTGGGTATTGTTTGTTGTTTTAATGTGTTTTGGAAAACCAAAGGCTATGTAAAATGGGAACACACATTCGCAGGGCAGCTGGTGGATTTACTTTGTCCATTCTTTGACAGAATAATTTATCTAAAAAGTTATTTATTCCTATGTTTCACTGTTTTTAAACACACAATATTTTGGACTGTCGTTTAAACTTGTACTGCAGTGTTGTTGTACAGCCATACCTCTAGCTGCGTTTTAACTTATCGCATACGTCACAACCAGACGGTAGCGAATGGCTAAAGGCAGATTCAACACTTTCAATACAATAAGTTCACAGAAAGTATCCGCCCAGCAGGAAGTAAATGTATGGCTATGGAGAGTATCCAGACTCTTTGCAGGAAGCGAAACAAAGTGAAAGGGTCTAGTCCACCAAGCTAGGTTTAAAGAGCTTAAGCTGTAAGAATGTGGTTGCCAGCTTTGCACAAGCATGGGCTTTTGGTTTCCATCATCAACAGCCTTAATTCCTAGAACTAGTTTTTTTCCCCCTCCACACCACACAGTGTGTGCCATGATTTTTATAATGAATTTTAATGGTAAAATGCCATTGTTGGCCGAGGCTTAATTGCCTTTGTTATTGCTTGCTCCAGTAGTATTTGTTATGGTGATTGGTAAGAGGCAGACATCCTTGTAACAATGTAGTGTGAGGGGTCAGCTTCAGAATAACATTGTGTAAAGTAAACCAAAGTTTTCAAAATGCGGTTTAATGGTTTGGAAAGGTGGTTGAGGCAAGTCAAAAAGCCAAATCATTTGGAGTACCATCAGTGTGGTTGTGAATGTGCACTGACTACTGTTCCAACGAGCCTGGCTCTTTGCATGTTTGTTACCATGGAGATTTGGGTTCGAGGTTGGGGGTGGGCTCCCTTCACTGCAGACTTCTGGTGAAGCCTGCACTGTAGTCCTACAGCCAACATATGCCACTGACTACAGCCTGTCTCAGTCTGCTGTGTAGCCTTGGCAAATAAGAGAGATTGTCATGAATGACGTGTGAAGATTCTGCAAAGATTCACCTTCTAAAATCTTCATTATAAGGCGGTTTAATGGGTCAGCAGCAGACCGAGTTTGACTGCTGTAAGAATCATGTGTAGCCTAAACCAATGAGCTAGCTTGTCATCAACTGCACGTGTAGCTTAAACCAATGAGGTAGATTGTCACCAATTGCATGTGTAGCTTAAGCCAAACTTTCAGTGTGACATGCTCAAAATCAGCCAGTTAGTCCATTATGTTGTTTGATGGTTCAGAAGTCAACGGAGACATTATTATGAATGGCAGAGTGCACATTAAAGTGTTGTTTAGTTCAAAAGCCAAATTTTTAATACCGCCAGGTGTTCATTGCTACTATTTTGAATTTTCCTGCAGGTTCTTGCCAACACAAGTGGACTTTTAAGCTTCCTGCTTTGATGTGGTGCAGGTAATGCCTCCATTTTGTAATTTACCTCATTTGTTACAAGGCTTGTGTAAGCTACAAATGACTAACGTTTTTCACCAGCCATTTTGTAATTTCAAAAACTGAGATGATGTATGATTATTTAAGTTGTTATCTATGTTGATAATTTTACACCCCTTGGTTTTTGAGGTACAGCCACAGTACCATCATCCAGTGCAGTTTAGTTTTAAGCACATGAGCTGTATGAGTAGCCTCAAATATAAACAGTGCAACACTTGACTCTGCAGTCGGTTGTGGCTGTAAAAAGACACCTGCCTAGTGTGAAGTCGGTTAGATGAGTGGTTCGAGAGATATTGCAGTGCTGTACTGGCAATACTGAAACGAAGAGGGGGCTTTTTCTGATCTTGTTCATTACTACAAAACATAATTTGACAAGTTTATCCTGTCAAAATTGTGTGCCGCAACACACTCAGGCCATTGTGTGTACCTTAGATCTTCAGATTTAGAACTTCAGAGATATTTCTCCATTCACCATCAGTGATATAAGGTGATGTTTGCAGCTCGTGTTGGAAGTACGGTTTTGATAGTTAGGCTAAGATATGGTTCCTTGTTAACCAAAACTAGCCAGTTCTCAGCCAAAATGGTCCTGTCTGTGTTTGCAGTCATATGCCTTTGTGAACAGGCAGTTTCACTATGAATACAAAATAAAACAGTACTGAGGGCTGGGTCTGCATGTAGCCACTCTATCTGTATCATGAAGTAATGTGGCAGTACTGGTGTATGCTACAATCTTGCATGTAGCACCTTCAAGTGTATTTTTCTGCTCCTTCTTGCTTCACGGTCTAATTTTCATTACATTGTTGGTGTTGAAGTACTCCAGAACACAACTACGTGTCAATTTTACAAAAATGTTTTCAGTTACAAGAAATACATAAAAATGTCAAGACTGCTTTTCAGGGCCTGGACTTCAAATAGGGTTTTCAAGTATGTATCTAACTGCTTGCTCTTCTCACGCAGCATCAAGTCCGGCCCAAGATGACGGAAGAGGTGATCGTTGTCGCCAAGTTTGACTACATGGCTCAGCAGGAGCAGGAGCTGGACATCAAGAAGAACGAGCGCTTGTGGCTCCTCGATGACTCTAAGTCCTGGTGGCGCGTGCGCAACGCCACCAACAAGACGGGCTTCGTGCCCTCCAACTACGTGGAGAGGAAGAACAGTGCGAGGAAAGCCTCGATCGTGAAAAACCTCAAAGACACACTAGGTAAGGGGAGAGTGTCTGTTTCTCTGTGATTCATTTTCTCACCGCCAAACAGAAATGGAGATCCCAGCTTCTGAAAGTCGAAAAACCCTTTCACATTATTTGGCCCAACCATTTTTTTTTGTAACCATCTGATCCTAATGAGCACACAAATCATCAGATGAGTAGATCAGCTACTTAGGGAAATCACCTGTATTGGAGTGCACAGGCAGAAGAAATACATGACAGCATTTTTTCCACTCTAAAGCTGGGACCTCCACCTCTGCTACTACTGGTGACCTTCCAAGCTATAATATTTCAGTAAGCTGTTCAGTATTTCCATCCCTCTGCATTACCGTGACTACTGTTTAGAATCGATTTGATATTTGTTTCAAATTGCCTGCTGTGCTACATACCCAGTTGGACTTTCTGAAATTAGATTCAGCCCATTGTTTGAAGAGGCTGGCCTTGTGGTAAATAACACCATGCTTTACTGTAATGACATCGTCTGCCTTTCTGCTGAAATAACCACAAGTAGAGATTACACAGGAAAGGTCGCTTCTCTGCTGCAGCGTTTTCTTTTTTCTTTTGCTTGTGTCGCTCACTGACAAACACTTGCCATTTCGAGACAAATACTACAAAGGGTGTGTGTGTGAAGTAAACTGCCATCGTCTTACTCTGCTGAACTTATTTCTTCTATAACCTGGAGAGTAGAACCATCAGGTAACGTTTAGATGTTTTTATTTGTAATGTTTGGATGTTTTATGTACTGTACATTGTCTTTCATTCAACAGCACAACATTGGTTATTCCCTGGTACTGAACAGCGAGGTACAAAACATGAAAAATGTATCAGTTTGTCTGATAGTTTGCATTATTTTAAAGATGTTTAATATATTTACAGTAGGGAAGGGAAGTAAAGGAAGCTTGGTTGCAGTGAGCAGCTGCACTCACATTTACAAGTAATGGCTTCTTAAAAATGTATGTTAAAAGGTTTGCATGTTATAGAAAGAACATTTGTGTTTTGAGTTCAGAAACTTATTTTATTTTAAAGCCAAGTTGTTATTACTAATAAGCTGTACATAATCAGAGAATAAATCGCATTATAATTGAACTGTTATGTAATTGAGTTTCAGTATTACAGTTAATATAAGTATCCTGGCAAAGTCTGTTACCAGAATTTATTTCAGATGGTCAACATGGAGAGCTAGGCATGTTACAGAAAGTCTTCGGCTTTATTCTGTCGTGCTACAAATGTTCTAAAAAAAAGTGCTGCATGTTTATTTCTCGTTAATATTATTTTTTCCTAATTTAATCAGGAATTACTGTTTTTTTTTTTTTTCCTGAAAATGCAACCCTCATAAATCATGCAAATCCACTTAGTGTTTCCTTATGCCCCCTGCTTTTTTCCCCTCACATTAGTTGTTTTTTGTCCTTTGCCTCCCACATGCATGGTTTTGTAGCAGACCAACTGGCCTTTTAATGTTAACACCAGCTTTTAGTTTAATGAAAAACAAAAGCACAACCGACTTAACCACTGTCGACGTTTTAAAAGAAAGTGATTGTCATTTCTTGTCTGTCTTAGCGAGAGCGTTGCGTAGCACAGAAGGTTGGGTCCTGGTACCTGAGCTTGCCTGATAACTGAGAACTCATAACCACAGGAAGCAGGGTTGCAGATCATGAAGCAGTGGCACTGTGCAGCGTGCTTCTTTGAAGTGACCTTGTTTCGTTATGAGTATATTTAGATGTGTGTGTGTATCAGGGACAGTAATAGGAATTAAGCTTTACTGGGGCTCTGTTTGCTAATATTTATTATTGCAATGAGTTTGTGTAGGTGTGTGTATATGTTCTTGTGTCTGTCTGTACTGTAGCCATTCAATAATATGGTTTAGTTTATTCTCTTTTCATTACGTCATCTTTACATATCCCTACATATGTGCATGATTTCAGGTATTCCGACACCGTGTTGGTTTTCTGATGTCCAGCGTTTGCTTTCAGATAAATCAATAAATAAAACAGAGCTTTACATTTTAAAGCTTGTTGATATGGAGTAGGTTATGTTCGAATCATTTTAATTTGCCTTTAATTTGCCAATGAAAGTGACGCAGCTTTTGCTCCTAACCAAACTTATGTTACTACTCAGTCAGAAGCAGGGCGGGGTCTGGAAATGTTTGAGATCTAGAGAACACTGAAGAAAAATAAAATTCTTAAAACCAATATTTTAATGTATACCAAAAGTCACCCAGTGCTACATTCATTGACAAAATAGTAGGCAACAACTGGCTTTTAATTGACAAAACATAAATGTTTTCTTGAGGAATTAGGCCTAGACTTGGTGACCTGTTGTCTGACTTTTTCTGAAATCGGGTGATTTGACATGGAATGACCCAGATACAACACAAGATCAGCATCTAGATACAGCCCTGAGGGTGTAGGGTGCGAGGAGGCCTGTGTGCAGATATGTGCTTGTTTGGGGTAAGAGTATGTAGCCGATGATGATCGTTGCTGCAGGGCAGGGCATATGGTGCAACACATGACTCATGTTCCCTCTCTGATGTGAGATGTTTTCAAAAATGTATAACTTTACGAGGCATAAAGAACTACTACATATAAACGCACAATGTGTCACTTCCATTTCTTTTAAAAACTGGTGAATAATTCTCTCTTCTGAAGTTCTAACTCCGAATGTATGTTAGTGAGTGTACCAGGAGTGGTGGAGTGAGTAGGGGGGCCCTCAGTGTGTGGAGTGGCCTTCCCATTGGTCAAGTTTGGTCACATGGGGCGTGGAGCTGTGGAGTTGGAAGGCAGTGAGATTCCTCTGGCTGGGTTGTGGGTGTTTCACATGGAATAGCAGCTCGGCAGCGAGGGGAGTCGGGGACTAGCCGGTGGGGAGAGGCGAAAAATGGATATGGCTAACCTCTTTAAGCACTTTTTCCGTGAGTCTTATTTATTTCCCTTCTTTTTCCCTAACAAACGACAAAGACAAACTCTTACTTTTTTGTGAGAATGGTGAGGAATGTGGTCTTTTTTTTAACCTCTCTGCCTCTCTCTCTTTCTCTTTTCAATGTCTGAATCAGTGCTGGGTGGTTATTTCCTGAAGTGTTTTTTACAGCTTTTCTCTTAGTAGAGAAGCTATTCTTTCACTGTTCACAGTTTTTTGAAACAGAATTGTGGAATTCATGGTTTGTGTGAGGAAGTTGGCTGTGAAAAAAAAAAAAAAAAAACGGAAAAAGTCTTCACAGCTTTGTGAAGTGTCTGCTGCTCTGGGTGTCTGCTAAAACAGGGCGGGTGGCACTTCAGAGAGTCTGCTGTTGAAGCCTGTAATTGTGCTGTCTCTCTCTCTCTCTCTCTGTCTCTCTCTCTCTTCTCTCTCTCTCTCTCTCTCTTTTTCTTTCCTTTCTATCTTTCTTTCATTCTTTCTTTCTATCTCTCTTTCTCTCTCTCTCTCTCTCTCTCCCCCTTTATCTCTCTATCCCTCTGTTTGCCTGTCTCTATCTCTCTCTGTTTCTGTCTGTCTTTCTCTGTCTCTGTCTCAAAAAAGGCGAACAGGGTGTCAATTTTGGCAAATACCCCCCTTCTATGTCTGTTTATAGAAGACGTGTTTTTTTTTCTCCGAAATGCCAAATAACACCCTTTTCACACCCCTGTAGCAGTGAGCTAATGTGGCCATGAAAGAAGTAAATTTAAACAAAAGCTGCTGGTAATGTATGCTGCCCCGGCTCATTAAAGTTGTGATATTTAGTAACATTAGTGACATTACTAACTCTTTTTTAGGTTGTGAAGTTATTCAGTGACTTGAGTTTTTGTAACAACCAAAACTAATGTCGTAGGAAGTTTGAAGATGTTTTCCTCCATTGTCATCTGTAAAATCTGGAGCACATGCCTTCTGAGTTCCCCTCGGTGAAGGCTTCAGCAGTCAAGCAGTCAAGCAGTGGGTCGCTACTTTTTCCTGTTGAACACTGCAGGCATTGTCATTTCTTATTTATTTATTTTTTTAAACTGAGTGCTTAGATTGATGATGGCTCAGACCGTTATCAGAAAAAGGAGTTTAGTCTGGAGGATGTTACACAGAGCTATAAATCCTTTACTACCATGCTGACATGCTTCTGAAAATAAGTTTTGATTTTTTTCCCCTTATCACCATGTGTTGAGTAATGGTGGCTGTTAGGGTTGCAAAATTTCAGGTATTCTCAAAGTTGAAAACTTTTCATGGAAATAAATTGGGAATTATCAACGTTGAAGGTTAGGAACATACATGTAGTTGGTTGAAAAAAAATATTGCAGCATAATCTTGGCTAAAACAATCAGATTTGATGAATAGAGTTGAGTATAATATGCTGTTCCTCAATCACAGATACATAGCACAGTACTTCCTGCAGAGCTACTGAGGCCACACCCCCTACATGCAGTGTGCATTCCTCAAGCACATGCATGACGATTTTTAGAATTCTGGACTACGAAAGCTGCTTTTCAGAGCTGACAACACAGACATTAGTCAGTGTTCATGTTTTTGTTGTTCAGTGAAAGAATTGATTGTTCGATGAAAGAATTAAGCATTCATAAAGTTCTACTTAGAAATAAATCTGGGTCACATTTTGTAATTGTATCCTTTTGCAACAATGGCTCCTTATGACAAAATAAAATGTTTATATTTATGTTGGTATATGACCTAAATATGTTTCTTTAAATCATCTCAAATTTCTAGTTAATTCCCATAATTTCCCAAAATTCCCATAATTTCTGCAAAAAGTTATCAGTTTGGAATATGTCCAAAGAGAATTTTCCACCCCTTTGCAACTCTAGTGGCTGTCTATCCAGCTGGGGAAATTCATGGCATTCAATTCAGGCTGATGATTCATGATGATTTTAGCAATGTGTGTTGTTATTTAGGTGGGTCGGACACAGCGACAGTTGCTCTTTTATTAACGAAGCTTAACGATAGCCTACAAGAAGTCTTTGTTATATGGTACAAACTGCTAGCCTGACTGCTGCCAAACCCTAGATATAAGAAATAGCCTATAGTTCAATAGCTGACGGTAGAAACAACAAATTATCTGTTTGTAAAAGTTTGAAGTTGTTGTGAGATGTGCACGAGAGGGCGGTTACGTTATCGTTTTCAAAAAGCAATGGTTTGCTTATCCAGTGCAACGACGGCATTGTCAGATTTTTCCACTCTCAAAAAAACATTATTTCAGGGCACCCAGAATGCCGCGACGTAGTGTGGACGAAAGACCTGAAAATGTTGCGTGTGGTGCCTAAGCAAACCTCCACTGTGCCGCTTAATGCTAGTAGCGTAACTGTTAGCATCTCTCACTGTGTCACATCAGCCAAATACATTCTTTGTTTTCTTCAGTCTTCAGTAGTTTCTATGTTTATGTACATTATTCAGATAAACTTGTATATTCGTTTTTGTCAACTTTGTGGTGTGAATAATCATGTCTGATCTCGAAAAAGATTGTGACTTACTTGTCTGGATAACCTCATTTTTTTTTTATGTCAAAACAATTTGCAGTAGCCGACCCATGACTATAAAACATTCAGCATTTAGACATGGATCCAGTGCTAAGCCCTTTTGGAAACGCAAATTGGCAGAGGGCCACTGATGACATTGTCAACTGAACATTTGTTCAATTTATTTATAGCTCCTGCATATTCAACAAAAACAAACGCAAACAGCAGTTTAGCATTATGCATTATTATCTCAGGTATATTTGCACGCAAGGTTTAGTGCAGTTCTTTCTTGCTTCAACACTTAAACCTTAACCAACCTAAAATAACCAGCTTTGAAAAATATTGTAATGGAAAAAAAAGGAAGTCCCTGAGCACATATGTAGCTTCTGTTCTACTTCTGCCGCACTCTTCTGCTAACACAGTTGTGCTACATTTGGCCTGATGGAGGTCACAGTGGAAGCCCTGAGGACAGCCAGCCTATATCCATTAGAAATGGTTTGATCAGTGCTCTTTTTGAAGGCTGATGAGCAGAGCCGATCACATAACCCACAATTAGAAACTTGTATTTCTTAAAGCCTTTTTCATAAAGCCTGACCGTGGCACAATTGTTTTTGTATGTAGATAAATCTACAGAGATGTTTTTGTGTGAGATATATTTCTATATAAGAGATTATTATTATTATTTAATGTGATGTGCACCTTTGCAGCCTCCATGTGCACTCGCTCTCCCTCTCTCGAAACACACCGTGCAACCATGCTGACAACTCATACCTGTAGTTGATACCGTACATTTAATGCATACCGTACATAAATGTTTGCATTGGATGTTCATCCGCACACTAACTACTTTAGTTGCTGTATCCCATGCGTCCTATACATTTATTTCTTCTCTCTCTGTCCTCTGTCTCTGTCTGTCTCTTTCTCTTCTCTCTCTCTCTCTCTCTCTCTCTCTCTCTCTCTCTCTCTCTCTCTCTCTCTCTCTCTTTGTGTAAGAGAGATAGATAGAAATTCAAAGGGAAAGGAGTTGGCCCCTCCAAGCAGCAAAATGTTTGAAGTGGGGATCCAAGTCTGTTCCCCTCTGTCTCCGTCTCCACTTCCTCTCTTTCTGCCTCACTCCGGCTCTTCTTTCCCGTTTCCTGTGTTTTTTTTCACCCTCCAGAACTAGCGGAAGTAGTTTAATTTGAGACGGCTTTTTTTTTTCTCTCGCCCGCCCCAAGGCAGGAAGCAGGAGCTGTTGGATAGAGCACACAATCTGCAGCATGTCTGTTGTCCTCTTTTTTTGTCATGTAACGGTCATCCTCTTTTTTTTTGGTCATTTTTTCCATGTAACTGTCACCCTCTTTTTTTTTTTGGTCATTTTTTCCATGTAACTGTCACCCTCTTTTTTTTGTCTTTTTAAAAATTCTGCATGGCCTACTGTTCCCTCGGCTTCATCTGATTGGCTTTGGGAACACCTGTGAGCTGCTGCTTTTCCTGACTCTTCTCTGCCATGCACTGATCCATCATTTTATCTATTAGCCTCTTTCTTTCGTTCTTTCGTTCTTTCGTTCGTTCTGTCTGTCTGTCTGTCTGTCTGTCTTTCCGTCTTGCTTTCCGTCTTTAAAAAAAGGACGGTATATATTAATTGATATTGTCTTAAAATGTACCATTTTTAGCCAATGGTTAGTTTTATGTTAATAAAAATAATAAAGAAAACAACGAGAAACTACAAAGTAAAGGGAAACAGACAGGCATGTGTGTAAGACGTGGTGCTGGGGTCCCATGAGCCAGTGTGGCTTGCTTAAGGGGAAGAGAAGGCATCCTTTCATGACGTGTTCAGTGGCTCACTAATGTGTCAGTCACTACTGTGACTGAAGCTGTGTGTGTGTGTGTGTGTGGATGGGTGGTAAGAAGGTTATGGCCAGGATTACAAGTAGGGTTAGTTATCAGATCATAGCATTGTATTGAATACGACTAGGGTAGCTCATCTTGACGAAGCAGCTCAACTCAATAGAACTATAATGCCTTTCAAATTACCTGCAGTCCTCTGCAACATTCTTCCACTGCTTCTGGGATGATACTGCGATTAACTCTGGCTGAAAACGTTTCCCAAAAGTCCTGACAGACCTTTGGAATCAACCTGTATACTGTGCCTGGTCCCAATTTGTAGCAATAAGCTATCCTTTGTTGGAAGCTTAGAGAAGCCAAGTAGGGCAAGCGTCTCACCAATACTGCTGATGGTGAGGACCCTGACGGGCATCGATACAACTGGAAAAAGAATGCTCAGGCCACACAATGCACACTGAGCTTGAAGGTTTGGTTTTAGGCCCCGCCATTTTGCAGTGTGTGCAGTTGAGTGAACACAAAAGACTCTGTTCAAAATATCTGTTTAGTTTTGTTTAAAATATTGATATGTATCGTATAATGCTAGTCGGCCCAAAAATATCTGAATATTAGTGTCGGTCCATATCACCCAGCCCTACTTTGACTACTGTTGTGTTGTGTACAGTGTTTATATTGTACAGCACACTGGGAATGAGTATCTGTCTTGGATAATACAATAGCTTGAAGATTTGTTGCGGGCCCTACCATTTTCTGGAGACACAGTGATTTGCAAAGGTACACTGTGAGAAATGTCTGCAAGACGACAAAGAAAAGCAGTGGGTTGCTTGGCACGCTTCACAGTGTGCGCAGCATAGGCCTTCCAGTGTGTTGCACTTGGAAAGAATTACAACACCTGTTACAGTTTCAGTTATAGCATTTAGCAGACTCCTGTCTCCAAAGCACAATAAAACTCCAAATTATAAACCAAAAATACTCTGCTAACTTGCAGAACGAATAACAGGGAACACTATATGACATCATGTGCAAGTATATTTGTAAATACTCTTATGAAGTGATAGAAAAAATAAAAAACAGTTATTCTGATACCTGTAGGAGCGAGGTCAGAGCGCAAGGGGCTTGAGACCATTTTGAGATGTGGGTTTTCAGTGATGTGGTAGTGATGTGGCATTGATGAAGTAACTGCTTGCTAGGTGAGAAGGCCCTTTGCTCTTTACAAACCATGACTCTTTTTTTTGTTTTCTTAATGTTTATCTGCTTTTAGGCTCTCTTCCTGTGTTTCTGTCACTGTGCTATTGCAACATAATTTGTGAGTAGGCTACCTCAGCTAAACACATCAAATCACATCTCTTTTGCAGACAAACAAGTATTAGATTTTTAAATCTCTTCTGTGCACACACAAATAAATAGTCAGATATAGTCCACTAGTATGTTCAGTGTCCCTAAATGTCAAATCAAGTCTAAATCAAGTCATGCATGGTGCAAGTGAAGATACAGTTGGTTTCAGGTTTGCTATTCACAAAGAAAACGTGTAAATGTTTTGAGATCCCCTGATGTCATTTGCAAATCTTTCAGGAGGGCGCACTCTGCCAGGCAACAAGGAAACACGGAGGCAAATGCTTCAGTCAGAGATTGTCTCCGTTTGTAATGCAAAACAGGCCTTTCAACAAAGCAGGAACTTTTCTTAAGTAAATTCTCTGACCTGATCGTAAGGCATGATATCGACCAACGCTTAATCATAAAAAACCTACAGTGAAAGTGTAATTTTTTTGTTATTTAATTGAAGTTGACCGTAACTAACTAACTAACTTAGTAACTTACTGTCAACCTCAATTAAATAACAAAATACACTTTCACTACAGGTTTTTATCATGATTGACAATCTTTGACTAACTTACTGTCAACTTCAATTACATAACAAAGAAATGCAGATAAATGTTGAGGAAAAAATGGTTTTACTTTATTGTATAGGCCCTCTTACAGTGTATCTACATTATGCAGTACAGTGTAAGCGAGTTTGTAACAATATGTATTACGTCCGAACACTGCACCATAGGGTAAGGGTTATGGTTAGTGTGAGGTATGTACAGTGTGAGTGCATACTCTTACATGTGTCACACGTACACACACTGTAGAAGTCAAGAAACTGAGAATCAGGTGTAATCAAAAGTCTTGATATGTTTTCTGTGTCTGACAATAATGATTATTACAGGATTATGTTTAAAAAAATGTGCTTGTAAGTCAGCCTTACTTTTTAGTGTAGCGATCACTTGTCTGTTAATTTTCCTTGGCCAACTCTTGCAGGTTTTAAGCAGGCCTTTAACAGGGTGTATTTTTGATCCAGTGAATGTGCTGGTTTTTAGTGTGTGTTTCCAATTAGTTTTTTGTCGTCATTTGTCCATTAAATTAGTTTACGTATTGTCAGAACAACAATCACAATATAGTCAACGTAGTTGATCTACAGGGTGGGCCGTAAGGGTGTACTAATGTATTTGGTACTGCATAAAATCACACGTTTTTTTACATTGCTCATAGGCAAAAATTCAACATATATCTAAAATTTTGCTGTAGGTGGTTTGTGACTTTCATTATGTTCTGGACTCCAAAAGAGAATTGCATACATATGAATCAGCCATGTAATAAATATATATTTGGTACTCTGTGCACACTTAAGTAATCCAAGATACTAGCGTTTAGAATGTGGCCCATCATTATGCCCCACCCTATACATCACACACCCCTAATTGGCAGCAGAGCCATTGAAATACTAGACTAGAGCGCTGCTCGCCTTTTGAGGCTGGATTTTGTTTCCAGGAAAAATGTGAGACTCTCTCACTCGTGAGGGGGTTTGGGTCTACACGAAGAGACAGTGGCTCAGGAGGTAAAGGGGTCGTCCAACATGCAGTCAGAGCATCACTGGTTCAATTCCAGTTCCTCCTGGCCAGGGCAAAGTGTCCTTCAGCAAGACACTGAACCCCATACTGCTCCCAGTGTGCTTGGTGGCACCTTTCATGGCAGCCTTCATCATCAGTGTGTGTCTAAGTGAGTCTGTCAAAAGCTAAGGCACTACACTGTGAAACTAAGGACCACAGTGGAAATAAGCCCTGTGAGCTTTTTTGTGTCATCCTTTTGACAAAATGTACAAAGATTTATACTCACTATTTTTTTATTTATCTTATTCGTTGTACCATAAGTCAATAAAAAACATCAATCAATCAGTCAGTCAGTCAAACGCTTTGGCTGCTCTGCTTAGTAGAAAAGCGCCATAAAAATGCAGTCCATTTACCGTTTGCTTTGTTGCATGGGCAGTTGTGAGTTTGTTTGTTTGGTTTGCCTGGTTTCGACACAGAGCAGTGGAGTGGAGAGGAGAGGAGTGATCATATTCTCATATTGTGTCGGGGATTTTGAGAGCGCCTGGGTGCAGCCAAATGGACATTCCTCAACTGTAACAGCATCGATCTCCACCCCAGCTGTTTGCTCAGCCCGGCAACATGGCCAGCTAGAGAAGGCCAGATGGGTGTCCGTTTTTTTGGGTAACACTTCATTTGGATAGTCCAGCACCAGAGACTTTACAGATGGTTAGTTTTATTTTATTTTTTATTTACTAACTTATTATCTTAATCAAACCTGACCTCTAACCCTTAACCCTAACAAGGTGCAGAGTTTCAATAGACGATTTGTTAACGGTCTTGGCATGTGGAGATAGTCAATAACAACCATGTATTGGACTACCCAAATAAGGTGTGACCCATATTTTTTTCCCCCTCCCCATTCCCCTAGTTAATTCTTGGGGTTGCGCCCTACACAAATGGGGCCTGATGATAATGTAGAACGACAGGGTAGGAATCCCGGAGAGTGCCAGAAGACCCATCCCCTTGTCGACCCGCCCGGCTTCTCCTTCTTTTTCTTTCTCGCTTTGGAGGATGATGGCAGCTGTGGTGATGTCATGAGGCCAGTCATGCGAGATGATTGGGTTTGTGCTGCACTGAGGGCATTAGCGGAGTTGTTATAGGGCCCAGCACAATGGCGACAGAGAGAGGGGAGACTGGGGCGGGAGTTGTTGTGCACGAGACTGTGCTGTGAACATGTTTAGTCAAGATTGTACAAGTTTTTTCTGTAATTTTTTACATGGATTCTATGATTCTACATACGATAGATCTTCAGAGAGCAATTCACATATAAAAACCTATGCAGGTGATTGGGTTTGTGCTGCACTGAAACTGTAGCAGAGTTAGGAGCACAAGGAGGATGGAGAAAGTAAGCACTGGAAGTTGTTATGCATACACTTCACGGACTTCCACTTTTACATCCAGGATGACTACACTGATCATTAATAGTAGTAAAAGCTGGAGCCTTTACGTTTTTTAGCACTGTCTGTTTTCATGTTCAGTTTGTTGCACAAGCAATGTTGAACACGGGCAGTATTCAACACTTCAAACACCATTGCTGAATAAATGCTACATAAATAGAATTTTTAGTTTCCTCCAGCCACAGGGGGATTGACTGTGTGTGTGTGCGTGTGTGTGTGTGGGGGGGGGATTGGCAGGTGTTAACCGCTGTTTACTCCTCTTCAGTGCAATCCCCCACACTGCCGATCTTATCACAGGCCTCTTCTTTCCATGCTGTGTGTGTGTGTGTGTGTGTGTGTGTGTCTGTGTCTGTGTCTCTGTCTTTGTGTGTATGATGAGCATAACGTACTTCACCGTGACTACGACGGCCTTCTTTTGCCAGTTTACAGTGTTGAGGGTAATTGGGCGATGGCTGGATGGAATGGCATGCAAGATGGGGGAGCATAGCCTACCTACCTACTGAGACCTTTGATATGTGTATGTATTGCATATACAGTATGTGTGCATGCTTGGGGGCCTATGCTGCTGTGCCACAACATGTGTTTGGACAAGTCAGTGCCTCCCCACAAAAGCAGCCTTGTCAGTGCCTGTCTGAGACCACAACATCTTCTTTTCACTGGGGGTTTAATCCGATGAATACCCCTAGAAACAACACTTCAAGTTGCACACTTCAAAAACATCTGGTATTCCCCCCTCTTCTTTCCTCATTAAATTCATTATTGGCAGCCATTATTTTCCACAGTTAAGGTATCTCTCTTTTTTTTTTTTTTTTTGGTCGTGTGGTTTTTCAGTTCCCCTGATGGCGGTTGTGTTTTTCAGAGTAAGCTTGTTTCACTTCTTGTTGCTGGTGACCCATGTGGGTTTGAGCCAAAGTAAAAGGGACTGTGATAGGTGATTGGTAGCAGGCACAAGATTACACAGTGCCACAGTGGATATATGCTCACTTGCGCACAGTAACACTGTTTCCGTTCAGTGATGATGTGAGATATTAGTCAGGTTTTTCCTCTTTTGATAGATGATGTTTCAGTTCAGTACCTGAAGCCATCTTGGCAGTGTAATTGCAGTTGCAAACACTGATAGCCATGGTAATGATACATGGAAGGTAATAAAGGGAATTGCATGTAATGTCTGCTATAATGACCCACATTAGCAATCATTTCTCTTTGTTGGTGTTCGCAATGATCCTTTTAATATTTGAATGTTGTTGTTTGACTCCTCTTCAAATTTCCAGTATGTTTCTTAACTGGAACCAGCTAATTGAATAAAGAGAATTATCTGGGCAATATCAGGTGACTCACTTGACAAGTTTATTTGGAAAAAAACTACTTCTTACAAGTAGAATAAAAAAAGAAATCGAAAAATAAAAGGCTCACTTTTTTTTGGAGAGTCCTGTAGTTGATTCCATACGCTGCCTACTGATACTGAGACTATAAATAAGCCATTTGTTGAGACTGTGTCTTGTTATGGTTAAGGTTAGGGGTTGGGTATGATTAAGGTAACAATCAGTAAACAGTAAACAAAATGAAACTGAATTTTAATAAACCATCTATAAAGTCTCTGTGAGCAAACTACTTAAATAGAGTACCTACCAAAGAAAAGAAACACAATCTGCTGTCTTCAAGTTCATTTAACTGGTAGAAGTGTTGTATAAAAGCGCTGTGGCCCTCATGGGGTTGATAAAGGATATAGCCACAGCTGTGATCAGCTGAAGCATGAGGCGGAGGCTAGCCATGGCAGTCCTTTACCAACCCCACTCTCGGCTGTGCCATGACCCTGGAAAACTGAATCAACATCTGGTGTTGATTATTGTAACTTGTGTAGCTCTGAAAGGGTGGAAGTATGATTGCTATGACTATGAAAATGTGGTGATAAGTTGTGGTGATATGTAAGAAATAAACATTTTGTTTTTTAACCTGTCAGTAGTTAATATACTCTACTGAACCATAGGCAGTAAGCTGTATGGTGTGTGTTAAAAGTAACTGTGTTGTGTGGGTGTGTGTGTGTGTGTTTGCTGTAACAGTTTGTTTGTGTGTAATATAACTGTATTGTGTGTGTTTACGCTTACATTCTTTTGTGCACATGCACATTCCACTTGGGGGAAAAAGAAGTTATGAGGTCATAGTTCCTGCACATCTGGACTTTAACTCTTGTGTCCCGTTTCCGTGTTTGTTTGTCACAGGGATCGGCAAGGTCAAACGGAAAACCGGCATGCGGGACACGGCCTCCAACGCGGACACGGACCAGTACGCCGACAACGGCGAGCGCCTCTACGACCTGAACCTGCCGGCGCTGGTCAAGTTCAGCTACGCGGCGGAGCGCGAGGACGAGCTGTCGCTGGTCAAGGGCACGCGAGTCATCGTCATGGAGAAGTGCAGCGACGGCTGGTGGCGCGGGAGCTACTCGGGCCGCTCCGGCTGGTTCCCCTCGAACTACGTGACGGAGGACGTGGACGGCAGCGCGACGCTGGCGTCGGGGGAGCCCGCCTCCTCGCTCTCCGAGAAGCTGGCGGCGGCCGTGCACGGCGCCACGACGGGCGGCTACGCAGGCCAACGGGAACGGCGGGCGCGGCGGAGTGCTGCACACGGTGCAGGCGCTCTACCCCTTCAGCTCCACCAACGAGGAGGAGCTGCGCTTCGAGAAGGGCGAACTCATGGAGGTGATCGAGAAGCCCGAGAACGACCCCGAGTGGTGGAAGTGCCGCAAGGCGGACGGTCAGGTAGGTCTGGTGCCCAAGAACTACGTCACCGTGCTGGCCGAGGCGCCCACCGTGGGACCGCCCACCCCAGACTGCGACTACGTCCAGCCCTCGGCGAGCGGACGCTTCGCCGGCAAGCTGTGGTACTACGGCAAGGTGACGCGGCACCAGGCGGAGGTGGCCCTTAACGAGCGCGGCACTGAGGGCGACTTCCTCATCCGAGACAGCGAATCATCGGTGAGTAGGGTTGACAAATTGTGTGGGAAAAACCAGTGACGGGCAACCTGGCATCAAAAGCTATAGTCCAGTGCCACGTTTTTATTTCAGCCATTCACAGAACATCAGCTGATTTGAATTAGTACAACTTCTTTAGCCAGGTAGAATAGCTAATTAATGAAATTGCCTCTAAAACGCACCCCGGTAGAACCAGGTGGTTTGGAATACATGGTACTGGATGATAGCTTCTGGGGCCCTGATTCTGTTTACTGCTTTTAACAGTTGTGTTGTACTCGTTGTGCAATACAGTTCCCATGGATCTGTATCACACAACCATCTGTGTGTTTGTCACCTTCAGTTCCTTGTTTATTTACTTATCTGTTTGCCATCTTTTTGCTTCCGCAGCCCAACGACTTCTCCATCTCCTTAAAGGCCCAGGCCAAAAACAAGCATTTCAAGGTGCAGCTGAAGGACAGCCTGTACTGTATAGGCCAGCGCAAGTTCAACTCCATGGAGGAGCTGGTGGAACACTACAAAAAAGCGCCCATCTTCACCAGTGAACACGGCGACAAACTCTACCTGGTCAAAGCCCTCGCCGCTTCCTGATCGCAAAACATAAACAAACTTGGCCTAAAGAAAGAAAGAGAAAAAACAACAAACAAACTGACAAACGTAAGAGACTATATCCAAAACAGACTTTGTGGGAAAGTAATGAACATTCCAAGTGAAGAGAGAGAGAGAGAGAGCGTGTGAGAGAAGAGGAGAGATTGGAAAAAAAGAGTGGGTTTGGTTTTCGAGGGGAGAGAAGGTCTATGACTCGTTCCTAAAGACATGGACGTAATAATGTATTATATCATGTTTAGGTCATAGGACGCAAACGTATTGCAACGTATGTCATCATATACTAGATCTGCATTTAGTTAATTTTGTTAATATATATTCTTTTTTTTTCGTGTTTTTATTTTTTTCTTTTAAAATGTGATGTTTTTCATGCTTTCCCCAGGACTAACAGCCACAGGGAGATTTTTCGATATCGCAAACATTCATTGGGAGGTCTGAAAGTGAAACTGAGATAAATTGTGCCACACACACACACACACACATTTGCTTAAATGTACTACTTCTGTCATTCTGCCAGGCTGCACACACTTTGGAAATAACACCGTACACACCACCTGCCACATGATGTTTGTGGAGAAACTTTTGCTATAAGTGCAAACACAATAAAAACAAAAATTGTATCCAGCGCCCAAATGAGTTATTTACGAGATCTCAGATGCTGCATTTTGAAGTCACAAAACCATTTGAATCTTAGGAATCATAACAGGAAGGTGAGACTCAGTACAAGTGAAAGGTAGCCTAGTCAGTTTTGGTCAAGCTGTATTGAGAAGCTAAACTCTACTGCCACATAATCCAAACCAAATCACCTGGTTCTATCTGTGCACTGAATACAAGTGATTTTGATTGATTAACCCCTCTAGCTGGATAAACAGTTGTGTAATTTGAATTGCCTGATAAAAATGGATGAATGGATTGTAGCTTCTAAAGCTAGGTTGCCAGTTATTGTCCATGGCATTTTATGACCTTTCCAGTACAGCAGTGAAGACAGTCAAGTGTTTCTTTTAATTATATCACTCATCGTAATAGTATAGTTTCATAGTCTGTCAGAAAGTAAAACAAACACTTATATTATCCAGGAACACAGGGAACACAGGAAAGCAAGTGGCTGTTTCAAAAGAAGTCATACACCCATGTTGCTGATCGCTGTATTTTCTGAATGTATGTGGTGGTACAGGATAGAGTGGTTGCCAGTGTTGGGAAAAATACTCTGGATTAGAAGTTGCTACATCATTGTCTCAAGCATGGACTGTATATAAGAGTCATGCTCTCACAGACCGGATGAAGCCAAAATTGAAGGTTCTGCTCACTGCCATCTTGGCCAATTCATTCTGTGAATGTCAATGTGAGTTATCCGAATGCCTCTCACCCCCCCACCCCCCAAAAAACAAAAGACTTCCAAAAGACACCAAAAACAGTTTTCTGCAGGTTTTGTAGAGGCTGTAAATATGTTTGTCTTTGCTGTGAAAATTGACTATTTAATGTGGGAGCGTATGGCAATTTGCTTGTTTTCTGCAGCCAGCCCCCAATGGACATGTGAGGTATTGCAACTTTAGAACATTTAGTTTTGGCTTCATTGTTTGGGAATATTCTACAGGATCATCTTTTCCCTTTCGGCTGTTGCTTTCAGTGGTGGCCACAACAAATCATCTACCTCCTTCTAACTTCATCATCTGCATCCTCAGAGGTGCAGATCCCAGCTTCTGAAAGTAAAAAAAAAACCCTGCCACATATTTGATCCAACCATTTTCTTAACCAACTAATGAGTTCCTAATGGGCAAACAAATCATCAAACGGGTATATCAGCTAATTGCTGAAATCATTTGTGTCAAGTGCACAGGCAGAAGAGATGCATGGTACAGTAGGGTTTTTGCTTTCTGAAGCTGGCGTCTCCACCTCTGATTGTCCTCTTCTCCAACACTAACTTCATGTCATGTCTGTGTTAAACGGGACTGCTTGGCTGTTGTTTTGTAACTCTCTTCTACTCCGTGCAGCCGAGAAGCTGCACTTTGATCCCCGATTGTCACAGTCACCACTTCCTGTTATTCCCCTGCTATGATTTAAAAAAGCCACAGGATATGGAGAGAGAGGGAGGGAGAGATGCACGTCCAGTAAGCTGGAGTGGGGGCCTGCACAGGATATGTAAAGCTGCCCCTAAGAGGATGTTTGAGCAGGGAAATTGATGCGGCATTGTTGAGTTCACCCCACTTCAGTTTGATAAGCACGGGATTGTGTGTGACGTGACGCTATGCAGTAGTGTAGTCTCTGGAGGGAGGGGAGGGAGGGGGGGGGCTAAGAGGGGTTCAACTCCTCTCGGATGATGAGTTCTCCAGCAGTGTAGAGGTAGTCCGTCCGTTCAGCTGGGAGGAGAAAAAAAAAAGGATTCGGAGAGCCTTCAATGGAAAAATATGGCAGCAGAAGAAAAAAAAGGCGAAGATCTAGAATGTATGTCTGGGGAATATGCACTAGTCTGGATTCTTAATCAGCGCAATATGGAGAGTGCTGAAAGCATGGGTGAGCTGTGCTCTCATGGACAAAAGCACCCAGTGGAAATTATTTCTTGCAACAGTCTTTGTCTCTCGGAAATAAATAAAGCCTTATTGACTTCTATTTGTACTCCTCTTCTGATCTGTTTCTCCTAAAACCCCCCTTGGAGAAAAAGAACAGCATAAGATCTTTAGTTGGAGTAGGAGTTTTGTTAAGTATACGCCAAAAGCTAGATATTTATTGATTTTTTTTTTCACTTCTAAAACTTCACTTCTTATTTGTTTCTAACAAAGTCAAGACCATTTTAAAAAGCAATATTTTCCACTGGGCATACATCATCCGGGCAGTTTTGTTTTTAATAAGCTACTGTGCTGCCATCTTGAAAGGAGAATCTTTAATCAGTGTGTGTGAGTGCATGTCTTTTTCTGTGTGTGTATGTCTCTTTCTGTGTGCTTGACATTGCTGCTGCTACACTTTTTTAGAAACTTTTTTTTTTTCGTGGCGTCATGATTACACAGTTTGAAGAAACGTTGGGCAGATTTGCCCATGAAAGGCTCCTGTGTGTGTACGTCCATAACTTGTATTCCTAAACACCTTTTAACAAATACAGAAAAATCAACCCAGCTGTCACGTACATGATGAAAGTAATTCCCATTTGTCATTGTGATTACACAGCACACCACACAACAAAATTGCATCTCTGTTTTTTAAACCCATTACACACAGGAGCAGCCAGGACAACAGCACTAGCGAGAAGTGTGTGGGGATGATACCGTACTCGGGGTACCTCAGTGGCACTTCTTTCTGCCAGTTGGTTGGTTTGACACGGCGATCCTCTGGTCACAGGTCCGTCACCTTAAAGCGCCAGGCCACCACTGCCAACAGCAGTGCTCCGCCCCCTGCTCTATCTAGCCCGCTGCTTTACATGTGCGTGATGAGCCATGTGTTTCTGAGCTGGATTCAAATAGGGCAGAAACCCACAGCGGGGGAAACTTCCTCCCTCAGGCTCATTTTACTGTTTAAGGTTTGGCACTGATTTGATTGATTTATTGTGCTGACAGAGTGACTGATAACTTTTTGACACTCACCGCCAGGAACCGCCACTTCTGTTCACAAGGGTTCAGTCAGGAACACCAAACAAACACAGTTGACTTTTGGGACGGATGCCTCATAAGACCTCTTCACATTTTCAATGAAGGTGGTAAATATTAACATTTGTGGCCTTAATACCAAAGAGGGCTGTAACTGTACATCAAAGTCTATTAAGAAAGATTGTCTGAAACCCAAATAATCTTTTTTTAATACACTCTACTATACAGTACAACTTCAAAGCCAATTTACTGTAAAATAGAGAGAATGAAAGAAAATGGAACTACAGTGAAGTTGAAACAAATCAGCCTGGATCAGGCCAAAGAATCTCAACATGACTATGTTAGCAGAGTCGAACTGGCAGTTGGTGTACTGAATACTCTTAAGATGTAGATGAAGATGATGTAAAAGGGTAACAGTGAGATTTCGGACCACTTGAAGCCATGTTAAAGAGACTTCTATTTAACTTCTGTTGAAGATATTAAAGGGAAATGGGACAACAATTGGTAATTCTAGAATGTTGGTGTTTGTAGGGGCCTAAGACCGGCATATAACAATGGTTGGGGCAGGGTGTAAGCAAGCCCTAGCCAGGCGGTAGGGGAGATGGCACGTGGGTGCCCTATTCACCTCTGACAAGGCTTGGCTAAAATGTCTGAACAGGCCTGGAGGAAGTGAGTGTGGATGTAGGGCTTCTAGATGTAAACCTTCCACCACCATGCCGGAAGCAAAAAGCAATATGTCCTAGTGAGTAGCCCCTGCACCACGGGCTACTTGCTATGAATGTCTCTGCATGCTTACTGGTGTTTGAACAAAATGTAAACACATTTTATATGGTCCATAATACCATAGTGACAATTGGGCTGTGTTGGGGGTAGTTCAATGAAAGAACTTTCTCCACATATAGTCTGTGCTTGAACTTTAGGCAGAGAACTCATACACAGACTTGTTTTATGTAGGGATTATGTAAGGATTGATCCAAGTACCCCCAGGGATACTTACACCCCAGTTTGACAGCCACTGTCTTAGGAAGGAAAGTGAAAAGAGCATGGTGTTATAGGAGCCAAGGGATGGCATGGCAGTGGAAAACAAAAACCTAATGACCCCTTTTGTGCCGCCTTTTGGCTGAGTCAAATCCCAGGTTATGTTAATGGTATTCAGCAGACTTTTCTATGCAATGCAAAATACAATACTACAAACAGCACACACTTAACTAAATTTTGAAAATATAACAAAAACAGTTTGGGAAATATAAAATATTTTAAAAATATAAAGATAACCTACATAGGTTAGTAATAGTCAGAGACATGTTAAGCCAGATATGAGAAGCCATGTCATCGATAAAGATGAACTCAGGAAGAACTACTTGTCCATCACCTGGCCTGGTCAAAGTCACCCAGCAGACCTGGGTGTCCTAAACTATCCCTTCAACAGATGCACCGACTAGTGATGCTGAACACAGTTGTTGCTCTAAATATGTGTTGTGTAATATTACTTCACTGAATCTCTCCAAAGGATTACATTGGTCACAGTGATTGTCCATGTTGGGCCATAAGGATGGTAACTTGAATTATAAATGCGACAGACATAGAATATGCACTGACATACATATGCAGTTTTCTTTGGGAGCCCACGACATTGTGATGGCCACCAACTACCTGTAAGAGAGAGCAAACTTCTAGATAATGTGTTGAATTGCTGTATATTATAATTTCATAAATATATTTCACACTCTGTAATTTTAATTATCCAAGATTATTGTGACTGCATACAGGCTATTAATTTAGCACATTTCTGACCGCATATTTGCACTATTTACAAAACATTTAGCTTTTCCAGAGTGACTTACAGTGACTTAAGCACAGTGACAGCTCCCCTGGAGCAATGTGGGGTTAGATGCACTGGTCAAGGGCACCCCAGCTATGAATGAGAGGGCAGGAGGGGCAACCCCAGCTATGGGCACCCCAGCTATGGATGAGAGGAGAGGGGAGGAGAGGAGAATGCACTGGTTATTCACTCCCCACCCAGATTCCTCCTACTGGTAGAGTAACGGAATCTTTCCATCCCAGTCCCAGGAATGACTCTCAAACTGTTAGGCAGCCATACTGCAGTGCAAAAACAGCAAACAGCTTTAACAAGCGTATGTGCTGTAACAGCACAGAGTAAGACACTCATTAGTAGGAAACAGTATGTAAATTAACCACCCATTGCGCTCTGTGTGTAAAGTGTTATTACAGAGACAGCAGTGACGTTCCTCAGGTTTGGACATGGTGGCACAAATTGTATCTGAAAATATTGAAGTGCGCAATACGCCTTTTCTGTGAGCACCAGGTATTTGGAAATGATAGATATAAGGATTGTTTTGTAAACAATTTATCAAATCAGAGTCATTCATCCATGAAGGTATAATGCAATGGTGCCCCCAAGTGGTAACTGGATGGAATTAACTGAAATAGTAGATTGGCAATGATTACTTTTCACTAATTCAGTCATTACATAGTTACATTTAAATTTCATTTCCGGATACCTGAAGGATCTTAAATAATATGTTGTTGAACAAATAGTCCAGTAGATCCTGATATTTTGAAATGAGTGCCAGGGATTGCAAATAATACACATGTGTAATACAGTGTCACGCCAATCAAACCATAAATACGTAGACTTTGACATGTTTACAATTCCAATGACTCCCAGAACTACAAATTTACACTTGAACTGATTGTATTTAATTCTGTACACACCACAAAGGAAATACAGTAAGTTTAACACAATTGTGCCCCCAAGTGGTAACTAAATGGAAGTAACTTAAAAAAAAAGAAGTTGGTAATGATCAGTAACATTTTTGGACTGATTCAGCTGTTACATGGTGTTTAAAAAAAACTTTATTGAACTTTCTTGATTTCTAGATACCAAAAGGGTTCTATAATAATATATTCTTGAACAAATAGTCCAGATGTGTTGAAAAAACTCTTGGTTGTCCTTCTGAAGGCACCACGTGATTTTTTTTCCCCTCCACATTTTCACATACCCACAATGACTGAAGGACAGGACTACAGGGCTTTTCTATTTCATAAGTGAATGTTGGTCCCTTTCCAGAAGGAACCCCCACAGACTAAGAGCTGACCACAGTGGCCGTCTCCATTGACTTTGGGGCTCCAGCCCCAACAACACAATGTGCCTTTCTGCTTTAGACAGCTGCTGCCTTCTGCTTATTAATTACTCTTTCATATAAACTCCATCTCTCTGAGTACAGCTATCCAAATCAGCTATGTCAGAAACATAAGATTTTAATCATCGTATACAAGCTAATGGAATTATTTAATAATTACATCATTGAAACACTGCAAAATGAGTAAGTGATGAAACTATAGCTAGTTAAGTGCAAACAGTATTACATGCTGTAGACAAAATCAAACAACAGTGTTAGCGCTGTTCCCCGTACTGTCATTAAAATGATTTAGCAAAATATACACCTAGTACAAATTACACACTTCCACTGAAATACTCATGTATGCCAAATTAGTCAAAATCATGATTGAAACACTGAATACTAGGGTTGCAAAATTTCGGGAATTTTCAAAGTTGGAAACTTTCCATGGGAATTAACAGAAATAAACTGTGAATTATCAAGGCTGAAGTTTAGGAACATATATATAGTTGGTAGAAAAAAATATTGCAGCATAATCTTCGCTAAACAATCAGATCTGATGTGAATAGAGTTGACTATGATATGCTGTTCTTCAATCACAGACACATAGCACACTACTTCCTGCAGAGCTACTGAGGCCACACCCCCTACATGCAGTGTGCATTCCTCAAGCACATGCACAATGATGGCTTATGACCCATATATGTTTCTTTAAATCATCCAAAACTTCCAGTTACTTCCAATACATTCCCAAAATTCCCATTATTTATGTGGAATAATACCAAAATTCCCTTACTAAGTTTCCATGGAAAGTTTCTAGAAATTTACTGAAAAATTTCTGGGAATTTTCCACCCCTTTTGCAACCTTATTGAATACACCTTCCTTTGTCAACACTCAGAGACGTTCTTTTCTCAGAAAGGTTTAACACTATCGGCAGATGGGCACTACGGAGCTAAGAGATAAAAAAAAATAATAAACACATGTTCTGGATCTGAAATGTTATTCCACATGATAAAAAAAAAAAACATTCGTATGCAGCATCTCTGTAACACAGTGACACAGGCCTGTCTAATGATGGGATGTTTTGGGGGTAACTTGACTTCTTAGTGGACAACCTGACTAATCCACTGTCCCGTAACATGCATTTTTAATCCAGCCATTCACTAAATCATCTTATTCTAATTAGCACACATCTTCAGCTAGGTAGAGGAGTGCATTATTTAAATCACCTGTATTAAATGCAAAGGTGCAACCAGCAACCAGGTGATTTGAAATATTTGGTACTGGACTATAACTTCTGAATACTGGTGGATTCACGAGAAAATCTGATGCAACCGAAAAATGAACCAGTAACATGAACAGTAACTGAATGGGGCATAGGAAAATTAAACTCAAAGTTATTTTATTTGCCCCATTTAGTTATTGCTAGCTACCAGCTCATTATTCAGTCAATGTTGCATCATTGTCCTACCAACATTAGCCGGTGACCTCAAACAACAGGGCTAAAGATTGATTCACAGTTGAACTTCCCCTGTAAGTGCACCCATCACTGGTCCAAACGCTACTGTGGGACAGTGTTTGGGACCTATGCTTATCTGCTGATTCCAGGTGTTCCCATCAATGGAGGTGTGTGCTTGTGTGTGTGGGGAGGGGTTTTCCCCCCCTTAGAAGTAGAGTCTGTCGGAAAGGACTGCGGGGAGGTGGGTCATGACCTGCATGCGGATCCACCAGTGGGGCTCCATGGGGTTGTAGCGTGTGAAGGGACGCAGGGAGGTGATGGCGTCGGTGATGTCCCCCAGCACGGGGGCCACGTCCTTCTGCCCGCTGCCGCAGTAGGACCGCATCAGCGCCATGTGCTGCTCGAAGTGGCTCTTGCCGTAGTCCTCCTGCACCCCAGGGGGCGCCTCTCGCCACAGTTTCTCTGCGGTGGCCGACACTATGTCGCGCGTCAGGATGCCAGTGGCCGCCACAAAGTTACCCGGCTCTACGAGCGACACTTTGACGCCCCAGGGCTTCATCTCGTAGCGTAGGCAGTCGGAGAAGGCCTCCACGCCGTACTTGGAGACGCAGTAGGACGAGCGGAGAGCGTTCCCCATCCGGCCGTACATGCTGGCCAGGTTGACCACACGCCCTAGGAATGACAGACACCATTTTATCACTAATTGTCTACACTCAAAAAAGATAGAGATCGCAAGCAGGAACTAAATAGTTTCAGATATCTGTATTTAATTAAAATGCTGAACCAATAAAGCCCATGCATTTACTCCTCTCCTGAACACTGATACCTTGATAATGCGTACTGGCAGACGAAGACAAACCAGCTTGAGAAAACGTAAAAGTCCTGCCATCATGTAATTCTTCTGCTGTTAACACTTCCTCGCTAATTAACTCATCTAACTGGCCTGAAAAGTTATGCTAATTCGGATCAGCTGGTTCAGTGAATTGGCTAAAAACAAATATGTGGCTGAACGTTTACTGAATCTTGAATGTCTGAATTTTGAAAAGACAAGACACTACACTGTGACATGATTTAACTTTGTGTAATGCAAATTGCCTCTCCAGGACATTAAAGTTTTCAAAGTCCAAATCAAGTTCAATACATTGAACTGGAACAAAAAAACATTTCACTCGTACCTTACCTAAGTCCAACTGAACCAGACTCAAATCCATCTCTTCCAAGCCTACTAGCATACCGTGCCTCGGTACTAAATTGAGTAATCACTCGTGTCAAACAAACTGGACTTCTGGGGTCAAGTATGCTTGGGTACGGTACGGGTGACATAGTGTGAGTACACCCTTAACAACTTGTGTCTTGTAGGTGTGCCATTATCATCAAGCCTTCCTCCTCACCTTTTGCCCTGCGGATGAGTGGCAGCAGGGCCTTGGTGACCCTGATAGTACCCCAGAGGTTGACCTCTGACACCTGTTTGTACGTCTCCATGGAAGTGAACTCCACCTCCCCGAAGGTGGAGACCCCTGCATTGTTCACCAGAGCCCAAAGACCTGCTTAGGACAGGGAGAGGAGGAGTGGATTCAGTCATGTATGAACCAGCCTTGTATCCTTAAACACTATCCTGGTAAACTAGCCCCTCGTACTTCACTTCATTCTTACAGAGTTTCTAGATGTGGTTTCATTGACATGGTTGTCTCAGTCAGCATCTTACCTGACCAATCAGTGAACAATTTCTTCCTGGAGGGCTAGACTCTGTCATCCAACCATGTCAATGAAGCCACAGCCGGACTCTCTTTACGAAATGAAGTAGCGTACGATGAGCTGGTTTACTGAGCTACATAAACACTATCTGCTAGTGTGAACTAAATCACTGTTCAGATTGGGAATACAGACAATGTAAATAGTTACTGAAACAAAGGTTAGTAAGTTTAGGAACCAGTCTTGCACAGACAAAAGGTAGTGTGGAGTACACATATTCAAACACATTTTAACAAGTGCCAGATCACGAAAGTGAACTGAGGACAAGGGTCAAAGAGAAATCTCTCTACTGCTTGAAAATGACTGTTAATGAATGTTAATATTATTCCCATTGTTTCTCTGTATGAAAATTTGACAGCGCACATATCTCTTTTTGACCCTTGAACCATTCTTGTACTTATGACCACTATCTGCTAGTCTGAACTGGACCCTTGTTTGGACTGAGAATTTGAATGGAGAACACAGTCACTGAGAACAATGGTAAGTATATAACCAGATGTGACCTGGCAGGGCTACCGCACCGGGCCTCTGCAGTCTGGGGGCCTCTGCCCACCGCCTTTGACACTACTTTGACACACTTTCAAATTCAATTATTTCTTTTGCCCCTGCACAACAGACTGTGCAGAGAATATCATAGTGTTCCATCGCCAACTGTTATGACAAACAATAGACTTCAGTGAGCCCCGTCCACAAAAACAAAGGTGAATCGTAATCAACTTCGTCGGCAGCCGAGTTTGAAGCTGGTGTGAGGTGCTGTATCGAAACAACAGAATCTAAACTAGCAGAATGACAGAAGCACGGTGCACTACACTTTGTTAAAGCCAGTGTGCAGAGCCCTTGAGGTGTAGCTTAACCTACTATCAACGTCGGGCTATGCTATGGCAACTATGTAGGCTGCGGTGATATACTAAGCAAAAAATTTAAACTGATGCATTTTTAAAGGTGCTATATATATATATATATATATATATATATATATATATATATATATATATATATATATATAAATTATACATTTGTTTAAGTCGTTATTTTGTGTCTCGCCTCTGCATGGGGAGCAATGCTTTACAGTGTTTAGAATTTGACTGCAGTACCAACAAAGATCCTAGATTTTTACATAGATCATAGGGCAACTTAATACGTTACTATGCCCATGTTTTGGCCACAATCCTAAATTTACCACCTTAAAACTGCAGCCATTCATAAAACCTTCATGAGGACACCATCAGCTATGAGCCAAAACCAACACTGAATTGCCATATTAAATTTTCCAAAGATAACTATTCTTTACCTAGGTGCCTCATGCTTGTATTCGACTGCGTGTGTAGGCGGTGTGTCTGTCTGAAGTGTGTCTGCTCTGGGAAACTTACTTAAGGCACATGTATCTCCTTTTGTGTGTATGTGGGTAGTTTGTTTACTCTGTGTTCCTCTACACCTCTGTTAGCTCATTATGTCCTCCTTTTGTAAATCACTTTGGATAAAAGCGTCTGCTAAATGTAATGTAAGGTAATGTAATATAATATCTACTGTACCCACCTTGCTCTGAATTTGCTAGACTGGCCTTTACGATCTCCGTAGCCTGGGCCACCTGTTCATCACTGCACACGTCCAGCTGCAGCACCTTCATGCGCTCCGAGTGCATCTCCTCCAGCTCCTTCGCCCCATCGCCCTCCCTCTCCTGCGGGATTTATTTAAGCATAAGTCATTTATTAAGACGTACTGTATTAAATAGGAGAATTTAGAAGTAAATAGAAGTATGTAGCAGGTGCTTCTCGAACAAACACTATACACTAACGCCAACACCAACAAAGCGGCTTACAGACACCATAAAGCACCACATTATAAGGACAAATACTTGGCTAATTGTAGAAAACAACACTGTATGATATAATATGTGGACGTATAATCAAATCTTACATACACTTATATAGGTTGACATACCAGTTATTCTGATAAACTTCAAAAAATACATGGATGGTAATTAATTAGGTATAAACTAAAAACTGTTTTTTTTTTTTAAACATATTTTTAAAATATCTATGTTTTCAGAGCAACAAGTGAATGTATCCAAACTATTCTACTATGAATACAAAAAGACTGTCTAGACTGTGAACACCTGGCACTAACAGTTAGGCAGCGCAACAGGCACTCATTGGATGACCTCCATCAGAGATACAGCCAAACACACACCAACTCCATCAAACCCACGAACAGTCACCACCAAATTAATGCTGAGAGTTAGAATGCAGAAGTGGAAATCCTGTCTTAAGTAAAAACCCTGAATTCCTTCTGCCTCTGCACTTTATACAGGTGATTTCACTAATGTCTAATGATTTGTGTGCTCAATAAGATCAACTGGTTCACAAAATGGTGAAATAAAACATGAGGCAAGGTTTTTACTTTCTGAAGCCACAATCACCTCTGTTAAAATGATACTAAGAGGTCGCTCCATGTTACGGTCATTTTTCTGGTAGCACCCTGTGGAAGCAGGGCCCCTTAACAAATACCTTGTGTACACTATATTTTAGAATAAATTTTAGGTTATATTTGATTATAAAAATAGTTAGGAAAAGACAACTGTCTTTAAAAACAACCTTCTCGTTGATTCTAATTATACAAATGTTAAGTGTATAAGAAAATAGAATAAAATAGCAGGACATAATAGAAGTATGTTGTGCGCTTATGATATACTAATGAACTACTAATCAATGAACTACTAAGCATTAAAAATACAGAAAATTGAGCTTGCTTGGGTTAGTCAAGAAAACCCCATCAATTGCACATTATTAACTTTAACTGTTTCATACCTTCAACAAGCATCCTGCAAACACTGTGAAACCTTTTTGGTGAAGGTGTTTGGCCAAAGCGTGACCAAATCCACTGTCACAGCCAGTAATAAAAACAGCTTTGCCTTCACTCTGCCAGGGAGGCAGAAAGAAAGAAACATGATAAGGAGTTACTTAACATCCCCAAACATACTTAGTCATTGCTCCTCTAGTTCCTTTCGGATGCATCATGCAACTTCCTTAAGAGGCTCAAGAACATTTTGTTACCTATTTTAACTGCATGCCAAAGCATTTTACCACCAACATGTTGCTATCAGTTAATTGCGCGCACACCCACACACAGCTTTCACAACATTTTATTTTGCATGATACAGGGTATACCAGCTGGTTATGAGTATAAAAATAACACAGAAACACATACAGGACTACAGCCTTGTATGACCAACCTATATAGCTACACCATTTATTCTGTACCATGATCTCAGGTAAAGAAATAAACACCACAGTAACACTGACACCAACACAGGCTCCTCCTCCTCCTTCTGAAGCTAAGAGCTTACCTTCACTGTACCCCTGGGTAATCGAGGCATAGCCACATATAAAACGAATAACGAATACACAACCACGACACATTCGGTAACGCTGGCGTCAGAATAACCGCAACACCTCGCTAGGAAATTGAGTGCTGCCGGTAGACCAAAGCCCAACACGAGCGTTAAAAATATAGAAAAGCCAACTAGAAACGCAGCTCGAATATATGGCAACGGAGCCATTTTGCGAAGTTCCGCTTTGGGCGAAAGTGTTGGAGGGTTGGGTTGGAGCAGAGGTGTCTACGCAAGATTTTGCTATACGTCACCAACACGAGCCTCCTGCGCCCACCGAGCGTTCAGTCCAAACATGCCCGCACAGTATCAGCAAGTTTAGTAATACTGTATTTTAACGGTTTAAGTCGGGAGTGATATAACTCATCCACAAGAATAGCCTTTTTTCCTAGGGAAACCGAAGTCTTGTAAAATTGAGTTGCTAGCCTAGATCCGTCAGCCTACAAACGGAGATGTGTAAGCTTTATTATTATTTTATTGTTGTATTTATTATTGGAGATATCTTGCACGGATGGGAGTATTACTCGCAATCCCCATTTCACTGCATCTTGTAGCTGTACAAATAGCGTATGTATGTGACCAAAAAAAGAATCTTCTATTCTTCTTCTTCTGGGTCTGTGTGTTTGTGTGTGTGTGTGTGGTCCACAGATTTAAAAAGTGTGTGTGTGCGCGCGCGCTTTGTTCCCCTCCTCAACTTTTTGGGAGAAAATTAATTTTTGCCTTTTTACTCATTTTCAGTGATGTGGTGTAGCTTTAAAAATTACAGAAAATATCAGGTTATGAAGCCAAAAGCAATTGTCAACTTTTTTTTTCATGGGTAGTGTTTCTCAAATGGCCATAGTGGTCATACCATTGCATACATGGCCATAAACCATGGTATCACTGGAAAGAGAACTGAACACGATTCAACATTTAAAATTGTGGTATAGTCTCAAGGATTCAGGGGATATAATCATTTTAAAGCATTTGCAAATAGCTGATTCTGCAGCACTCCCCTCTAGTTGGGCTTCTGTCAGACAGTAAAGCAGTTTTAGTTGAGTGGCCACTTTAAAAAAACAGACTGGTTAATTGTTATTATGGTAGTTTTATGTGAGGAAGTCAGTGACCTGTTTTGAGATTGCCCTTTTGACAGTCTTAGATAGCAGCGTAACCCTTGCCTGTTTGAAGGCAGATGGGGTTGTACCTGTGGTAGGTGAAACATTGATCATGCATGTGACTACTGGCAAAACGGATGGCACTATGGCTTGGAGGAGATTTGCTGCAACTGTGTGCTGCCACCACACAACACTAACACATTGCATGTAATTATTTATCAGCTCCTGCTTGGCCAAGCATTTCTGCTTTGAATGCCGTCCACTGCTGGACTCCAAACCCAGTTAATGAGCATTCAATCACTCACTGCTCGACATTAAGCTGCACAGCCACGGACAGCAATTATGCCACAGGCCACACATTACTGCTTTCCGTCGACAGTGCTGCCATTTATTAAGAGACCTCCACTGAGCTGTGGTAGGCCGTTTTGTGATGGCCCGTCCACCCCTGGGCCCTTTCTTTTACTTTTGGTATTATGCTCTGACTTTGTGAGCTGAGACCCAATGCCAGTAAAAGTTGGCTTTGTGTGAATCTCAGATTATTTGCTTAAGAATGAAAGATTAGTGAATAGATAAGATAACCAGATAGCCAAAGACGAGACTGCTTCTTATTCCTTAGGCGTCTTGGATCCTTTGTCATTGTACTGATAATGTCACATGAAAAAAGAATGTTGCTGCAATTGTTGCTACTGTTGCAGTACATATGCGAAAGACAGGCTTACACTACTACTACAACTCCTACTACTACTACTCCTAGTACTACTACTACTAATAATAATAATAATAACAAGTTTATGCCATTTCACATTTCATTGCATTATATTATGGCCTTCATAATGCCCTATACTCTACAGTAATTAATGGCATATTGTTATTGTAAATGGCAAATGATATAACCCCACTGATATAATGCTTTCCCCACTCAGCAGTGTACTGGAGGCACTTTACAGTGTAAAGCCTCACATTAACCCATTCATGCCCTCACTTACACACCAACAGCAAAAGACTTTTGTGTAAGGTACCAAACAGCAGGTATGGGGTTCAATGACATAGCAAACTTAAGCACTCAGTACACAAACTCTCATACAAACCTCCACGGAGCCTTTCACATGAGATTTTATTGTAGTGTGATTGTCTGCATTATTCAGTATTCGAGAGGAGTTTCCAAGGCCTACATTGAAAAGTCTTGACTGGACACTAGACACAGTTACAAGGTTTCTGTTTTTTTTTTGTTTTTTGTTTTTTTTTGTTTTTAACAGTTGCTGTTCACTTAGAGGTGTACATCAATGTCTGTACCTCTACGTCTGGTCTGGTAAGTGGTGAGCATAGAGGTAAGGTTAAAAAAAAATGTGTAAAATGGTCATGCCAGTCAACGAAATGTCAAGAAATAAAAACTTTTTTTCAAGTCCAAGTCAACCAAATATGAAGCATTTGCAGTGAATATCTTTTCGTCTTCGTTCTGCCAGTGCATTTCTGAGTTCGCAGCGGTGACTTTTACTGTTTGCATATGAGCTGATGATACTTTACCAACACAGCACAAATAAAAAAAGAAATGAACATCACAACGTTTTCATAGTCTAAGTTAACAACATAACAGTAACACATACTTTCTCTTACAACGAACAAGAGACTGCTTTAAGTACATGTATGTTTGACCGAATGACAAAAAGATGCCTTCAACAGTGGTCAAAGTTGGCAATATACTGCAGCATAACTTAGCCACAGAAACACTTATACATCTGCCTCTTATGTACACGCTCTGATTAATTTGGTGTGTGTGTGTGTGTGTGTGTGTGTGTGTGTGTGTGTGTGTGTGTATGTATGTGTGTATGTATGTATGGGGTGCTAAAAGAGAGGTCCATTTTACACTGGACAGAGCTTCAACAGTTGGAATGCAAGTGACAGTATTGCTCTCTGCCGACGGCTCTGGTTTGATATGTGTTTGTGCATATTCAAACAGTCCCATTTTGACCTCAACACCCACATGGATTTAAGGGCAGACAAAGTCAGAATTTCTGAGTTGAGAGAAAAAGCTTAATGTGAAACTGCCTTTGGACTGCAGCATCGTGACACTGCTTGTCCAGTAGTTTCCAAATTCTTTGTTAAACAAATCTGTGCTTATGAAAATGATGTATTTCAGTAATGTATTTCAGTGATATAGCAAACTTATAAATTAACCGAACAACCCAATCACCAACAAAAACATCAACATGATATACATATCTTGAGATAACATTTATTTCAGTGGATTCTTTGGAATGTCATTGCCAGGGTTTCACTTCAGCACATAAAAGACAGATCTGTTTTTCCTCCTCCCAATGTATGTGTGTGTCTGAATACAAAACATTAATTTCCACTTTAAGGCTTTGCTGTTTTATTCATTGTTCTGATATCTTCTACCACAGCAAATTACAGAAGCAGTATTGAAAATAAAAGCCATTTTCCTCTCCATTTCTTTAAAAAAATTGCACAAAATTTGGAATGACAGTACAAAAACTAAACAAAAAAAAGGCTGTGTACATAGGTGGACAGGGCCTAACTTCTGAAGATCTGTATACCTTTTCATAAAATGAAAACATATCAGTATACTTTGTGGAATTTCATCACACATGAAACTATATGTAACAGAAGAAAGAATGAACACGGAGTATGTTTTTGTTTATTTTTTCCTTTCTTTTTATAACAACATGTATACTATAAACACAAACAGCTTTTTAAATATAATTATCAGTGCAACATTGTTTCTGCTTTTAGTTATCCAACCTCTCTTGTTATCAGACAGAAGATTTCCACCTGAAGCTTGTATTTAAGTCTTTATTTTGCAAATCTGCCTTTCAGTCCAGATTGTAGCATTGACAATGATCATAGAATGTGATTGCCACAGAACACAACAGAGCTCATATATACCAAAGCTTTAACAGAGAAACCTCATAAGCAACCCTTCAGATTATACCCTCAGAAATACTAGCAATAAACCAAACCATCTACTGACTTGTCCTTTAGTACTGACAGACAGTTTGGTGGTTTCCAAAGATTACTCTTCCTCATACTCCGTTTTGTTTCAGCACAATATAGTAGCACTAAAAAGAAATCATATGATCCCCTCTTTTGATGTCTTCTAATGTCCTGCTATGTAATCTCAACAGTCGTATCATTTTAGATTCACAACAACATACGCATGACAGAGTGGATGAAAGGTTGGGACGCAGTCTTACAACAAGGTGCAATGAGGGACCTCAAGACAGGTAAGGCCACAGTCCTTTGGTAAAGATTTAACCATCAACAGCCAAGCTTTCCAAATGACATCACTTAACTCCAACATCCAGTGGCCACACCAGTGGGCCCCCAGCCCTGATGTCAATGACACAGATGGACTATGGGTCTGTGAGGAGACCAGCAATGTAACAAGTGCCGGCTTACCGAGAACTGATGATAGCACCATTCTTACAAACAACTTTCCCACCCTAGTAGTGTGGCATTAGAGTATTCAAGCTTCAACAATGGTCAAAGTAGCTCTTTTTCTTCCAAGACAACACATATCTTAAAACAATGACTAAATGTGACCACTACCACTGTCCCACTCAGAGTTCTTCTTGACCTGTGGTTCTCCAAAGAGTCTATTTGGTTTCTTGACAGACATTCTGATTCTGATTCTGATTCCATGCATGATTCTGAAGGTGCTTGGAGACTGCTCCAACATGCCCAAACCCTAAAGTTGGCAGCTGTTGGCACCAGGCACGTGGCTGTGTTTAGAATGGTCAGTAAACCAACTGCCACTTCCAAACTGCCCACACAGTAACAAAGGGGCAAAGGTGACCTTTTCAGCCAGCTAACATCCAACAGGAACAAAACAAACATAGATTGATGGTCCACACCGACCCAACTGTTGGTGTTTGTTGGCATTTATTGGGGCCGCGTGCAAGCACATCTAACCTCTTAGAGAGGCTATGACTGTTGGACTATTCCCCCTCCCCTCAATAAACAGGAAAAACGGTCAGCAGCACAGAGTATGTCAGACAGAGATTGGGAAAATCAGAGCGAGAGATACAAGTAATGTCGGATGTGGAATGGGTACCATATACATCTGAGAAGAGAGGATAACACAAAAAGATCGTATGACAAGCAGAGTGAGGAGACAGAGACATTGTTTCGAGGACAAACATCACTGATGAAACAAATGTAGCTACGTAATATTGTGTCGCTCTTTCTGCTACCGTCAGTAGACTTATATGTGTGAGTAGTGTCCTTTAAGTACTGCCCTGTGTTTGTTTCGCTAGCTGTACTCACTTGTAAATCTACACTGGAGTAGAGGCGTTACATGATATGGTGGTTTATGCATGTGTTTTCATGTGTCTGAATTGACTAGCTGGACAGACGCAGACACACACACACACACACACACAAGCACGCTCCTGCACACACACACACACACACACACACACACACATACACTCACTCACTCACACAACCGCACACACAAGGCTGGTAAAACAACGAAAAACAAGAACAAAAACAAGACTACAGCACACTGTTCACCATCACAAAACAGCCTGACAATTCTATTTACAACACACGACCCAAGAAAAAGAAATACTGCAGCTTTTAAAATCCATTTACTTTGTTTGTTTTTCTTCCTTCAAAAAGTGATGAGTGGCAGGGGGGTTTAAAATATATTAAAACTTATGTACAATATGTGGGCCTTGACATCCAGTCCATAAAGTGTACTCTTGATTTTGCTGACCTGACCACCACACTCCACAATGGAAAGGAAAAAAGGGGGGATGGGAGAGTTTAGAAAAGAACTTCACAGAGAATGTTAAGAAGAGATGCACTTAAAGGCACTGTTGGAACCATGTAATTTTTTTTTCCTCAGAGAATCAGAACGGGCTAGATTCAAATCTTTCCAGATGACAAAACCCTTTTCTCACACGTCATGGTTCATTTTGGGTTTTCAACGAAAAAACAAAAATCTGAAAATAAAGATTTTTTTTATTCTCAGAGAAAAACGATAAATACTTTAAACATGATATTGGTCTCAACACCAGCATCTGATTGTAAAAAAAAGGAAAAACAAGAAAAAATAATATTAATCATAAAAATTAATAAAATTAAAATAATAATCTCAATCATCTGTACATATTTTTTTGTTGTTGGTGTATTTTTTTTCATATTTTGTACACAGTGTCCCCTACTGGTAGGTTATTTTCACTGCAGCTCCTGAGAAAAGCATGGCTCAGTCACAACTTCCAACTGGTTTCCCCGCAACATTTCCAGAGCCTTTGTCCCCATCCAATGAGGGAGCGTCGGCAGTCCATGTAGCCTGGCCTGTTTTTTTATTTTATTTTTTTGTTTTGTTTTCTCTCTCTCTTTTTTTTGCAGGGGTTCATGTCGATCTCTCCTCTCCTCTCATTCGCTGCGCTCACGCCTCTGAGTACGAGTTCTGTGTGTTGAGCTTGTCCTTCTTGAGCTTCACCCCGTCCACCAGTTCAAAGTTGTAGTTCTCCAGAGCCGATAAGTTCCTGTCGGCCATGCCCCCGTGGGAGCAGGCACAGTAGAGGACGACCCCGCAGATGGCCCCCAGGAACACCCCCAGCGCGCTCATGGCGATGATGGTGATGAGGATGGGGTCCAGCGTCTTCAGCATGTTGCCTCCCCCGATCTCGCTGCTCTCCACCATGCGAGGGAAGTTTGTGATCTCCTCTGTGACAGGAAGACATAACAAATGATGACATGAGAGACAATACTACAGAGAAACTGATTTCGGATCTAAAACAAGTAGAAAGTGATTTCTAGGAGAACAACTTTAGGTCACATACCGACAACATTAGAGTTTTCTACAGGCAGCATGGGTTCAGTTGAGACGGCAGGATCTGCACACAGAGAAGCCAGTTGTAAGTCAAGTCAGTATATTTATATAGCACAACGGTTGACTGAAAATTGTAAATTATAATAAACATCACTAATAATATTTCTTCTTTGTAATAATAATAATAACATCATCATCAATAACAACAACAACAACAACAACAATAATAATAATAATAATAATAATAATAACACCAGAACACCAGGCTTAATATGGGTCATGGGACAAACAGTACACCCACCTCTGCAGTCAGCAAGGTTGAGATTGTCTAGAATCTTGATGTCATCCACAGCAATGTTACCAAAGCTCCTTCTCTCAACAGCAGCTTCAATAACCACCTGTAAGGAGGGTTAGTTAGCATGGCTGTTGTCTACAAACCCAAAAGCATATCTGTACGCCAGTTTGCGCTCGTAATGAAGATGTTCAGTCAAGTAAAGTCTTTCCTTTTTTATAGCTAATTTAAAAACAACAGAAGTTGACCATCAGTGCTTAACTTATGACCAATGTTCAGAATTACATCTAGCAAGATTTAAATAAGACAACAAGCTAGTTTAGTTAGCTAGATTGAAGGAGCTGGTTAGTTCATTAACTTGAATCTGACTTGTGCAAGGAAGGTAAAGATTGCACACAGGAGCTAAATAGTTTCAGATTTCCTGTTTTATACAAAGTGTCAAAACAACATAGGCCCTACCAGAACAGGGCAACAATTAATGTCTAGGGTCTAGCCCAGCATCAGCATTTCCAGTTTGACATCTGACTTGAGAAGATTTTGTGACACTGGGGCCTTTTCACTTACTCTACCCAGTATGTCTATGCAAGTGGCAATAAGACATCCTTGTATCCTTGTGGAAAGGAGCCATTGCTGAGACTCATACCTGATACGGTTTGCTAGAGTGGGGCACCAGCACACGGCCCTCCCTCCAGCGGTTGCCTTGGTGACCGCTGACGGTCCAGAGCAGGATGTCGGTGGAGCCCTTGGCGCCCCTCTTGCGCTGCTTGATGTGCAGCGTGCCGATGTGCGAGCCCACCATGTGGTACCAGAAGGACAGGCACAGGTCCGAGCCCTGCGACGCCACCTCGGGGCTCACGATGCGGGCCACCTCTGTCTCCTGGACGTCGGGTGAAAGGACGATGAAGTTCCCAGAGCCACCTAAAGGTGTTTCAATGGATCGAGTTCAGATTTGGCATGTGGCATGACGTGAACACGTATTTATTTGTCATATTATCTTGGATTACACTTTATTAAATTAAATAGTCCATCTTAAGACACTTTACAGATGGTGTACTGAAATTCACTTTCATTTTGTTTATTGTTTATTAACTTGTTACCATAACCAAACCCAACCCCTAATTCTAACCAACATACTGTAACAAGATGCTTTATCAATAGCCTTAGCATCTGTAGATATCTGTAGCATCTGCTGTCTATAGGACAACCCGAATAAAATGTGAACTAATATAGCAACTGCATATGCTTTGTAAAACCATAAAGGACTTCAATTTATTTTATTATCTCAGTTGCGTATTGTGTATTGTCACATTTATTTTGTCTTGTTCAGCATTACCTTTGTGGTCCATATTAGGCCCTGTGTTGAGGGTTGGTGTTCCGATGGTTTGAATCTGCCACTGAACGTCATTGTCTTCCAAACTCCAACGACAAAACGATGGCTCATCAAACCCAAAGTCACAGGCGAACCAAGTATAACCTGTAGAACAAAAAGGAAAAAGCAACTTTCAGCATTTTCAGCAACTAATAAAAAAAGCTATAGATTCCACTACAGTAGTATCATGGGACTTGATGCATGACTACAAGCTATATGTGCAACAGGCTCCCAACACTTCCCATGTTTTGGTCTTATCAAAAGTTGACATAACATACATAGCCCAGTAGGGGGCAGCAAAGCTCCATCATAGGGAAGACATGGCCAACGTCCTACAAGGTGTACCACTAACATCAACTGAATAACACAACAGAAGGACAAACTATACTAACATCTTACAAAGGTAATACAATACATGCCAGCAAATACCCTTCAATTTTAAACTTAACAACAACAGAAATAAAACCCAATAAATCATAACTTAACATGGTGTAACTGAGATGAAATAACAATGGAGGCACAAAGAGATCAGTGGTATGTCAACACAGGATGAGAAGGGGAAACGAGAGGAAACAGGAGGCATTACAATAGCACACTGAGATAAGACAGCAGCTTTCACTTAAAGCCTACAGCTAGGGCCAGCGATTTTAATGAGGCCAACGGTGCTCTTTTAAGGAAATGGGTAATACTGATATATTAAAGCAGTGTTTCCCCACGACAAACCCCCACAGAGAGAGAGCGAGAGAGAAAAAAAGAGAGAGACAGAGAGAGAGAGAGAGACCGATAAAGATGAAGAAGGGGGATAGAAATTAGCCTTATATTTTGCTTTTCAGTGTGGTCACGAAACATCTGAACGAAACCATTTGAATGGAAAATCGAGTGGAATCAGATGGAGTTGAATAGGACCGAGATGGTGGTGTGAAGAGAAGAGAAAACAAGGGGGAGCCTCACAGGCAGAGAAGACAGAATGGTGGGCAGACATGTCTCTAGATATGCCACTGGGCCGTCGTCGTCTGCTCACTATTCCGTTCTCCAACTGTACTGAGATTAGCTGATATTCCCTTTAATAAGCATGAACCTCCACCTCCACACAGAGAGCGTCAAGTCAAATTACCCAGCTAAGCTTCACCAAGCCAAGACTCCAACCAACAGGACCACTAGTGGCGGGGAGCATATAGCCTTTTCCAATTTAAAAAGGCTTTGTTTCGCCTCTCCAGTCTCTGACAGTTTTAAGGCAAAGTGCAAAGCAGGGTGCAGAATATGTCTTCCTGCCTTATTCTGTGCCTTTTTTTTTCTCTGTACACAGTGTGCCTCAGCTGACTCTAGCACAGCAATGCAACTGCTAGCTAAATTGCTCTTTCCTCAACCCATATACTATTCAGTCCATCCACTGTCAAGCAGTAACCAGGCAAATACTGACTGGCTTCTATTTTAATTAGTCAAAGTCAGCTTAAATTGAGACAGAGATGTGTGTGAGTGAGTGTGTGTGTGTGTATGTGGTTGGGGGCGGAGGGCGGGAGGTGTGTGTGTGGGGGCGGTGTGTGTATGTGTGTGTGTATGTGGGGGGGGGGGGTGGCCTCAGGTAAAGGAATGGAAGATGGAGTCTATTACCATGTAGCCTGATTGATAATAAAGCGGAGAGGCACAGGCACAAAAAAACAGCCAAGTAACACGTTGGCAACACAATCACAGCTGTCAAGAAGTCAAAGGCGTGGGCAGAGAAACAAGCCCCCCCAGGACAAAACAGCGAGTTCACTGAGTTTACTGAAATATCCATCAACAATGAAAGGAAGAAGGAGAGAGTAATGGGCTGGAAAAACAGTTTTAAAAATGTACCTTGCTCCTCTGGCATTGTCTCCGACTCTCCAACTGTTGTCGTTTCTGGCATGACGGTTCCTTCTGTCAAACACCGGTAAAGAGCAGTTAGACCCTGTTTGACAAGTGCTAACATTTCTGCTGTACTGCACCCAAACTATTTTTACACCTAATGGCAATGCTTTGAAAGGAGAGAATAGTCATATCTTTACTGTTCTACATTGGCAGTTCATCTCTGCAGTTGAACTGCTAAGCTTGATAGTGTCAATAATGGGCCGTTTTTCTCTCAAACTCACTGTAGATTTGGTGAGTCATTGTGTGTAGGGGGATAGTCTGCCGGGGTGAACTGAGCATAAGTGAGGTGGGTTTCTGTGGTAGAGCTGCTCATTCATTACTGTCATTCTACTGGTACGGGGGCGGTGGGACTGAGTGCAGAGTGCTCCTTATTGCTCTGATTTGGGAAGACCTACTTTTCCCCATGCTTCCATGTGGAAACAGTGGGAACCTAGCATGCTCGCGCACACACCAAGAGACTGCAGTCAAGAGAGCAAGTAGACGGGTGACGGGTGGATGTGGTGTGTGTGTGTGTGTGTGTGTGTGTGTGTGTGTGTGTGTGTGTGTGTGTGTGTGTGTGTGTGTGTGTGTGTGTGTGTGTGTGTGTGTGTGCATGTGTGTGTGTGAGTGTGTGTGTGTGAGGGTGAGGGTGAGGGTGAGTGTGTGTGAGAGAGAGAGAGAGAGAAAGAGGGCATGCATGTTTGGATGCATATGCATGTACATGCATATAAAATGGTAAAAGGTGAGCACAGAGGGAGTGTGGATCACGATCCTCACGTTCTCATCACACAGGTGTGAAAGAGTGACATTAGCAGGTGCTGGAAGCGAGAACTTGCACAAAGCTTTTCTGTGCTAGTGTCGAGGCTGCTCAGGTGTTAGAAGAGAGACAGCAAGAGTGAGAAAAGAGAAAAGGCAAAAGAGGAGAGAAAGGTAGAGTGAGATATAAAGAGGATGGGGGGCAAGAGAGAGAGATAGAAAAGGTGACAGGGAAAGAGGGGGGGAAATACTGAAATAGCAGGGTGTTCGTTGATCAGGTGCATTTGGATGCAGTGAGTTATTATGGATGCGGTGATGCAGTGAGTTATTATGAATGCGGTGATGCATGCATGTGAAGTGTCACAGAGCCAGTGCCAGTCCAGGTCAGTGTGCAGTCATGTGCATGTGTTTTCTAGCTGTGTGTGTGTGTGTGTGTGTGTGTGTGTGTGTGTGTGTGTGTCTGAGAGTCTGAGAGAGAGTGAGAGTGAAAGAGCCACTAGGATGCACCAGGAGAGAGAGAGAGAGAGAGAGAGAGAGAGAGTGTGTGTGTGTGTGTGTGTGTGTTTATGTGTGTGTGTGTGTGTCTGAGAGAGAGAGAGAGAGAGAGAAAGAGAGAGGAAGAGCCACTAGAATGCACCAGGAGAGAGAGAGTCTGTGTGTGTGTGTGTGTGTGTGTATGCACGTGTGTGTGTGTGTGCGAATATGTGCATGCATGCGAGAGGGATTAAGGGCTGCAGTCTCATTGGGGTGGCGTTAGCACCTGTCAGCTCGGAGTCATCACCTGTTCCACTGTGGCAGTTGGCCTGCTCATCATCGCACTCGTCCGCCGGGGTGGTGCTGGGGGGCGGCGTGGTGGGGGCCAGAGTCGGTGCTAGAGAGAGAGAAGAGAGAGAGAGAAAGAGAGACAGACAGACAGAGGGGTGGGGTGGAGTTGGGAGAAAGGGAGAGACAGAGAGTGGGGAGGAGAGGATAGCGGGAGAGAGAATGAATACTCCAATATTATTTTGGGCATGTGATGTTCCACTGTTCTCTGTGCCTTTGCCAACACTATACTGTAACAGTGAATTAGTTCTGATATTGCTGCTGGCCATGTTCATGTTCAGATCCAGATACATTAACCTCCTCTGCACGCTGGTTCTGGTACGAGGGGGGTTGTGGTAAGCGAGAAAAAAGAATGAATACTCAAATATTATTTTTTGTGCATGTCATATTCCACCGTTCTTTGTTCCTTGCCAACACTACTGTATGTCGCACTCGCAACAGTGAATTTGTTCCGATAACTCATAACTCAACTCAACCCCGATAATAGCTGGCCCATGTTCACGTTCAGATGCAGATCCATTAACCCTCCTTTTGCGCGCTGGTTCTGGTACGGTACGGTAAAAATAGTGTGTGGGTTTGGGTTTGGGTTTGGGTTTGGGCTTTGGGGCTGGCGTGCGGGCCGCTGCTGTCGGCTCTGCCACTCCCGCCGATGGCCAGCCCCGCCCTGAGCCACACTGGGCCACACTGAGGTTGCCAGCAGACCTGTCATTAGCCTCTGGAGGGCCCCCCTCTTTGGATGTGGGGAGAGAGAGAGAGGCTCTTCAGGAAACATATAATAGGCAATATGGCCTGCTGCACTGCACTGCAGAACAGGCGCTCTGATGGATGGTGCAGGTCTGCAGGGATCTGTGGCAGGTTCTTTTTCCCCCAAACTGTGATTAGATTATGAAATAGTCTAACATTGTGAAGACTACAGCGTTTTTACTTATGTGTGTGTGTGTGTATGAATGATGTATGTATGTATGTATGTATGTATGTATGTGTGTATGTATGTATGTATGTACTTATGTATGTTTGTATGCATGTATGTATGTATGTACTGTATGTATGTATGAATGATGTACTGTATGTATGTATGTATGTATGTACGTATGTATGTTTGTATGCATGTATGTATGTATGTACTGTATGTATGTATGAATGATGTACTGTATGTACGTATGTATGTATATATGTGTGTATGTATGAATGATGTATGTATTGTATCCCCTATATGCATTCAGAACCAGTGCACCATCGCTGCTAAAATGCTAAAATGATGAGCACTGCTGCTGATCAGGGAGATCACAATCGAAGAAATGCCCTTCATTTGAACACTGTCTAAGCACCTACACCCAAAGGCTTATTTTTAAATCTCAATCTGTCCATTTTTTAGTAACTCAGAAGTTGTAAGATGTCACCATTTTTGTGGTTAATTTTAAATTTGGCCCCGGATCCCCCTAGCATAGCTGGGTTAAAAACACTTCTCAACTGACAGCACCACTGCTATAACAAAACCCTAGGGAGAAACACTGGTATGTACTGCATGTATTTATTTATAAGTGTAGTTCAAGTATTCTGGGTTACCGAAGGTGTTTGTATCTCTTTCTATGGTGTAACTAAACTATACTACAATGAAATTTTTCTCCTACACTGCATCTCGTGCAGTGGTTTTGAATGACAGTTAAAACTAATCCTGAATCTTAATCTGTGGCAGAACAATGGCCAACAGGCAGAACTCATTTGTTTATTTAGAGTTTGTTTTAATGAATCTCATCACTGGGCTCACTGGGTTTTTCCCCTTCTTGGAGGAGAGAGAGAGTGGGGGAAAGGAGGAGGTGGGAGGATTGGAAAAAAAAAACTAAACAATGTACTAGAGAAAAAAAAAATTATGAGTGAAACCAAAGTCCACCCAGATGCTGTGCAGTGTGCCACTGGAAATATGATCCCGTTCAACAGGGGGACAAACATGGCGAATTAGTCACTGTGTGCGTGTGTGTGTGTGCATGTTTGCATGTGCCGCATATGTGTGTGTGCGTGTGTACGAGTGTGTGTGTGTTGGCAATCAGAGATGTGCGTCAGCTGTGTAAGCTTGTGTTATGTTGTCGCCAAATCCTTGTTTGATTGTTTGCATACACGATAATGTTGTAGTAAAAAAAAGCTGAAAAAAGCCTCTGAGCTGTGCACACAGTGTTTATGTGTGTGTGTGTGTGTGTGTGTGTGTGTGTGTGTGTGTGTGTGTGTGTGTGTGTGTGTGTGTGTGTGTGTGTGCGTGCGTGTGTGTGTGTGTGTGTGTCTGTGTGTGTGTCTGTGTGTGTGTGTGTGTTTGGGGTGTCTGCGCACTGGCATTACCACCAACAACAAGCACTGATCCAAGCAAAGCCCCGGTGGGAGTCCCAGGGGCCTATGCAGGCAGCCAGAATGAGCATGATTGCAGAGGGGCAGACAGAGTGAAGGGGTACAGGACACTAATCCTCTGGGCCAGGTGGACAAGGAGCTCCATCTGTTTCCAAAGGCTCAGCTTTTGGAGAGTGAAATCTGGGCGGGTTGAAAGGGTGGTGGTGGTGGCGGTGGTGGGGGGTGGGGTGGGTAAGGGGATATCTGTCTTGTCTTTGAAGTCGCATCTGCAGGACAACTGTCCTGCTTCAGAGAGAGCGGACAGATGCCTCTCCCCCCCCTCCTCACCCCCCCATCCCCCCACAGCTGTACGCTCTCCTGGGTGTAACCGCTCATACATATATTAGGGTCTCTCGGCAGCTTGGCTTCTGTACACACGCGCTGAGACTTTTCAATATTTCTCTCTCCACATCAGTCAACAGGACCCGCACACAGGCGAGCCTCTTGCCTGATTAGAAAGTAGCTCCAAAGAAGGTCTAATTTACATCAGACCTACAGTACCTGCAAGCAATTTAGCTTTAGGGGATTCGAGAGGATTAATTTGAATATCCAGGAAATATCAACAGTTCTGTTTGATCATGAAAATGTTTGATTGTGTTTTTGTTGGGGGGATTACTAAAGGGATTGCTAGGTTTTCATTTACAACATCTGTTGGTTATAGTTAAACACAGACAAAGCAGATGCCAGTTTGAGTAGGCAGATGTGGCTTATTGTTTAAGGGAATTGGTCTTGGGATCGGAGGGTCGGAGGGTCGTTGGAATCCTGTACCAGTAGGAAAAATACGGGTGAGGGAGTGAATTACCAGTGCTGTCCTGCCCCCTCATGCATGACTGAGGTGACCTTGAGCAAGACAACCCCATGGTGCTCCAGGGGGACTGTCCTTGTACTTAATTCACTGTAAGCCTCACTAAAAGAGCAAGAGCTAAATATAATGTAATCGTATGAGAGATCTGAGTGTGTGCTTGTTGGAGGAGTTCCTTGGGGCTTACTTTCATTTTTTGGCTGGCTGCAATCTAACAAAAATAAACAAAACCCAGGCTGACGATCCACACAGACCCAACTGTTACTTTTTGTTGGCGTTTGTTGAGGCACTGTGCAAGCACCTTTACATATCACAAGGTATTGGCGCAAAACTGTTCTGGCTGCTAAATTTTGATTGGCCATTGGCAGTTGTGTTGTTGACTGACCCAGTGAAACTATGGCTTAATTCTAAAACTATCCCTTGAGCAGATGTAAATGAGTGTGTGACCGTGTGTGTAAAAGTCTGTTTATGCTCCTGCGTTAGATGCATGCCAATGGCTAGTCCGGTGCTCCTAGACTGCCATGAAGCCTTTTGAAGTTTGAAGTTAGGCCTACCTTCAATCTCACAGCCCAGCAGCTCCAGTCTCAGTCCCATGCCCGCTGGAGTGGCCCTGTCGGGGTACACCCTCACGTAGCGTGTCAGCATCGGCTCCACGACCCTCAGCACGGGGGTGTCATAGTTCATGTTCCCCTCGAAAATCTAGCAGAAGAGAAAAACAGGAAGAGGAGTTAGTAATGAGTCTAGAAAGAGACGAGAGCTGGGGGACACTGAGGCAGACAAAGGGGGATGAGGAAATCACGAAGGAGGAGGAAACGTCATTTATTCTTTCCTTCTGTATGATTCTCTGAAGTAACCCCCCCTCCCTCCCTCTCTCTCTCTCTCTCTCTCCCTCTCTCTCTCATTCCCTCTCCCTCTCCCTCTCTTTGTCTCTCCCTCTCTCCCTCCTCCCTCCCCAAACCCCTTCCCGTTTCCGAGGCCCTCCAGCTCTTTTACTCGTCTGTCTCTGATCAACAGAATAGAGTGGAGGAGCAAAACCAGAGCAGCTCCGCTCGCCGAGATCAGAGCGGCCACGTCCGCTTCCTGCTTGGTGGCAGAGAAAGAGAGAAAGAGAGAGAGAGAGAGAGAGAGAGAGAGAGAGAGAGAGACACCACAGCGGGTGGGGGGTGGGGGATGCACTGGTTAAAGACTCCAGCACGAAGTACCAAGTCTGGCTTGTGAAGTGCCTCTACCTTGATGAGACAGAAGGGGTGGGGGGGGGGAGACTCCCCCAGGCAGCCCAAAGACAACGCAGATGAGAGTGGATGAATGCATAGCCGTTAGCACTGTCTGCTCATGCATCCTTCACTCACAGAAGAAAGAAATGAAGGACAAGAGGAGCAAGATGGAAAGAAGACGAGAACACGCAGGGGAGGCAAGACAGGAGGTTTTAAAGTAGGACAGCGGGGCATCACGTTTTGCGCTCGCTTTTAAATCAAATGCCAGAGCCATCTGGGATAGATTGATGTTCCTGTCGTTTCCTCGTGGCCTAAGTGGGGATGAGGTGTTGTTGCGCTGGCAGCATACAGGGAAAATGGGAAAAATACTCAAGCATGCACACTCTCTGTCTGTCTCTGTCTCTGTCTTTCTCTCGCTCTCTCTCTCTCACACACATGCACAAACTCACAGTTGTTCTGTGCAACCTGACAATCTTGACATTTACATTTCAGCATCTCTCCAGTATCTCTGTATCTCCCACTATTTTTTTTCCTTTTCGCTCTACCTTTTACCTTCCTTATTTTACCTCTTGCTTTCTCTCTCTCTCGCTCTTCCTCACTCCTCTCTCCATTTAACCGTCCTTTACGAAGAAAAGCAATTCTGCAAAAAGGCTCCTTGATGAGGGCAGTGTGTTTGAAGGAGAGGCAAAAAGCCAACCAGGAAAGGCCAACCAGGAAAGGCATCAAAATATGTTAATCTTATGAGTAATAAGAGGTAAGGCATATGGTGTTCCTCACGAAAATACATCCTGAAATCATTCATTCATTCATTCATTCATTCATTCATTCACTCACTCACTCACTTATTTAGAATTACTTATTAAGAATTTCAATTGATTAACTGTATTAGCATGACAGTTATTATCCGACACCTGACAGTTTTAATACCTATGACTTCTGACTGCCCATAATCACCTACCCAGCAACCTCACTTCAAAAGCTATAATCCAGTACCACATATTTACTCCAACCATTCACCAAATCAACCGATTCCAACTCTTTAGCCAGGTACAGGAGTTGATTACTGAAGTCACCTGTTTTGGGTGCACAGATAGAACCAGGTGATTTTGGAATATGCAGTACTAGATTGTAGCATCTGAATTTCGGATGTTCATCTCTCTCTCTCTGTCTGTCTCTGTCTCTCTCTCTCTCCCTCTCTCTCTCCCCCTCCCTCTCTCCCTCTCGTTCTCACCTTGGGCTTGCTGCCAGTGGCATCCATCACCATCTTGTACTCCGAGCCGTTGTTGCTGTAGCCAAGCCGGAACTTCTTCATGAAGACCTTGTTCTCGCGGTGCTTCCCTCCCTGGACGATGAGGCCGCGCACCAGCTTCTCCTCGCCCAGGTCCACCTGCAGCCACTCGTCGGCGAAGGGCTGCGGCTGGGGGGGCAGCATCCAGCCCGAGCGGCTGGTCAGCAGGCGGGCGTTCTCGGGCACCCAGCTGCGGTCTGTGTGGGAGGAGGCGCGATCTGGGAGTCTGCGATGAGGCCCGACACCATGCCCAGCATGCCCATGCATGGGAACTCTGGAGGAGAGGACACACAGGCACAGATAGTGAGAAAGTAAATATATATAAATAACATAATGTGTGTATGTGTTACGTTATCTGCATTTTCTTTCCCTTAATCTGTATTAGAGAAAACATCCCCATGCTTAGGATATTTCAAAGTTACTGTAAGGTATTATTTTGTTTTATTAACGTTCATGAATAAGTTTAAGGTTGTATGATTCTTCTGTTACCCAGGATAATTTAGATATATAGCTTTATGTGGACTTGCTTTAAATGTGCAAGTTTAACACCATAAGTTTACTTTTTTCCTCCAGACAAAGTGTCTGTGTGTTATATTGTGTCTTAGTTTTGGCAACACTACTTCATCATCATGACAATAAAGCTTTGAATTTGAATTTGAAGATGGAGATATAGTGGAGAAAATAAATAAATGTGCACATGTAAGAGGTGTTTTTTTTCTTCTATCTTCCCCACTTTCTTTCACTTCTGTCTCTTTTCTGTCAAGCAAGTAAAACTGACGAGGAGCAATATCAGACTCTCTGCAATCAAAATCCTATCTGCAATCAGCAGATAACATGCAAAAAGCGTAGGGATGATGACACGGAAGTGGAAGGAGGAGAGAGCGGAGGAGAGAGCGGAGGAGAGTGACGAGAAGCAGAGAGTGTGCTAAGATAGAGGTATTACAGAGGGAGTGATAGCATCATGCCATGAGTGGGGAGATGAACAATGGGGCTTTCTCAGGGCTTACGAGTATTCAGCCGCAGCAGAGAGCGCCGTGAGATAAAAGGCAACGGGATGTACACACACTTTCACTCTCTCTCTCTTTCTCTCTCTCTCTGCATCTGTTTATGTGGGCATGCAAGTCTGTTTGTGTAGGCATGTGTGTATGTACATTCTCTGTCTGTGTCTCTCTCTCTTTATGGCATCTCTGTCTTTGTCTCTCTCTTTCTC
>CM059285.1:16181765-16199265 GCA_030347295.1 Setipinna tenuifilis
CTTAGGTGGACTCCAGTCCCCAGATTTATGTTGTGGACACCTTAGCCAATTGTAATCCTGTGTCCCCAAGGCTGCTTGCTGTACTTGACGTTAGCGTTCTCTAATACTGGGTGTCTAGGGACATCTCATCTCAGTGGGACTATTATGGGATCTGCTTTCACTACTAGGACCACCTTAGTGCTATATAACTTATGAGCAAGCTGCACTGCAAAGACAATCATATGTGGTGTTGCACTGTAGCAGCTGTGACCTAATATAAACTATATTCAACAGCTTGTTGGGAAACATATGATTCAATATGTTGTGAGAAACACTAACTTTACACAAAATTTCTGTGTGTGTGTGTTTTTTTTCCACCGAAATTGTTATCAGGATCAATAAAGTCTGTGTGTCTGTCTGTGTGTGTGTCTGTCTGTCTATCTATCTATCTATCTCTCTTTGTGTGTTTGTCTCTGACCATGAGTCGGTTTAATAAAGTTTATTTATAACATATTGAGGTCTGTTATGTTGCTCACCTTTTGTTTTGAGCCCTCCTTCAGTGTAATCCAGTCCTCGCCGTTGGAGCTCACTTCTACTTTATACGAGCGCACAAAATAGGTCTTCATGGTTTCCTGGGAGATGGCTCCTTGTATTCCAATGGCTGAGATGAAGCGTAGGAAGCCAAGGTCAACCTGTTTGGATGGCAGACAGACAGACAGACAGACAGACAGAGGTGTTAAACCATGTTCAGCTGTTCGGTTTCTGCACTGAGCTAAGAACAGAGAAAATAACTGGGGCAACACCAAGAACAAAAACAGATATTAGTGCACCTTTCTGTAAATCAGCAGAGACATATCCTGCTCTGATTTTTTTTTGTGAAGCAAGCACAAATATGAGATCATAATTATGAGAGGAAAACAGCTGGCACACCTTCATTTCCTGTGAGAAAAGCAACACCGGAAAGGGGCTTTTGGGAATGCACATGGCTTCACAGCCAGACAAAATACGTCAACACGGTGTATGGACCACATACGCAGTGGCTCTGGTGCATGCAATGTATGCTGCATGATCTACATTATCCATCAACACATACATACAGAAAATAGCGTCGTAGCACCACACACTGTTAACAATATAAATTGACAATTGACATTTTTAAACACTGGCTACATGCCTACATGTTTTAACACATTTGTCTTGATCACAGCTTACAGCCCATATTAAATATAGTTTTTTGTATTGTTAACAGGAGTGCTACAACGTCTTTTTCCATATTTGTACCGATGCATCAGAGGACCTTTTTTGACCACCATCCTGTATTCTTACTTTCTTTAACAAATTTTTCCGATGGATACATTCCTCTTTTATTTCTTTGTCTTACGATATGAAAGCATTCCTGATCTAAAGCCAGTTCTCTACCCTCATATTACAACAGTCATCTTACTGTTGCTCAGTCACAGCACATACTGTGGCCTCAGTGTTTCTGGAGACATTGTGCGTGTGTAACCCACATCTGCACTGCAAAATCAAGCACACGTAAAGGTTGACTTTGTAAGAAATTTATGAAAGGTAATCATAAAATGGTTCTCATATGTCACCAGAGATTAAGAAAACATGCTAAATTGAAAACTGCTTTCACAAACAACAGTAATACAGCCAGACCATTAGCATTTTAAACCTTAATTTACAGCCCACAAATCATTGTTTGTTGATTTAGTATTTTGGCTCTTGCCTCTAAAGAATTGAAAATTTTAGAATGGATTGTAGTACCAGCTTTGGCCACAATCCTACATACCACAACTCTGACTCAATAACATCCCGGAATGGAGAGTAGGTGCGTGGGTATGAGTGTGTGTGCGTGTGTGTGTGCATGCGTGCGTGCATGTGTGTGTGTGTGTGTGTGTGTATGTACATGCGTGCGTTGGCGAGGGCTTGTTTGAGGAGTTGCTTGCCATGTGTGGTGGTGGGTAGATCACAGAAGCAAAGGGCTCCTCTAGTGTCCCAGGCTCCAGTGGCACATGCAGCACAAGAGTCTGGTCTGCTGTCGCTAATGAGGAATAATGTCTTGCATGCAAAGAAAAACACGGGGCTCTATCAAGTACAGACGTCTGGTAGCATGACAAAAATCTGGAAACCAATAGCCATGTTGTGGTGAGAGAGGGGGGGGAGGGGACGGGGGAGAGAGAGAGAAAGAAAAAGAGCGGGAGAGATGTACTTCAAAGCAGTGTGGGCATTTCTCCAATTACTGTGCTGTACATCTAACAGAGCACAGGAATGCTGTTGGTGCTCCACACGTAGGGGTGAGCTGACTGACATGGTTCAGACTATCTGGCTAAACAAAAAGGCATAATATCCCACAGATAACGTCCCACGACGCCTCATAGTCCTTACAACTGCAGTTGTTGCTGGCTGTGTTGCTGATGACCCAGTTTATTCAGGTGCAATAACACAGCTAGGTAAGCATTAAAACAGATGGCACTGTGTATTAAGTTTTTATTAAAAATTAGCATTGGCAGAGGACCCCGCGGCCTGATGGGATCGACAGCCATGAGCGGCTTTATTGGCCTACCACGCGGACAATAATGCTGAAGGCACAAGTCTAATACATCCTCTTGGCCCTTTACACACACGCACATCCCCTTACCCTTCACCTCACAGGGTCAAATGTGTGGCCACACATGCATCCATTTGTGTATGAGTGGAAGCATGTGAAATTTGAAATTCAAAGACGCCTGGCTATTTGTGGTTTGTGCGGCTAAGGTAGCTGATCCCGAGTAAGCCCTTCTGCCCTTTGCTTGTCTCCTCCTACCCAACCAGGAGACGGTCGCCATGCCCTGCCGCCACCGTGACCAATGTCAGACTTGTGGGGATGCCTGCCAGTAAACATGGCCTGCCAATGGATCCATCTGCTAATTGGTCCTCAACAACTTATACAGTCAAAACAGCAGGGGAGGCAGAGACCAGGCAGACAGTCAGGGAAGAAGAAGAAGAAGAAGAAGAATGAGCGAGACAGGCAGCAACCTTGTCTTGCCATTCTCAAGGCTGTCTCCGAACGTCGATCTTCTGCCATGGAGTCATTAAGCACTCTCCCCTGGTCACGTGAGCCCTCTAGGTGCGCTTCTATATTCAGCGGCGGCGTGAGTGTGATGAAATATACATGAGGAAGCGGACACGTGTTTGAGCTGTAGGGGGCCAGACAGCAGCAAACAGAAGCGGAGAGAATACGAGGGCCAGAGGTGCTCTGGAGGCGAGAGAGGGGTCGCAGACATACTGATCTGGGAACTGTGATGTGCGTGGCGTGACGAGCATCTGAATCAATCTCTTCCGAGAAATTCACACTGCATGCTGACAACAGATCAGCACTAATTAAGAAAGCCCAATTTTAACTGGTGCCGTAAACCAGGAGTGAAAAGGACAGCGTGAAGGAAAGGGAAGACACATGGTCAGAGGATAAACTTAATAGGATAGATGACACAATGGTAGAGAGAGACAGACAGGACAGGACAGGAAGTGTGCTGCTTTAGGAAGGAGTGAGATTAAAGGATGAGACAGACAGGATGAAAAGACAAAAGGATCAGTCATCCAACCTGCAGAGAATGAGCTGAGAGAAGGTATCATACAGAAGGGCTGATGATATCAGTGTGTTAAAAAGCAACGGATGTCCTTTTGCTGCAGAAAAAAAAACGGTATTTTGAGACTGCGCTGACTGTGCAAAACAAGCACCCACGCTTCTTTGCAGTTTCTGTCTGTTTCTTAGATGGCTTTATGTAAACAACCATGCTTGGAACGGGGCCCATCTCAAGACAAACGACTGAAAAACAAAAGCTTATCACTTTAAGCTGCTGCAGACGTGCTTTTGCTTTGATAAATTGATAGAAGTCTGTTCTGCACACCCTATCGAAGATTAGTGTGGTAATAGAACAGTGCATACTATCTGCTGTAATGGGCAACCTGAATTCAGAAGCTACAATCCAATACCAGATATTCCAAATCCCCTGGTTCGGCCTGTACACTTAACAGGGGTGTTTTTTTTTTACATAATGAACTTCTATACCTGGCTGAAGAATTGTGTTAATTACAATCGGCTAAGTGAATGACTGGAACAAATACATAGTGCTGGACTGTGGCCTCTGGAGCCAAGCTGCCCATCACAAGTTGCCCATCTTCTTAAAAGCTACTTTATAAACAAACATTTTTCAAACGTGGACTTTTCAAATGGTGGACTGCTGAGTGGATTCCACCACCCTGTCGGTTGCTCCGCCTACAGTACCTTAGTACCACCTGGCCGTGCACTAGGTGGGCAAGCCGAGCGCTGAGGGCTGTTTAACACGAGCGAGGGTTGTGAGCACACACACCACTCTCATTACGGTGACAAATGAAAGCAGAAAAGCAGAAATGGAATTAGTCGCGCTCTAGCTTGTAGGCAGCCAGTTAAGCCCGCTGTGCAATTAGATTAACGCCAGAAATGTTTCAACACATCTGTGTGTGTGTGTGTGTGTGTGTGTGTGTGTGTGTGTGTGTGAGAGGGTGTGTGTGTGTGTGTGTGTGTGTGTGTGTGTGTGTGTGTGTGTGTGTGTGTGTGTGTGTGTGAGACTGTGCATGCATGCGTGTGTGTGTGTGTGTGTGTGTGTGTGTGTGTGTGTGTGTCTACATGTACAGGATGGAGGGAGTGCAAGTAAGGTTTTTCATCTTCCAATGTTTTGTTCCTTTTGTGCCCTCGGAGGAAGATGACTTGGTGCTAATCCGTCCTTAACCCTTGTAAAAATTCATTAAATGGAGCTCCGTCATGACTGCAAAATTAGCCCGAGCCGTGGCCGTATGCCGGCGTGTGAGAGCGAGCGACAGGGGAGGACAAAGCTGCTCTCCTCGGCCCAAAAGCGAGCAGTCTGCTCGGGTGGCTGGCTGGCTGATAGAATGGCGGAGAAGCATGAAGCACCGTGGGGCTCCGGCAAACTGTTTCCCACCGCTTGTCCCTCTATATAGCACAGCCCGTCACAGCGAGGGGGTGGGTGGCGGGCGGACTTGGCACACGGGGAGGGTTTACAATGCAGAAAAAGAGACAGAAAAATCGGGGGTTTGCTAGTCTAAGATCTGTTTATCTGGCAGCCAATTCGGTGTCTATGTGGAAAAATACACCCCCTCTTCCAGATCTGCTAGTATGTGGGTGGGAAAGGGGGAATGAAAAAGAGCAAGCATGAGAGAAACAGAGAGAGGGAGAGGGAGAAAGCGAGGGAGAGAGATTGAGGGGGGGGGAGAAGGAGAGAAAGAGAGAGAGAGAGAGAGAGAGAGGGAGAGGGGGAGTGAGAGAGGGAGAGAGAGAGAGAAAAAGAGAGAGAGAGAAGGAGAGAGAGAGAGAGAGAGAGAGAGAGAGAGAGAGAAAGAGCAAAGAGTCTTATTACCAAACTCTAGGGACCAAAATATTCTGGTTGCTGTTCTTTTGGCTCATAAAACAAAGAGGTTAAAAAAAAAGCTAAACAAAAACAACAAAGCTCATGACTATGTAGAAGAGGAAATCTTGTTTTATGAATGTCATGCATTGGTTAAAGTGCTGCCATTTCGTGGCTCCCCCCAGACCATAAAACAAAAAAAAAAGTCCAGGATGGGGAGGTGGGTTAGTCCCAAGTCCGTGTGAAAGTAAACAGACCTCAAGGCATTTCCAGGGCACCAAAGCACAATGCGCCCCCCCCCCCCCCCCCCCCCCACACACACACACACACACACACACACACACACACACACACACACACACACGCACACACACTCAACCCCCCCACAACCCCCATTCCTTCTCTTTTCTTTTGTCATCCATCATTCACCGGTTGGCTTTTTACCCTAATTCCTTTTTTTGGCAAATAACTCTCCGACACCTGGCCAGTGCGTGGTTTCTTATAAAATTCCATTAACTGAAGGTTTAATTAATTCGCTTTTCATGAAAATTGCATTACGCGATGCTGCGAGACCTATGAGCTCCCCTGGGACCTTTCTAATTCATCACAAAAATTTACCTGGCAGAGTTGGCGCTATTTTTAGCACCTTGTGTCTGCTCAGGAGCATTAAATTATGCACCTTTTTTTCCCGAGCTCCAATCGTCTTTTCCATCTGACAGTGAGAAACGACCTAAGCCAGCTAATGGGTTGCACAGGTACGTAAGCGTCCATATACGTAGATGTTGTGTTTGGATGTGGATGTGGTGTTTTTTTTAATGTTAAAAATAAGGAGCACCTGCAAGACTCATCTCCATAGTGAGGATCTTGTATTCCACTGACCCTGCAGCTCCACGGGCCAAATCAGCTGGATGTTAGTCTGTTGCAATGCTAAAGACTAGGAATCCATCTTAGTGGGCTGTGCAAACGCAACCCACTCCCAGCGCTCGGTGACATCTTGAATGGATTTGGGAAGTAGCGCCGCTCCGCTCCGCACCGCACATCTGATGCTATCACATCTTGGACAGATATAAACTTCATGAGCTTTCGCAGATGCTTTTATCCAAATCTACTGGGAAACGGCAACGGTTGGGAATCAAACCCAGGCCAGCTGTTTATTGGACGACTCGACTGCTGCTGCTGCTGCTCCTTCACCGCGCCCCAGATTTCTAACCATAGTTTTCACAGACCATTATACCAATAGTAAACCAGAGCTGATATAATCAAAAAAGACCTGGAGCACATTTGCGGATGGACACTTTAGGAGAAGTAGTAGATAGATCCTCATCACATTCTCTCTTTTTGGTTTTTGTTTTTCTATGGTTTTGTCCTCGTCACTTTATCAATCTCAGGACCTACTGAACAGGACTCAAATCTTACACTGTTGCAGCAAACAAAAACGTCTCAGCAGAAAAAAGGGGGCTGGCTGTGTTTTCATACAGCACGTAACAGCTCTTGACTGGTTCAGAAGTATCCCTATGGGTGCTTGAAAGAGGCCTAATCCAAATCACTGGCCTCCAGGCCTCATTTGGGATGTTGCCTGATGTTTATTACGGTCCCATGCTTCTAATTACTCATCTGCTGGAATCGCAATGGAGCCTGCTAGGGCCCTCATTGAAAACAGCCTTGATTATCAGTAGGCTTTGAAATAAAATGACTCAGATAAATTATAAAGAGGGGATGATGAGATAATGTAGAAGATGCAATTAATAACAAATCATTGCATGGCCTAAACATACGGATAGCTATGTTATGTTATGAATGATGTTATGAAAGTTGAAAAAATGAAACACATGATGTAGGATTTTCAGCCTAAAATCTTACAAAACTTTTGGGATGGTTAATGTACTGTAGCTAATTAACCAACTAGCTAATCAGGGTAACAAACAAACGACCTGTCTGTCTGTCTACATTTGTTTTCCTTGTGCTTTTAGTGATAAATCTACAATTATTTGGAACGAATAAGGTAGGATACAACCTGTTTTGCTTTTGCTGAACCCTTTTTGATGGGCAATCAGCTCGCTGGCAACTTTTAGGCGGAAACAGCTCTGTCAATATTTCTCGTCAGAGGGGCCAGGACCTTGGCCGAGGAGCTTTTTGCCCTGTGTGCCCATCATCAATCAAAACAGCACTGTTTCCTGTTGAACTAGTTGGCACTGCCGCGCCGCACTCTTGTATCTGACTGCACCACCAGCAGTGTTGTTGTGCTGAACAATACGGCACTTATTGTGCTGTATCTCTCCCAGAGTGGGGGCACATTGTTCCTGCGAGGTTGATTAAAGTAAACATCCTCTCCCCTTAGTGCCGGGGAAGAAAGGCCCTCACGTCTGTTCGATTTCTTTCATGATCAAACCGTTTAAGAGAACAGCAGGAGGTTCGGGAGGAGTAACGGCAAGATGTGTTCGGATGTATTCACCACACCATTAGATTTATGGTAATGGCGGAGGTTTTATAAATAAATTATGGACATGTAAACAGAAATTACTGCAAAGCACAGAACAACGTGAAAAATGAGAGGGAACACACATCATTTAGACCCCTGGATGCCTTACCATTATGCCGTACAGGTGGAAATGCTTTTAAACATTGACAGCCCATCCACCTCCCCACCCCCCCACTCCACCACATCACAACAGATAATGCATAATGCATGAAGCATCCGTGATCAATGACTCCTGTTTGAATGAGTCAGTCACTACTCTGAAGATCCCAGAACCTCTGACACGGAGACATGGCAGTAATGTTGGAACAAAAAAAGAAGTTATCACAACCCATATTTTTTGACAGATCCATTTCTCTTCATGCCAGACTCTCAGGGAAATACATTTGTCCCTTAAATCTCAAACATACATCTGTTCTGACTGTTTTGAGGCATCCTTTGAGGGGCTCAAAATGTGTTGCACAGCTGAAGGCATTTCCTTTCACAATGTCACGCATCAACCAGTGCTTCCTATTGAAAACAGACTTCAGTATGTTATTTAGGTGCACAACTGCATAAGTATGTTTTTTGTCAGGGTACAGTAGGTCACTTTATCTGTACTCTGAAGATAGATCATGGCAAATCCAGATTACACATCAAGGTCCAAATGAACACAGCAGTGTGGTGTATGGCACTGTGCTTCCATCTTTCTGGTTTGTACTTTAGTTTTCATTTCTATTTTTTTGTAGATGGCATAACAGATTGCATTGTGTCTGCTCCCTTTAAGTGGCTACTCTGGCCAACAATAAAGAGTTTAGAATTTAGAATCTGCTCACAGATGTAGTCCTTACCGCAGTGCTAATTAGCTTAGTTTATTGAGTTTCTGCATTATTGCAGATCCGTGAAAACAACATACACGCAGTAGACATCATAAAAAAGAGTTATTTGCGCTGTTAGAACTAAATGTGTTTGTTTGTTTTCTTTTAACTACATTTTATATACTTAGAAAAAAAAACATTGTCTGAAATATCAGAAATGACCTCCAACATATCTGAAGTGTACTGTCCCATTGTTATATAAGGGTTTGCACATGTACAGTAAAGGCTAGCTCATTTTCCTTACCTCTCAGTTCCGTGTCTTGGATTGGTCAGTTTTTAAGTTCAGCTAATCACTGTGAGAGCTGTGCCATGACCTTGGATATGCTCAGAATGCAAAATATGAAATGAGAAGCGCTGCAGAGATTGAAATCCGTTCACCGCGCTACCCTCCAAGAGGTAATTGTGTTTGATGAATTAGAGAAATAAATAATGAATGGATGATATGCGTCTGAGGAGATATGGGGGAAGGGGGGGTCAGTGCGTGGGTCTTGATTTGTGAGCGTGAAGAGGCTGGTGTCATTAGCGAGGTGCGGTGTGTGAGAGAGCAGGAGTATTGTTGTCACAGAGCGTGGACAAGCTTAATGAGACTGAAATGAAGAATCTCACTCTTTTAATAGCACTCGTTATAATTAAACTCTTTACAAGTGCAAAGCACGCAAGTGGAGGACTGTGCTTTTAAATTATAAATTGCACCATTCTGTAGCTACAGTCTATCTTCTGTTTCCTTGGAAACAGATGTGTGGAGCCCCGTTTCTGACTTCTGATTGGCTTAGCACTAGTGAGTGTCGAAGATCTAATGTGTTTTTGAGAACGTGCGTTCAGGATTTTACTGGTGTAACAAAAAAAAAAATCTTTTATCTCAAAATCAATAATGTTCAGAAAAATTCGTAATGGTTTGAAAATTGTTTTCCTTGGCTCAATACGGCTCAGTGGGAGATGCTGCATCTTATGTTTTATTTAAAAAAGCACTGACTCGTCAGCTATGGCTGAGTGCCTGCTAAGTCTGCTTAATTATGGATAAAAGGAAGGACTGCCAAATCATAGTACTACATCATACTGTCAGGCAGAGAATAAAGCATGGAGAGAGGGATTGGAAAAGGGGAGGGAAGAATGACAAAGCAGACAGAGGGAAGATGAGAAAGAAAGAGAGAGAGGGAGAGAGAGAGAGAGAGAGAGAGAGAGAAAGAGAGCCAGAGAGAGAGCGAGAGAGAGAACAGGGGAAGGGGGAAAGGAGAAACAATTGTCCTCTTGTTTTGCCACACACACTCACTCACACAGACACCCTGAGGCACTGAACTCTCCACAGCTGTGGAATTTCCCTTTGGAGCTGGGCACAGCACAGACTGTCTGGGCTTGGGGAAGAGCAGCACAGAGGCAGAGAGTCAGCAGAAGGCCAGCCGGGGACCTCCACCCCTCAGATGCCTCGCTGGGCTCCCACAGGAAGTGGTATGGGGGCCACTAGTGGCTGTCTCATGTCATGTGCGGTCAGGGGTGTTACGGGCCCCTTCTGCTGATTCAATTATTGTGGAAGTTGGAGCCGAGGAGGCCTGCAGGACAGTGTTTTGATAGCAGTGAGCCGAGGCTTGCTTCATGGACCTCCCCTAGCAAATATTTGGCTTTGGGTCAATGCTATTATTAGACCCCTGAGGTGCGTGTTTTGGAGCAATCTTTTCAGGGACGGACTGAGAGATTGAGAAAGAAAAACAAAGCTGTGGCGGCAACGTGTTGTGGAGTCTTGGCTGCGGGATGGCCCAAGGGTTAATAGTCGATAGACAACAACCTAAACACTCCCACTCGAAAGAAAAGAAAAGTGGAAACAGTCCACATGGGGCTTGGGTGCTCAAGTGCTGCAGTTGTCATGTCAACAAAACAATCAGTTCCATATTGCTTGCAGAAGTGTGTCTCATGAACTTTCTGAGAGATGATTTCTCACAGCATGGTTCTGTCTGTATGTTTACCTTATCTGTTTATTGTATGATTAATTATGTGAAAACTTGACATTAACGGTTAAAAACATTCTCTGATTTAATATGGGCATGAGAACAGCCGTTCAAAATCAGAGCTCAAAAGCACTTGGTGTCTCCACGACAACGGAGGGTTTTGAGCTGGATGGCATGCTGGTCTTGGGGTTTCTTTGCGGAAGTCATAATGAATCAGCATTTTTGTGGATTGACAGCACAAACCACTACTCTCTGTGTAAACACAAATGTACTCGTACATCAAAGGAATATAAAAAAATCTGAAAGCTCGATGTAGCCGTTTTTTTTACCAAACAATTGCTGCTGAGGCTTCTGCAAAGAGTTTGAAGTAAGGTGCTGATGTGTGTTTAATGGCTCCAAAATCACCTCCCATCTGTCGGGAGTGGAAGAAGCTACTCATTTTTAAACACAGGCAGGACACAGGAACTACGCCGTACCTGAATCCACTCCTTCACCGAGTCCTCAGCTGGCGTCCAGGCGTTCTCGGCGTTGTTGAGTCTAGAACGTTCCCAGGACCAGCTGGTGCTGTACTTGGAGGTGGCAACAATGTGCTCCGACGGTATCTCACCTGACTCCATCCCCAGCGGCTCAAAACAGTCAAAATCTAGGGGAGAGAAAAGGGATGTTGGATGAGCTAAAGTGTACTGTGCATGTGTGCGTGTGTGCGTGTGTGCGTGTGTGCGTATGTGTGTGTGTGTGTGCGTGCATGCTTGCGTGAGTGAATCTGTTAAAAGAGCCAAGTGTGAGATCCCGAGAGAAGGGGACACATCACGTCTAGAATGCCACCAACCCCTCTGGGAACCGAACCAGCACTCTCTCTCTTTCTCACACACATACACACACACTCCCACACACACACACCAGCCAGCCATTTCAGCATTGGGAGCACACATGAAGAGCATATCAACTCTGCTTGAGCGATTTAGCCTTCATCCTCTCTCCATCTCTCTCCATCTCTCTCTCTCTCTCTCGCTCTCTCCTTTTATCCCTCTCCTTTGCTACCTCCTTCCATAAAAAAGGCATATAATGGAGGTCCAAAGCTGAAAGTGTAGTACATTAAGACATAAAGCCGTATTCATAAAACATTCAGCTTAGGCTCCTACCAAAACAACCTGAGATGGAACAGCAGAGAGAATAGAAGCGTGACACATTACAATACATTACAGAAGTTGCCCAGCCTCTTTAAAACTTCCTTGTAGGTGCTTTTTTTGGTTCTGGGTGAGTGTGTTTTGCACAGGCGGCACATTTAGGCACAGTGGGCCTCCTCTGAGGTGGAAAAATCCCGGCCATTCCGTCTTGTTTTTGCTGAGGGAAAGAAAAAAAGCCATATATCTGCCAGAATGCCATGCCACCCAGGTTAGGCTATGCGGCGAGTGTTTGTGTTGACGTGGGACAGTCGTCCCCTAGCCCCTCTGGCCTGTGGATGGCTGTGGTGTCGGGGTCGGGCATAGTTCAGCTCCCTGACCCCTTTTGGGGTCATTCGTCCAGACACGGAGGCACAAGGGGACGTAAGTGCTTGTGTGTGTATGTGCTAACAAGCCAGGAAAATGGCCAGATAACTACAAATACACCTCAGCAAACACATCAGTTAAACAGTCAGTCACCCGCAATAACATTCCTTAGGACAAGAGAACATCCGTAAACACAGGCACACACACACGGACGCACCTACATACACACACTTTCTCTTTATCTCTCTCTGTTCCACACATGCACAGACACACACACACACACACACACTCACTTTCTCCTTCTCTCTCTTCTTCTCTTTCTCTCACGCACACACAATCAAATTCTTTAGGACAAGAGAACATCCGTAAACATGCACGCACATACACACACTTTCTTTTTCTCTCTCTCTTTCTTTTTCTCTCTCTCACACACACACTCACACTCTTTCTTTTTCTCTCTCTCTCTCTTTCTTTCTCCCCCCCCCAACCACACACACACACAGGCTCGGTGAGTGATGCAGTGGCCCAGTGTCTGCTGGTGTAACTGGCACAGAGCAGATGGAGAGCCCATCTGTGGTAGCTGTGGAACATCAGTTACAGTTGCCATGGGTTACAGATCATGCACAGAGCACTGCATTTCAACACGCATCCAAAACACAGCTCTGCCACACAGAAAAAACATAATTTCTGCAGCTAAGACATCCAGAGAACAGCACAATGGTGTGTCAACTCTGATTGCACCATTTAGTGTTTTAACAACAGTTGTTTTTAAATAAATTAAGGTTTTAGTAGATAAATATGTAGGATACTTGTCTTTGATGTCTTGTCGTATGCCTTTCACATATAGCTTTATGATTGCTTATTTAGCATTAATAACAGGTCTAATATACATATTGTCATTTCTTTTGCATACTGTAAGCAGAGTGTTATACCTCCTCTCCCCCCATCTTTCCATCCTCAATTAAAGGCAGTGCTCATATTTCTATCTCTGCTCCCTCCTGTCCCTCTCTATTCATTAGTTCATCCTTGTCATTTTCGGACTCTCCATCTAAACCACATGGACCACTCCCATACTGATCACTGGGGCTGCATCTGTTTTTAAACAGAAACGCAACAAAGTTTTGGCCGTCCATAATAGTCCATCGTTTGTGGGCTCTGGATTAGAAATGGAGGCAGTGATTGAGCCGTTTGAAAAGTCCAGTGTATACGGAAGTAAAAACAGTGTGCAACAAAAATAATTTTGGTTGTAAAAGGTAAAAATATGGACTAACATTGATGTAGCCTGAGAGGGGACCACAGAGAGGCTGTATGTGTCCTCCCTCTTGTTCCTCTCTCAAACCCATCAGCCCACCCTTGTCATTTTTCTGACTCTCTATCTAAAAGCACCACACACCACCACAGTGCCCGAGATCAGCAGCCACTGAGTGGCTCTGCCTGTCTCCCCTGCCTGTGCCTGACCCTCTCCCAGGCCATGATCCGCCTGCCTGCCTCCTACCACAGCACCAGCAGGACCAGAGAAGAGCAGAACAGAGCGCACCGCACCGCACCGCACCGGCGCTTTAAACCCCACAGTGGAAATGGAGGGGCCGCTCAGGTCAGATCTCATGTGGGCATTTAGGGAAATGCATTCGAGTTCATCCTCAGGCCACTGTGTGTGTGTGTGTGTGTGTGGGGGGGGGGGGCTTCAGGTATGGGGCCTCTAACACACTGAACCACGAGAGAGCTGGAGAGGCATAGCTTTTTAGATACGTCATGTTTTTTTTTTTTTTTTTCCTTTGAGCGCTCTGTAAGCGGACATGGCTGACATCAAAGCAGACAGCTGGCTGGTCGTCACTTGGCTAAGCTGAGCCTTCAAATACATCTAAGACATCCAAAAAATGCTAAAACTGTACAGAAAGATGCTAGCATGGCGGCATTACATTATTATTATTTTTTTAAAAACACAGCAACAAAACAGAGCTTAACGTCTCTATTCACTTTGACCCTCTTTACTGATCCCAAACCAGTAATGGGCCAGTAGAGAACCATGCTAAAGTACACATGGTGTGTGATTGTGTGGGCTGAGGGGCTTTCAAAAGCAAAGTTAGAGAATGCAGATTTATAGATCGGATTAATAATTAATGTGACGTGGCTTCAATGCTGAGCTGCAGCTGTGATAACACTGAAACTATTTTCCAATATGGCAGCCAAAAAAAGCAAACACAGCACCGAAAAAATAACATGGATAACAGTAAATAAATAAAGTAAAGATGGCAAGAGGGATGCCAAAAAAAAAAAGTTCTGCCTTATTATTGTCATAATTGTATTTAGTCTCTGCATAACAATAACTGCACATCTGAAATATTTACTGTAAAGGCTTTGCCATATGTTATCTCAGCCACCTGGACCACCGACAGATTGCTGCATGTTTATGTCCCAGTCCATTGGTGACCACCATCCCTCAAAATGCACGAATTTAAATACTATGCTTAATGCATCTTGGGTGGTCCACCCACAGACACAAACACACACACGCACACGCGCGTGCACACACACACACAGACACACATGCACACAAGCGAGACCAGATCTGTTGTTGACGCAGTGCTAAGTCAGTGTATTGGCAGCGCTGCGATCTCTCCACTCGGCCCGCCTGCCTGCCTGCCTGCCTGCCTGCCTGCTGAATAGAACAGAACAGAACAGACCAGGCCAGACCAGACCCTACGGAGAGCGCCAGAGGAACGCTGTCACCACGGAGCCAGCAGTGTGCACAGATTACTGGGGAGAAACGTCTACCCTCCAGCTGAGGGGATTAAGTGTTTTAAGAGAAATACCGAAAAATTAAGAATTGGTGGAAACACAGGGAGTCGTGTGTGTGTGTGTGTGTGTGTGTGTGTGTGTGTGTGTGTGCGTGTGCGTGTGCGTGTATGTGTGTGTGTGTGTGTGTGCGTGTGCGTGTATGTGTGTGCGTGTATGTGTTTGTGTGTGCATATGCATGTGTAAAAGACAGATAAAGAAAAAAAAAAGGGAACAGAGAGAGACAGGGTATTAAGAGGCAGACATAGAACAGACACAGTGAGAGTGAGAGAAGAAGAAACTATCCAGGCAGAGAAAGCAGAGAGAGAGAGAGAGAGAGTGGGAGGTGGGAGAAAAGTGTGGGAGGAGGGGGAGGGGGGAGGAGAGGCAGAGACGCAGGAGGAGCCGGGGAGGGGGGGGGGGGGGTTCCGGCTCATCTGTGGACAGATTTACGCCCCTTTGTGAAAGCCTTGTGTCTGGTGGTGCTTGCGCCACTCGTAAATGAAATGTTTAGCCAGATACATTCTCAAATTGGGGTGAGGAGGTCGTGCCCTTGGGGCGATCATGTTTGAAAAAGAAAAAGACAAGGAAGCGTCTGGCGAGGACGTGTGTGTGTGAGAGTGAGCGTGTCCCCCGACGCTGCGTTCCTGAGCAGCAGTGTGTAAAGCAAGGCTCATAAAACAGGGCGCTACGCTGTGTGACTCCTCTCCCACATCCACTTAATGAAAATGTGTGTGTGTCGGTGTCATATAGACATAAAGATAGGAGAGAGAGAGAGAGAGAGAGAGAGAGAGAGAGAGGGAGAGAGAGAGAGAGAGAGAGAGAGAGTTTGTGTGTGTGGTGTGTGTGTATGTGCATGTGTGTGCATGTGTATGAGTGTGTGTGTGTGTGTGCATTTGTGTGTGTGTCTGTGTCTGTGTCTGTGTGTGTGTCACTGTGTGTGCTGTGCATGTGTGCATGTGTGTGTGTGTGCGTGTGTGTGTGTGTGTGTGTGTGTGTGTGTGTGTGTGTGTGTGTGTGTGTGCATGTGCATGTGTGTGCGTTGTGAATCACTAGGACATGTTGATTTAATAACTCACTCCGTCTCTCTCTCACGTTATTACTGTGAGTGCCTCCGTATGGCCCCTGCTTCACCATTTCATCCCTTCTCCCCACTTTTCTTAACTACGCAGGAAACCAGGAAATAACTTCTAGGACTGCATGTGTATGATGGAGCATATTCAAGATCAACCTCAGCCAGGGTACTGGAGCACTTTCAAGGCCTTTTTCTTTCCAGATAACTGATTATTTTATGTTCTGCAATTTACACTGCATACCTAAATTAAACACTGCAGTGGGGGTGGACTTGGTGCTGCATATTTATGGAAATCTTTAATATTATGCATTCGAGGGGGTATTTTAGTGTGCAGTGTGTTTTCAGTTTTCAGTCGTTTTTATGCTCACCCTCAGGCACAGTGCGTTCCAGAACGGTGAAGTTGGCGGAGAAACCCTCCTTGGCGATGGCGCTGTCCGTGTTGATGGTCAGGGCCAGGATGCCCGTGTAGGAGATGATGCGCCCAGGTGTCGTCTGCCCACAGAACCGGCCGATGTACGGACCCACTACAGAGGAGAACAGAAGATGGTAGAGAGGGAAACAAAGATAACATTTTATTATGACGTAATTGCTGAAAGTGGAAAAACACTGGGTTTCAAATATTGTTCAGTCGTGATGAAGTGCAAAAATCATGTGCCGAAAGATTTTTTTTTTTTTTTTTAAGTGTGTTCTTTGGTCTTTTTAATTTATGCTCTTAATCCTTTTTATAATCTTTTTATAATCCTTCTTCTCTATGCATTTCTGTAAATGTGTTCATCTTTGACTTAAGCACTTTGAACTGACTCACTGAAAATGGAATGTGCTATATAAAAAAGCTTCCCTTGCCTTCCCTTGCCTTGCCTGGTTTAGAGGGATTAAACTCCAGAGGCCAGACTTAAGAATGTAAAGACACATGTTTGTTTGCTGTGTTTTACAACATCACAGTGTAAACAAACACAGTCTTGAGACCAGATCTCCACAGGGTCTCCACTAGATCCTGGCTGACCTTACCCTGACCCCAGTACGCCCAAAACATTCCAATTCTACACCCACTCATCATCTGAGCCAACCGAAGAAAAGGGAAGAGAAAGAGAGAGAAGAGAGAAAAAGGAAGAAAGGAGAACCTCTGGACCAGTGCGAGGCAAGGCTGGCGTTTCTGTCTACTTGTCAGTCATAAATTCCTTGGGCCTCTTTTAATGGCGGCACTGGTTTTTGGTCTTGAGGCTGCCTTGGTCACACATGACTAACTCCTCCAAAACCCGACTCAAAAGAAAAGAAAAGAAAAGAAAAGGGGAAAGAAAAGGAAAGGGAAAGAGGAAAAGAAAGAGCAAACAAATGGGTGTGGGAGGGAAAAAGAGAAGGGGGAATGTGTGGAAAATGAAGGGCAGTAAAAGTGAGCCTTTGACACGTTCCAGTGAGCACAGTGAATACATGCATGCTTCATTTGTGCAAAGGAAAAGAAAAGGTGATTCAGATGCAGGAAGGGAGGAAGGAGAGAGAGAGAGAGAGGGAGAGGAGATAAAA
>CM059285.1:16204265-16209265 GCA_030347295.1 Setipinna tenuifilis
GGTTTGTTTAAATAGCAATCCTAGCTAATTCCAATATTGACATCTACATTTAATTTAATCTGTATTCAATATTTTTCTCAATCTCTCCCTTACAACTTGTTAGTGTCTTTTTCCATTGCATCACACTAAAGTAGTACATTTGTGTAAGGATGTGTGCATTAAATATACACAAAATAATACTCATATTTCATTTTGGTGAAACCTATGACATATGTTGATTTAAAACACACGGTAGTACACACACACACACACACACACACACACCATATTCCTGTTCTGGTAAGTGAAAACATTTACTCAGATGTCCCCAGAGAGCGATCTTAGCGCTGATGAGGGATGTTAATGTAGACGCACACATACATCATCACACCGCTCAGACTTCACGACCACGGCTTTACAGCCCCCCCACCCTCTTACCCCCAACATAAAAAAGCCAAGTAGTAGGAAACACAAGATGAAGTGGGAGAGGACATGTGTATGTGTATCCAGGCAGGAAATTTGTGTCCAAGTACATTGTCACCTTACACTCAACACCTCTGGTTCCAGTGCAACTGGAGTGAGTGCACATGTGAGAACGGCTGTGTTCCCATTAGTCCATTCCTAATTAAAAAAATAACAAAGTTGTCATGTTTGTGCCCTGACGTCCACACTACTCCAGCGTTTTTGGGTTCTGGAACTGTGCCGAATTAGAAACAGAGTCATTGACGAAGCCATTTGAAAACCGCAGCGTACGGAGGTAAAAAAAAAACGGCGTGTGTGTGAGAAGAGAAATAATTTTGGTTTCGAAACAGTAAAAATGGACTAAAAAATGGACGTAGCCAAAGAGAGACTCAGAAAGAGAGATGGATAGAGGCTTGTTTACATGATCAGATGGGTACAGCTGCATGGCACCAAGTGACTTAGTGGGCACTCACACTACATTATGCCATCAGTACCCTGCCAGAGTATACTTGACACCTAAAGTCCAGTTCGTTTAAACAGTGTGATTGCAGCACTGTGTACCATAACACTGTTCGCTAGTACCCTCACAAGAGGTGGATTCAGGTGAAGTTCAGTTGGACCAGAGCCTGGTACACGTCTATCATGTGATCTCAAATGTGCCTGAGCAGAGTTATGAGTTATGATGTCATAAACACTACTGTTCCATTCAACCATCAAACTGATCTTGAGGATTCCGTTGCTATGGTAATAAAACATGTGCTCGGCTCATGCAAAGATTCTATAGCGCAGCGACTCAGCCGTGCCTGGGTGCAGTTTGCTAGTATGTGAGCTGGCCAAAGACAACCGTACTCTTATATGGTACGAGTGAAACGCTCCTAGTGTGAGTACACTCCTAAGCAGGCAGAGGAGGATGGAAAAGGGAGATGGAGAGAGTGCGAGAGTGCAAGACTGAGAGAGGCTAAAAAGCTCCTGAGCGAGCGTGGTGCAGGAAATGGGAAAAGCACACACTGTAACAGTCTTGGACCGGCTTTGCTTGAGAGTGGTAAAGTGCTTCCTCAGCCCTGTCATTTTGGGCATCTTGCAGGGCCCCAATTCATGCCCATCAAAGCCATTCCTGCCTGTCCGGCACGCGCCACCACAGCCAGCAGAGAGAGAGAGAGAGAGAGAGGGAGAGAGAGAGAGAGAGAGAGAAAGGGAGAGAGACAGCAAGAGAACCCTTTCCCTCCACCACCCACCCTCTGATTTTTTTCTCCCTCCTCTTTAGGGTGGTCAAAGCGTAAATGGCCAGTGTGCCCATTTTGAGTTTGAAGCGAGCTGACATTTAGTGCTGCACTAAAAAAAAAAAATTGGTTGTTCAAACCAACGGGGTATTAATTCTGCCAATTTCTGTCAGTGCAGAGAGCTTTCAGTGTCTTTCCCCCTCAAACACAGCCGGCCTTTTCCGTGGGACCTCTGCTTCACACTGCATGGGGCACTGAGCTAAACTAGCCTCAAATGCAGCCGAGCAGCTGGAATAGAGTTGAATTGGCTCAAAGAGCCATGCTGAGATAGATAAGAACAGTGATGTGGAGAGGGGGAAGTGGTGGAAGAGAAATGGTAGGTGAAGTGCCCCATTTGCGGTAACTGGCATTGACATCAGGCTCTTAAAGCCTACACGGAATATCATCCAGAGAGGATCGTGTGTGACTGTCACCTGAACAGTGAGATACATCAGAATCAAGAATATGTCTCTCTCTCTCTCGCTGTCTGTGTGTGTGTGTTTGTGTGTGTCTGTGTAAGTGGGAAACAAAGAGACAGAAAGGAAGAAAGAAAAAAAGAAAGACAGAAAGAAAGAAAAAAAGAAAGAAAGAAAGAAAGAAAGAAAGAAAGAGAAGAACGAAGGAGAAAATGCATTTCTATAAAACAGACTATCTTTCTCTGTCTTTTTACAAAGAGCTGAGAAGCATTTTGTGTAAACTGTGATAAAGAAGATAGCAGTAGCCAATAAAATGACATAAAAAGGCCCGTTATCACTGAATGGCCGAGCCGACCACAAGCCGTCTTCTTTCTCTCTTTTCTCTTTTTCCACCCCTTCTCCTCTGTTCTTCAATCCCTTCTTCTTTTTGCCATCCCTCCCTCTGACTCTGCTGGGAGTGCTGCTTCACGTCTACATGCATTCATTTTCAACAAAGGCCGCAGATTAGCTGCTACACTCATTTCAAACAAAGATTTAGGTCGATGAGCAGCTCTTGTGGAATAAGAGATGTGAGGGCTTGATAAGATGAGTCTTAGAACACACTGTTGGTTCACACCACCTACCAGCGCAGAGTCCGCCATTAATGGGAGTCAGTTGTGGGTTTAGGCAGCATTCTTCTCTAGTTTGTGTACAAAAGTGTGTGTTTCCGTGTCGCCAAAGCATGTACACACACACACACACACACACACACATGCACGAATGCGCACACACACACATTACATTACATTTATCAGATGCTTTTATCCAAAGCGATTTGCAAAAACTTACACACTTACATACATGCCTTACACACACACACACACACATTTTCACACACACACACACACACACACACACACACACACACACACACACACACACACACGTACAGTACACACACGTACAGTACACACACACTGCATTGCTCATAAGTGGTCCAGACTCCAGTACATATTCTCCTTCCACAGGGGTTGCGGTTGTTTAATTGGCCACATGGCTGGCTTGTTAAAGGAGATCTAACACATACTTTTCTTAGATACCAGCAGATTTATAGATCTGCCCCGTAGCAAACACACACAACCCAGGCTATCCCCTCCCCTCCCCTCCGCCACCCACACACACACACACACACACACACACACACACACACACACACACACTCCCTCCCCCTGCGCTGACTGCATTGTGAACAAGCTCAGACTTTTACTGTGTACGCTCTGTGTTCTAAATAATGCTCTTTGTGCTACGCTGGGTCGAGCGTTGTGGTGCAATAAAACAAAGTCCTACACAATGATGGGACACATGTCTACAGGATAACCCTCTTTCTCTCTCTCTCTCTCTCTCTCTCTCTCTCTCTCTCTCTGTGTTCCACCAACTAGACCTCACACACACACACACACACACACACACACACATACACACCTACACACACACAGACACACACACACAGACAAACACACACACTCACGCACACACACACACACACACACACACACACACACTCGCGGACAGACAGACAGACAGACAGACACACACACGCACACACACACACACACACACACAGTGTTTCTGTGGTGGTGTTGTGTGTGTGGGGCCACAGGCTGACTAATTGGCTAGGCCACATCACCACCACCAGCAGTACAGCCCCCGGCAGGGGTTAATGGCCATGGCAGGAATTACACACTCTTCAGGCGCATTTTAAAACATTCAAACCCTCCCACACACCTACACACACACACACACATGGACACGCACACACACACACAGGGTCACACACAAACACATGGACACACACACACACACACACACATGCACAAACAGACACACACACCGACACACACACATACCGACACACACACACAATCATGCACATACAGACATACAAGAATGCACACAAACACACACACACACACACACACGCGCACACACACACACACACACACACATGGACACACACACACACACATAATGCCAGCGCTGTTAACATGTCAGTTTGGCTGATGACACCCGTGGTGAGTGACGTAAGTAATAAATGACTGGAGGTCAGCAGCCCCAAACAGAGAGTCTCTGTATTGGGTTTCAGACAGACGGCTGAGCATGTGTATTTGTGTTAGCGTGTGTGTGTGTGTGTGTGTGTGTGTGTGTGTGTGTGAGAGAGTTGCAGATGAAGGGCTTGGCATGTGTGTTTGTGCAAGTGTGTCTGTGTGTGTGTGAGTTTCTCTGGACTGAAATGACGGAGTCCCTGTACCAGATGTGACCTTTGCCATGTGTTGTACATAAAAATGTAACGCTATTGAGTTTTGTTGTTTGTGTGTGTGTGTGTGTGTGTGTGTGTGTGTGTGTGTATGTATGTGAGCGCGCACATGTGTGTGTGTGTGTGTCGTGTGTTGACACAGGTGGTTAATAAAAAGTGGGGTTTTGGTCACATGAGTAACAGTGTGGAAGAATAACATGCTGATGACTGCATCTTTCAATAGTTTGGGCTAATTAGAGATAATCCCCCCTGTGTGCCTGTCTGTCTGTTCCTCCATTAATCTGCTATCCCCAAATTCATCCATCTTTCTGTTTCTCTTCTCTCCCTCTCTCCTGCTCCTGCTGTATTTCATTCTTTTCAGGATAAATATATAATGTGATGCATTACTGAGACTATGTGGTTTGTGTGTGCGTGTGTGTGTGGGTGTGTGTATGTGACTGCGTCTATATCTGTGTGTGAGTCTGTGTGTGTGTGTGTGTGTGGGCGTGGACATGTGCGCATGCGTTCACAAGACGAGCACACAGTTTCTAAAAAGCGAATGCATTTCAAATGTTCTCTGTCCCCTAATTCCTCTTTGCTTCCATCTTCACC
>CM059285.1:16214265-16421765 GCA_030347295.1 Setipinna tenuifilis
CCAACGCTGACTTCACAAAGTCATTACTGGGGGCTGGTAGCGAACTCAAGGGGGTGGTAGACTATGTGTGTGTGGGGTATATATCTGTGTTTGTGTACAGGCAGTGTAATCTGGCTCTGTGTGTGTGTGTGTGTGTGTGTGTGTGTGTGTCTGCGTGTGTATGTCTGCCTGTGTGTGCGCGGCATGTGTGTGTGTGTGTGTGTGTGTGTGTGTTTGTGTGTGTGTGTGTCTGCGTGTGTATGTCTGCATGTGTGTGCGCGGCATGTGTGTGTGTGAATGTGTGTGTGTGTGTGTGTGTGTGTGTGTGTGTGTGTGTGTGTGTGTGTGTGTGTGTGAATAAATAAATGGGAGAACATGAGAAGCATCGGCACTGGCTGCAATGGTCTCCCCCGAGGGGCTCAGTAATGCAGGGATGACTTCACCCGCCTCTCCCATCTCTCCCATCGCCCCCATCGCCCCCCGCAACCCACAGGCTCATGGCGTCGCACCATCCAGCAGCGAAGAGACTGCACGCACCACCACTCTCTCACACACATCCTCCAACTCTCACGGACACACACACACACACACACACACACACACACACGCAATGAATACTGTACTCATCAATACATCTCCTTAAAGTGTGCCTCAAAATTCACACATTTCTTGCTTACAGTACATACACTTCTTTTAATCATTTGTCTACTAATCTCAATATAAGATCTTATTTGTTTATGAAACACAAATTCAGACACTTCTAAGAAGCAATATTGTCCCATTGGGTTTTATCATTTGTCTGCTAATGTCAGGATGTCATAGTCGGTTATCAGGTAAATACACATGCCAGCTGAGTCACATGAAACAATAGCAGACCTAGTTTTTGTTTTTAATGCTGTTAAACTCGAAGCCCCGAGAAACATTCACCTACCCAGACACCCACAAACTCAGCTGGTTTTAAAAATAATTGTTGGATGTAATGGCGCTATGAGCTCACTCACCCCTGTTAGTTTTGGGACTGTTGTTGTTTTGTGTGGCTATAAATTCTCTTAGTCTTTGTGCGCCATTTTTTTTTCTCCCTTCTCTGTGTTTGTTGTTTTTCTCCCCCTTCCATGCCCTCTTCCTCTAGCAACCAGCTGAGGAAACAGCCCCGGTGGCACACAAGAGAAAATGAGCCCCCGCCCCCTCTTTGTTTCCCACAGTTCCTCTGTCGCTGGGATCGCTGGGCTCGCGTTGAGAGTGTGGGTGCCCACTTTACCACGCTACATTTGCAGAGGAATGTATGTGTGTGTTTAGTTGTGAGCTTTCTCAGGGCTTTTTTTTCAGCCCCCCACACAATGGCTTTAAATAGGACACCACTATTAAGTTCACACACACATACCTGAACGGAAGAGGGGGGGGGTGAGTGGGGAGGGAGAGAGGGCAAGACAGAGGTGATGGACAAGAAAAGGTTGCTTAAATCACTAAATCACAGTTTGTGATGCAATAAACCTTGAGGGAGCTATACCGGTGTGTGGATACTCTTTTCTTTTCACAGAATTTTCTCCTTCATGCACCTGCCCTCACTACAGGAGGGGATATACGCACATTTTTACTCTAAGAAAAGGTTGCTGTCATTCTCCCATACATCTCTGCTTCCTTCATGTGCCTCACAGTGTTTGCCTGACTTTGTAAACATGACACTGTTAAAGCTCTGTCTCTCTCTCACACACACACACACACACACACACACACACACACATCTCCCCTTGATTGTGTGTGTGTGTGTGTGTGTGTGTGACCGAAAGCCCACTGCGCTCCAAGGTCAAACTACATAGTAGTTAGTGCTTACTAACGCACTGCATGCCTTCTGTTTTTTTGGTCGTGGAGGGCCCGGGCCAAAAACAATACGGTTTGTGTGTGAGGGTGTTTTGCATTGCTGGCGGTGGGTGTCGTGCCAGTGCTGTGTCTTGCTGGGTGTGAAGAGTGCAGTCTGTCAGCCACAGGCTCATCCACTCACTGCTCAAGATGGAGTGCATCAATCTTCTGTGGCTCAGCTAAGCAGCCTTGCTCCCTCTCGCTCTCTTGGTTTTTTTTTTCTCACTTTCTCTCTCTCTTTTTCTTTCTTCACTCTATCTCCTGCTCTCACTCTCACTCTCGCTCTCTCTCTCGGTCTCTCTGTCTCTCTCTCTCCTCTCTGTCTCCCTCTTACTTTTTCTCCCATTTTTCTTGCAAACACAGCTCAGCGCTTCTGGCTCTACCTTCACAACACTCCTCACTTCTCTAACTTGCCTTCTTCCCAAGTCTGCATGTGCTGCCAAGCCCCTAAAAAATTGATGTGAAGGATGCACTGAAAAAAGCAAAGCCGGAGAGAGAGAAAGACAGAGACTGCAAGTATATATATATATATGTGTGTGTGTGTGTGTGTGTGTGTGTGTGTGTGTGTGTGTGTGTGTGTGTGTGTGTCGTGTGTGTGTGTGTGTGTGTGTCTGTGTGTGTCTGTCTGTCTGTGTCTGTGTGCGTGTGTGTGTGCGTGTGTGTGTGTGTGCGTGCATGCATGTGTGTCTGTGTGCGCGTGTCTGTGTGCGTGCCTGTGTGCTGTGTGTGTCTGTATGTGTGACAGAGACACAGAGACAGAGAAAGAGAGAAAGACAAGTAGAAGAAAGAGAAAGCCAGAGACTGTGTGTGTGTGTGTGTGTGTGTGTGTGTGTGTGTGTGTGTGTCTGTATCTGTGTGTGTGAGAGCAAGACAGGCAGCGAGAGAGAGCGCGTGCGAGAGAGAGAGAGAGAGCGAAAGAGAGACGGAGACACAGAGATCCAGAGAGAGGGAAAGCACTGAGTGGAGGGATACTGCAGACTGAGTCATGCAGCTTAGGCGAACCGCTGGTTGTGGGGAGGGAGAAAAAAAAAAACGATTCCCCCCACAGTCCATCCAGGGCTATCTGCATAAATATCCCCGTCATTGCCACACCACACTGGAGCTCGCGCAAGTCACTGGGGAGCGCTGGTATCCCACGGCCGGTAGACGACGGCACAGCAGGACACTTAACACACGCTCTCGGGAGGACTCATTCTCACACGGCCCAGCTCCCCTGCTTCGCCGCTCCCCTCTGCTCCCGCTAGCCAATAAAACCCTCGCACCTCCAGAAATCCTGTTTATAGCATTTTTACTCAGGCACATCATCCAGGCCCCACTCAGGGAGGACCCCATAAAAGAGCAGCCTGGTGTGGAGGATGAGATGCAGATGGTTGGATAGAGACAGTGAGGAGAGGAGGGGAGAGGAGGGGAGGGGAGAGATTGAGCAGTGCCTGGGGGTCTCACGACACTTTGGAGAGGGAGATAAAAAAAAGAGATGTGTATAATGGAGAGCCTGATGTCTTAACAGATACACACACACACACACTCACAGAGACATATACACACACACACAAACATACACACACACACACAGATCCACACACACACACACACACACACACACACACACACACACACACACACACACACACACACACACACCTCTCCCACGTGTACCAATCATTGTCTCACACATGAGCACATTATCCGAGTCAAGTCGTATTATTGAGTCTACAGCCCTGCGTTTCCGCGAGCCTTGGCTGGGTCTGGGCGCCCGTCATCTGGAGAGCATTATAGGTCTATTAGCAGGGGCCATTTTATAGCCCCACAATGCGCCGGCCCTGGCAGCCTGAGTCGCTGTGCAGAACAAGTACTGGAGCTCTCCCTAGCAGCACCTGTGGAGGGGCCCCAGATAAGACAATGAGGAGGCTGCAGAGGCCTTAAGAAGACTGCAAGTGGTATGTGAGTAATGTAACATAATTAGAGAGGATTTTAATTATTTTCTTATATAGTCAGTTACTGTACTTGTCTTTTGTTTAACCAGGAAGAAGCCTTCAAAAACAGTATCTTTTCTTTCAGGGAGTCTTGGTCAAGATAGGCAGCGTAAAGATTTTAATACATAAAGACAGAAAACAAACACAACATAAACGCTAAGCTATATTAATCCACTAAGACACAGAGCAGACAATAAAACAAAAAGTAATATAGAGAAAAAAACTGTTAATTAAAAAACCTCACATCCTGTGTTCTTGTCTAAATCCTTAAGGTTCACTGACAAAGCCCCAGGAGAACAGACTGTGTTTTATTGTTTTTTCCTCATCTTCAGACAGTGGCTTACAGGAAAGACCTTGACCTTCTTGTCAAAGAAATTAATCTGACTGGGCAAGCTGAGGTGTCCACACACACGAGTGGGAGGGAGGTTTCCTCACCAATCATAGCAAGCTAACTAGCCAGTCAGCAACCTATGCTCCAGTGGGCACCACACACACACACACACACACACATGCACACGAGGCAGATAGATAGATAGATAGATAGATAGATAGATAGATAGATAGATAGATAGATAGATAGATAGATAGATAGAGAAAGGGGAGAGAGAGAGACAGCGAGAGAGGGAGAGAGAGAGAGAGAGAGAGAGAGAGAGAGAGAGAGAGACAAAGAGACAGCTCATAGACACACCCTGAAATGCATCGGAGCAGGTGAAAATAGACTGCGGAATCCAGATGGGAAATCAAAATATAAAAGCACTGAATCTAATTCTCAGTGACCTTCTCAACACTGCTGCACAATGTTTCAATCCACTGTCTCCAGGGAAGAGGTGCTGTCAAACCAGCCCATTAGCACTAATACATTCACCCCCAGTCAGAAACACTCAAGCAAGCGGAGGAAAACCTGCCTACAACCATCTCACTGCTGCTAATGACAGGCAACAGTGCTATTCCACCTCTGCTAACGGACCCCATGTGACCCTTATGGCATTATAAACAACAGTATTATTCTAATTTATAACCTGGACCACCATTTTATCTGAGTTAGCATCTGTGAACATGATCACCCTGCCAACAACTGGCATAATCAAAGATGTTTCATGCGGTGTGTGGGTTTGGGTTGGAGTTATATGAAAATAGACTTGCAGCATATCTACATAATCTTTGTTTTACTTGTCAAAAAAAAAAAAAAGCTGTCATGACGCCTTCCCGAAATGTCAAGAAACATCATGTCAGCGTTTGAAAAACATATCTCGGGGTTAAACAAACCTTTTCGGAAAAAGTCTAAACAAGCGTCCCAGGCCTGCTATAGGGGACTCGTGGGACCCCTCCAGGAAAAGACCTATTGTCAGCTGTCAGTGTGTGTGTGTGTGTGTGTGTGTGTGTGTGCGTGTGTGTGTGTGTGTGTGTGTGTGTGTGTCTGTCAGAGGTGTCAAACACTTGTGTCAAACACTAACCAGGGAAACAGTAACAATCCCACACATGGGGACCCTATGTTTTCAACACTTCCAGAAGTTTGTCCAGAAAGACTGAAACCTGGTAATCAAGACGTTCAGCCACTTTTCTCTTTCAGTCTCATTTAGGTCTGATTGGTCTGAAGTCTTATTTGGCATAAGAGAACTTTTTCCTCTTTTTCCCCCCTTTTTTCCCCTTTTCCTTCTCCTTTTTCCTGGTGGGGAGGGTTCTAAAGGCCCACAGGAATAACTTGAGGGGTACAAAACTCACACTAAAGGTGCACATTCGGTCAGCCATTTATATATCCACAGTCAGTCAGACAATTTAATGCATCGTATCATATAGCACTGGTACATTAGCATACCTGCTTACTATACCTACTATGCTATACCTGCAACTGATATCATTATGGGATGGGGAAAAAAACACAAAGAACTATCATACTATTTGTTAAAAAAGAGGCCATGTTGGATCTGATACATTCCCTTAATGCTCTAGCCACATTATATGCATTCCATGAAATTCTGTGTATTCTTTGGTACCTTATTGATTTCACAATGTTTCTTGGAGTTGGTTTGTTTTGGTTGAGCATTCATCCCATACTGTGCAAACTAACAGCAATGGCAACGACTACTGTGAAGTTAATTAAATTAACTGACTGAAAGCACTGCCTTCAATTAGTGGATACCCCCCCACCACAGACAGACACACACACACACACACACACATACACACACACACACACACAGAAAGAGAGAGAGAGAGAGACACCCTTCGCCAAAGCTTCCATCTATTTTAAGCTGCACCTTGGATGTGGCATTTTACCCAGAGTTCCAATAGCTAGCCAGACAAAACAGCTTTCAGCGCCATAGCCAGAAGCAAAAGACATTTGCTTTGCTTGTGCATAGGTCTGTTCGTATGTCTTTCTTGTGCATGTCTGTGTGTGTGTGTGTGTGTGTGTGTGTGTGTGTGTGTGTGTGTGTGTGTGTGTGTGTGTGTGTGTGTGTATGTGTGTGTGAGTAAGTGTATAAAACAGAACAGGACTGAAATGGTTGCCGTGCCTATCACATCCATATGTGCCCATGCCCTAACCACACCCTGAATGATGCAGCTGTGTAGAAACTCCACCTAGTGCCGGCCCTCCTGACGGTGTTATTTTTAGAGTCTAAACAGGGGGTTCCTCCCCTGAATGTCAATTAGGTTCGGCAATGCTTGACTTGCTGCATGGGCTACGGTTTGATTTCTTATGGGCTGAAAAGAGAGATCAGTGGATTTCTGTCTGACTCATTAATTTACTAGTATTTTGACAAAACTGTGTCAGGGTGTTCCATGTGCAGAAAACATAAATCAAATAACTGTGTTGATGTGTTTATGTGTGTGTGTGTGTGTGTGTGTGTGTATGGTTGTGAGTGACAGACAGACAGGAAGAGAGAGAGACACAGAGAGAGGGAGAGAGGGAGAACGAGAGAAACAGAAGTATTAAGTGTGGGAAGTGTGGGATGCAGAAAAGTGAAAGGCAGGGGAAAAACGTCAATAATTTATGAAATGGGGATTTCCCTATCGTTAGTCTCTTGCCGAGTTGAATAAGAAGTAGGAAGGACATGCCAGTATCCCATTTTATTTAGCAAGCCATCAATTTCTCTCTTTTGAAGGGGACTCAACAACAGCCCTGAAGTATTCGCATACTTGACTTGAGTTTATCAGATCCCATCACATGGGCTGAATCTGAAATGTTAACTCATTCCTTATGCAGCACACTATGTAGGAAAGAAAGCAATATAATTCACAGCCTATATCGTGCACTACATAGTGAACGAGTGAACATTTTGGACATGGAAATGGATAAGTGTGGAAAAACTTTATAGAGCACACAAATTACAGTGCTCTCACAAGCTCCACGCTACATGTCAGTTGTACAATCTTCCCTCAGTGATGATCACAGGACGCCTGTGTCCTGATCACAGGAAAGGAATGACAACATGAGGGTTAAGTACTAGTCTGTGTGCAGTGTAGCAGTGAAGGTGCGACCATAATTAGAATGAATCATCATTTAGTCAACATGCTGTTTCCTTGCTGCTGAAACCCCCCCATGACCTCCACAGCACTCGTCTGGGCTTCGTGACTCAAGTAAGTGCTGCCTCCGTCTCAAAGATGATTAGATAGATTTTCTTCCTTGGCATGGGTCATTAAAAATGTATGCACACTGCACACATGTCATAACATCGCTGCTCAAACTTGGCTGCGGGTCCCTAATTTGTGCGTGCAACTGAGCAGTCAAACTTCCCTCTCACAATCGAGGATTCTGGCCCAACCTAATGTAGGACGAGGCAAAAATTCATCATTATACAGTACAATGAAATACACTGAATTTTATTACGCAACTAACCCCTTCCCCACACACACACACACACACACAGCATGACCTTACCTAGTTTCCTTTTTCTTCACAATGAAATAGAAAAAAGAAAAACACAGTTCCTTACCACGCTTTTTAAAAATTCACAGTATGGAATTAAAAAAAGAAATAAATTAAAACACAGCTAGGTTTTCCAGGACTCCACAGTGGAATCCTTAGACAAAGGGGTGGGGAGGGGATAAATTACAATGGTTCTGAATAATGTATTCAGATTCTTTTCTAAAAAGAAAGACGTGATCGCCAATTAATTAAGCAACTGCCTGTGGCTGATTGGATATGTGCATTTACTGATTAAGCAGGAAAAAAAATGGAATAAAATGTGTCTCGCTAAACGAAAGCACTACTATGAATTCAGTCTGGGTAACATTTGCCAAAGAGAGGAAAGGAGACGAAAAGAAAAGGAAAGGAAGGAAGAGACCCAAAAAGGGGGGGGGGGCGGGGGGAACCTTCCCCCATGCTCTGTAGTGGAAACCCTATAATCGGCCTCCTATTTCTTTTTTTTTCTGACCATCCTATCAAGGAAGGATGGATGGCATTCATCTGGGTCAGAGGAAGATCTAATATCAGGCCACATTACCAAGACTCCTCAGCTCCACCGCCACCCTTTCCACCGCCACCACACGGCCATTACAGCAGTCCTAACCCTACAGCCAGCACCATCCCCATCCAGCCAGCACACAATAACCCCAGCGCCTGCAACTCGCCAGGCGAAAAATACATCAACAGAATCATATACAGGAGAAGCGACAATTGAAACAGAGAGAAAGGGAGGGAAAAGAAAATTGGAAAAGAAAAATAACACAATCAAATAAGAGAGAGGAGAGAAACAGGTCATCGCATTGCCTTTGTCAGGGGGTTGGTGGGGGTGGTGTTGAGGGTCGGGGTAGGGGGGGTTGGGGGGGGTTCTCATTTTGGGTTGCCATTACCGAGGGGAATGGCTTCCATTTGTCCACGCTGACATCCTGGAGCGTGGAGGGTGTGTGTGTGTGTGTGTGTGTAGGTGTGTGTGTGTGTGTGTGTGTGTGTGTGTGTGTGTGTGTGTGTGTGTGTGTGTGTGTGTGTGTGTGTGTGTGTGTGTGTGTGGAGGGTGACTGGGTGAAGGAGACTTATCCAAGCTAACCCGTAGTTACAGCGATGAGAAGTCAAGAAGAAAACACAGGCAGGCTGGGGAGGGGTGTGTGTGAGGGTGTGTGTGTGTGTGTGTGTGTGTGTGCTTCAGTACCCTCAGGCTGGCAGACCGGAAGACACGCACCGTCTTCCATTAGAAAAACAAGGGAGCGAGAGGAAGGGGGAAGGGAGGGGGGAGAGGACGGCATTGTCTACCCCCCCCCCCCCCCCCCCCCTGCCTTTTTTCCCCCTTTTCACCCTCCAGCTTCTTGGCATGGATGAAGCCTTGACGCACGCAACCCTCTTTCTTTTTCACCCCCCCTACACCATCATCATGTCAGAACTAATGACGACGAGCCCTTGAGTCTCCTCCGTGTCGATGAAAGAGAGGAGAGAGGATGGAGTGACTGATGGATTGGAGCTGAAGGACAGAAAAGAAAACAGCGGTGGGTCAGCCTAGACAGACAGACACGCCACAGTGTTGGGATGCCTCTGCACCATCCCTAATCACTTCCTTACTGTACGCTAGTGGGCTTCAGATCTAATACATAGTTTATCAGACAGTAATAACAAAAAGTCACCTGTGGCCAGTTATGTAAAAACGTATTGGCTCAGTACAAAGTAGAAGTGTAGTATTTCAACTTAATACTAAACAATGACAGAATAAAAACATTTTTATTAACTGTGTTCATAGACTGCAGACATAAGAGGACATGCCCATGTCACATTATGTTAACAACAGCTACTTTTTAAAAGAAGTCCATTTAAGCACACAGTAAAATGAACCAAAACTGTGTTTGTGACCTACTGAACTTGGCGGGAGACTAAATTTAGATGGCCAACATTTATGTGACAATGCCTAGACATGTACGCTAGCTACAGATGGGACGTCGGGAAATCCCTCAAAAACAAGAGCAAAGCAGGTCAATTAGAAAGGTATATGGCCCACTTATTTACTGCTGAGCCATGCATGCTCGCCACGAGAGTAATGAACTGTGTGTCTGCTCCTGAGAGGGGGGTGGAGGGTCACTTAGAGGTAACGTCAAAGGAAACCGCTACGGAGAAAAAGAAAGAAAGAGAGAGAGAAAGGGAGAGAGAGAGAGAGACAGAGAGACCAAGAGAGAGAGAGAAAGAGAGAGAGAGAGAAAGACGAGGTGGTGGTAAAGTGGAGGTAAGGAGAAGGCACATAAAGCCTGAAAGAGGAACAAATCAAGAGTTATGGGCTAATGGATGACAATGTGAATGGCCCCCAAGGGTGTTTGTATGGTCAGTATACATGCATGTGTGTGTGTGTGTGTGTGTGTGTGTCTGAGTCTGTGTGTCTGGGTCTGTGGGAGTGTGTGCGAGTGACTTTATCACTAGTCGTCTCTCTCGTCTCTCCCTCTCTCCTCCTATCTCCTTTTCTTTCTTCTTTTTATCTGGCTCCAGGTTGGCGCTGCCTGGCTGCTCGGGGAAGCAGTCTGGGTCAAGGCTATGAGGCCTGCAACAGCACCGGGGACTTATTTAATTAAGAAACTACCTCATCTATCTGTCCAACAATAACACATGACCCCCACCCCCACGCCTCAAAACCCCCCTTTTGTTGTATCCTTCCAAACCCCTCTGCCCCCTAGCCACTCAGATGCACCAGGAGAGAAAAAGGGGGAGGGAGAGAGAGAAAGAGAGAGAGAGAGAGATAGAGAGAGAGAGAGAGAGAGAGAGAGAGAGAGAGAGAGAGAGAGAGAGGAGGTGTGTGTGTGTGTGTGTGTGTGTGTGTGTGTGTGTGTGTGTGTGTGCGTGCGTATGTGTGTGCGCGTATGTGCGTGCGTGTGTGTGTACATGTGTGTAGTTGCATTTCTTGATGGTTCCCCATGTGGCAAGGCAACGGAAGCAGAATTGCTGAAAGAATGTTATTGACTCTCACCGTGTCAATGTTACAGATTTATATCCCGAAACACGCATTTCCCCCCAACCCCCTTACCCCTTCCCCCCTACCCATGCACATTTTGGGCCTGTCAGCTATTTGTGTCGACAGAGATGGAAAAAGAAGGAGGAAGAGATCTCCAACAAGGCACAGCGGCTGACTGTATAAGGAAGTGTCCTGCCAGGAGACTTCCTCTTTAAACTCTCACTCTTCTGAACATGCTCTGCCAATGGTCCTCACAACGCTCCTCGAGTCCTCAAGTATCTGAACAGGTAAACACATCTCAAGCACTGTGGTTTGCTGTGCCCTAACACTCTACCTACTGGAGGTTAACACATCTCAAGTGCTGTGGTTTGCTGGGCCTTACCGACTCTAGCCATTAGATCTTGTTTGACATCCGCACCGTCATCTCTTTCTGGACAAGTAAACAAAACTAAAGCACTGTGGTTTGCTATACTATGCCCTACCAAACCCTACCTGCCAGAAGGACACAAAACTCAAATACTGTGGATTGCTGTGGCCTAACAAAACCCACCTCCTAGAATGTGTTTGACTGCCTTCGCTTGCCATCACTTTTTTTGTGTTCTGGACAGGTAAACAAAACCTTGTACTGTGGTCTGATGTGCCCTACCAAGCCTACCTACTCGATTGTGCTGGGCTTGTGTCCACAGCCGTGCTGCGAGGAGCAGGTGCCAAGTTAGCCGTCTCCTCTGGAGAACCTGGTGAGTGCGGGGGGGGGGGGGGGGGGGGGGGGGATGATGCGACGGTGGGTGGGTGCTGGCGTCACCGTGCTCTCATCAGAAATGTTAATGCCTCACGCCTCGGCCAAGTTTTTGAAGGGCGGGCTGACCTCTTCGCTCACATGGAGCAACACACATACACACACACATACTGTACACACACACACACACACACACACATAAACGCACACACAGCATCTCTGCCAACTCAGTGTGACTGCAGCCTGTGATGCTTCTAGTTAGCCCATCCACATACAAACATACACACACACACACACACACACACACAGTCACACAGCCACACAGCCACACAGAGACATCCACACAACATTAAAAATATGTGACAGAAAGGCATTTCCTCTCAAGTTTAGCAATTTCAGAAAGAGACATCAGTGGGACTTGTCTGTGGCGTTCGCAGCAGGGGTGGTCCGCATCGAGGCCCAGATTTATGCCTTATGTGGCACTCCCTCTTTGAAGGGAGGAGGAGGGTTATGTTACTCCGGGGAGGAATAAAAGAGGCCGCTTCATTAAAAATTAGAGAATAAAGAAGAAAGATTGGCATATGTAGCAAGAGGAAAAAAAAAACCTTAAAGAGGGAAGCCAAACAGAGCAATTGTGAAGTAGCCCAGCAAAGTGGCTCGAACATAATCAGCCTGTGTGCATGTGTGTGTGTGTGTGTGTGCGTGTGTGTGTGTGTGTGCGTGTGTGTGTGTGTGTGTGTGTGTGTGTGTGTGTGTGTGTGTGTGTGTGTGTGTGTGTGTGTGTGTAAGAGGGAGGGAGGGGGCAGTTTGGCCATTCATCACTGTCTTCTTTCTGCTGTCACCCTCGCAAAGTGAAAGGACAAACAAGACACAAGAGGGATGTCGCTGGCCCGTCTAACAGAGAGAGAGAGAGAGAGAGAGAGAGAGCGAGAGAGAGAGAGAGAGAAAGAGAGAAAGAGAAAGACACACACAGGCAGTATTGGACAGGTGGCAGCCTCTCAGAGAAGAGAGTCCACTTTCACTCAAACTCAGCTTTCTCTCCTTCTCTCTCCTCTCTCTCTCTCTCTCACGACTACGTGAACAAACACACAACATGACCAAGCTCCCGGCCACACAACGACACAGGTAGAGAAAGCGGAGACCACACACAGGGACTACATAATTTGAAATCCTGTATTGCAGTGAATGTCAAACTAGGGTAGGTGTACCCCTAGGGGTATCTGGATCAACTCTAGGAGCACACAAAATAAATCGGTGAATGAGTTCTCAGCTTCTACTAGCATAAAGATTAAGTATACATACTATATGTGGGAAAAGCTATCAAGCTGTCCCCTGTACAACCCAACTGGGACTACATTATTATGTACCATATAATATGCACAATTAATATGCAGAAAAATACTCATAGCCCACTGGGGATACTTGGTAGGACAGAGTGTCTCAGGGGGTACAAAGCAGTTAAAAGTTTGGAACCACTGTTGTATTGGGACTAAAGAGCCAGAGTGACAATACAGGCCCTAAGGTACTGGTTTATAGCCAGTCATCAGCGTTCCTACTTCTGTAAGTTATGCATCGGACGAAACAGAGAGACAAAGGCACATATTCCACTTCTACCTCCCACACAATGATAGATGCATGTCATTCATTCATTCATTCATTCATTCATTCATTCAACATATTCATAAAACTCCCCTTCTCCATAAATGAATAAGCCCGATAATGGTGCATGCATTTATTCATTTATTCAAGTATTCATTTATTCAATCAATCACTCAATCATGCATTCAGCCATTCAGTAAATTCCTCCACCCTAAATCAATGGCAAATAGAAGCCCCTCTGCCACACACACACACACACGCACGCCCTCTTAGATCTCTTGCTATGTGCGCCCCAGGGGAGGAACCCCAGACTACGTGGGCGATGAGGAGTGGACGGGTGGCCCATCAATCAAAGCCAAAAGGCTATTCATAGGCCGACAGCTGAGGCCGCTCATGACCGGCATAGAGGGACATGGCACATTAGGACTCCAAATGGGCCCCCATCAATTACTGCTGGGCCAGGGTACACCTCCTATACCACGCAGCAGTGGGAGTGGGAGAGACAGGGAGGAGGCTGAGGAGTACTTAACTAATCTCCCAGGACTTTCATCTCCCGCACCTCCTCCCCTCCCCCCCCCCCCCCTTACTCCTTATCCCTCCATTTTTTCTCTTTCCGCTGGTGTAATTATCCCTCGTTCATTTCATTTTTCTTTTTGGAGAGGAATGAGAGGTCCGTGTCGCGTATGATTTGGACTTTAAAGCGACACAGTGAAAAAAGAGGCACAGTATCGCTGAGGAAACCTGTTGCCAATAAACTTATTACAGAGACCATTTCCCTGAACCAGGCTACACTGGTCCAAGAAGTTTGTAATTACGTTTGTAAGCTTCAAAGTCTGCACGGCTTTTTGGTTTTTACCCCACTCCACCACCGCACCCCCCCTTTCAGTTCCATCTGTAAAGGGGAAAGACAAGTATGAAATGAGTATCGCAGCCTGCAGCAGCCCAGCCCACAGCTGCCTCTGTCCAGATCGGGCTGAAAGATTAGCTTATTTCTCCTCTAATCATGTCCTTCATGACGCTCTCTCTGTCTTTTATGGGGAAGGGGGGCAGAGGGTGGAGGAAGGTTGGGGGGGTTGGGGGGGGTAGAGACATGCCTGGGATGCATAATCCCTGACGTTGGGCCCACTTCAGACAGACGTCTGAAGAACGTCCATACTGAGGGGAATCTTGTTCTGGAAACCAACACAATCTGCTGTCTGGCGGGCTGGCGGGCAGCGTGCTGTTTTTGAACCGGAGAATGGAGTGCTGTAAGTCTGACTCCGGTTCTGATCCGAAGCCCTGTCTTCCTTTCCTTTCCTTTCCTTTCCTTTCTTTTTCTTTTCTTTTTTTCGTTCTTGTCCAGCCTGCAGCAAGTTGTCACCATTATTCTTGTTCTCTGACTCTCTGAGTAAGTTAGCCTTAGATGGAAAAAGACACTGGATGGCTTCCTAGTTCCTGTCAGGTGTGTGGGTGTGTGCGTGTGTGTGTGTATGTCTGTGTGTGTGTGAGTGTGTGTGTGTGTGTGTGTGTGTGTGTGTGTGTGTGTGTGTGTGTTTTGGAACAGTTAGGGCATGAATCACACAAGTGACAGAACAGTGGGGAGGTTGGCAGATGTCACAGGGAGAAAGCTTTTCAATCAGCCCGTCCTTCCAATAAATGGCCAAGGTGAAAATTTCACCGGCACAACCCCCTTCACCCCTGGCAGCCGAGCAGCCAGACACACACACACACACACACACACGCACATGCACACACACGCACACACAGACACACACACACACAGACACACACACACAGACACATACACACACAGACACACACACACACACACACACACACACACACACACACACACACACACACAGACTTCACTCACTTTAATCCTTCTCATTAACCAAATGACTCCCCTACCCTCAGCCCTTTGGGTCATATGAGAGGCAGAAGGGGAAAGGAGGGACATGTGGTTGAGTGGGGTGAGGGTGGGGTGGCGGTGTTGGGTGGGGTGGCGATGTTGGGTGGGGTGGTGACGGTGGTGGTGGTGGTGGTGGGGGGGTGGGTGTTGCAGAGGAGACAGAGCAGAAGTGGATTGGAGAAGGGCTCAAAGTGGGGAAGATGTTCTGCTAAAAATAATATCAATCCAACGAAGTTACTTGGTTTCGGTCCCTCTATCTCGCTGCCAGGAACCATACAGAAACATACACACAAAAGCACAAACACATGACACACAAACACGCAAACACATCTAGCATGCACACACAGCTCTCAGGGGAGACCTCGGCAGGCAAATGTACAGCCGACAGGCCAGCTAATCAGGCCGGGGTCCCAATCTCTCCGACTTGTTCACACGGACGTCAACACCACCATTTTTTTTTTATTTCTGTAAGAAAACACAGACTTTCCAAAGTCAGAACAACCAGACCAAATCTGATTTTGGGCAGCTGAGACTGCGCAAAAAATCACACAAACGAACTGCTCCGCAAGGTGCCAAAAGTCTCCACTTTAATTGGATGTTTTCTTTGCCCAGCAATCTAATTTACAAAAGGAAAGCCTGGCCGTGTAATAGGTTTACGCGGAGAGGCACTGTGAATGAACAAAAGCATCAGGTGCTGCAGCCTTCGACAAGTTACTCCACCCACACACATACAGACACACACACGCACACACAGACAGACATACATACACACACACACACACACACACACAAAGACAGGGAGACTCACACTCCCATTTTTGTGAGTCTTCACAAAGCTTTGTCTTTTATGCATGCATGTGTTTCACAAGTACATTTTCTTGTTAAAAAGCCTGTGAATACTTTGCTGAAATTCCCTTTGAAGAAGAAAAAAAAGACAGAAAGTCACAATGACCTGGGGACAGCATGTGTGAAGAGATTTAGTAATATTGAAGAGGGAAAAATGTGATAACTTCGGCCGACACCTCCACACACTACTGGGGTCTGCACTTCTCCCTCTTCCTCCTCCTCATCCTCCTCCTCCTCCTGCTCCTCCTCCCATTTTCTCTGAAACCCTTCAGCAGCACAGGGGAGAGCTAAAACAATGGCTCACATTCCAGACTTATTTATTTTTCCCCCATGACAACCTCTGATGGATGGGCACACTAAGTCCCCACTTTCACCGCTGTTATTTGCTCGGGGAGCAGGACATGGTCGCAAGGGGTGAGAGAGCATGTGGGGGGAGGACGAGTGAGAAAGGGGGAAAAGTGAAGAGGAAGCGCTCACCCTCCCCCCACCCCCCATTTACACACACACACACACACACACACACACACACACACGCACAAACACATGCACACACACAAACGCGCGCGCACACACACACACACATACATCAACACCATCACCACCACCTCCGCGGGCTGCTTTTAAGTGCAGAAGAGGCACCCCACCTCTAAATCACCCTCGGCGGCATTTTTGTCAGGACCTATAAAGGGCCACATTTTCTGCGTTTCTCAGGGAGCCCAAAAACCTGCGCAGGTTTGGGGGGGGGGGGGGGCCGAGGGGGAGCGAGCAGCAACATTCTCCTCACACACTCTCCTCACATACTTTTTTGCGCTTTCATTACCCGCGACTAAAGCCTGAGCACAATGAAGTCTTTAGCTACTTAACTGGAAGCATTAAGCTGTCACAGTACATCTTAAAACTGCTCTTACCTCTTGCCTTACAATATGAAAGGGAAAAAAGAAAGGGGGGGAATTTCAATCACAGCACTGCCTGAAAAGTCTCACAGCGGCAGATGCAACCACGAGCCCACTCTGAGCTAGAACAGCAGCCAGCCCTGCACAGGGACAAGCCAGCTTACATGGGATGTGTATTGTCTCCGGGCTGCGGTGGCGAAGGCCTGCCCCCACTGCGGGTGGTTCCAAAGCTTTCTGGGGCTAACCGCTGTGTGTGTGTGTGTGTCTGTGTGTGTGTGTGTGTGTGTGTGTGTGTGTGTGTTTGTTTGGGTTGTGTGTGTGCCTGTGTGCCTTTGTGTGTGTGTGTGTGTGTGCACGCGTTTGTGTGTTTGTGTATGTGTGTGCCTGTTGACTGATGAGAGGCAAGCTGATTGCAGTGTGGTGGTGACTGCTCGTTTTAGAGGGCCCTTGTGAGACAGAGGATTTCAGTAGGAGGTTTTGCAACAGATGTACTTTTACATAGTTCTGTGGAACTGTTGGGGAAATACCCTCTTATCGACATGAACGCATGGGAACAACAATTGTTTGTACGAACTTTGGCAGCTCCTGCTCCAGGGTAGGGACTTTCTCATTTCAAGAGGAATCATCAGAGACATAAATGTATGTTGATTGGCTGTTGAACTGCACAGAACAGCAACTGACATTTTGAAAGGACTGCTTAAACGACTTGTAGCTGTTGTCCACTTGTGAACAGAAGTGTCGTGAGAATGTAAAGTTAAGCACAGGTTATGTCCCCATTGCTCTGTTTTGACATAAAAATGTAACAAAGCTGTGATGTTTCTGAGTGTTGCCCACACTGGTCCATCATTTGTGGGAAATAAAGCCAGTGATGGAAACATTTAAAAATGCCAGCGTACACAAATGAAAAACAGTGTGTGTGGACAGAAACCATTTCGATTCTGAAATACCAGCAATGGATTCATGTGGACGTACCATAGCTATAGACAAGTAGACTGTCAGTGAAGTCAAGTCATGTGGTTTTTATTGTGGTTTCAGGCATATACACAGTACATGGTGAGACGAAACAATGTTTCACGGGGAAAATTTGGTCATACACACAACTGTTAAGACACAGTATAGACAAGAGCAATACAGTATAGTGCACAGACACATACACACACACACACACACACACACACACACACACACACACACACACACACACACACACTATCGTGGACACACCCAGTCACAAGTCCTCCTAAGCCTGTATGCAACGTGGGGCACTTTTAAATACATTCTCTCAGACCGAGTCTTACTGTTCACTTAAAGACAATAAAAAGTAAAGAAGAGAAACTGGACAAACGACATCTGTAAACAGTACTGTCCTTTGATAGCCTGCCAGGTGATACAAACAGTTTACAATGTAGACAGATGTAGGCAAAACCGATGCCTACGATCATGATGTGGCTTGCACCTTTCACAACTTCATCCGAAATGAGTTTGGTTCCAAAAATCAAAAGTCCTCACATGTGCACCAGCATCTCTCACTCCTCAAACATGTCTGCTTGAAAAAGTGAAACCAGTGAGCACACCAAGTACACCTTATTAACTTTCAAAGTGAAATAATTTGTTTGGGTACATAGTCCACCCAAATCAGTAACAGAATTTGTGGAGCATTCATTGAAACCATTGACCATCTTGCATCCCAAAGCCTGGTTCCTTGAACTTAGTCTGGTTCCTTCAACTTAGTTCCTACAACTGTTCTAAAAGTGCCTAATGACTTCTGCTGGACCCACAGCAGTCTGTGTTTCAGGAGGCATTCTCTGCATATTTGAATACCTCACACATACACACACAAGAGGAGACAGACAGAGAGAGAGAGAGAGAGAGAGAGAGAGAGAGAGAGAGAGGGAGAGAAGAAGAGAGAGAGAGAGAGCCCACACACATTCACTTATAAGTAATGCACGCAATGCTTCACAGCCTGTCACGTTGAAATTCCATTATCTTCGCTTAAGTTCTCCAACAAATAAGTCTGGAAACAGAGTAGTAGTTCCTCCATAAGTTCCTATCTTTCGCTCTATCTTAATCTCTCTCTCTCTCTCTCCCTCTCTCTCTGTCTCTCTCTCCTTTTGTTTTCAGCTGTTTTCCTACCAGACGTCTGCTCTCAGAGACAAGCCTGACCACAGTTTTCACACAAAGCTTCAAAGGGGATCTAACAATCATTAGAAAATCCATAAAGCTGTTTTACTGCTTTTCTGTTCTGTTTGGTCAGCATGTAGAGCCCATCAATGATTCATATCTGTCAGAGGGATATCATACGAGTACAGGGGAGACACTCAGGCACGGCCTGCACATGCAGCTGCTACAACATGCCAGCCAGTCACTTTGGGCAAGAAAGCTACGGCGTATTTGATAGGCTACTACATACTGACATGGTGACGTACGGCAGGTTTTGCAACATACTACCCACCAGTCTAAAATATAACAGTGAGTATGACTTGACTGTAAAGCTGTGTTTAAAGGTTGTGAATATGACCTGCACTGTAAAGCTGTGTTTGAAAATGGTGAATATGCCTTGACGGCGAAGCTGTGTTTGAAACTTGTGAATATGCCTTGACGATGAAGCTGGGTTTGAAAACAGTGAGTATGCCTGGACCGTCAAAATGTGTCTGGCTGAAACTATGTCAAGTCTGCCAACAGGGATGTCTGTGACTCCATGCTCCCCCCTTAGCAACTACAGCCATAAACAGATATCAGGTGACATTGCAAGATCAGACTGATGTTGGGTAAACATGAGATTCATTGAGCAACAGACCACCTCTTCTATCCCTCTTGGCAGGGACCTCTTTCATAGAAAAAAATACAGTCCTTATTATTTACAATGGCTAGCTTTGTCTTCTATTTTTTTACTGGGATTACTGGTCCTTTAAAAGCATGAAGTCACCAAGCTCTAGCTCCCACCTGGTTTCCCTGGAAAGACGGAGCAGGATAAACACACCCAAAAGATCTGTCACTCAAAATCCACTTAGGGCCCTTATCTATTGATGTAGTCTAAGTCTGTAACGCACGCTTTCCACACACAAGCCTGACACGTCTAAACAAACATGTCAGAGTCACATGATCATCAAAGAGTGGAGCGGTACACTAACGTTTTCACAGTGGCCTTATTAGCTGAACTCGAATGTTCTCTTGGCTGATTTTGCAGACAGCTCGTCTGTGTTCCAGAGCTATGTATCATGAGTGTTCCATTTGCTGCTTATTGCATTTAGGGCAGTGTGCTGAGACCCACATTGCGGCTTCCTTCTTTCTGTCTGGCTATCTGATAAAAAAAGCCATTTCAACCATCAACGGTTTCCATTATGCTAAGAGATGTTAAACTGCCTATCTTCTACTGGAAAAATAAATAACTAAATAAAAAAGGCTTATAAACATCAGATACCATGCCTGCTAATGTCAGCTAAATCCACATGACAAATCAAAGTTCTCAGGTAAATAGAAAAAAAACTCCACTGGCTCATACAAATATGGAGGAATGGTATTTAAACATGAGTAGGCTTGTTGTCAAATGAAAATGACAGAAATTAATTATGGAGTCAAGTATCAAAACACAAACAAATCCAAGGGTATGCTAGGAGCCTGTTGACCCTGTTTATTGAGGAAAACAGCGGCGGTAAGAAACACATGTAATCAGTCACAGTCCGTAGAGTTGATTGTGTTTCACAGACGTCGCTTCGGGTTAGCAGTTTGCACACCTTGTAATGCTTTAGTTTATAGTCCGTGACCAAGCAAATGGGCATCATGGTTGGCTCGCCTCCAAGCATAACTGTACCTGGTGGTGAGTGCAGTACAAGAGCCTACATATTCAACTGCAGAAAAGACAAGCTCCAGGTCATATGTGAACATCTCAGGGTCCTCAATTGGAAAACATACGCCTACTACATGTAGGATAATGGTACCCATCCACTTATTCTTATAATTTCGATTGTGTCAATGGCTTGAACACGCAGTGTAGGCCTACTTGCTATAGCCTTATCGACAACACGAGAACAGTAACAGTCTCTCCTTCCACAAACTCAAACCTAATTTCTAGATTAAGGACAATTTTAAATAGATATTTCACTTGCAGTAACAATAAAAAGCAAAAGCTTACACATTACTGTGTGATTCCACATTGTGACTACGTAGTCTAGGCTAGGGTGGGGGGTTTTCCGTGTAGCCTCAAATGGCCCAGAGAAACCAGGCAGCACCGGAGGTGGCACACCCCTGACAAACTGGGCCAAGTGAGCCTAATTAGGAGACTCCTTTTGTACTCTAAAAAGGTCAGTTAAACATAAACACGCGCACTAATAAATACAGCAATTCATCACTGAACCAAACGTAGAACTGGACAACCAAAAAAAAAAACAAAAAACAAGTTGCACAAGGGGCATTGAGAGTATTGCCTAATGTTAGGCCTACAGCTTGCAGCCTGGAGAACGGTTCCGTCAGCATGAACAACAGGACACAAAACCAGAGGAAGTAAGCGCTCCCTGTGTCCATACAGTTCCATCACATTTGGCCAGGAATGAGCCGTCAGCCATTGACAAGACATGGTGAAAAAGTGAGCAAGAATGGGCGCAGAGAGCTGTCTTAGAAAAAGTATAATGAAACTAGAACCACAAAGCTACTGCCAGAGGCAGATAGAGAGGAGGGGTAGGGGGAGAAAGAAAGAGAGAGAGAGAGAGAGAGAGAGAGCGAGAGAGAGAGAGGGCGGGAGAGAGAGAGAAAGAGAGAGAGAGAGAGAGACTCGTCGCCTCGAATATTTGAAGTGCCGCCAGGTGGCGCAGTTTCACCTGGAATTTTCTAACAGACGGTGTTTTACTCACTTGCATTCCCTGTCTTCAAGATCAAAATGTGGGTTGAAGTTGATTAGAATCCGCTGGTTAGGTTCTGGAGCTGTGATCACCCACACACATTTCAGCGATGGAAAGTAAGACATTGGATATCCAGGCGAAGTGAGATAATCAGCAGTTGTGATCATGATGTTTTCCCCGCATCTTTCTGTAATAATAATAATACAAATAAAGCAGGTTAACTGTGTTATCCTAATTGAATGAATCACAATGTACTACAGAGGTGAATGCCCAAAAAAGCATCATATGTAACTTCTCGCGACAATGGTGATTTTTTTTTTAATGTACCCATACAAATGTAAGGCATGCTCTTGCAACACATTTTCGCGGGTACATATCATCTTGGTTCTTTTCGCCACATGGGCCTACTTGCCAATCTTCCTTAAAAAAACTATTTACAAGAATCTGAAAATTGCTTCGCTGAAAACTGTTAAACACACACACACATATACACACACAAATCAGATTAATAAAAAAAGAAGGTATCCTGAAAAACTAGTCGCCTGAATTGTATTCAGCTGTATTGTTGCTGTTTTCGTCAGTTCCAAATAAGTTCCAGTGAGTAATTAAAGACTAAACAACTGATACTGGAAATCATTGTTCAATGTAACTTCGTCATCTACTCACTGATAATGAAATTAAATTCAGCAGAAGGGTTAAATTTAGCAATGTCCACCTTTCCACTTTCACCTATAGGCTACCCCCGAGTCTCAGGTGTATTTGGTGAGGTTCGTTTTGCCACACGTTCTGTCAGAAATCAGTGTCAAGCTAATTTTACCCTTAAATAGACATTTTGACTTTTGGTTCCACATTGTTAGGGCCTAATGTAGGCTAATCTAAACGTCAACAGTTGTGTGCAATGTCCTATACCGCCTCAGCACTCGATAGTTTTTCAGTGGACAGACAAGGTACATCTCAGACTTAGGAACACTTCTGAATTTATATGGTAAAATTTACCCCTGTACGTGAACTAATTTTACACTGAGGTATTTCACTGGAGTAGAGTGGTTGGCCTTTGCCTATGCGTAAAACAAAAACCAACATCCAGAAGACAGTGTTCCACACGAGGGCTCAGGCATTACTTTTGTATAGCTTACTATAAACAGCGCATTGTTTTCTAATAAAATAGTATACGCGACAAAAGAAACACATTTTAAGTTACAACAAAACACTTTTTGTTTCTTGAAGGGTAGTGGGCCTACGCAAATATATTGTCTGTCTAGAGCTTGACCCGTTTGGAAAGGAGGACCACAATGTTAAAACATGAAACGAGATTTAGACGTCATCCTTTATTTTAACCCGACGCGATGTTTCAGTTTATATAGCCAGAGTCTACTAAAAGAATGATGCCCCCTCCCTCCAAAAAAGAATAGACTAGACTAGTGGAGAAGTCCGGCGCACGTAGTGAAAATATCAGCAGGTGAGTGAAACAATTTCAGCGCCGGTGACAGGACGCCTTTATGTCCAAAAGACACTTTGAACAGAGAATGTATGAGCGATCACTTACCATTTGTAACAGCCGTGGCGACAAAGATTCCAATTAACAGGGTCAACGCTAATCCACAATGCATCCTTGTTACCAGGTCTGTAATGTTTTAATAACAACAAAACAGGAAAAAATACAAAATCCTCTTTGGATCGATATAATCCCCTGCGTGCACTACGATTAAACGAATGAAAAGGAAACAAAATAAAATGTCGTTGCGTTGAAGAAACTCGTCTTTTCTGTATTTTAGGTTGTCTGCATCCTGTCCTTTAGTTCTGGTTTCCTCTGTCCTTTTCCAGCCGTGTTCCTCTCTCAAACACTGGCCTTGCCATTTCCTTGAAGAGAAGTCGAGGCCGGTAAAAGAAAAAATATTATGAACACACCAATTCTTGTTCCAACTCCGTTTTTTGAAATGATGAACAAACACGTGTAATCCTTTGCTGTTTGGAAAAGAGAGAGAGAGATTGAGAATACAATAAGCAACGTTTTTCTTTGGATAAGACCGTGGAGATAAGCGAAACACCCCTCGCGTCGTAACCCGGGCGTTCTGCTCAACCTCAAGTCTGACAAGACACGAGCTAGTAACACAAACATCTGGCGACGGGCATTGCCATAACAGTGTCTAAAGCGAGGGATACACCCCCTAAATTGCAACCGCTTTTCTTCTCTTTTTTTCTGTGCGGGTCGCTCCAGCAGGCTGTCGAGTCCCGGGTCTCAGAGGGGTTTCTGATTGGTTTGATTACAGCAAGACGAAGACCAACCTATGAAGCCCCCTCCCGCTCCCTTTAAAAGAGGAGAAAGGTCTGCCCGTTTGTGAGCCACTCCGAACAGCAACACAGGAAAATACGGCGCATTGGCTAACTTCCCTCACCCTTTCTGGCTTATTAGAATGGAGAAACCGAAGCTGTTTCACATGAAACTTACTAAGAAACAGGCACGCACATCAATGCAAATCTCGTGATAAAAGAGCCTGACAGCCTGATAGATTGTTCTCCCTCTTTTCGCCACAGTTAACTTAATTTACTCTCTAACAACAATAGTTTATTCAGATAAAAAAAAACAACAAGGGAGATTCGACCCTGTTATTCCGCCCTTTGATGTTGTGAGGAATTGTTCTCGAGGTTTTGGCTTCTGGCGTGTGGAGCCATCAAATGTGATCGTTCGCTATGCCATTCAAAGAAAATGTATGCGTTTTCATTGCGTATGCTACATAAACATTCCAACTATACAGTAAATTGTTATTTTAAAAATCCTAACAGCATCATCTTGATCCGCGTGGATCTCTGACAGGAGACGTGCGGATCATGTCCTGACAGAGGCAGGCATCTCAGCGCGGTCCGTTTGCGTCTCCATAAACCTTAGCCTGTCAAGGAAGGGAAGGGTGTCAGTAGACATAGCCTATGATCATGGTCGTTTTGATAACTTCACTTCACCGATAAATCTTGCAAGAATGGTGTTAGTTTGGGTAGCCAACAGGTTAACGAAATACAATGATATAAACAATATAACGATAATCTAAGAAGTCTGCAATGTCTTTCAATTCATCACCAAATAGCCTGTAGGCTGTGTAATCCAAGATGCAAACGCTGGTAGTGATGCGTTGCAATTGAAACTTGTTTTTAAAAACCTCAATAAAATGGCGATTTGACTCAGTAAAAAGAGGCATATTTCAACTTGTCGGTAGGTATCTCTTAAACAAAACAGCCTACTTTACTGCGGACTAAAGGCAACACTTTGGTCTTTGTAGCCTTCATTTCGGCTGTTGGTTGGGGAAAAATGTAAACCTGCTCTTGGTAGATCCACAACGAGTAGGCTAGTTATCCACAAGTTTTACCTACAACCACGGTGCATTAAAATTATACAATGTCAAGCGAATGCATATCGTCCAAGATCCGTAGGAGACTGCGGGGTGTTTAATGTTCTGTTGGGATTGTTATTTAACCTTACGTACCTCCAAACCCAGACCATCTAAATCAAGAAGAATGCGCGCAGTAGCCTGGATTACATTGCAGGCTACCCTCCCGTGGGTGAGGAAAGGTATAGACCACGGAGTACGTTTTCGAACTTCCAAATAGCACAGAAATGCGCAGCAGGAGTACATCTGAAGCGGTGACAGTGGTACGTTTGTCAGATTTGCCCCCAATCTTTGTGCGCAATGTTATCGTTTTGCTCTTACTGTGCATTTCTTCCCTATGGCACAGCTACTGTACTGTAGGCTACACATACTATTTATATATATCCTACAACTCAGAGCCTTGGATAGTGTATTGGTCCCACAAAATGATTTACGACATGGATATCTGTCAAATAGCCATCTGGCCACAGGCGACCATACTACTTCGAAACAATTGACTGTAGCCTCCCATTCTCCCTATAGTGGAGTGTAGATGCAGGTTCACATACAGACTAGTATAGGGGCACTGTTTAGCCTACGACCTGCTATGATGTGAAACAAAAAACGGGCAGTTTACAGTTGAAATACCTACATTTATGGCATGCCATAATGAATCACTGTCAGGTCTGATTTTATCGTCTGCCATCTTTAGTCCATCACCTCAGTGCTGGGCTGACCTGCCGACCGAATTGGAAGGCTATAAACCTGTGCGTAAGTTGAGGACAGAGCTGTGGACCAAGTGTTCCGTGGTAGGCTATACCATACAAAACGCTGTGACTGGTGATGCTTTTGCTCATATACTTGCGCTACTGGTGGTTCAGTGCACTGTAGGCCTACAAAGTGTCACAATTAAACCGCCATTAGCAAATAAATAAATAAAAATACTTGACGTTTTAAGAGTAGTCAGGCTACAAGTACAACACTTGCATTGTTTAGCCACACCTTACATATGAAGAAAAAATATTTCGATAATGTCTTTCACATCCTCCTTCTTCACTGTGTGCCTCTGGGCTTATGCTATACCTGTATTGACAGTGACGAGGAGTGAATGAAAACATAACCACATTAACTGGATACTCATATAGCCAACAACTGACCAGCATATATGGAAGATTAGAAAACCTGTTTATAGCCTTATTACATTCTAGTCTGTTTCTCCTGTGCAGCCTTCTATACACCAAGAAATTACTTCTAATTCTGTTTTCTGGTTTTCCTTGAATGCCTATATGTGAAAGAATTCCCACTGATATTAATGGTGTGAAACTTATTAATGACCTATATAATGTACTGCATGTGTGATATTTGTCGAGATCTGTCTACAGCAGAAAGTAAAAAAAAAAACATCTGCATCACATTAATTTTAACAAAAAACCCACCTAGTTAGTTTTTCATGGGTTAAAACAAAAATAGTTCATCTCCAGTTTTAAATAGCTGGTGTCAAAATATTTGAGTATAAAGTAGCAAATTAATGCCAGTTCTTAAAGAACTGCACCCCTTGACTGAACAAACCACTGTTAGAGTCCAGTCATCTTGGCTACTGTCTGCACAGAACAGAAGCACGCCACTACATGCAATTTCACTCTCTCAGGACAAGCGAAGTGTTGCACACTGATGTTGTATTGTACCGCAGAGGCACAGAGCTGAATTTTTCCTTCAGTGGATAATAAGCCCTGGGACCAGTGGTTTCACAGTTGTCACCGGGGCTGACAGTATATGGTGCAAGGGCTGTAGGTACACCTGGGCCCCCGAAATAAAATTATGTTGCATCAGTCCTGGCACCAGATAAGCACGGTGTAAGGTCTGTGTTTTATCCACAAAACACAGCCCGCAAATTCTGTTTATGTTTTGATTTTGATGCTTGCCTCTTCACTCTGGAGGGGGAACAGCAATTTACACTGTTTTGTGTTTGATTGCAATACCACTTTTGGCCACACTGCTTGGTACCTTTTAGGATGCATTCTCATCCAAATTGTACTGCACAGTTCATAATGTATGCCCTATCGCAGTGAGACTGCTTGTGTCACTGTTCTGACATAATGTTGGTTAAAGTGGACCCGTGAGTATTATTTCCACATAATATTCATTTTTGATATGTGATAAAATAGATGAACATGCTACAATGGTAAATCCGGAGAAATTAAGGAGAAATTATTTAGAATTCAGTAGCATCTTGTCTTCATCTCTTACTGTTCAAGGAAGCCAATCTAAGTCTGTCCTAAAATTTAAAAATAGTCTTACACTGTTTTTTTTCTCCTAAGGGGATTCAATCAGAAGTCAATCAGGTCTTTTTTATCAACAAAACAAAGATAAGACTGTTGTACAAAATCATTAGTTATTTATTATTTATTTTTATACATACAATTCACACTGTACATCTGTATTCAGTCTCAGTCTAAACCCCTGTTGTCATTGGTTGGCTTGCCTGCTCTGTTCAGATTGGTCATGAAGGCAGTAGCATGTTCTACCTGTCACCAGCTTAAAAATAGAGGTTACCATGAAAACAGGCTTGCCTTTACCTTTGCGTTATTACTTTTGTGTTGTTCACTGAATGGTGTTTTTTTCCCACTGTGTAGCCTAAAGGCTGCAGTACAAGAAGACATGAGCTTGTATTAAAATAAAAGAGAGAAGTTGGACTATGAGTTGGCCAAGACGTCGAGAACAAGGCAGAAAAGTTGTTCTGTGAAAAACACTATAAACACTGTGGTATGTGCTTTGTGGTTTTGTACATTTGCATACAGTTTCTTCACAAAGGCTAGGTGACATATTAAAGAACACCAAGTCCAGTCATTTGTAGGTTTTGAGGCAAGCCACTGCTTTGTCAGTACAATGTCTGATATAGTATCAGTACTGACACTAACTCTGCAATCATGCCATATAGTGTGAGGCCAAAGCTGTACACTTGAGCCCTTCCTGGTTGTCCCCATGTCTGAATAGGCTCACGCACTTGTCATCCATATTAATTACACACCAGCAATAATTATTCAATTTAAAAAATTGACTTTCCTTTCAAGTGGCTTGGTATAATATTAATTAATGTAATTATTGAAACCTGGAGTTTCTGTGCTTTGTTATTGTTCAAGGCCATCACTCTGTGTTAACACACATTTCTTGTGCACAATTCAGGGGTGTACGTAGGAGACAGATTCAGTGAAATTCTCATTACCAAGACACACACTTCTGGCACTGTCAGGTAATTATTTTTGGCAGTATGTCTTCCACACAGTTGTCCTCACTCAATTTAAGAACATTACACCAAGCAATGCATTAGTTTTATAGACATCCTTTTTACAGAGTCTTTGTCTTGGCCCTACCATTCTCAGTCTTGGCTTCATAATATATAACACAGCCTTGATGGCGGTAACCTGACAAATGGTAATAACAGGATACAACCTGTGCGACTTTCCTAATGAGTTTTTATGGTATGTGTTTTTAATTACAATAAAGACACGAGCCTGATGTGTGTTTTGGATTGCCTCCTCTCCGAGATGCCACAGGTCACGAGACGGCTCCGAATGGAGCACCCACCACAGTGCACTGAGGGATGGCCCTTACTTGGTTTCGATGCAAATGAAAATGTAAACAGAATTGTGTAGATGACAAAAACAGACTAAGAATGAATGGGTGGAAAAAAAATAATTCAAAATGCAAGAGGGCCATTTGGAAAAGACACATTTGCAATGACATTCAGAAGAGCAGGGGGAGGCATTAATATGCATAACCTAGCAAGAAAATATTGAGGCTTCCTCAAGGGAGGCAGGAGGAGACTGATGATATCTGAATTAGTAATGAGACGCACTTGTGAGTCTTGTTTTGTGTTTGTGTGTACGCACTTTCTGCAGCCCGCCCTTTGAATCTGTGTCTTCGGCTTAGATTTTTTCTCCTTGTTGATGTGATCTGATCTGAAGCACGGTCAAGTACAAGTCTAAAATTCTAATGAGCCAATCCATACCAAGGCAGCGTGTGTGTGAATGTTGCGTTTTTTTTAATAGAGAGGCATTGTGATTTTGTTGTTGACAATAAAAGCATTCTGATTCTTATTCACTGCCTTATTTTTTGACAAGGTAAAACTGATACAAGAACTAGACTGTTGCTGTGGTAGCACATGTGGAAATACACTAATAGGCTTAGGAGGTCCTATGCAAAAAGAGTAGGGACACACAATGCAACACATGATTCCACAGTGTCTCGAGGGAGCACAGAGATTTTAGTGAATCTGTCTGTGGGAACAGCCAGTGAAACCCAAACGGCTCTTCTGACTCCCTGTGGAAGTTCCCCCGATGGCTGTGCTGAGCTCTGACAGTCAATGAGCACAAAAACTCAGATTTGTGCATGTATGCTGCATGTCAAGTGGCTAATGTTGGACTCTGCACTGCATAATAACAAGTCAAAACAGTGTTGTGTTTGTCTTAAGGTGTTTCACATACAAAACAGTGTTGTGTTTGTCTTAAGGTGTTTCATATACTGAATTTTGCAACTTTCGGTGCCCACTGTGAAGCCTATTCCACACGGGATGGGATTTCATCTTGGAAAGCTGCCCCTGTCCTTACAGATTGAATAGAAAGAATGGCTGCTTGGGGAGGAAAACAAACAAACAATGGAATAGAATCCCTCCAACTGACCAGCATTCCATCAGAACAAGTCAAAATGTAAAATTAAATGTGACTCCATCGGGTAAAATGAGTCCGAAGTTGTAATTGTAAGGTACAGGCCAATTTTGGTAGAAAACCTTAAATGTGAAATGTTATTTTTTGTTCTTTTTGTTCTTTATGAAACAAAAGGCGTTTAAAAAACATCTCTCCACTTCTCAGTGTCAAGATAACTAGGTTAGGGTAAAAGAAATGGCTATGTGAAGTTTAATTGCACCATTAAAACATATTATCAACATGTCCAAAATATATGTGATTTTATCAGATTTTGAATTTTAAAAAGATGATGGGATGTCATATCTAAAATAACTATATTTTGACAACGGTTAAAGGTGTGTTTCTGACCAAGAAATCATTTTAAAGTGTATTGTCTGGACTTCTCACTGCTACCAAAATCTCAGTTTTGAATTTTGGGTCACTGTTTTGCCAAATCTGGTCATACATGCAGCACAAGTACCTGAATCATAGCACTGTGTAATCTCATTTGTGGAGGTAAGTGTACTGTGATCAGTCTTCCTCTCCTTCATTGCCTGCAAACATGACCCCCAGCGCACATATAGTTTACAAACCTGTGTTGATACATATCTTTGCATATTTTTTAATGGTTATGCAGAAATGAATAAGCTTTTTAGGTGTTTATACTGTATATACCTGTGCATCATGTAGACTACAGCTCTGCTGAAAAGTACCCTAATGGAGTTAAAATAATCACCTCACATTTTAGGCTTTGTTGACTAAACAATATCGATGTCACTCACTTAAATCTTAGCATCCTATAAGGTGGTCATTCTAGAGCAAAGTCCCTCTGAAATCTCTTACAGTAGTCTTGGTCTGAAGGAGATCAAAACACACTGAAGAAATGGACACCTCTCCTCCCTTCCACACCCAAACCCCTCTGGCTGTTGGTCAGTCAATAATTATCTTAACAGTTGGTAGGGCTGACTCAGTCCATCCCCCGACTACATCAACAGGAGGGTTAAAGTTCCAGGCAAGAGGAGACAGACCAGTGTAGTGAAACCCCACCACCGTGATCACAAAGAGCCCTGTCTCGTTCATTAAGAAACAGGAAACCGGTTAACAATGTGAACCATTCCTGAGACGGAGTGGTTTGGCTGATATGGCAGGAAGGGCTCTCTGTGCTATAGATGAGTTGCTCAATCCTTAATGTCAGAGGACTGTTACCAAATACTCATCATCCGCCCAAAGCCTTTAACAAAGACTAGAATGAGCACAGGTACTTACCATTGTGCACTTGGTTGTGCCATGTACTCATACTTTAAAAAGGAAGCATTAGTGTTTGTGATTATGTCTAGTTATTAGTGTTATGTTTCTTAATGCTTTTCCCAAATTGCCTTACAACACTAAGACACCACTTTATAAACAAAAATACTTGGCTAATTTTCTTTAAATATAGCAAACATTTTAGAAAAAATACAGAAAAATTTGCATAACTTCAAATTGAAGAAACATAATTAACCTATTTTACTGCACAATAAACGATAAAACATTATCCTTGAAAATTAACAAGGGAGGCTTAAATAAAAGCAATATTTTGTTGACGGTAATTATTCAACTATGCACAAGTAGTTGTACATGTACCAACTAAGTGTAAAAGTATTTTTTTTATTTTTAGCATAACAATTAATGTGCCATAAATTTGATGCTCTATTTTAACCAGAGTCCAATAATGACTCTGGTTAAAATAGAGCATCAAATTTATGGCACATTAATTGTTATGCTAAAAATAAAAAAATACTTTTACATTATAATATATAAACAAAGGACTTAATACTGCCAAAGAGTGCTCCTAAGTTACACTTTGATTTTCTAACTTTCTAAGTTAACCCCTAAATTCCATAAACTCTTACTTTTACAAAAGAAAAACTTCTTCTCCTTGACAAAGAAAATATACCTGTCACAGACGTCAGTTCTTATGCATGAGCTTGCAAACACCTCCATGATTGACTAGTAAGTGACAGGTCTGTAGTGATATTGCATGTGTCATATTGCCTACTGCAAGGAGCAACTGACAAGAGCATTGGAGATGACAGGCTACCATTGGGATAATAATTTAGGTATGCTACTCATAGACTTACATGATTCCATGTTTGTGTAGGCAAAGTATTTTGATTTTATTTAGGATAAAACATTTCATTTGATTTAGTTTCTACAATGAACTGGTTTTAGTTGGTTGCCAATGTTATTTCTCCTCTTGCAGTCACTACAATTATTCCCCTACGATGGAAATACTTTTTAATGAATTTAGCATTCAATTTTAAAGTACCACAGTGTAAAACAATAAAAATTAGATTGCATTAGATTGTGCATTAGATTAAGTTGGTGTATAAGATGATGATATTTAGTATTGATAATGACTTTATGGCAAAAAGTAAATCCACAAATTGGCCATAGCAATGAAATAGTGTTGTAATTCTTCGTATACATATACATTTTTATTTTTAAAAATATCTTCTTGTCATTTACTTGAGCTTTTTATCACGTTGTTTTGCTGAAACAGATACTGTTCAGCTGTCATAGGTATGGTGATTCTTCCTGGGGTGTTGACCTTTATTTGTCCATCTCCATCAAACTTCACCACCACAAACCTGACAGCACAGAAAACAAGGAGAAAGGGTGAGCAAAGTGTTACTGACCAAAAAAAAAACAAGAACTCCATCTTGGGGTGTCAAGCAAGTGTCCCTTTAAGATACGCACATGCCTGTCTAGGAAGATTAAGACTGACAGGGTCTGAAGGAGAGCTTCCACACCAAGATGAGCACGAACATAAAATGTTAAAAAGTGGGTCACCAGAGGTGGCCCATACAGTTGCTGAAAGAGCAAAAGGTGAAGAAAAGGTAAAGAAAGAAGACTTTTCTTAGAGAAAGAAAAGAGAAGGAGTATGAGGATGACAAAAGAACAAAAATGCCAATGGCCAGAAGGAATACAAGAAGGAGAGTATAATGTTAAACTGGTTAGAGGTTGGTAGGATAGGGATCAGGAGATAGAAATATCATGATTCAGACATGCATCTTGCGTGTGGTAAGTGATTATAGAGTTGTCAGAAGAGGAAATGGAAAAAAGAAACAGGAACCTCTTTGAAGAGGCTAAAGAGTGCAGGCCTTCGTACACTAGCTTCAAAACTAGTCGCACACTTTGCCACATCATAGTAATTTCTTAGCGTTCAATGTGCAGTCGTTCTGATAAACAGTACCTTTTTTCGTGAGTGACGCTGACAAGAACAGACCCAATCGACACAAGGTGACTTCAATTATATTGAAAGCAGTGAAATCACAAGCGAAGCTCGCCACACTTTCTCAAAACTAGTGTGCGGAGGCCTTAAGTGAGGTTATTGTCATTACACAAGCAAAGCCAGTACAATGAAATTGCAATGTCAATTAAGGCAGCAGCACTGAAACAATGGTACAAGGCAGTACAATAGCAGCAATAACTTAACATAACGAGATCCAAAGCCTAATATATGTGATTAATAGGAAATCCGCATGTGATTAGGCCAGAGGCCATGGCCTCTCTGAGTCCACCAAAAGCCCTGAGGAGTTTAAGCACCGACAGATCGCCCTGTAACCCCACGACTTACTGCCAGCCGCCCACTCAGCCTCGTGCTTTCACAGCGCCCCACGCTGCAGGCTTTGGACCTGAGACAAAAGTGACAACACGCAGATTCCCATGTCATATTTTACGGCTAATTATGAGCCGTTTGACGAGCGGGAGTTCGCCTCACAAAGACCAAACGGATTAGGGGGAGCCTTGCTGTGTGGCGCAAACAGAAAGCATATGGTCCACGGAAATCTGTCCAAGCTCTGGGCTGGCACTTAAGTGAGCTTTTCTCAAGAGCAAAGTAAATCAAAGGACGTTAGTAAGAATGATATGGAGTGAAATTTCACTGCATTCACATTCTTCAGGAGTATGTCAGAACAGTAAAAGCACAATTAATTCAGGAGCTAAACGTGAAAAAGAAAGTAAAGCACATAAAGCAATTAACAGCCAAATGTTGTTTTTTTTTCTCAAAAGAGAAGCTTGTGACTGTGTTGTCGGAGATTTTGTTTAATCCATGGATCATGTCTGCATATGTAAACACACTATGCAGTCACTAAAAAGATAACTCTAGCTGCCACAGGAAATTACACTGTGTTCGACCTCATCATTACCACTGACCTTTTTTTAACCCCTTTGTTGAAGCCATACTCAAAACAGTCATGAGATAAAATCTTTCACTGAGTACACCACTCAGTGCTGTGTTTCTGTTGTGTTTGCGCATGTTAGATTGTGTTTTGTGTTTGAGAATGGATGTTAAATAAGCGTGTTACCACTTAAGGCCTCACACAGGTTATCACCCTAAACAAATACTCTTCAATCAGCCTCATGTCGTGTCATGTCACGTCAAGTCACGTCAAGCCATGACATGTGAGACATGTCCTCTTTGGAAATGAGATTCCGCATTCATGCCTCATGAAGAGCCATTTGTAAGACACGGACATAATTCCCGTCAGTTCCATTTCGGAGAGGGCAGCCAAGAGAGGATACTTAATTTGTCTTTTTCTGTCATCATTTGAGTAGATGCCATGCCTTGACCCACACAAACATGCCCCTTATCGATTCCCCTATGCTTGCGAGATGACAGTGACACATGGGATGGCTGTTCTCATTTTGATAAAAAAAAAAGAAAGACAGAAAGAAAGCAAAAGGCGAGGCATCATGATGTATGTCAGATACAAGCGAGAGATCTGCTACAGACAACCACGATGGATGGTGTAACATAGAAGATAGAAGATAATGATCAAAGCCCATTGTAAATTAGGAATGTTCAAAGAGTTGAAAAATAATAGAAAACACAAAGCCACAAGAGACAGTGTTACTCATTAGATATATTGGCCAGAAGCACACCTATAGTAGTCATGACTTCTTGATGGAGTAGTTCATTAAGTTACCAGCAACAAATTAGTATAAAAGATCTTGAAAGGGTTTTCGGTCAACCTACAGATTTTAAATGAGACTGTTTACCATGCACTTACCTGACAAAGACTTTGTGGTTGAAGCGCTGTACTATTAAAATCACAGTTTGACAGCTCAGCAAATGAAGTGTGGAAGTATTTTCTTCTTTTTATTGGTTGCCATGCAGCCAGAATCATTACAGAATTGTTAACCCTTTCCCATTGCAGTCAGTCAGTAGTAGTGAAGCTAGCTCAGAGAAGTAATACTGGTTATAAGAACTCAGGAATAACTGTGTGTTTCATTTGGTTTGTAAAAGCAAGCCTGTCGATAACATTGTGTGACAGTTTTTTAAAGTTTTCAGAATCACAAATGTCTGCCAGTGCTACTAGTCTGAAGGCTTTGTTGAAATATGTAATGTAAATGTTTTTTTTCCACACTGCATTTAGCAGACTCTCTTATGCAGAGCACTGTTTACCAACTCCCCCAACCCCACCCACATGTCTTCCCTACTGGTGTGGGAATCAAACCTGTGACCCTCCGATCCCAAGACCAACTCCCTAACCATGAAGCCACAGCTGCCCCCAACAAATTGAGTTGTGCACATCACTACCTATCACATTGCACTGTATCTTTTGATGTATTTAACATTTGTTGTCTTTGGATTGGCAAATACTGGTGTATGGCAAGTGTCTTTTTTAGTTATTGAAGAACTAACATAGACTTAAGACATTCTGTGGGTTACTGCTATCTCTATGGCATGGCTCCAGTAAAAGCTTACTGTAGGTCCCCTGGGTCCTCTTCCTTTTTTTCATTACCTCTCTCTGGCACTACACCAGCAACCCTCATCAAACCCCATAACCTTACTGTACAAACATTCTCCAAAATGCCCAGAGCTGTTCTCATCTAGGAAGCAAGAAACATTCTGGAACCTCAAGCAAGGATAGAACCCTCTGACACACATGGAAGTGCAGAAGAACAGCAAAAGATCATCAGCTCACTACTAATTGTTTATCTATGACAACATGCTCATTGATTTTCATTGTCAGTGTATTTTACATAAAATAGTAAGGGTGGGAAGACATTTTTCTGTTCAATTTTTAACTGCCATATGCTCTTCGAAAGAGTCAAAATAGCTTGTAAGACAATAAAAAGTTTAGCTGTCGGATGGATGATGCAGCTTGTGAAGTTTGACCATCCAGTACAGATAAAGTAGATGGAGGGATTACAACCAACTTCAGTACAGCTTTGGTCCCAAAATATATCAAACTACACATCAATAAAATGTTATTATAGGTAATGCCAGAAACTTTTGTGAATTTCAACAATGCACGAGGTGGCATTTTCAGGCATGTGTTCATGTAGTTTAATTGTAGATTTATTATCATTGTAAGAAAGCATTTACAGTCAATTTAGAGTGGGGATAATTACCGAGAGCTTATCTATATGTTTGCAAATCTGGTGTGAAATCCACCTCCCCGCCACATATGTTGATGAAGCCATTTTTCATGTTAACTGTTCTCCTCACATTTATCAAGATTAATCTCTCTGCTTTAACAGTTTACACTAAATTTACATGTGGTGACATGTTTTGAGTGGATCGCTGAAATTCGCCAGAAACTGTCAGTGCCACATTTCAGAGAAATTGGCATAGGCATATTAAAAACAAATCAAAGCCGTTAAAGCTCTACAGCCACTGTGATGTATGGCACATGCTTAAGTCACAGCGCCAGTGCAAACTGATGCAATCTGAATGCTGTGCATGGTATATTTATGGTCTCAGGACATAGTTAGCATATGTGATTTGAATGTCAGATCTCTCTCTCTCTCTCTCTCTCTCTCTCTCACACACACACACACATTCAGAGGCAGAGAGACTGAGGCAGAATGAGAGAGGAAGTCACCAGAGAGAGAAAGGGAATACATATATATGTACATGTATGTGCAATCACTGCAAATTGACAAGGGATCGTATGTGTGAAGAAACAGTATGCATATGACAGCTTTAACACTCAGTTTGTCACTTGTCACGTAGTGTTTGTGCATTAGTAAGCTCACTGAGTGACTGCGGCTCGTGATAAGTGGGCTGACAGCATGGGGACATCTGGCCTGAGCACTAACCTGACTACTGTGATAAGCTGGTGAGTTTAGCTTCGAGAGCAGTGGGGGTCTGTCAGCAACACCACAGATAATGAAAGAGGCAGTGAACGCAACAGATGGAGGAAAGAAAAGAACAGAAAAGAAAAGAAAGAAAACATGGCGCTCAAAAGAAAGAATGAAACTAAGAAGTATGCAAATTCTGTCCATGACTGACTGAAAGTAGAAAACCCAGACAATGAGGAAGAAAGAAATATTGCAATGGCATCAGTTGTAGGCCTCTGCATATTGAGATGGCAGCCTGTTATCTTTTGCCTTTATTAAAAACACTATTTCCATACTTGCTTTCCCCTTATTGAATTCCCATCTCTGTTCTTTGGAAAAAAAACACTACATAATAACCTGATATCTCATTCCATTTAAATGCCACGGAATAATAATGATTTTTCCACGTCAAACATATTAAATAACACTCTTTCTGTGCTACCATTAACGCCATGGTGTAGTGTTGGTTCTGTGAAACACAACTGAAATCAAATAGATGTTATCAACAATTCTTTATTAGCCTATATTTCTAGACTTTGGGGGCAGGATTGTAGATACATCAAAGTAGAAGCTGGAATGCATAAGAGATTATTTATGGAGCAGACCAAAGGATATTTATAGTCTACGCAGTTCTAAACCACTTCAGTAACAGAAAATGCAGAAATATGGTGGCACCCAAAAGACCACTTTTGTGTTTTACATTACTGTGCTCGTATGCTTTCTGACAGGCACTAAGACACACACAATGGTCGCAGTCAGGCGTAGTAACACAACCATAATAATTTGCTGAGGGTTTCATCATTGAACTGTATGATAAATCTTAAACCAGTGGTTACCATGAGGTTACACCAGCATTAATGTGCTCTTGTATCTGCTGCTTGCCTTAATTTATGATTCAACATGAACACTCAATTTCAGCGTGGCAGTGTTCATCATTACACAATAGGGCTGGGTATTTCCTGCAACCACATACATGTAATAACCTAATCACAATATAGACACCACAATACCATACTTATCTTGATACATGTTGATTCTACACTACAGATGAACACCCCACATTAACTTCTTTATTGCAGACGTTTTGACCCTCTGGCCTTTATCAAGTAGCCAGGCTAGCGCCGACTAGAGTTCCACTCGATTTCATTTACCTCCAGCAACTGCATCAGGGAGCATGAACATAAGTTGAAATTTTGGGTTGTCTGATATGCTTTTGTTTTATTATGCTGTATGAATGCTGCATACATACAACAGCATCTAGGTATCGATATAGGACTACACCACAATATATCACAATATCGATATTTTGAGCTTGGCACTATTTACACACCATACTTAACACAGCACATCCAAAGCTACACAGCACTAAATCATTTTGGGATAGATCTCTCACCACTTCAGTTATTATAAACTCTGATGGAGCTTTCTGAATGCAGAGGGAGCGCAATTATTAAAAATGGGCTTTAAAAGAAAATTGCTCCCTGTCAAAGCGTTTCTTGAGTTTTTATTTCACAGCTTGTTAAAGTGTTGCAGAAAGTTCTACTGAAAAGAATGACTATGTTATTTCTGAATAACACACCGCTGCTATGTATACCAGACCACTTTTAAGGAAAACTGCCTTTTTGTATCTAATTCGCATTTTTCATATCTCTCTTCAAGTAGACCATTTGCTTTCATAGACACCAACACATTTCTTTTTGCTAAGGGGCATTTTAAAAGTTTTGCCAAAGTGGTTAAAGTGAAGACATTAGTGTTTATGTCCATCCCAAGGTCTCTGTGATAAAAGTTACTTGACCAAACTCCCACTGTTGTTCCGAGCCAGTTCTTTTTACACGTTTTGGCCGGAGTCCACGAAAGGCAGGCACACTCATCCACTCAAACCAGCCTGAGTCTGACTAAACTTCCTAAAAGAGTTGTGGTGTTTACACTCAGACTGTTCATCCCTCCTACCCCTCTTTGTCTTATCTCGGCCGAGGCTTTGATAGGGGATCTGACTCATTGCTTCTGTAAGCACAGACAGACAGACAGTGGCTGGCAAAGGACTTAGACAGTATCTCTGTCTCCTGTAAACAAGCTGTGGCACGCCGGCCGCTGACACCAAACAGTTTGGTGTTAATGGTTAACAGAACACAGAGACGTGACCCCGGGCCACGATTAGCTGCTGCCCCTTTTAGTGAGGTATGTCTCCGACCTCTCAAGGAGAGATGACACAGATATCCCTCACAAACATTTGTGGAGTGTTTCGTCTGTGCTTTTTTTTTCAGTCTCTGCTAGTCTGTCTACATGTATATATTCTTATGTACATATACATATATGGAACATCTTTCCCTATTTGTGTTTTTGCAGCCATCTTGGCCAGATGAAGAAATAATGTGTGCCAGCAAAGACATTTCTGTCTAGTAGAGAAAATAGCTGTGACAGTCATCACACTTAGTGTCACATGTATTATCTTTGAAAATGGTATAGCAATGTTAGCATAAGACATTATCACTTTGCCATCGAACACATAAATAAACACACATATATACACACAAGGACACACACAGACACAGACATTCATACTTACTGATCACACACACGCTCACACATAGACACGCACGCACACATGCAAACAAACATGCCCACGAACGCACGCGAACACACATACACACACAGATTATGAAACCCAGTAATGTATGTGCATGCACACCCACACACAAACACACGCACACACACACACACACACACACACACACACACACACACACACACACACACACACACACACACACACACACCACTCACATGCATAATAAACACATACACATCAAACATAGAGCCACTCAGTGTCCTCTGGCTAAATGTTCTTCCCTCTGGAAGTTTCCCATGGAGTTACAAAGGGTGCGTTTCAGGGGCCTGTGTTTGCCTTACTACTGAGGCAGGCGGAGGGAGGAGGTGACTGGGCCTCAGCCTCAGGGTTTTTATTATGTACTGTATTTCAGCGGCCTGTCTCACACAGCCCCACAGAGCTGTCACAGAAACAAAGACAGATACATGTTCGCCCTAACTCTTATCTGTGTAGAGCAAGAGATAGAGAGGGGGGGGGGGGGCAAAGAGTTAGTGAGTGAGAGAGAGAGAGAGAGAGAGAGAGAGAGAGAGAGAGAGAGGCAAAGAGTGAGAGAGAGAGAGAGAGAGAGAGAGGAAACCTCCCCTTTAACATCCCTACAACTATGCTGGCATTGGTCTAAGTTCCCGCTGGCTGAATACAAAGATTAATCAGAGCTCATGTGTGTGCATGTGAGTTTCTGTGAGTGTGTGTGTATGTATGTGTGTGTGTGTGTGTGTGTGTGTATGTGTGTGTGTGTGTGTGTGTGTGTGTGTGTGTGTGAGAGAGAGAGAGAGAGAGAGAGAGAGAGAGAGAGAGAAAGACAGAAAGAGAGTGTGTGTGTGGTAATGGCTGTGAGGAAGTGTTGCCACATACACAGAAGAGAAAGAGAGAGACTGATGGTCTGAGAGTGTGTGTTTTGAATACACATTAAGAAAAATAACCACAAATTACCATTGCAACAACCTGTAACAGCAAGGAGGCCAGCTACAATAATACATTACCTTCATTTGTATGTTCATTACAACTGTCATATTTTGTGAAAAAATATATTTTCTTTATATTCTGTTTCTTAAAAAATACATCTTTTTCTTTTCAAATTACATTTTTCTTTTTTATGCGAGCACATTTGCTTGCGGCTATGGCAACATTGCTACAGCACAGTTCAATCATTCAATTATTTGTTGTTTCTTTTGTTTTACTGTTCCTTGCTTTTTATTGCAGCACAAGTATTGCACCTTGCAAAATGTTAATTCAACAACACTAATATGTACAGTCTGACATTCAAACTTTTAGCCGTGTTGCCCTAGTCATTAAAATTAGCCCTTGCTAACCTAACAAAACAAATAATAACAATAAATCCGAACGCCTCCAAGTCTCCCCCTCTCAATTCAAACAGTATTTCTCTCCATGTAACTGCTCCCCGGTAGCCTCGCGGTGAGGGCTCCGTGCGTACAGTAATGAAGCAATTTCATTCTGCACTTCCACGCCTTCCCTTCAGCTCTAACACCATATGCAAAATGGCCCCGATTGGGTGAATGACTCACTTGTCCGTGATGCGGCGTTATTAAGGAACCCCTGGCTCCCTGAACGCCCCAGAGGCAGACACAGCTGCTCTGACCTCCCTGTGCACCCTGAGCAGAGTGTCCTCCCCCCTCCCCCTCCCCCTCCCTCAGCCTGCTGTCTCACTCTCCTCCCTCATCTCATCTTCCCTTCCTTTACTCACTTACTCACCCACTCACTCACTCTCCTCCGTCATCTTCCCTTTCCTTACTCATTCACTCACCCACTCATTCACTCACTTACTCCCCTCCCTCCCACTTCTTGTTTTCTGTCTGTCCTTCATTTCCAGTTTACAGTATCACAAACAAGAGATAAGGAGACCGAACTGAAAGACTGACACTACTGTCCCTTATTTCTTGCTTGTGATACTTTTCAACTTGTTAGACTGTTCAACTGTTCTACACATACTCAGTTACAACTTACTCACATACTCTCCCCCTTCTGCTACTAAGCCAGAGCTACGCCCTAATTCAGGCATAAGGCAGAGGATACAGTATGTCCGAGTTGTAGGAAGCATGTGTTTGTGGGCAGAAGTGTCAGATTAGAGAGAGACACACACATACACACATTCACAATAGAAGTGTGATATTATCACCTACATACACACACACACACACACACACACCACACACAACACACACACACACACACACACACACACAAACACAGAAGAAGAAGTGTCATATTAAGGAGAGGGGGGCTTGGAGCTGGTGAAAGAGGCCAGCGGCATAGCCTTTTCTGTGTGCAATATGTTATAAACTGCTTAGAATAAGCCACACCTGCCCACTTCTTTAAATGGAGATGCTATGACTTGAAGGGAACATCTAGGTTGTGTTATGTTATTTTATGTTGTTACGTTACGTTACGTTACGTTACGTTACGTTACTTTACGTTACGTTACGTTACGTTACGTTACGTTACGTTACGTTACGTTACGTTACATTACGTTACATTACGCTACTCTACTTAATGTTATGTAATGTTATGTTATGTAGTTATGTTATGTTATGCTATGCTATGCTATGCTATGCTATGCTTTGCTATGTTAAGCTATGCTATGTTATGCTATGCTATACTATGCTATGTCATCTAACATGTCTTCCCTCTGTTGCTCTTTTCTGACTTGTCTGCCTCAGTCTTTTATGTCCATTTTTCTTAACACATCCTCCTTTCTTTAGTTCTCACTTCTCGTTCTTCCCTCTCCAAAGGTTTCATTAATACTTAATCTGTCCATCCTCCCAGCTCCATCTACAGATGGAGTCAGTGATGTTATTTTTTGGAAGTTTTCCTTCTTTCTCCCCCTTTTCCTTGTCTCTTTAATACAAATGTGTCAAAAGATAATGATAAAATTCCTCTATGTAGTGTTCCTTACCCTCTTATTTTTCGTCTCTTTCTGCCTTATTTTACAAGGCAGGGAGATAAACTTACTAATGATTTTTCTCCCTCTCTCTCTCTCCCTCTCTCTGTCTCTCCCTCTCTCTCTCTCTCCCTCTCTCTCTCCCTCTCTCTCTCACTCTCCTGAGGCTTGAGAATACTCAGTGTCATTTATCTTTGTTTTGCATTTTGTTTGTTTTTGCCTTCGCACATTATTACGGTGCTTTAATCACCACGGCTCTCTGCCTCCTGCCAATTCAGGTTTGCCGCTGTCACCGCTGTCTAATAAAACAGGATTCAATTCAAATTATTGTCTTATTTGCTCCAGACAGTTAATGCCGGCTGAAAACAAATGAGCAAGGCTTTTTTTTCCGCCAGAACGTTTCATTTGCTGTCTTTCTCATTTCACTCATTTAAAATAATGTTGTTTGCAGTTTTAAAACTTACTCATGTGATGTGTGCTTTATGTGTGATTGTATAAAACTGAAGACAAAATGCCGGAAAGAGAGAGATGCACACAATTACATCCCTTTGTAATTAGGCATGCACAAGCACTGTCTCTCTTTCTCTCTCTCTCTCTCTTTCTTTCTTTCTTTCTCTCTCTCTCTCATACACACACACACCCACACACACACACACACACACACACACACACAAATACATAGCAGGAGAGGTAGCGAGAGAGACAGAAAGTTTTCTCTTTCACTGAGTAGGCATATTCAGTGGTTTTTTGGAAGTATTTAGCAGAAAATCTGTCACATGCCCAGTCTCTGTCTTTCTCTCTTTCTCTTTCTCTCTCTCTCTCTCTCTCTCTCTCTCTATCTCTGTCTCCTCCCACACACACACACACACACACACACACACACACACAAGCTCAGTGAGGCACTGTCGCACACACGCTAATTAAAATGCACCTGCCTCCACTCCATGCCTCTCCACATTCCCCCCATTCCCGCCCAGCAGGAGGGGGCACTCTTTTGTTTGACGCTTGTCGCTCACGGCCGGTGCTTTCACACGCCGCGGGAATGTCACAGTGAGGGGTGGGGGGCCTTTTGCAGTGGTGAAGTGGTGTTGGTGGTGGGGGGGGGGGGGGGGGGCAAACAGGGAAATGCCCTGGCAGGAGGTGAGGACATGAGGACAGGAGAGCAGGAACCAGCGAGGAGAGGAAATGGGGCTGCAGTGCACTAAAGGATCCCGATCGGGAACTCTAGCCACAGGTGGAAAGCCCCCCACCCCAACCTCCACCCCCGGCTGGGAGGGCGATGCTCTGTATGGGGAGGAAGAAGGCAGATGGGGTCGTGGAGGGACAGATGCATATTGCTGCCAGTCCTGCTACTTCCTGCTAGTTAGTGCACTTGGCACACAAAATAGTTACTCATTTCTCTTCTTTGTTTTTTGGGTCTTTTTTTCCAGACATGTTGATGTCACTGCAGTTATTTGGCCTCAAATCAAATGACAAGGTGAAGTGCAGTCATAGAGCTATTGGATTCCCAGCTGGGCAAAAAAAAAAACCATCAATTTTTGGCCCCTTTTGTGAAGGAAAGGGTGTAATTTCCACACGCAGCGGGACACCAGCGACTGGCATAAAATAAAACCTAAACAACACAGGCATTTACAAGAGGTGACAGAATGCTTGGGACTCGAAAACAAGGACATTGTTGGAGACACACCCACGCATGTGTTATTATTAGACAGCCAAAGATTCCCACACGAATCAGTCAACAAGAGTTAAGAATGTGTGGCTAAATGACAAAAAATGAGCTTCTGGATTGTTACATTTGACGAAATAGACATTCAAATCTCAGAAGGGTGATGCAAGACCGATACAAGACTGAATCTGGACTTGTCTCAGTGAGGGCTTAAGAAGCACACAGAATTTAATATTCTTTTGATTAAAAAATAAAACCTTTAAAGACATTAAGCTGTGACTGGCAAATACCAAGGGATGAGTTTGCGATTATGAACCATATTAGCATGAATGCTTGAAGAAAATGACCTAAAACAGAACTGATGAAACCCATGACTGCCTTCTTGCATCATAGACATACCGATACACACAGGCCTTAGAAATATTTAAGCAGAGCATAGTTTTGCTCCGAACAGAAAGACCCATAAACTGTCCATAGCCAGTACTCCATGTTTAGCCCTTCCGTTCCTTTTGTATCTGCCTGTGCTCACAACACCTTCTCCCCACAGCTGTGATATTACACTCAAATGAAACAATTATTTCATATCTCCCCTCAGTGAGTGACTCTCCTTACGTTGGTTAATTAGTCCTGTTCAGCAGGTATTAATGGCTGCTTTGTGTGCCGCTATCACAATGTTATTGCAGTAGCGGCTCTCGACTCGTGAGTTGTAGGTTTTTGTGTCGATGTAATGGAGACAATTGGCCTTAATGGATGTGAAGAGCATTAATGTGTGAGATTTATTCACCTGCGCTGCCCGATAAGCGATGAGTCTGGAAGCTGGAACTGAAGAGGGGAATATGATTCGGCATATTAAGAAAAGAAAAAAAAAGAGACTGGACCCAGAGGAGTAGTGAAGACCGCTTCGACACAATAACAGCTTATGCACTTCTTGATTGGTATGCACCTCCAGTGGCATCTCTACAGCAAACACATGTTAATTCTTCTTACTATGGCCTTGACTCGGCTGCAAACGGGAGGATTCAAGCTGGCCATGGAGAGACTTGAGGAATTTTCCACTGAAAATCTACAAAATATAACTGAAGCAGGGAATTATCTATAGTTAAAAAGAGTGTCACCCTTGCTCCTTCAGCTGCTGTGGATGACTGACGGGTAATATATAGCAAAGAATTGAGATGAAGGTGAAGAATATTTTTACATAAAGTGGGATGAGATATCTTTTAATCAGAGTACCCTTTGAACTATTCATATTGTAGGCTTATGAAAAAGTAGAGTTCGTCATACTCTGCCAGCTATGTTGTGACTTTAGCGTTATTAGAATTTCTGAAAGAAGTACTAATGACTTCATTAATCTTCTGATAATCTCATTGTGAGGCTAGAAGAATACATGCGGTAGGCAATAATATTTTCTGCTTTGTAGTTAAGGACTAGATTTCATTTTCAGAATATAAAGTTTTGACACTAAATAGACCAGGGCCAGGGCATCAAGAAGTTGAAAAACATAAAATAGACGGCAAGATGATGCTTGCAGATATGAGATGTCAGTTGTAAAACATGGGGGAATTTGTAACAATTAGTGTATCTGGGGGCCATCGCAAAGTTGTCGTGCCCAAATAGCTAGCACCGGGCCTGTAATAGACTATATCCCATCAGAAAATTTGAGGCATATACAGACGGACTGCTTCTTTTGTCTTGACAGGTACGGTGCATTCTGTCATTACTACTAAATTGTGTAATCACGATGCTGCCCATCACAGCCAGTCCCTGCTCAGCAAAAACAGCTGAATTACCGACTTCAGGTGTCTTTAGACACTTGTCATGTACCAGGAAACAGAAAATCACTGCTTACATTAAAGTACAAACACATTTATTCAAATAAGGAACAAAAGGCACACAATACATTTACAAAAAAATATTACAGCTCTTGCAGAAAACCAATGTGACTTCCAATTTCTTTCTCTCCATTATCATGATAAAATCCCCTAAATAAATGAAAAAATATTAAAGATTCAGCAGAGAAATAGTGCCTTTTTAGATATTACTTCAATGGGAAAAATGGAGTATCACATCATTATAGGTGTTACCATGTGTTGTGCAAAGAAAATCAAGCACAATTGTTTTGGCTAGTAAATTGTAATTGGCCTTTAATGGTTCATTTGGTGAGCCAGATGAAACTGGAGATGTGAACGAATGGCCGGTTACAGTAAGTGGCTAAGAGTAAATGCCTGTTTATGCACACACCTATACACACAAACCCACACACACCTATACAAATCTACACACACACACAAACACATGCGTTGACCAACACTGATTGCTACGGTGGTGCTCCTTACCCTTCAAAGTTCTCTGTCTGTCTGCATAGCAGGTTGCAGCTGCACACTCCATAAGCTGCCATGTTGAAGTATCAGAATTGGAATTCTTTTGGCCTCTTGTGATGGAGTGACCATCACTCGGGTTGTGGGTGTGCTCTGACTATCCTATCAATGGGCTTGGCCTTTTTGTGTGTTCTCAAAGCACACGTTTATTACCCTGAAGACCCGGGTTGAAAGCTTCGCTACACCTTTTTTTTGCAAAGATTTTGTAAAAGTTTCTAAGAAACAGACACACTCCATAAGCTGCCATGTTGAATTATCTGTGGATTTTTTTTTTGGCCTTCTCTTGTGAAGATTTTGCAAACGTAACTAAGAAACAGACACAGTTGGCTATATCCTAGACCGTTATGAGCACAAACTACATCTGAGGTTATCTGGGGTCTGCCAGCTAATTAGTGTTACATAATGTAAGCGTACACCCCACGTACTGCTTGCCGGCGAATTGCTGTTTTTAACCGCATAGCACACACATCATAGGCTTTCTTCACAATCCTCTGTAAAAGTTTCACGAACGCCTCAACCCAAAGTTTTGTGTTCACCTCAGCAAAAAACAGAGTGTTCTCACAGGCACAAACAAATCTGAAACACAGACAAAGCTCTGTTGTAGCGTTACAAAAGGCAATAAACCAGAGACACACACATACACACACACACACAGTGTAGTTGAGCAGGGCCTGTGGTATCCTCATTGTGCATCTCTATTGTATTATCTCCTCTGATGCTATCACCGGGAACAAATGCAGACGCGGTTTTATTTCTGTGCCACTCTTTCATCTGCGCCCAGGTCTTATCTGAATGCAGGAAGAGAGAGGTGCAGAGAAAGGGAAGTGTTATGACATTCATCTTACTTGCAAGGGTGCCTTTTCGTTTTTTTTGTTTTGTTTTTTTTTTTTGTTCCTTTTTTTTATTATCAGACCAAGAGGATAACCGATAAATTGAGTGTTTCTATCAGCAATAGAACAAAAGTAAATGAGAAGTTGTTTTTGAAGGCTTTGAGCCTATCTCAGTTTGGTCTCATTGTAGTGCTGGATATCATGGACATTTTGTGAGCACTGACTACATGTGTGAAGATGATAGAGCCCTGGATTCCAGAACATCAATCATTGATCTCTGTCCACAAAAGGGTATGTCCTGTACAGGCATGGCAACTATGATATGTACTGCATGGTATATTTGGTGAGATATGCAAAGAGGGTATGTCTGAGTTACTGATAAGTAACATATACAGGCCATCAGACTCCCAAATGCCAACACATAGCCTATGTCGCTGCACTGGGCTTGCACTGACTTCTGTTCCATCCGCACTTTCATTATGGACAAATTAAGTCATCATCCATATATACAATGTGATATCTACCACTTTGTGACTTTGTGACTTTGTCATTTGGTCACTCTGTCACTTGGTCACCTTAAGTGCACGTACAGCACTGGTGGCTATTGGCCACACCCTTATGTATATGTGCATATTTTATTTTTTTTATTTTTGTCCTACTACTAATGTCTTTTAAAATCATGTACATCTTAACCATAACCTCAACCTAATCTATGTAAAGATTTCCTTTGTTTGTAAATGCCTGTAAGGTATAGTACCTCCATACCCAGATACTGCACCTAGACATGGTACTGTACCTATATACCTAGTTACCTAGATACCTAGTGCACTATACCTTTCTAAGAGAAGTGTGTGTGTGTGTGTGTTACTCTTTTGGTCTAGGAATGTGTGTGTGTGTGGTGTATGTGTGTGTGTGTGTGTGTGTGTGTGTGTGTGTGTGTGTGTGTGTGTGTGTGTGTGTGTGTGTGTGTGTGTGTGTGTGTGTGTGTGTTTGTGTGTGTGAGTGTGTTACACTTAGTGATGTTGCTTCTGAATCCAGGGTGCCCATCACTAAAGCTACTGTATGCAGCATGAAAAAGGGTTCACATTCCATTCTGGCTTGTAACCTTGTAGGGTACGATTGTTGTTCAGAGTCAGGGCACATGTTTGCACACTGAAAGAGATTCCTGCACAGTTTACTGGACCTCAGGCACACACACTTATGCTGACAGAGAACAGCACGTTTCAGCAGAGATATGCGGAAAGCTTCCTTGGAAACCTTTCATTTCTTTCTCCTCGGTGATTCAAATCGACATGGCCTTTCAAATTGTATAATTGTATCTTGTGTCACACCGGGAATAAAAAAGCATCAACATCAACAAAATCTCCATCCAGTGGCTCACAGTAATGCCAAGGAGAACATGTCACATCATTTACAAATGTATTTAAATAAAAAGAAGACAAGAAAAAGAATGAGAATGAGAAAGAATGGTCAATGAGACAGCTGAATATGAGATGAAAACAAAATCTGCCAAGTTCAAACCTGTTCATTTAGAGACAGCATAGGGGAAAGGTATTGATGTGCTTAATCAGACAAAGGCAGCTAAATCCGTTAATGTACGCCGAAATGTCATCAGTCAGATCAACGCTCCTATCTCCCATGACTGGAGGATTTTCGTGTGGGGGAAGGCGGCGGGGAACACATCGATCGTCAGTGTGAGGATGGATGAGGTCATGTAGAGAAGCACATCTGATTCGCAAACATTTTGTTTCTCTTCTCTCTGGCAGTCCGTCTATCTGGTGCTCTCTCTCTCTCTCCCTCCCTCTTTCTCTCTCTCTCCCTCTCTTTCATTTAATTTAAATGTGGAACTTGTGTTAATTAAGAAAGGCCAGAAGAGTCACTGTCAGCATGTAGCATGAGTTTTAGTGTCTATCTATCTATCTATCTATCTATCTATCTATCTATCTATCTATCTGTCTGTCTGTCTGTCTGTCTGTCTGTCTGTCTGTCTGTCTGTCTGTCTGTCTATCTATTCTTTTGATGTTCTCCATGTAATGTCTGAATCCCTCCAGTGTCTGAAAATGGTGTGTAGAGTGAGAGAATTCAAAGACTAACAGTCAATATCTCCACTCCCCTATCACACATTCTCTCATATCTCTACAGCTCCGTTTGCAACTTATTATTTTTTTACAAAAATCTTTTAACAATCTCCCTTACTGTGTTACAGCCTATCCCCAGTACCTCGGTAAGTCTCAAATACCATGGCAACTTCGCCTGGCAACCTGTCCCTCCGTTTTCTTTGTCTGACAGTGGTGTGCCTCTCCCTCTCGCCCGCCCTCCCTCCCTTCCTCCCTCTTTTACCTTTCTCTCTATTTCTCCTCACTTATCCTTGTTCTTCATAGGAATATGCATTTTTTACTGGTGTATCCCTCGACATTTGAACTGAAACGAACAAAGACGCTTATATAGCAATAGATGTTCCCTGGCAGCCCTACCCTGGCATCCCTCTTTTCTTTTTTTCCCCATTTTCGCATCCTTTTATCTCCTGCTTTGGCTCTCTCCCACAGATGCTGGGCATCCCATCATTCCAGTCTAGTGTTATTGTCAGCCATCAGACAGATAAAAGAAAGAGAGAGATAAGACAGAGAGGGTGTGGAAAGGCACAGATAGAGAGATGCTGGATGCTCTCTGACTTCCTACTCGTGCTATGGAATGGAATAGGAGTGGTTTACATAGTTCCGAAGCTGTGGTGCTGTACTACGCTGGCCAACTGGAGAGAACTATCACTTCTTATTAAACACAAATTCTCTCTCTCTCTCTCTATCTCTTTCGCTCTCTCTCTCTCTCTCTCTCGCTCCTGCTCTCTGTCGCTCTCACTCTCTCTCTCACACACACAAACACAAATAAACACACACACACACACACACACACACACTAAAAGATAAGTTACCACTCCATAGCAGTGAAAATGAGAAACGAGTGATGGATGTGACTGGTATTTCATTTTGTTTGTGAGTGGGTGAGAGAGAGACAGAGAAATGCTCCCTCATTCGCAGACACACACACACACACACACACACACACACACACACACACACACACATTCATACACACGAGAGAGTGAAAGAGAGAGAAAGAGAGAGAGAGAGAGAGAGAAGGGGCGGGGGAAAGAGAGAGATAGTGTTTGTGAGGAATAGAGACAGGCAGATTTTTCTCTGATCATAAGGAGCTTTACAGCACCATGTCTCCAGTGAGGGTTGCTGGGTAAATTGTGGCCTTTGAAAATTATGTGTGTCAAATCAAACCCTTCACCTCCTCTGCTTTTCCTTTCTTCTTGCTTTCTTCCTCCACCTACTCTCTCTCCATCTTTCGCTTTATTCATCACAAATATGATCTACTGTAAAAGTGTGCTTGGCAAGCGTGGGTGGGGTTGGAACCTTGATCAATCTGTGCAGTCAGCTATGATATGCTCAGGATTGGATATGACAGATAGCCGTATGTTTCAGGCTGCCACATGAAGATGCAACAGCAAACCAAGGGGTAAACTACACTTCAAAGCTATACTACTATACTACTACTACTACTGTTGTCATAGGTCCTTCTGAACTGTACCTTACACTGAAAATAAATGTCAAACTCTGGCACGTTTGAACATGTATTACCTAGTGTTAGAGTCCTTTGTGTACTGAGCTGTTTGCTTATTTTGTCAGAAGTCAAAATAAGTAAATAAATAAATCAATAAATACAAATAAATACATGAATCTGGGCTATGTTAGTCAAGATTACACAGTAGCGACGAGACAGTGCAGACAGCTATAAAGCTGAGCCAGCAAGGCAGTGTTTTAGACAGTGTTTTTATACCACTAAAGAAGCTTCACATGTCATTGGCTGTACATCTCTTTTCTCATGCAATATCTTCCCAAGCATGAAGTTTTTCAGGAGGCTGCAACATCCTTTTGTTGACTTTCGCCATGTCCATGAATGTACAAAAGAGTCAATTCTTGATTTTCATTAGTGTAAATATGAATAGAAATGGGGTTTGACAAGTGATCAGGCTAATGGCACCGAAAAGACATTATTGTGTTGGGAACAACAGTGAACACTGGTCAACAAAAAAACCGTAATGATCCACACTGTCCAACATAACACATCAAACTGTTACTTGTTTGGTGAGAGACTGTCAATAACCCACCACAGCATGACAAATCAGTGTTTCCCACAGAAAATGTGTTAGTTAAAGTGATGGTTGCCCGAGGAGGTGTATAATGGATGAGAAGAATTCCAGAATTATTGACACTATTTTCTTGCATCGTGTTTGTTTAAAGCTTTCCAGCTGGTATGAACGGAGGGCATTTGATGAAGTGCTCCTTGTCATACATATTCCTATATTTTTATCACCTAATTTGTAAGCCCAAATCTAATTCTAGTGTTTAGTTGGGATAACTTAGTTAAGGTGGGAGGGATATGTTGCTAAGGTGGTCGCCTTAACTTTAAAGCACTGGGGGAAACACTGCAAATCATTCACTCATTCACCGATGGCAGGTAATGTGTGAAAGCCATAAATGACAAGCTGTTGGTTACTGTAGTTCACAAAGTGAGTGAAAACCACAGACAAAATCATTAAAAACTGAATGAGGACAATTGCATAATCCACATTACACCATTTTTTGTAGGTTGACCATTTAAAGGTAGCATATTTTTAAGGAAACAATATGTCAAAACATCTGTATAAACTTCTGATTAAAAGCTGTGGTGGGTAACCTTAAGGTCTTATGATAACATTGATGTTAGGTAGTTATGTTTAATGTGCAAGCAGTACTAAGCTGTTGGCAGGAAAAAGGTCAATAAAATGAATTTCTGGCAATAATTTCTGTTTGAGAGCTGAAATTGCTAAAAATTCCCCTGCAGTAACCTACAGTACAAGCAGAGGACTTTTTCCAGGGATAGATGGTCATGGGTAGCTGCTATCACTAAGCGGGCTAGCCAATAGTTGAACCACAGTTGTAACCACATGTTACTTCACACTGTAATAAACATATGGGAATTTAATGAGGACAGATGTTCTGTTCCTCCCAGAATTATCTTTACTCAAAGAGATACTTTTCAGAAACCTCTCCTCAGGAGTAATGCATCTAAGCAGAAATTCATCACGATCTCTGCCACATGAAAGCAGGCCCAAGATCAAACCGAAAAATGCAAAAATGAATAAGCACTAGATGATCCTAATGACGGCTGATTGGTAGGCACAAGTGTAATTTGTCATTGCTTGACCTACACGTTCTGCCGAAAGAAAGGATGCAAATGGAATAAGAGTGATGAATGAGTGAGCAAAGGAGTCAGGAGTGTGTGAACCTCTTGATTTAAGATGCCGGGTGATTTTTGCATCGCCGTGCGTCTGATTACAGCCAAAGTCAAGGGGCCCTCTGAATCTTGTTAGAGGTCCTCTTGGGGTGTTCCCTTTCATCTCAACACTGCCCAGGCACACAGTGCCAAAGCACTCACCCGCTCGAACTCTGGGGTTTAAGGGTACTCATCTGCTGCCACTGTGCCCTATCCTACTGATGCCACTGCTGGATTTGAATAACGAATAGCGGTGGGTTACAGAAAAGTGTCTGGTCAAGAGCAACGCTAATCAAAGGGTGAGTAATCAGGAACACATAAATTACATTGTTATACTCAATGACAATTCTGCAGGAGGTCTTGATCTAAAGATGTCTGCTGTTATGTTATGCGAGAGAGAGAGAGAGTGTGTGTGTGTGTGTGTGTGTGTGTGTGTTTTGGGTGGGGGGGGGGGGTATATGTGAATTACAGTTTGACATTGACATTGATGTTTCCTTGGTGTTGAGTCTAGTTTACTCTAAGTTAAACTGACATTTTGGAACGCTACACTATCCCTTTAGTATATGCAATGGGAAACCTACAGAACTCTGCTAAGCTCAGCTTATATAATTAGTCCTAATTCCCAGTAGAAAAACATAACCCAGACAAGCTGAACAAGCTGAAATAAGCTTTATGAACTGCACCCCCTGTTCCCTTCCAGAGCATTTCAGGCTCAGTGTTTGTTGGGTAATTAATATGCATGTAATGAACTTCTTCCAGCGAAGTTGTTTTTCAGCATTCTGTCAAACAGGCTTTGATCAGTATGTAACTCTACTCTAAGATGGACGGAAAGGGGAGGAAGACAACTACACAACGTGACCTACAAAGCCTCTGGATGTCTCTGGCCAGGATTGATGGTTTATTTTGCTACGGTTTGTCATACTGGCCTAATTTGCAGAGACAAGGAATTGTTAATTAATGTGTGCACAGGGCGAATAAGGACACGAGGGCAGCAGCTTTCAACCTGTCAATTAATGACCAAGGCGTCACTGTCGCCTCAAAAGGAACGGCACTCAACTGGCACGGGTATTCATTTGGCAACACAAAGCAACACTCCTGTTGGCAGTGGGCTTTATTTTAAGGACTACAATTAATGTTTGGTCTGCTACACAATAATTAGATTGTTTTATTAATTTGCATGCCACCATTTGCCCAAGTAAAATGACCAAGGATATTTAAAGACAGACCAACACAGGCTTGTGCTATTCGTTTTTTTTAATGTGAGCTGCATGGGTTTACGTGTAATACACAGGACAGACAATAGTCGATCACATAATCTTGCCTTACGCTAATTAGCCTACGCATGTTATTATAACCGCTGCTAGAGTTAGCATAAGCACAGACATATAGGTTTAGTCTAAGTTTATTTATTAATTAATTTTTTTCAACAATTTTGTGTCCAAGACTCCCAGGGAATATGAAACCTTTTGGGGATGTAGCCCCATCCAGATGATACAGAATAGGGGTTTTAGGGGGGCTGTTTGGAGTCTGTTTACAAATGGCCCATGGCTTCATGACTTTTCAACAAAATCTTATTACACTAAGAACAAAGAAGTGCTGAAATATAACACAGATCATAAAAAGGATTATGAGTTTAGTTTAATACTTTTAGTTTTGTAATCAACACATATTGACACAGCTGTGTGGGAGAATACCACAGGTCTTAGGCCATAAGGTGAACCCATTTTTCATTACATCTTGTTGTAACACACAGGGACTATATAACGTTTACTTAATTAAAAAAATATCAATCTGCATTGAGCATGAAACGAAAGGTCTCCTCTCTTAATCTGCTGTTTTTATGATCTCTTCAATATTTCAGAACTAGTTTTTTCTGGTTGTAAAATGATTTTGCTGAAAAGTCATGAAGAGGCCATCACATAATCGCACTACATCAATGCAGTGGTGCCTGTTTGTAAACAGAATCCAACATGGCCGCTTCCAGGTTCTCAGCAAGCACTTGTGATGGTGAAAAAAAAAAAAAAAACACTTCAAAAAGTGCTCAGAAGTCAAGCAGGATCAGTGCAGTCATCTCTGCTTTTGGCCAGATGGCAACCGCTGGGGTAATTGATGGCAGCGGGTTGAGAGCAAGTGCCAAGGTATCTGCAACTGATGAAGAAAACCGAGTTCACATAAAGTGTGAAAGATTGAAATGAAAGAAGTATTACAACTCTCAAACTTCCATTTGAAAATGCAATTGAGTGAGATAAATAAATGGCATATGAACTGTTACAAAAACAAAGGGCAACCCCCCCAGGCAATTTACCATCAATATTTGTTGAACTTTTGGAATATTAAGACAGATCTGTTATGCCCTCACGCCATTTGTTCAATAGCTATTAACCTCAGGCCTAGAGATGCATTTCTGCATGAGAATGCAGAGTGTTGTTGCTCAATGGACGTTATTCTTAATTCAGCTCATGACAACCAAACGGCCCTCACACATACAACAGTTAATATGCATTATACGTAATAAAAAACAATATAAAAAATGAGCTGAAAGCCTTTATTTGAGGTTTGTACATTCAGGATCAGCTTAAGGTCCAAAATGTTCATCAAATTCTATCATCATCCATGCCTTACATTGAATATCAAAGAATACTGAAAGAACATTGGTAATATGCAGCGGTGCTGAGTAGATTACCTCTTTTGGAATCCTTGTATCTCTTTTGGAATGTCTGCGGTTCTGTCTCTGTCTGTCTGTCTGCCTGCCTCTCTTGTCTGCCTCTCTCTCTCTCTCTCTCTCTCTCTCTCTCTCTCTCTCTGTCTCTCTCTCTCTCTTTCTGTAACTTATTGACTTTCACTCTTTCACACTCTGTGTTCTAGCCAAGAATGTTAAGAACATGCACACTTAATTATACAGATACTCTTATAGGTATGTGGTCATCATCACATATATTCCTGCACTGGCTTGTTGTAAGCATGTGCACAACCTCCCACTGCTACAAAACACACACACACACACACACACACACACACACACACACACACACACACACTAAGACAGAGAGAGACAGACAGACAGAGAGAGAGAGCGAGAGAGAGAACAAGTGAGAAAGAATAAAGGAAAATCATTTCCAAACATAGTTATTATCATTAACACTCTGCATGAAAGCAACAAGTATCGTCTGTTATCCAGAGTATTTCAGAGTTGTTTTCAGGGCCATTTTAAGCAACAGATTTCCCTAATAAGTTCACACGTTTTAAAGGTTCCTTGTTGAGTACTCTGACCATTGCATGCACTAGCTAAAATGTTTAAAAATATTGTATTTTTAGTGCTGTCAAGGCTAACATAACACTTTTCCCTATACAACAAGGTCATGGAATATTCTTTTAAAATGTTTACTTATATAAGCAACAGGAAGTAGCAATTAAATTCAATCCATGTGCCTTATGACATTGCATTATCACATTAGCCAAACTATGTGAAAACTATTATAAGTTATAATTTGCTCTGGACTGCTTAAAACAGGAAAATAAAGCTTAGCACTGTCATGGGGGAACAAGGACAGCTTGAGATACCACAGCATCCTTTCCATGCTTTGCAGTCCTCACAGTGGGAATGCTGTGACAATGTTTGTTTGCTTATTTGTGCATGTGAGAGAGAAAAAGGGAGAGAGTGAGAAAGAGTGAAGTAATGTGTGTGTGTGTGTGTGTGTGTGTGTGTGTGTGTGTGTGTGTGTGTGTGTGTGTGTGTGTGTGTGTGTGTGCGTGCGTGCGTGAGTGAGTGAGTGTGTGAGTGCATGTGTGTGTGAATGTGGGAAAGAGAAAAGATGCTGTGGTGAGGTCTGCAGTGGAGAAAGGACAGTGTTTGTTAATGGCCATGTCACAGTTTAATGCACAAGGACAGATGTTTGTATGAGCCTCATTCACTGACCCCTTGACCTAGTCAAGGCGGAGAGAACCCCATGTTCGCTACACACTCACTGGACCACTTGTTTCTGCCTTGTTTTGTGAAAGTACGCTGTCCTCAAGACAAAGGGCTCTTTGTCTCCTCCCTGTTTGTAAACCTCCATGTCCACACACATGAGCCCTCATCGTAGGATTAAGAGAATAATTCACTGAAATTAAGCAATTTCTAAAAACAAAATAAATTGGGAGGGTGAAGGTGTCCATTCCATAAATCTGGGGACCCTTGTTCGAAACTCTAACCCTATTCTGTCTAGCTCAGTCATTTCCTGTCTGTTTCTACTATCCTATCGATCCTATCTGATTAAAGCTAAAAAGCAAAAAAACAACAACAACAATAAAAACATAATAAATTGCTATACTGAAAAAGAAACAGTTTATAAACCTTATTCCCATCCGTGAGGGATTTCCAGTTGACCCCAATTCTTTCCCGAATAAACACTGCTGTTTAAATGAACATGATTCAGTGAAGAATGATAAACTAACTGCAAAGCCACAGGTCATGTCTGAAATGTTTACTCACTATATATATATATATATATAGTCTATTACATAGAGTGTGATTTACACTTGTTTTGCTCCCTACATTGTGCACCAAATAGTGAACAAGTGAACATTTCGCATTCAGGCTTGGCGGCAAAGGTAATTATGCATGTTTGGAGCAAGGTGAAAATGATAGGGTTGAGATAACCATCTTTCCTGCCTTGGGGAACAATACGCCCGCATGAGTGCCAGCAGCCACGGATCCCCCCCCCCTCCGGCGACCAGGTGCATCCCGAGCCCTCTCACAAGCCTGACCTTGAGGGAACCCTCCTGTTACACACACACACAACACACACACACACGCACGCACACACACGTGCATGCACGCGCACACACACACACGCATGCACACACACACAGACAGACAGACACACACACACACATACACACATGCACACACACACACGCATGTGCACACACACACACATGTGCACACACGCGTCTGCCTTTGTCTCAGTGAAAACGGTGCCAATTAACCGATAGCACCGACCACCAGGGTTATTTTTACAACTGTGAGGACAAACAGACAAAGGAGAATAGGGGTGAGATTAGAAAGAGAAAGTGAGAGAGAGAGAGTGAGAGAGAGAGAGAGAACAACAGAGATAGAGAGAGGAAGCAACAGAAAGAGGGGAAGAGAGAGAAAGAAACAGAGAGTAAGAGAGAGAGGGGGGGGAGGGAGAGAGCGAGAGGAAGGGACAGACAGAGGGAAAGAGAAAGAGAGAAAGAGAGACCATAGGAGGGAGCTGTAGGGGAGAGCGGTGAAAGGGAAGGCAGAGGAGGCTACAGAAGGTCAGGGATAATTAGTGGCCTTTGCAGAGACCCTCCTCAGGCTCTGGAGATAGTCGCCACACAGCTGGGCCCCTTCTCACCGTGTGTGTGTGTGTGTGTGTGTGTGTGTGTGTGTGTGCTGCCACATACATAAACACAATGCACACCACCCCCCTTGTGATATGCATACACACACTCAAACCCATACACACACACATGCGTATACACACGTACTGTATACACGGATACACACGTGCACACACCCATGTGCGCACACACCCAGACATGCACAGATGTATACATGCACGCACACACACACAATGCAATATATTACCTCACGTGGATATCAATACACAAATATTAAGGATAATGCAGGGGCCACCTACATAGATCATTTCAATCAATAAGTTTGAGATACATTTCAAATGTGTATGATTCTAGTAGTAACATTAAAGAGGATTGGGAAATTTGATGATGGATGGGAAGTTATATTGTAAATAACATTTGCTATGTACATCTCCAGTGCCATACGGGTTCACTGGATACTGTAAGCATATTGATCTCAATCCTGCCACAGAGATCCAAGTCATTTTTTATGCATTACAGAAAATGTACTATAAAACAATCTGTCAGTATGTTTAGTACACAATAGCCGTATTTTTACAAATGGTTTGCACTGGTAGTGAGAATTTGTGTTCCACTCAGTTTTATGGTAATAAATATCTTTTGTCCTCTGGCAACCTAATCAATGACCACAGTTATACAGTAGATGATGAAACTTTATTTGTATCATGATGCCATCCATTCATTTATCAAGTTATTTCTACTAAACAAACACACGGTATCTGCATGTGGAGTCTTTTCCATTATATCAGCCACAGTGCATCCGTTCTGTTCATCAGCAGTGATTCTAAATCACAGTCACTTACTCCGTCACATCACATATCTGTTAATTATCAGACGTCCATCCAGGTGGGATTTGCTTCAGTCTGCCCATTCCCCAACTCCTTGAACACGGATCAGTTTCAATTTGCCAGCCAAGGTCGTGGAATTTACCAGTCAAGGTCATGTTTTATAGAATGGAGCTGTGCCAAAAAACACATCAGCTGATGAAAGGGTCACTCTGACAAATTACTTACAGTTTCATTTTAAGACTCTGAGATGTAGATGTCAAGATCCTGTTCGAAAAAGGGAATAGTATCTTTTGATGAAAAAGCTTTTAACTGTTACATTTTGGCTGTGATTCCCTTCATCAAATTGTTTGTTAAAAAACTATGTTATTCAGGTGAAGAAAGTATTGTTAGTCCACCACCTTAATGAAGACAGTGACTCTGCAAGTCTGGGGATGAGTGTTGTTGTAGGTTGTCGGCCCAGTCAGCACAGGTCAGTGACTGCTAGCCTTCGCTCGGGTGACTGTGGGTAATTGCTATGCTTCAGTTAATCTATGTTTTCTTGTTATGCATAGTGAGCCAACAGCACACATGGCAGGCAAATATCAGCTAAATGTCACATTCATTAGGCCATGCATAAATTCATACATTTGTTTGTCAACCCCCCTGTTTTTGCCCCCTAGCCCCCACCCCACCAAACCCCTAAACCCCCAAACTCCCATAGATATGCAAAACATATATACCCAAACATTCAAACTGTGTCATTTAGAGTCATCAGTGGTTTCTACTATGATGGCTAAAGATATATTCAACAAATGCGCTAACCTCAGTTTCCTGTGCATTTTCATCACGTTATTTTCAGGTACAACACCCTCTAAAGCACTCTGTCACACACACAGGCTGTTCCTGCTGAGGGGGACATTGCTGTACTGCAGCTGCACACAAATTGATTCGGAACAATAGGCTATCAGACTCCTGTCAATGCACTTTTTTATGTTGGGTCGGTAGTAGGGTGTTAATTACCCCTCCATAATTGGGGGGGGGGTACTACCTTTTACAGGGGGTACTACCTTTTACATTTTTCATTAATGACATTCATTTTTTGTCTTTTTTGAGGTTACTGGGTCTTGATCAGGGGGTACCGTACCCCCCAGTACCCCCTGTAATTTGAACTATGGTCGGTAGCATAATACAGCTAGGCTGGACTACATGAATTGGCACAACACATATAGTTCATGTTCCAATGCCGAAGCACATCCAAGGTCATCCCTATGTTCCCCTATGTTCCCCCGGTCCTATGTTCCCCGGTGGGCTTTATAAAAGAACATATAAAGCCTACCATATGTAAAGCATTTACATATGCTAGGCTTTATATGTTTTGATAGTAAAACTGGGGAATATAGGGATTTTTAAAAATGACCAGGGAACATAGGACCCGAGGTACACTCCCGCTCATACTAACCAGGAAGTGTAATCAGTCGTCACAGTGCTAATCATGATGTAGAGTGGTTGCTCTGACCCTCACATTAAGGGCAAAGAAGCAAACAAAAACGACCTCAATTTACAGCCATAACTATGGCCTTTGCCCTCTCGCAGCTGATCTTAATGACTCCCAGGGTGTATAGGGAGGGTCAAGTGTGACCAAGCAGGTGCATGAAAGTATTGGCAGTGCCATTTAATCAGTAGGAGAGGCTGGGAGAGGCTCACACCTTTTCCCTGCACATATGTGCCCATCGCAATTAGACCCCGACACAGCAGGACACACAGACTCACACAGGGCAGTCCTGTGATAGAATATGTTAGACACACAAGCTCACACACACACACACACACACACACACACAGAAAAGAAAAAGTCACAGTTTTACTTTCCAAACTATAGCTGGTTTCAGACTTAAACTCTGGACATTGTTTTCAGAAAATCAAATTAGAGTTGGAGTTGTGGTTTGAGTTGTGGTTGGAGTAAACCACACTCAAAGAGGCAAACATTTTCCAGGAGAGACCCGCTCACACCAGACTTCAGAATGTTGATAAAATGTTAATAAATTTTTCTGAAGACAAAAAATACTTTTGTGTGCATACAGTGTGTGTACACAGATACTCGGTATAGTGATGTGAGAGATGATTGAGCATATAGATAACAGAGATCAAGAGAATGAGGGTGAGAGGGATGAGGGAGACTGAGACACACCTCCCAGTCGCCTATAGATTAGGGTTGGCCAAACCTTTGTGTTTGCGGGGCCACATTCAGAAAAATCTAAGCTGCCAGGGGCCAATGCAACATTATAAGCACTAACTTTTAACCAGTTACAAGTAAAAGATGGACTGTGTTTTAGATTAGAAAACCACCGTGCCTTCTAAAACATTCTACATGACGCTGTAGTGCTCAATGTTATTCTTGACAAACACATCACAGTAAATGATCTTTTTAATGAAAAACAGACTTGTATCCATACCAATGTTGTTCAAAAATCCCTGTGGAAATGCTGAATATATGACATGTAATGCATATGTCATATTAGATTAATGTAATAAAGGGCTACATTACATTTTATTTTTAGACTTCATGGCGGGCTGCTGGAAAGAGAGCAGCGGGCCACAGTTTGGCCACCCCTGCTATAGATAGATTAACAGACTCGGACAGTGTCAGACAGAGGTGACACTGAGAGACTACTGACCACACACTTGCGAAGCGCTGACATAGATGTGTGCATGCACACACACACACTGGACGAGGGCATATTACACTCAGGCACAGCCTGTAGTTGCCTGCTACATAAAGCACATTTTTTTGTCTTTGTCAGGATTTTTTCTTTAGTCAGAACTGACAGGCTGGAAGTAAGAGGTGGATTATTCACTTCCATAGATGGACGCGATAGACAGACGGATGGACGGACAAAGACAGACAGACAGACAGACATAGATAGATTCAGGCAAAATACATAAATCAATAAGTAGCAGTAGGAGTTGGCCTTTAATGTTATTTTTCTTTCTGCCCAGATGAAAAAGAACTCCGCTTGGTGATGCAACTATACATTGAGGATTCCGAGCTGTACATCAGTAATTGGAGTGAATGTGTGGTCAATTTGTTGATCTTTGTGGTTTGCTTGTCAGGTTTCACATCAATATTAATTTGACGTTTGCTTGACTTGAAAGGGGGGGAAAAAGAAAACAAGGGCTGTCATGAGCTATGGTGAGCAAACAAAATTGACACTAAAGAAACCACCACCGCTATGCTAGTTAGCACTAGTTTAGCTTTGCTTTGGTGTGCTGCTTGTTTAAGGTTACAGCTTTCCTGTCACCACTGGCAAAGCAGCCTCCTTGGGGACAGTTTTGCTACGAGCAGCACTATGTGTTCCAGAGCCTCATGGGACTAATGACTACCAAACGGTTGTGCCACTATCTGGCGTAAGGCAAGCATGTGTAGGACACTTAGCGAATCGCTGAAAAGAGCAAAAATACAAACAGTTAAGTTGAAGGGCAGCCATTTTTTCTCAGAACAAACAACGAAAGGAGTAGTTTATATACTGAACAAACATCATATTAGAAGTAAATGTCAAGGTCTATTCAGCAGGAACATGTGTGTGGCCTAAGCTGTGTGTGAAGCTTAGCAGAGGGGCCTTAACCAATATATGTTTTGTGAATGATCAAAGCAGCCTAGTGCCATGTTGATAATTCATGTGCATCCTTAGTACTATTTCTTCTGTGAAGAGCATCCTCATGTAATTTGTTACTGTTATTTAATATGTACAAAAAATTGTGATTATTCATGTGCGCTGTGGCATGTGTAAGACTTACCTTAGTATACATAGATTACAATGGCTATCTATCTATCTATCTATCTATCTATCTATCCATCTATCTATCTATCTATCTATCTATCTATCTATCTATCTATCTATCTATCTATCTATCTATCTATCTATCTATCTATCGTTAGCCTATCTGTCTATCTTCCCTTCATTCTTCTTCTCTTCCTTTGTTCTTCTTTTCTCTCACATTCTCTGCCCCTCTTTGCCCCCCCCCCCCCCCCCCCCCTTCCCTATCTTTCTCCAATGGCACCCCCCAAACAGTGCCTTTCAAAGGCTAATAATAGCGGTGGTTCAATTCCCTCTCTCTCGGGCTCTGCTTCTGAGGAAGATGGGAGGGGAGAGCAGGGACGATGATTCCTCGTCTCCCAGGGGATCATCCATCTGAGGTGGGCACCCCAGGGCTGATCCAGGCACACCACTGTCCTTTCCAGGAGGATTCATCACAGCAGGGGATCCTGGCTGCCACAGCTCTCCAGCTTTTTCTGGCTTTTTCTCCCGCAATTCAGGAACCCACCCCCCAACCCCCCTTCCACCACCACCACCACCACCACCACCACCCCGCCCCTCATTTTGTCTCCCATCTAATCTCCCATTATTTACAAAGTCCAAACTCCTTTATCGATAATCGAATCAATATGTTTGACTGCCGCTGCTGAAATCTTTCTGGATTTAGCCACTCAGATGTTGGCAGGTGTGGCTTGGATGGAGGCGGATGATGGGCAAGATGCAGGAGGGCCGATAAGGGGGTAGGCGTTGAGTGTGGGGGTATTTCTGCCTGCATTGCATTTAAGGTGGTTGGGGCTGGCGCTGGAGAGGCTGGGTCCACTATTATCATTAGAGACAGGTTGGTGTAGAGTGAGAGAGCAATCACCAATGAATTCCCCAGTTTCTCTCTCTCTCTCTCTCTTTCTATCTCTCTTTCTCTGTCTCTCTCTCTCTCTCTCTCTGTCGGTGTGTATATGTGTGTACACACATGCATGTGTGTGTATGTGTGTTTAAAGTGCAGGTTTAAAGCAATATTAAAATCCCTACAAAACCAAAAGGAGCAGTAGGGTGGTGGTAGTGGTAGTGGTAGTGGCGGTGGTGTGTGTGTGTGTGTGTGTGTGTGTGTGTGTGTGTGTGTGTGTGTGTGCGATGGGGGGGTTATCTATCCACAGCTGGGGACCTGCAGCAGCAGCCACCCAACCCCTCCAAGCCCCTTTGCTGGCTGTGTGCTCTGCCCCACTGACTTACAGCCTCAGTATTACAGCCTCAGTATTTCATTATCGCATACTGTGGGCTCCGGCCCTGATCAAGGCTGCTGAGAGAGACTCTTAATTTTCCATTTATTTTTTAATAACAAACCCGAGTGTCCCCAAAGCCGTAAATCTTAATTGGAAACGCCGGCTGAAATATGATGTGCCTGGACGCAGGTAGGGGGAAAGGCAATCCAATCAGCTTTTAATGAGGCTTTTCAGTTCGTAATAAACATGCAAAACTAGAGAGGCGGTGGAGGAGAGAGAGAGAGGCCTTCAAACGTGCAAGACCTCTTGCACTGTCTCTTTCACCAACTGTTTGAAAAACACTCACATAGTCACTCATCTATAACAAAGCTCTCCCTCTCTTGGCCTTTCTCATTCCGTTTTCTCTCTTGCTCATATTGCGTTTGTACTTCAGTGTAAACAGTAGAGAAGCCAAGGTAACCAAAAATACTCGTGTTACTTTCTTTTCTTTTTCTGACACCTTCAGGAGGACACACACACACACACTCCCATACAAATTCAACCCATGCAGGAATTTCTTTCTCAAGGTTAGTGATGCACACTGTGCTGCAGGAAAAGAATTCAACACCACATGAATTTTCCTCCCTGTTGAAGTGAAAGTTGCACAACATGAAATCTCTCAGCAACTACAAAAAGGTGAAATAAAAATGATGAAATTTATGCCCCCCCCCCTCCTGTGTCTAGTTCTTGATGCACAATAAAGCATAATGTAGACCATTTGTGTTAGCACAAACACATTGAAGAGTTTTTTGATCAGTAACTGTCAATTGGGTGTTTATGGTTGCCTCAGTTTTTCTGTTATATCTGTCACCACGTCTGTTTTGGGTTGAAAGGGTCAAACAGCAGAAGGTGTTGAGACCATGCTGAGATCCTATTCAGACGTCTTTCAGCTAACTGACTCTGAGGAATGACAACCAACTATTGCTCACTGATCATAATGATGGATTGCGTTTGGACATTGTGCATGAATGTGACATGAGACCCATCTTTGTATTCCACATTTTATTGGGCCATTGAATGTGCGTAATTGATTAGATTCATCTTTGTATCCCGCGTTTTATTGGTCCTCTGCATGTGTGTAATTGATGAGACCTAAGGCTGCAATGATCTGGGAGAGGTCAGAGGACAAAGAGTGCTGTCCAAGAGGCCACAGCAGAGGTCAAAGTTTACGATACAGCCCGAGGTGGAACATCTCCAGGGGTTCGGGCAGGTCGCCTCAGTGATACTCAGTGTCAAAAACACTTCCCCACAGCTTGGGTCATTAATAATGACAGGACCATGCGCAGCTCTGAGGGATATCTCGTTGTTCCCCTGAAGGGGTTTTTTTTTTGGAGCTTTTCCTGTGGTGGGGATTGAAGCACTCTAAGAAGGTTCTCCATGGGAGTCCCTTTGCCCCTGGCACTGTTGAAGTGGGATGGGTGAGTCTTCTTGGGGGACAACCTGTTGTCACCTTCTTTCCCAGGCTCGTTATTACAAGCACCCAAAAGAGAGCAGGAGTAACTCAGCAGAAGTGATTGGCATCATCTGGGGATTAACATTGGCAGACTTATGCAGTCATTTGTACAATGACTTTCAGACTGTCACTCTGTGTATGTTTTAAGCACTTTTGACCGCACTTAAAGAGCACGGTCCAGTTTGTGCTGATGTTAAAATGAAAGGAAAAAGGCTTTCATACTTTGTTCTACAGGGCATTTATATTTTCTTTGCTATGTAACACAGTGCAGTAATTATTACCGAATAAGCAGTCTGGCAGACTTTGCAGTCTTGACACTGTGGATTGAGGCTCGGCTGTGAGACTTTGTTGTTGCGTTTCTAAAGAAGCTCTGTTGAATGCAGCCAAGGCTATGTGAAAGCCCCTCCGCCCGCCTGCCCGTCTGCCTTTCTTTTTTTCAGTGTTGCGATCCTGCACTGTGAGATCCTGGATCCAACAAACAAGCTTAATTAACATTAATCAGCTCAAAAGCACATGAACCCATGAACATGCGGGTACATTTCATTAGTTTGTGTGCGCCTGACTGTGTGAGTGGGTGGGTGTCTGTGTCTGTGTCTGTGTGTGTGTGTGTGTGTGTGTTCATCACACTAGGCCTGCACTGGCAGTTAGTTAATAAGATGGAGAGATGCATTGGCGTCCTCATCATCTACATTATGAAGGTCTTCACTGAATTCCCCAATCATTTTTTAATGCTCTCTCTGTTGACTCGGTGACAGAGGAGGTGCTGTCTGACGCTGAGACGGCGAGAGCAATTAATCACTCAATCATTAAGCACGGTTGGACGAGCTCAAATGCCACCCAAGTCTGATTAGGATAAGCATATCACAGATGACTGACTAAGAGAATTTTTAATTACCAGTCTCTAAGTATTGTTCAGACCTCCACTTTTCTTTTGTTCCACATCCCTCCTCTCAGTCTGTGCCCTCTGCCTGTTCCTGTTCCTGTTCCTGTCTGTCTCCTCCTTCCTCTCACTAGCCTCTTTCTCTCTCTCTTTCTTTCTCTCTCTCTCTCTCTCTTTCTCTCTCTCTCTCTCTCTCTCTCTCTCTCTCTCTCTCTCTCTCTCTCACACACACACACACACACACACACACACACACACACCCTTTCTCTTTCTCTCTCTCTTGCTCTCTCTCTCTCTCTCTCTCTCTCTTTCTCTCTCTCTCACTCACTCCTTACCGATAACTGCATACAAGAAAAAGGCTAGAAACCTTGACTATTCCGATGAATGAGTATCTGTCTTCTGAATCGGAGTTACCTAACTGTATCTGTCCTGAAGTATCTCTGCTGGGTCTTTGTGGATCGTGGATCGGGGGGTGTAGTATGACAGGAGTGTGGCGATCTCTGCCACGGCGTTCTGCTGGGCCCCTGCTCCGCTCCTCCATGTGTGCAGCTGATATCATGAGCCTGCCCTCCCGTTCACCTCCCGCGGATCCCAGACTCATCCTGCTGCGGATGAAGCAGTCATCTCCCCTTATCTCCGTCAAGCCCCTCTGTTTCTACACACTATTGGCTTTTTCTTATCTCTACTCAACCCAGAGATTCTACCAACCATTTTTTTTTCTTTTTTTTTTACGCAACCTCTGTTGCAAGTTTGGAGGCTCTCTTCTTTATTATTGTCTATTTTTGTTGTTTGTTTTTTTTTTGGTTCTTTCTTGAACGGTGTTGGAATAACATAGCCATGTGAATGATGGGAGACACACATTCATTAGTAACCTACTGTAAAAGTCATTTTTTTCACACAGCCTCTCTTCCAAGTTTAGAGACGTTTTCTTTATTATTCCTTTTTCGCTTCTTAGTCTTATACTGTCTGTTGGAATAACCTAGTCATGTGAATGATGGTAGTCACATATTCAGAGATACACATTCATACAGTAGAACATATCAGAGAACCTTCAGAGAACACATTCATACCAACACTCCCACGCACTAGTTTTCTACTCTGCCAGCATTTCATGGTCAGGGGACAACCTTCCTGTCGGCAGACCCCAGTACCTCATTCCTATAAAAAGAGATAAGTCTCACAAGCTCAGCTGTTGCCAGGCAGATTGTGTGGGATGTCAAAGTGCATGGCTTCGGCTTGTCTGATGTCCACAGGGGACACTGCATTGTTTGAGGCGTGTGTGACCAAAACACTGAACTAACTAGTCGTTATTGACTCCCCCACCCTGAACTGGAACTCACAACGATGTTATTTCCCCTGACTAGAGCAATCAATTGAACACCTCGGAAGCTACATGGGGACCAAAGCTATACAGCCTTGTCTGTTGTAATAATGGATATGTCAATAATAAAAGGCTTGTTTAACAACGTTCTTTTTATAGAACTGAGGGCGATGTTGAGGATCCTTGCCATCGTTTCAAAGGAAGAGCTTTCTAAAAGCTGTTTAACACTAAATGAAAGACAAGCCTTTTAGATTATTTGAATGAGCCAACATCAGTGAGAAATGGCATAAGTGTTACACCATCTTCCTGTTCCTCTCAATGGCTGTCTTTTCCCCCAGAGTCCTTTGCGTGGTTTGAAAGTGTGGATCCCCAAGGGGCTTCTCTCTCTCTCGTGGTCCCATCAAAGCTACGTCTTCCGGAAAACTCCTGGGAGCGTGGAGACAAACAAGCCCACAGGGAGGTGCTTTAATCATCCTCAGAAATCAAAACAAAAATTATGACGAATCACCTATTTTTCTGAAATGTATTTGTAAAAGAGAAGACGACATTACAGTAACCTGGCACAAGAATGATTTTAAGAAGTAGTAATTGCTTATTCATTCCTTTGGGAGCTACTATACATAGTAGGACCAGGCATTACTGTGTTGAAGATTCCAGCATGTCAGTGTGGCATTGCAGTAACAGCTATTACTTTAACATAATTTAAGAGACCTGTTAAGTTTAATGGACTCATCAAGAGAGTGAAATCGTATTGCAGTTTATGTATGATGCAAAGGTCCACACTTTTGCATGGAGCTTTTAAACAGATGCGGTAATAGGCTACCGATGGACCTGAGAACCAATGAACAGATTTGTCAATAAAACAAGAGGTCAAAGCATTGTCTCTCTAAAAGGTTCAATATTTGCTAATCGGATAACAATGATTAATCACAGGTGAAGTGGATGGACTGCCAGAAAGAAGATGGGGAAAGGCCTTCACTGCAGGGGTAAGCAAATTGACTTCACATGTATCCTGTTATGTCAGATTTTAACAACTTTTTGTTGAAGCACTAAATCATCCTCCTGTGTACTTCCCCAGAAATCAGTGGTAAACAATCAGCATCTGTGCAAAAACATCCAAGAACAGTAGCCTAAAAGTAGCCTCCTAAATTGCCTAAGAATGGGTTTGTCATTTTAGGTCTTTTTATAAAGTACATTCAAAAGTGTGTTGGGTGCTGTTGGAAACCGGGCATCAGTCCATTAGAAGAGACCTTTCAATCAGGGCACCCCAAAGAAGATAAAGGTAGGGGGGTTTCATTGAAAAAGTCTTTATTATATACAGTATTTGCCACTGGCTTTCTATCAAGCCCAGGGACTGATTAAGGAATGAAGTGCCCCTGGGCAAAAACTAGTTGTGCCTGGTTGGGGGGATTTGGCCTGGCCCTCTTGGGAGCTCTGGGCCCCTGGGACTGGGCCCAGTATGCCTATTCTTTATTCCACCTTCTACCCCTGATCAAGCCCTCAGGAAGACCAGGTTGTTGGTTGAAATATGTTGACTTTTTAGTTTACCCATGTTTGTAAGTAACTCTCCTTTAAGGTTCCTAGATGAAATGTTGTATGCTGTATGTTGTATGTTGGATGCGAACTTAATAAAACATGGGACACTATAGAAACATGCAGTAGTGATATCACCATTGACACAAATTCAGTCAGCATACTGTACAGGCTCTGGCTGGCATTCATGACATATGCCCTCCACCATCTTGAAAGCTTCTTTTTTTTACTGTTGACCTTGTCTACAGCTAGACCACAGCTAGACCTCATGTTTGCTGACTGTGCTACCTGTCAGGAACTGGTGTAGTCATTTTTTTTTTTGCCTTCTCGATATCATTTCATTTTCTGTTCACATTATAACGCTTCAAATTCACTTTTTTTCCAATTGACAGATGTGGCTAAGGAGCCACAGGTTTAAAAGTTGGAACGCACCTCACTGTTGTTTGAGCAAAGCGTAAGCAGAAGAAAAGATCAGGCTGAGTTCCACAGCCGAGTTCCAAATGTTAATGAAAAAAGGGGGACTGTATGAAGCTTGACAACAACAACAACAACAACAACAGCAGCAGCAAAAACGTAACATTTCCAGCAAAAGCTTTATAAACTCTCCGTTTTTTAAATAATAGCGACATGTCTTGCTTTTCGGAGGCGAAAAAAGGCGGCAGTGCGAACGGCCCCTTACTGTTGACCTTGTCTCCAGCTAGACCTCATGTTCGCTGACTGTGCAACTTGTCAGGAACTGGCGTTGTCGTTTTTTGCCTTCTTGGTATCATTTCATTTTCTGCCCATCGGTTTTCTCCGAATCAGCATTCACGAGATTAACAGACAACTGGGAACCATTGCGTGCGTGTGTGCGTGGGGCTAACCTGACGCCTTCGCTTTTCTGCATAATCACAGACGTTCTTCCAAATGAGGGGAGAAAAAGCGCTGATGAGGCCCCCACGCTGGAACAACAAAGCTGAGAGAGAGAAGAGGGGTGGAGAGGCTGGGGAGGGCACTCTACTGCCACTCTCACGTTGAAAAGTCCACACGCTCTTTAGCTCACTGTAGGTTCTGACAGCTCCACACTCCCCAGTGCTTTCTCAAGTGCGATTTTGAGTTTTTGCATCAGCAGGTTTTGTGTTATGCTTTGTGAGCTGACTGTTCAAAGGTGGTTCTCATCTCTGTTTTGTTAAAATGAATGACAGCTGATGCAGAGGCTAGGCTAGGATGACAAGCCTCCAGTAGGCTTGAATATCATCAGCTGAATGCTAAACTCGAAAGCTGATTTTTAAATGGTGAGACCATGTTATAGGAACCTGTTATAGTAATATTTATAGGTTATAGTAACCTCTCTAATGTTCTCTCTCTCTCTCTCTCTCTTTCTCTCTCTATCAAACACACACACACACACACACACACACACACACACACACACACACACACACACACATGCAGGAATGCATACATTACAAACTATACACATATGATCTGTATGCTGACATTAGACCATGCAATTGATCACGAAACCCTGTGATGTGCATACACACACACATACACACACACACAATTAAAATGAGTCAATTGTACCGCTAATGTTTTACAAGGTAATTCTTCAGGATTCCGGCCAGATTGTGGGCAAAATTCTCCAGCATTTTTCTTTGCTTCTCACACTACATTAAAGCATTTTCCATGTGTACCATTGCTTTTGCCTTAAATCTTTTGTGACCAGCTGTTAGCTCTTGTTTGTCTGAGCCGGGTTTTGGGGGGGAGAGCAGAGGCAGCTATGTTGGACTAGTGCCTTGGCTCAAGCTGGTTCATATTAAAACTACAACACTTTGGAGGTGAACCGGGGAACAACAGTAAAATATTTATGTTGGTCTAGAGGAGGCAAAGTCACACACACACACACACACACACACACACACACACACAGGCTCCTTGGAAGTGGCACAGCACATATGAGTCTGCCTTATAGTGTTTGCCTGGTCATGTGCTTCTCCTTTGCTTTCACAAAAGAAATCATTAAGTGTATTCATGAAGCACTTAGCATTCGTTTACCGAACCCAGCATCTGGAAAATGTATAGAAAAGAGAAAAGTTTAGCACTGTCAAATGAGTACTCTACAGTCTATAGTCTGTGATGGACTGTAAATAGGACAAAATCAACATACTGTAAACAAGAGATTGGTGATTTGGATTGCATCAACATTATTGTACATCCTGCATTAAAACACTCACCAGGCAATGGGGGAAGAACCCACTGGTACGCCATGAACCTTGGCACAACTCTGCACCTACTGTATGTCACCACAGGCCACTACCATTATGCATCGCAGTACAAAAAGGTGTTTTATTGCATGATAATGTGTTTAGAGGTTTGCAAAACGTGTCTGCAAGATATGCAAATTGTGTTTTAGTAGATGAAAATGGGTCATGGTATTGCGAAAAGGGACTCACTGTCATTTCAAACGAATGGGTTTATGCAACTGAGAACTCAGTTCAGTCGTGACATCGTCTCTCTCTCTCTCTATCTTGAAGACTCTAAACAGTTTATCTACAGCAACAGCACATGGCCTGAACAAGTTGCTTACAGTGTTTTTCTGCTCTGTAGTGTTTGTAGTTTAGACTTTGTTCACATTTTGAGGCGATAGTTCAGTTTTGCAAGAAGAGTCAAAAGATTTCTTGAATATAAATTGAGAAAAGAGTTTTAATAATTGTGAAAAACTGTAAAATGGGGACTCATAACTACAAAGTGCTTCACTGAGGAAACATTGTTTGAGAGACATAAAGAGAAGAGCAGAGGGAGGTAACAGAGATCTGAACAAACTACATGCAGATGGTTCTTTCATGCAGGACTCTGGTTGCATTATGATAATCTGTGTGTGTGTATATGTGTGTGTGTGTATATGTGTGTGTGTGTGTGTGTGTGTGTGTGTGTGTGTGTGTGTGTGTGTGTGTGTGTGTGTGTGTGTGTGTGTGTGTGTGTGTGTGTGTGTGTGTGTGTGTCTATGTATGTGTGTCTGTGTGTCTCTGTGTGTATGTGTATGTAGAGAGAGAGAGAGAGAGATAGAGGGAGAGATAAAGAAAGAGGTGGAATTTTTAGGTGTTCTGAATGTCTTCCTTTTTTTATCCAAGATCTCGAAATAATCTGAGGTGACCAGCAAACAGTGGAGTTAACAGACTGTGAGTCAGTGAGTCATTTCCGTTGCTAGCGGTTACTCCGCAGTCCTACAGGTGAGTTCTGCTGGCATGAAATCACTGTGGCAAAGGTTGATGTGGCATCTGGGAAAACAAACTCCAGAGCACCTGGGCGCGGCTGTTGTACGTTTGCCAGCGATATTTAAGAGTGCCCACCACCGTAACGACTTGCGCCACATTGCTTATTGCTCGCTAAGTGAAGAAGAACACCCACCTGCTCCTGCAAATGGTGTCGTGTTTCTCTCACAAATGAGCTTGAGGGAGAAACAACTGTCTCCCCTGACAAAATATGAGGCTATTAAAAGGCAGTAGCCAAAGACGTAAATGACAAAAGCCATACAGAATAGAAACAGGGTAACACTTTAGCATAACGGCTCCCTATAAATCATGTATAAATGTATTTGTTAACTCTTAATTAACACTTAGTTTATCATTTGTTAGCCTTTATTTTCCCCATTATTTTTCATCAATACATCATTTATAAATATTTATATTTTGTCTTCTTGTCTTTTGGATCTCTGTCTGTATAAAATAAGATTGTGATTATATTTATTTGAGATGTCTGCACCTCTTTTCTTCAAATTAGAACCACCATTATAGATCATGTTCTCGTCCATGGATTGACGATGAGGAGGCAGGATTGAGACTTCAACCCAGTCTACAAAATATCTAAGAGGAATTGACCTGTGGTAACTTAGGCAAGGAAACAGTGTCAAGGATGGATATGCCAGGGGGTTCTTTCCCCATTGTCTGGCAAGGGACATCATTGCTTGTGGTGTGGATGAGGTGCTGTGGCCTGACTCAGCCCAAAGACATGATGAAGCCCAGTGATCTCTTGTTTGCAGCACTGTATACAGCCCATGTAGTTGTCATTTGTACTGTTTTAACAAGTAATCTAATACTACCACTTGATGTACATTATTTTAGTTTCTGTACAGGACATAGACATCCTGAGTTCTGTTTTTTTTATGGAAAGTGCATTTTCAGTTCTGTTAAAAGTAAATTATCCTATTGTATGCATCTGAACATTGTACCTTTGATTTAGTGTTTATCACCTGTTTCGTGCCACTGAAAATGCTTTTGCACAATTTGACTTGTACACACAAAAACTGTAAACACAAAGTCCAGTTGTCCAAAAGCATTTCCCCAAACTCTTGACTTGTTACTATTGTATCAAAACAGTTTTACGTGTGCTCTATCCTCAGAACAGAAACAACGCAGTTGAAATGAAATCACAATGTAGCAGTTGGTGAACACTACACCAAAAAATGAAAAGCACAACGTTCAGATGCATACAATCGCATAATTTACTTTTTACAGCACTAAAAACTCTTAAGTATTTTCAACTTAACAGAGTCCAAAGACAGAAAGGAGTTGAGCTTTCCCCCCAGATCAACTTATAGTGCTATGACTAATGTGTATTTGAAAAAAGTGTGGAAATTTATTGCAACCAAAGTGCAAAGTAGAAATTGTGTTTATAGTTTTGCTATAAAGGTTTAAGGCATGGTTACATAAATGAGAGGTTTCAATGCATTTGTGTAATGCGTGATATTTAGTGTGTAAGCAATAGAAATAAACTGTAAATAACCACTCTCATTTTATTCTACCTTTATACAACCTTTATTTTTTCACAGCTTTATCACTACAGCTTCAGCCCCTGTTTCATATGACGGAGAAGGTTCTCTGGAGGACATGCCCATCAGAGCTGTAGACAGCACATAATCTGTTCACAGTCAGCTTCACTTGGCCTTTTTTGAAACCAAAGACCCTGATAAATGTATATTCTTTTATATTTAACTTATATGAACTTGTATTTAAAGATTTAGTAGGAGAGAATGAAGACTGCACATTCTAGCAGCTCGGTGTATTGATGCCTGTGATACAGGAGTGGACTGTATGCGGGTTTACATGGCTGCCTTTTTATGTGTTCATATTGTAAGTTCCCGTGAATTCATGCCTGATGAAGATCCAGAGAGGATTGAAACGTTGCCTTGTGTCTTTAAAACTGTGGTTCACAAACTTTTAACTGCTTTGTACCCCCTGAGACACTCTGTCCTACCAAGTATCCCCAGCTTTCCTATGAGCATTTTTTCACATAATAAGTGTGCATATTATATGGTACATAATAATGTAGTCCCAGCTGGACTGTATAGGGGATAACTTGAATGTAAGATTTTTTTCCACATACAGTATGTATACTTAATCTTTACGCTAGCACAAGCAGAGAACTCATTCACAGATTTATTTTGTGTACCTCCTACAGTTGGTCCAGGTACCCCTAGGGGTACGTGTACCCCAGTTTGGCAATCACTGCTTTACTGTAAAACAAACTTTTTTTCAAGCCAAACAGTGTGCAGACCACCCTACTAAAAAACATACTACGCTTGTCTAGCACCTGTGTTCATTGTTTTTTGGATGTGTGCACCTCCTTCCTCTTAAGCTCTCGTTAATGGCAAGGCCAATAAAGCACATTTGAATTAGAATTGGAGAGAAAAAGAGAAAGAGAGAAAGTGTGTGTGTGTGTATGTATTTGTGGTGTTTGTGTGTGTGTGTGTGTGTGTGTGTGTGTGTGTGTGTGTGTGTGTGTGTGTGTGTGTGTGTGTGTGTGTGTGTGTGTGTGTGAGAGAGAGAGAGAGAGAGAGAGAGAAAGAAAGAAAGAAAGAAAGAAAGAAAGAGAGAAACAAAGAGACAAAGAAAAAGAGACACAGAGTTTGTTTTCCTGTCCTACAGCTGCCATTTCTCTATTCTGTAGGCCTGGCAGTGGAATTCCCCTTATGGACTTCCACACTCCCATTCTTATGGCCTCCCTTCAATCGCTCTTTTCTTCCTTTCCTGCCTTTCAAAGCCACTGCTATGCCTTTTGATTGTATTAGATCTGAGTCAGGTTTCCCCACAGGACTGGAATGCTTCCCTTTGTACTTAAAGCATCTAACAAGCACTATGAACTTCCTCTTGCAGGTATTGCAAATTTCTCTGGGACACGTGTGTGTGTGATGCTTGTTTCATGCAGAAGTGAGGTTTTACTATGACCCTGCGCGCGTGCATGTGTGTGTGTGTGTGTGTGTGTGTTGTGTGTGTGTGTGTGTGTGTGTGTAATGCTTGTTTCATGCAGGAGTGGGGTTATACTATGACCCTGCATGCATGTGTGTGTGTAAGCATGTGAGCATGCATGTGTCTTTGTGTGTGTGTGTGTGTGTGTGTGTGTGTGTGTGTGTGCGTGTGTGTGTGTGTGTGTGTGTGGTTAAGTGTTTGTGTGTTTTGCTCCCATGTGTGTTTTCCATCCATGTGTGTCAGGACATGCAGATCTAGGCCAAAGTAAGTTATCTAAAATGCATATGTTAATTACAGATTGATGGTTAGTGAAAAGCATCTTCTCATAATGACTTCCCATGGGCTAGCCATGGAGTTCCTGCTGATCACAACAAACAAGGGTTATTTCACATCCTCTGGGTCCCCCACACACACACACACACACACACACCTCAGTAGTACATTAGCATATTTACTGTAAACACAGGCTACTCCATATTAATATTAGGTCAAGGGAATTTTAATACCAAAACAAACAAAAGAGCGAGTCAGTACTGAGCAGGCAAGACCAAGGCTGACTATGTGAGCAGAGTTGGGAATCTAAAAACTCAATTAGATTCGGGGGCCTTGTGGCAATTAGTCTTGCAGAAAGATTTTTTGTTTTTTGTTGTTTTTCTCTTTTTCTTTGTTGGCTGGTTTGTTTTTGTTTTTCGTTTTTTTTGTTTTTTCAGAGAACCAAAAGTCACCCAGCAGTATGGGAACTACAAGCCCTGTAATCAAAACATCACAGAATACACATGTTAAACACACAAACAGTAACATGCAGTTCTCATAAATAACATTATCTTACGTCATCATAGTTTGCCAGGTTGATGTGATTATACAGGCAGTATCATCAGAAAAATATAATGTGTTACAGTATTATACAGCTCTTTAGAATGCTAAAGCACCATTGACCCCATTGACTTTGAATGGGCCACTCCAACGTTCGGAGGTCAAATATTTTTGTAAAATGACCACTGAAAAAGTATAATGACTGCTGTCAATGGCCACAGGTTTTGTGTTTCTTTCGTATCACTCCACAATTAGTCTGTTCACTTACCGCCATGCAATATCAACTGCAACGAGTTATTTAGCAGCTGGGCTGCGGTTCGTGTTGGGGTCCTGTCGTACTCTGTTAGGGGCTTATTCCATGAGAATAACCGCCTCCCGGAATATTATCCCTTACATAAAGCACGGAATAAAAATTTAAATGGAATTCCATAAACAGTAGAATCCATAGCAGTGTTCTTTTCCCTTACACTGCGTTCTGTCATCCCTGACACAAAAATCAACAGAGAGCAGAATGATGTTTCTCTTGGCCTACTCTGTCTCACTAAGCACAGTCCTCTCTCAGCCATAAGGAAATTCCCCATGTCGCAGCTGAGAGACTTGATTATCACTTATGGGAACCCTGGCCTCAGAAGCCACAGTCCGGTACCACACATTTGCTCCACCAATTTACAAGGCCATTATCAAAGCTTCTCGGACATGTAGAAGAGTTACGCATTGTAATCACCTGTATTAAAGCCGACCAAAATGTGGGAGAAGTAGCAAGTGTGAGTGGGACATTGTGGAACAGAAAATAACATGGATTATTATATTATATTATATTATATTATATTATATTATATTATATTATATTATATTATATTATATTATATTATATTACAGTTTTACAGGCCATCACCTACTCAGTGCCTTTAGTGCTATATTAAACTTGAAGTTTTTAAAGAATTTGGCATGGTCATAGGCCCAGATGTAGAATGCCATAAAAATGCAGATGCTGTAGCAGTTGAGCAACTAGCCAGATATGCTACTTAAAAAAAACATGAAGAGGAAATGAACTGTTAAAATCACATCAGCTGTCTTTAAAAACAACACCAGTCACAGTGGAAATGTCAGGTGTTGGATAGGCCTACAGTGCACTAGCACGCACTGACTTAAGGACAAAATGTGTCTCAGGCTTTTTTTTCTCTTTCATACTGAAGGAAGGTCTTATTGTTGTTTGTTCATTACCAAATAGCCTAAATAAAGAGAGATAGGTCATCTGTTACATCTGCAAAAATAATATACAGGACCAGTGCTTACCCCATCACTCTCTCACTTCCTCTGTCCCACTATCACTCTTTCTGACTGCTTCTGTCTGTTTTAAAATATTTTCACTCACTAAAGAAATTTGCACAAGATCCAGAAGTTGCTGTATGTAAATAGGCTTACAGAAGACTCCCAGAATTCTCGGGATGCTTAGGGTGTCTGCAGGCACATTATTTAACGAACACTTCACATCCAATACCCCTAAAGTTGAATAAAGCCTTTGAATCTGGGTTGCTCATTGCTGTTGGTTGTTAATGCAACAAATACCCTACCAACATGAAAGGACTTTTCCTCCATGAGTTCTCCTCCTGCAAACCTTCCTTTTTGTTTTTTACTGTTTTGCTGTCTTCTATTACTCATTGCATTTTCATTCCTACTCCTTTTCTCTCGTCTTTCAGGTTGAAGATGGAGAGAAGCCTTTGTTTCAGGTAACAGTGTCTGTTCTTTTTTCTCCCGCACCATTGGCTGTGAGATAACACTTCAAAAATGGAAAAGGTCACACAGTACATCGCTCTCTTGTATCTGTCGTGTTTCTTTGGAAAAAGCATATGGTCTCGATTGTCTGAAAGCAGGTCATCCAGCTGTGACAGGACTCATACAGATACAGACTGTCTTTCTAAAGGGCGAGCAATGGTCACACATGACTCCAGGACACCTTAATAAGAATCCGGGGGATGGGTTCTCAGAAGTATTTATTTGCCACCTGCACCTTTTACATACAGTTTCCCTCCAAGGACACCAGAGAAAAAGGAAGAGACCACAAATCCTACTACTCTCAGATAAAACCTGTCCTTTCTCCTCACAGACTGTTATCATTAAGAACTATAATAGATGCAGTAAATAGACAGACATACAGACAGACAGACAGACAGACAGACAGACAGACAGACAGATAGATAGATAGATAGATAGATAGATAGATAGATAGATAGATAGATAGATAGATAGATAGATAGATAGATAGATAGATAGATAGATATATATTAATTGTCACCGTTGCAGAAGTAATAAAAAATGGTTAGCAGCACTCCATTTAGCAGCATGTATGACAACATAAATGAAAGCTACGGATAATTGTTGATTTTCCCTTCCCAGCAAAATAGTGGATACAGCTGTCTAAATCAGAGACACAACCTCTCGAGGTGAGCTGGTAAGCAGGGAAACGTAAGCTAATCAATAAATGATCACCTCAGAGCCGAGAAGGGCTTTTAGCACCTGCTAGCAATGGAATCTGTTGCCTCTGATTGCCATCAGAGTCTTGCCGTTTCCTCTCATCGGCTAAACAAGCTATTCAATACCCAGAGCACCATGTATCCCATTCTCATCATTCTGTAAATGTCTGCAATAAAGGGCTATTCATCGGGCACTTTCCCAAGAGAAGACACTGTTATACATTCCATTACACTATGGATGCAGAAATATGTCCTGTTTCAATGGTCTTTATTTCGGAATGGTTTATTTTGAGGAAAAAATTCAGACTAAATTATAATTGATAAAAAAAGCCTAGCAAAGACTTTAGATAAGTTGCCCATGACCACTAGAGGCTATATTCATTATATTCCACATACAACATATTTAACTGGCATTGATATTTGGTGTGACATTACAGAAAATTGTCTTTAATTGGGAAAAATACAAATGGTGCCTTTTAGACAGCACTTTTTGTGTTCTACACACTGGATCAGCTGTACCCATGTAGCCCTCGCTAATTGTAATTGAGGCTACCCAGTAAACGGTTGGTGCGCATCTTGATCATAAATTTCAAAGGAATGTGCTATAAGTGACCGCACAAATAGGCATGAAATGGAATGAGATACACGAATCTGTGTCTCTGTTCTAATTGCCAGCACTTTTGAACTGAAGTCTGCAAAAACACGTGTAATGTTATCATAATTATTTTAATTAGTTTCAGTGTTGTGGTGAATGGATTTTTCACACAGACGATCTGGTGTGCAGCATTTTCCGAATATGGCTTGCAGCTACTGTTTCATTATGGCGCCATTCTTAAAAGTCATATTTTGTTATTAACTTCATTCCCTCTCAAGTTGAAGACCCTTCAATTACATTACACTTAGCTGACACTCTTATCCAGAGTGACTTACAGTTTAGGTATAAGGTTTCAGTTAGAGCAATGTGGGGTTTGATGCCTTGTTTAAGGGCACTTGGGTGAGGGTGCAGGAAAGCACTAGCTGTTTACCCCAATCCCCCCCCATTCTTCCTACTGAAATGGGATTCAAACCTGCAACCCTCTGATCCCAAGGCCAAGATCCTCTTACCACTAGGCTATAGCTGCCCCTTCCAGAAGCTGAAAAGACATCAGTTCAAATACTTTGGCATGGCATTTTGTTCACTAAGCCTCAATAGGTGGAACAGCAGGACTGTAGCTGAGCAGCACAGATTATGGCATTGCAGTGTCGCTTCCTTCAGGCCTAATGAAGAAGTATAAAATGTTAAATATTGGCATATTTCAGCGCTTGGTGCTACTTTCTTATCAGTGACTGAATGACTGCATAGCCAATATGTAATGTAGGTCACGCCAAGCAGTGTAAATCATTATCGCATTTTAAATTCTATTAGTCCTGGGTCCTTTTGTGTGGTGCCTTTGAGTTGTTGGCCAGTGTGTGTGTGTCTTTGTGTGTGTCTGTGTCTGTGTCTGTGTGTGTGTGTGTGTGTGTGTGTGTGTGTGTGTGTGTGTGTGTGTGTGTAGTATCAGTGTGTGTGTACTTTCAGCAAGGTTATAATACGCTTGGCCAGTGATGTAGCTATGGGCCCAATTAAAAACCTTTCCCCTCCATCCCGTGTCCTCCACTGCCTAATAATGAGGCTAATTGTTTACTCCATGTGAAAATGCATGGTGGGTACTCTGCACCAGCCCTTGCCCCACCGCCCTGCCTCGTCCATCGGGACATTTCACCTGCTTTATTGGCCACTGTTATTAGTGTGAGCATCACACAAGCCTGGCACAATTACAGTTGGCTTAATGAGAGATCTCTGACAATTCATTACTACCTGCACCAGGTCCCCCATTCAATTAAATAGGAGAGACACAATTATATATAGGGGAGGTTTATACCTCTGCTGCAGATTTTGCTGACTGATCTGATGTATCATTCTATTTTACACTGGTGTATTACTGCTGGAATTATTACTTGGTCATGTCAACAAAACTGTCCTCTTGGTTCCCTCCTTTGTTTTTTGCACTTCGAAAATATTGCAGAAGAACAAGTAGACACAGTCAGAGTTTTGAAGTTTATTTCAGCATGAGAGTCATCCTCCAGGCGTGATTGCCCATAACAGTAATAACGACATTACATTTTTAGGTATGGGTTTAGATTCATGGTGTGAAAGCTGGATGAAGAAACATGGCTTACATTGGTAAGTGGGCCAGAGGACAGACAGGTGTGGATCAGACCAGGTGGGGCAGCGGTGTGGGGTCAGGAAGGGGACAGAGCTCCCTGGGCAAGACTACAGTCAACATTTGCATGCGAATTTAATCAGCCTTGGTCACTTTTAAAGAGACAAACATGCATAACTAATGGCTACAGAAATACACTGTATAACATCTATGACAATAGTAAAACAGTAATATTGGATTGTATCAATTTCTAGTCAAAGTCAAAGTTAAAGTCAGCTTTATTGTCAAAAACCATATGTACAGGTTGCACACAAAGAATCTGAAATTGCAGCACTCCCTAGGCCCACAGGGAACATTAAACATCTTATAAACAAGACAATAAAACATGATGACAAAACATAACAATATAAACATAGCAAAAAGTACAATAGCAACTCTCATTGCACATCATTGCTCTAGTGACATTGTCAGATGGCTTAGGGAGATATCTCAGGTAGCCTGATGAGTGTTCAGATGGAAAAGATATATGCAGCCTCAAGCAATGATAGTGAGTGGGTTTTTATCCAGCCTGTTTGCATATTGGAAAAGTAGTCATGAAAATTTAGCTTAGTTAAGGAAGTGTATCTCTGCACTTTCTATGCAAATGTTCGACGTGCATTAAAAATGCGGGAGTTGCTAAAGTAGAGGAAGTTGTGACTAACATTTTGACTGCTGGAGATATTAAACCCTTACCGTACTTAAAATTTGGCTGGAAATATGAACCTCTAGGTAAGGTTTAACAGCTTTAGATCCGCCAGACCTGCAAACGTTTAGGAACTGCCCCCCTTCTGCTACATGTATCATTCTGGAATAAATCTCCACTTTTGCAAAGTGCACTTATTTGGTGTGGGATTTCAGTGCTATCAATATCTTTGCTACATAACCTAATAGCCCCAGGCAAGTTGTGAGCACAGTACAGAGCAAATTTTGCTTTTACCAGCAGTTTTGTTGGTCATAAGGTGAATAAAAGACATATATCTTTGCTGAAAGTTTATCACAATGGTATCAATACAGTGTGTTAATGCTTCAGCAAATGAATACTAGGATATTTAACATCAGAAAACAATACTATAAGTGAACTGGATTAAAACATTTGTAATTTCAAAACATTCAAAATATTATAATATTATTTGTATTGTTATTATTGTGGCTGATTAATCACAACCAACGATAAAAAAACGTGCAGTTAAAATATTTCGCTTTACAGGCGTAGTTAATACACATTCACCTCACTATTTACCTTCACTCACCTAAACACATTCACAGTTCACATTTGTTTTGTTAGAATTATTTCAATAATTTATAATTCAACCCAAGTGAAGCCTTTTGTTAAAAGCCTCAGTATGTCAGTACTGTATGTGGCCCTGGCTGTGTGGAGGAAGCTGACCTGAGTGAGGACTGCAGCAAGGAAGTGCTGGGGAGGATACGGAGGATACGGTCCCCTTCTGACAGTGCTCCTTTCAAATGAACAGGCTAAAATTTTGACATTCAGAGCCACTACGCAAACATGACTGCCAGTTGCAGATAGCACAAAAAGCAATCAGGGAGCAGAAAGAAAAGGCATGAGGGACAGAGAAAAGGAAAAGGGCGGAGGAAGGGAGGAGGTGAGAAAAGGAGAGAGCGAGGAGGAGGAGGAAATGGTATGCCTGGGGACCTAAAATCGCAACAGTCACACAGCTCCCAGCTCCCAGCATCATCCTCCAAATACCATTTCAGATAGGTATCTTTAAGGAGCCCTTCCTCTCTCTCCTCTCATGCTATCTCTGTCTCCCTCATCAAATGTTGGAGGCCCACGTCCTGCAGTCTGTCTGTCAGTCAGTCAGATGCTGCCAGCATCTGCTCTTCCTGATAAACACCAAGGGCTCCGCTGGGAAGAGCTTGGGATTGGGCTTGCTGTGTGTTTACTGTCGGTGGCACTGAATGAAAATGAGTGAAGCTTGTGTATTTAAAACAGTTTTCCTTGACTGAAAACTTTAAGAATTCAACACAAAAAAGGACAAAGGGCAAGAATTTTGAGGTTCTATAAACTTGTCAAAGTCTAACATACAGGACAGTACAGTATAAGTGTGAGCTTTGATCTTTCTCTTCTGATATTGACCTGTCCCTAAACTTTGGCCTTAATTTTACAGCAATGCAAGGGCTGTGAAATATGTCATGTGGTTGCTGATGTTTCAAGGATGTTGTTGATGTCTCCAGTCTGTGCCCTAACACAAGAAGCCCTAACAATCACCAATTTCACTGCATGTCCTATTCTACCCAGTATGTATATGCATGTGACAATAAACCATCCTTGTATCCTCATATCCTTGTATCCAGTATTGCACAAATCTACTCATATCATATGGCCTGGTTAAGGTAACGTACAGTATGTGTGACTGGAGAGTCACAGGTTCGAATCCACTAACTGCCAGAAGTGCCACCGAGGGGCCCTAACCATGGTACCGTCCCCACACACTGCTACCCGGGCACCATTGTCATAACTGTACCCTGCTCACATGTGTGTTGTGTAATAGGTTAAATGCAGGTTGCAATTTGGTTGATGTGGTGTGCTGTGTAATCACAATGACAAATGGGAGTCACTTTCATTTCTCTACACTTAGGATCTTGCTTGTGTTATCAAATTAGCCAAAAAAAAAAAATGTTTTGGCCAAGTACTTAAATTCCCTTAGGTCATGTCTGGATTTGTGTGCGACCTAAAAATGAAATTAGGGCCCCATTTATTTTCCCATCAGATTTGTCTGTCTTACCTGGAAGATCTGAGTAGCTTGCAATTTCCTTAAATCTAAACACAAGCAGAGTCAGTAATATTTAGGATAATGCAAAATGAAGTCATCTCCAGATAACCGGTAAGAATAATTTTTGATGCTTAAGTGCTAGATGACCTAGCCTGGTAAACCAGCCCCTCATGCCTCTGTCCGCTGATTGGCTAGTATGGAGTCTGCGATACTCAGAATGATTCCAATCTCATTTCCAATGAGACCCTTTGTACAAAACGAAGTGAAGTACGAGGGTCTGGTTTACCAGGCTAGGTCATCTATAGATGATCTGCATCTGCTGTTAATTGTTGATAATACTATGTTACTGAGAATTAGCATCTATTTCAGACTCTTCATTTAAGGTTGCTTTATGGCCTGGTCACAATATCAACCTGATTTTGCCACAAATTTGTCGTAGCCAACAAATACCCAGAACTGTACCCCTCTTTGAAAGGTGGAATGAGTCTTATAATGTAACTCACTGTGCTTAACATTCAGCACTTTTTTTCTGTCTGTACTGTATGTCTATGACACCACAACAAAAAGACTAACTTGTCAGGTATGTTGATTGAGACATTAATCCTTAGCAGTTCCAGCGCATCATCTAGACTCTCCATTCTAGGGGAGCTGGAGAATGCAATAGAGGAGAGTGATGAGGAATGCGGTTCAAACTGTCTAAACTCAGACACCAGCAGGGCAACAAATAGAAACAATTATCTCACTAGCAGAGGTACCCAGAGTTCCTCATTCATCCACCCTTACTCGTCTCCCCCTTCTCTCTCTTTTTTCTCTCCTCCCGCACTCCTATCCCCTCTCTCTCCTCTCTGCCCTCACTCCATTTTGTCTCCATCCTCTCCTCCATCACTTTTCTCTCCTCTCTTCTTCTCCCCACCTGCACTCTTATCCCTTCTGTCTCCTCCTTACTCTTCCTCTCTCTCTCTCTCTCTCCTTCTCACTCTTCTCCCCCTCTACCCTCACTCCATTTTGTCTCTCTCCTCTCCTCCATCACTTTTCTCTCCTCTCTCTCTCTTCTTTCTCCTCCTTGCTTTTTATCTCTTCCCTCGCTCTTCTCCCCTCTCCTCTCTCTTCTTCCAACCCTTACACTCATCTCGTCTCTCTCCTCCCTGGCTCTCTCCTCCCTTCCTCCCTGGCTCTCTCCTCCCTGGCTCTCTCCTCCTGTCTGTGATCTAATATGTGAGCTGTTGTCAGGATGACTTAGATGTTACCTGGGGACGGATGTGGAGCAGCAGCACCAGATGGCAAGCAGTGTTGCTAACGCCGCCGCTGAGAACACATCCCTCTCTCCGACATCTCAACCTTTCCCTTCACTTACACACACATTGACACTCCCTCTCTCTTTCTCTCTCTCTCTCTCTCGCTGTCTCTCTCTCACTCATGCACGCACACACATACACACACACACACACACACACACACACACACACACACACACACACCACCAGACAGACAGACACACACACACACACACACACACATGCATGCACACGGGGAAAAAACAGGCATACACACACGCACATGCAGAGGCATATTTTAATAAACATGTAGACAAAAATACAGATATACCAATACGCACACACACACACACACACACACACACGCGCACACACACACACATACACACACACCTACACACACACACACACACACGCACACACTCATATCTCAGTATTGATATGAATAAATGTACACACACACACACACACACACACACACACACACTTTGGCTGGATGATTTTTTTTCCATGGTGGCAGTCCCTGCTCATCCAGCATCCTGACAAATGTGTCCCGGTGCTGCCTCCTAAACGACCGCTCCCATTACCATTAAAAATGTGGAACATGAAGAGTAATCTAGCGTAGGGGGGGAGAGGAGCCCTTCCATACATCAGCTGAGGCCATTCTCCTCTCTCTCTCTCTCTCTCTCTATCTCTCTCTCTCTGTTTCTCTCTCTCTCTCTCTGTTTCGCTCTCTCTCTCTCTCTCTCTCTCTCTCTCTCGTTTGCTCTTTCTCTCTCTCTATTTCACTCTTTCTCTGTCTCTCGCTCATGCTCTCTCTCTGTCTTTCTCTCTCTCTATCTATCTATCTCTCTCTCTCTCACTCTCTCTCTCTCCCTCTTTCTCTCTCTCTCTCTATCATATTCTCTCTCTCTCTCTCTCTCTCTCTCTCTCTCTCTCTCTCTCTCTTTCTCTTGCCTCCTCTCTCTCGTGTCCCACTAGAGCTGTTTTACAAGAGCCCAGGGAAGCACCTTGACACGGCACTCCAATAAAACATCGTCATGGGCTCGGAGGGTGTGTGCAGGGGTTGGAGCGAGTGTGCCACTTGATACTGTGACTGCTGACAAACTGTACCATTACACACCAGAGGACACCTGATGCAGTGGGGGAGGTGTGTGTGTGTGTGTGTGTGGGGTTCCCCCTTCCTGTGAGAACAGGTCTACGTTCTCACAGGATGGGGAGAGGAGAGATACTATTAATTTCCCCCTTCCTGTGAGAACAGGTCTACGTTAGCCAGGGGCTAATTGCTGTAAACAATCTATTACAGGTCAATGCTAACCTGGTATAGAGACGGAAATGGGACTCTGGCCACAGCTGTGTCTTATAACATGTTTATAACATTGTGCAACCCGAGTGGGGCTTTCGATCAATTTAAATCATCTATAGCCCAGCTGTGGGGGAGAAAGTGTCACTCTATATCCAGGTCTGCCAAAAGGGGGGGGGGGGTTGTTAAACTGCACAACATTCAGGATTTTATTGGATGATTGCTGTCTGATGTCATTATGTCAGCCTCGTATTTGTGGTGTCTGAGGGTCTCTTCAATACAGTTAAAAGCAAGTGCACCCTTTCAGGACACTTTAGAAACAGATATAGATTTTTGATATTTCTAATAAAGCCCACAGGGTCTAACTTTCTCCTCTGATGCATATCGACGCTTGGGCACCTTTGTCCTGGTTTCACCTCCCAACTCTCGTCACTTTCGGACACAGAGGGCCAGGCTGTCTGATTGGTAGGATTTTGATGCGAGAGCTCTGCATGGTGACGGCCCCTGTGGATAGAGCACAAAGCATGCCATATATTACATGAAATACCTAATGGAAATCCCCTCATCATTCCCAACATGGGCCACATGGGCTAAAGACTAAGGGATGATGTTTATCAACAGCATTTGCCCTGTACAAGCATACAGACTCTTTAGGTTGGAATGGCGCCTAAAGAAGGAAAGATACTTCTGCGCACAGAGCTACTGTATGTGGAGATGCAGATGTGGACGTTCATATCAATACTGTTGCTGTGTACTTGTTTTTCTGCCTTTTTCCAACATGCAAGCTTCATGCATGCACAGTAAGCCTTACAACTTTGTTTAGAGAAGATATATTGATGAGAAGTTTAGACTATTCTCATAAAGCTTTATTGTGGAATGTTTTAGCACATTTTATGTAGTCTTTACCTTTGTCATTTTTACCAGACAATGCAAATCAAGCATTTTCCCCATCTTCTCCATTAATCTCAAAGCAGCAAGCGGATGGACTTTAAAACTTCTTTTTGCTTACCAACACACGCATCTGTTGTATAGATTTCTCAGCCTCTACCCGCGCGATTAGGTCTGCACATGTGTGGTCAATGCGGAGACTTTCCATAGCACAGACATTTTCCGGAGCGCACAAAATCTCCACACAGCCTGTCCACATGACAAAATTTATGTCATGTTGACAACCGTCCGCAGATCCTGTCTGCAGAAGCACAGTACACCAATTCCTTAGCTGTTATGATGAACATAGTTTTTTTCACAAAATATTCCTTGTGAAAATGTTGGGCAAATAACCAAACATGTTTAAATGGCTGAGAAGCTTTTAGAAATGTGAATGTCGGCCAGGATGGATTTTGTTGCTCTGCCTTGGGCACTGAGGGGGACATGCTGGGTTCAGAAATTAAAAGTCCTGCCACATATTTGTTCCAGCCAATTCACCGAACCAGCTGATCCTAGGTAGATGAGATAATTCGTGAAATCACCTGTGTTGAGAGCACAGATGGAACGAATATATGGCAGGACTTTTACTTTCTCAATCCGCTCAATCCTCTGCTTCAGCAACACAAACAAAGGTAGGTTCTCCTTGACGCAGAGTCTTTCCCCTTGGCATGGCAAAAACAATGTATGTGACTATCTTTTGCAAGGAATTGGCAAGGCTGGTTCATTGAGTCACATGTGGTGGGTTAGGCTTGCAGATAGTCACCAATCAAAGCTGCAGATAGTCACCAACCAGCTATTGAAGGGTATTTATTTTAGAGTATTTATGTCATAACCTTCTCAACAAGGTGTTTGGTGCTTTAAAGACAGGTGGCTTTGTCGGCTTGTGAGACATTCAGTAGTGTCAATTATGAAATTTGGTACTTGCCAGGGCTTATGCATGAAAATACAAGAATCTTTCTGAATTCATGCCTATGTTTACCTTTTTAACTAGCCTTAAACACGCATTGTTGTTTTTTTGTTTGAAATTTTTGTAAAGCAACTGTGAGTTTTAGTTAAGCGGGATTAACTTTCATTTTTTATTCACCGGTTTTCCACCGGGATTGTTTTTGCCACCTCTACCTCTTTCTTTCTCCCTCCCTCTCTGCCTCACACTATCCCTTTCATGTCACCTGCCTGACTGTCTACCAAAGCATTCTTCGCAGCTTTGAGAGACCGCCCTCACATCATTGCCCAGATGTTTGCTTAGTTTAATCCAGTATTTGTGTGCCTTGCATAAAACTAATGCAAAACATTTTGAGCCTCAAGAAATAAACACTCTGGGAGATAAATAGAAATAATATTTTAAGAAGAGGCCCATAGCCACTGAGGAGCTAAATAGCAGAATAGGGCATTGGGGAGCTCAGGGAGTTTTACCCCCCCTGCCCCCCACTCCTCCCCAGAGAGCGAGATAAAGGGCCACAGCCTTTGTTTGGATTATCCTGTAAAAGATGGAAGGGTGCAGAAAAGTTTTTGTTCAAAATGCATTTGTATGCATTTCCAAAGTTGGATGATGGTAATGTTTATGTTTGTTGTTTATTGTTTCTTGGCAGACATTTTAATCCAAAACCATGTACAATGGCTTCAAAAAGCGCCACATTATAAACAAAAAACACAAAACTTGAAATATAGTACAAATATTTCTGTGAAAGTAAAGGCATAAATACATGATTTGAGTACATTTAATTATATTGTAGATGATTATATTGATTTCATGCTGGCACTATATTTAACAGTAATCATTATGTTTAAACTGTCCAACTGATGTATTGGTTGACTCATGAATTCACCTGCACTGGATTATAGGGATATGTTGTTGTTGTTGTTGTTGTTGCTGTTGTTGTTACCTTTAACCTTGGAGGCCTCAGATGTTCCTGTGCCTTGTTTTCAGCAGATATTTGTTGATTTGTGGTTTAGTAGAGGGCAAACACACATAAACACACATTTACACACATTTTGAAATTACAGAAGAGCGTTTACTTACTTTATTGTGATGGCTAATGTTAGGGATATGCATAGCTTATCCACATGTTTTAACCACTGTGCATAGACTGTAGATTTCCCAGCTTTCTTGTTACCACTACACCACTATTGTTGATATATGTTATTACTAATGTCATGCATGCACACACACACACACACACACACACACACACACACACACACACACACACACACACACACACACACACACACACACACACACACACTGTACATACTGTACATCGACTCCACATACACTCCCTGTTTACTGTAATCTCTCTTTGAGGTTCTGTAACACAAGCAGACAACTAGTGATATCACCCCGTCTGTCATGCCTATCATCATTTCTCTCTGATCTCATCATTTGGCATGTCTTCCCATCTCACACACACACACACACACACACACACACACACACAAAGCGTAGAGGGTATAGATGGTGTGATGCTGGACAGTCTCTTACACAGAAAGAGAGAGAGGGGGGAGAATGGGGTTATACTATTAATTTGGCCTGGCAAATTAAATTTCTCTTTCTCACTTTCTGTCTCTCTCTCTCTCTCTCTCTCTCTCTCTCTCTACCTCACTCTCTCTCTCTCCCCCTCTCTTTCCCTCTTGTCTCTCTCCTTTCTGTGTCTTTCCATCACCCTTGCTCTCTCTCTCTCTCTCTCTCTCTGCCCCCTCTCTCTCTCTCTCTTTCTCCCTCTATCTCACTATCTTCTCTCTGCCCACTCTCTCTCCCTCTCTCTCTCTCTCTCTCTCTCCCTCTCTCTCTCTCTCTCTCTCTCTGCCCCCTCTCTCTCTCTCTGAAGCCAAGCGGAGCCCTGGCAGCCCTCCACTGGGTGGTATCATGGGTGTGGGTGACTCCCTGCTGTCCAGATGAATGGACTCATGCCCATCTGCTTTTTCACAGCTTGGATTACATGCATACGGGGGAGGGGCACCACGCGGGCATCGCCTAGGGAGTCATGGGCTCCAGCCTGGGTGGACCCCTAGCACGCTTTCAATCAGCCCAACGAGGTGTGTGTGTGTGTGTGTGTGTGTGTGTGTGTGGGCTATTGTATCACGAGTACCATTTGGAGATAACACATGTAGGCCATTCATTCTGCTGGCTGAACGTGGGTGCACCTCTTTAATAAGCTATTTGGGTTTGTGACAGTATCTTTTTTTTTCTTCTTGTCGTTCACCCTTCTCTTCCCCCTTCTTTCATTCTGTCGGGAGAATGGTTTTTTTTTTCTTCGACAAGGTGAAATATGTTGAACCATACTGAACTCCTTAAGCAGTTTAGAATGGAAAAGTGAATTGTGTGTGTGTGTGTGTGTGTGTGTGTGTGTGTGTGTGTGTGTGTGTGTGTGTGTGTGTGTGTGTGTGTCCATATCTGCATGTATATGTGTGAGGTTGTGTCCTTCCCCCTTATTCTTTCTGTTCCCTTTCACTACCTTTGGTATCACTGTGCTCTCTGTCTCTGTCTCTCTCTATCTCTCTCTTTTTCTCTCTCTCTCTCTGTCTCTCCCTCTCCCTCTCTCTTTCTTTCTCACTCTCTGACTTTATCTCTCTATCTCTGTCTTTGTTCTCAGACACATTCCTATGGGCTTCAGTCAGATGTCAATCATGCATACAGTCACAAAGCGAGTCAGTGAGTGAGAGGGAGAGAGTGAGGGAGAGAGTGAGAGAGAGAAAAAGGGGGATCTCTCTCAGACTGCCATATATATATATATATATATATATATATATATATATATATATATATATATATATATATATACGGTATGTACTCCCCCGTATCTGTCCTCAGTATCTCACTGTCTGGCGTGTTTTGCTTCCCTAAATCGAACGTATTCCCAGTCTCACTCTGTCACCCTCACTCGTAACACCGTCACTCTGAACACCCTCCCTCTGTCACCCTCCCTTTGTCACCCTCACTCTGTCACTCTCACTCTGTCACCCTTACTCCGAACACCCTCACTCCGATCACCCTCACTCTGTCACCCTCACTCTGTCACCCTGTCTCCCCATCTTCCTGTCTCCCTAACCCCACCCCTCTCTGCCTGGGCACCACTATCCTTAACACTCACTGTCAGAGTAAACCGTTTTTTCCCTTTTCTCTCTCTCTAATCCTCCTTCCTCTTTCTCTCTATTCCCCCTTTCTCACTCTCTCTCTCTCTATTTTCCCCCTTTTCTCTTTTTCTCTATCCCCTCCTTCTCTCTCTATTGTTGCCCTTACCCCCTGCATTGCTCCCTGTGACTCCATGGTGGCCAGTAATGCAGGGTCTGAGTCTGAATGTCATTCTAATCATTTCTTGCATTTTTCTAGCAAGGAGGTCACAATGTCGGCATTTAGGGTGACTGACAAAGAATGCCTGTTGTCTGGATATTCGTCATTTATTTTTTTAATTAAGTGAAAATACTTGGAATATTTCTCATGTGACAGAGGTTGCAGCATTGTACCTAATAACATCAGAATTCTGGTACGCCAGTCAGTGGATCAGCTTTAAGTATTTGGTGCTTAAATTTAATAAGCAACAAATGAGAGTTAAAAAGTGTAAACACGTTAATAAAATGATATCACCTTCACGCCAGATATTGGTTTGACACAGAACATAGCGAGGCATAAAATTATTTACTCTTATATTTAATTTTTTAATGAGGATGATATGCACACAACCCATTTATCATCAAAGGACGCGTTAATTGCACGTGGTAATATGCCGTGTTTTAAAAAGAAAATTACGAGCTAATCCAAGTTTGATCTGGACTCTTGTGTAAAGTGCACGGGATGTGATTCCCTCACTGTTTACGATCACAGAGTAAAGGCAATTATGGTAAAAAACTAATGAGAGTGAAAATGAAGATTTCTCATTGGTCTGATTAGCCTGGTGTATTTCCGAAATGAGTTTAACGATGTAGGACCTGCTTCCCCCTCTATGCCTTTTCACTGTGCATGCACATGCATACGCTCTCCAATAAGTATTAGCCTTAGGAAACAAAAAATAGAGAGAGGAAAAAGACAAGAGAGAGAGAGAGAGAGGGAGGGAGGGAGAGGGAAAGGAGAGAAGAAAGAGATGAAGGGAGGGAGGGGAGGGGAGGGGAGGGGATGGGGAGAGGAGAGGAGGGGAGGGAGGTGAGAGAGGCATGTTTAATTGCAAAGCGCACAGATATTTACATAGCTAATGCGTAACCCAGATATGCATGCCTGCCAATGATGCACAGATCCCATCAGTGCCTCCGCCTTTGATGGAGGAAAACACTCACTATTCATCAGGGGAGGGGGCCAGGAGGAGGAGGAGGAGGAGGAGGAGGAGGAGGAGGAGGTGTGGCTGCGACCAGGGGGAGCAGAGCTGCTGCGAACGGATGAATTTGAATAATAACACCGCGTGGGTTAGCGCGCTGTCTGCCCCTCCAGTTACGTTTATCCGTTTGATTGGAGCTGCAGGGTGTGTTATGTGAGGAGAGAACAAAAATCACCAGCCATTGTTGCTGAGGTTACAGCCTCCGAGAAAAAAAATGGAGAAAGGAAGGTGGCCAGTTATCCAAATTGCAGTCACGCTGGTCCTACTGTAGGTTTTACGGGATCTTTTATGGAATCTGTGGGTCTTAAATTTCTTTTATTTATTTTTATTTTTCCAGTCCAGTCCAGTTTTACCGAATCATTCCACATGCTTCTGTTTTCAGCAGGCTAAGTCAGCGTGATTTAGTTTTTACAGTAGACCTATGCAAAACATAAAAAAGAATCTCTATACATGGCTTACTGCTAGGCAACCCAAATATCTTTAAGTACAAAATCAAAATATCAGGGTAAAGCAGCAAAGACATGGACATTTACCAGCCTATTTGTGTTAATACCCTGTTAGTTGTATTAGTCAGCTGCAGTATCATCAATTTATTAACAAAAACAAAATCTTTATACATGGCTTATTGCTAGGCAACCTTAATATCTTTAAGTACAAAATCAAAATGATATCAGCATAAAGCAGCAAAAACATGGAAATGTAACAGTCTATGTGTGTTAATACCCATCAGTTGTATTAGTCGGCTGCAGTATCGTCACTTATTCACAAATGCAAAGACAAAAATATTTACATTTGTTGCATTAATGTGACCCCTATGACCTGTGGCTCGACCTTGAGTCAATGGCAATATGAGCACTACTAGCCTGTCAAGTCTCACAGCTGAGGCCCCCGACCCACCCCAACCCACCGCACCGCCAGCACACCCCAAACCCCACCCTACGCTTTCTCTCCCTGTCTCTGTCTTTTTCTTTCTCTCTCTCTTTACCTCTCTCTCTCTCTTTCTCTCTCTCTCTCTCTTTACCTCTCTCTGAGCCCCTTCTTTCTCACTCACACGTGTGTGACATCCAATCTTGACTAAGCAGATAGATCCTGAGCGTAATCTCTCAACGCTGGTAATAAATGAGATTGTTGTTTTTTTTTCCCTCTTTTTTCTTTGCTGTTCTTTCACAGTGGGTCTGAAGCAGTTATTTTGTAATCAGTTCATCTCAGCCTGACATTCATGTGAAATCACTGAGGAGAGCGAGCCAGGTGCACTGATTCGTAAAGTTATTTATTAGCTGCTATCAGTATTGAAATTTATTCTGCTGCCACAGCTGCTCTTCCCACCAGCATTTCAGAGCTCGCGCCAGAGTAGATGCACTGTTCTCTGCTCTGCTCGCATTGCCCTCCTCTTTCTCTCAATCACAGCTCCATCTCACAATCTCGCCCCCATCGTGGCTTTTATTTTCTTCTTAACATCTTTGTCCTTTTTCTTTCTCTATCTCTGTGTACCTATACATCACATCTGTCTCCCTTTTTCTCCCCTGTCATCTAATGCTCCCAGTTTTTTGTCTCGTTGTTATGAATTCTTTCATGCGGTCTCTGTAATGTCTGCCTTAGTGCTGCAGCGATGCAGTTAAAGCTTTGATGAAATGCATGCAAGTTCACCCCTATGCCTTAAACGCCTCTTCCGCTCTTTCATCATGTTATTGCTGTTCGAGCATGCTATGCTATCGCTCCGATCTGTTCTTGTGTGCACACCAGGTCTCAGTAGTACAATGACATCAGCTTCGTGGGCTTTGCTGGTTTTCAAATAAACCTTCCCATGATGCCCTTTGGTGCTCACTGTTGTCATGCTCCTAACATGTCGGCTTCAACCTGGGAAGAGGGGAGGTTACATGTAGAAACATCTGGGACCATAAAAACACCTACAACTGGTACAATCCTGACATTAAAAGTGGTATATGAAGGATTGTGGACCAAGCTGGCACTGCAGTCAAATTTAAGATATTCCAAAGTGCTGTTCCCCTTCTAGAGACAGGAGACAAAGCACAACCTCAAACTATAAGCAGACTTTGCAGGCTGGAAATTAAGTTTTAAAATGTGAATATTCTGGCCTGATCTATTAATGCCAGTTAAAGCAGTATTTCAGTTTAACATGGTTTCTTAATCTCTGTTGACATATCGGGATGATTTATAATTGCTTACTGCAAATTCCTTACAGCGCCTTTAACGTCGAAACAGCCTGAATCAAAGAAAACATACATGTGCAACCAACCCAATCTCATTCTTGCTCTGACAACTTTGCTGTAAACAAGTGTCATACCATGCTCATGCCCTGTGACTAAAATCATATATCATACATTCTCTACATTTTTTTAAACACATGGCAAACAGGTGTGTGCCATGATCTTTTATGTTCAGAAAATCGGCTTAAGGAAGATGCCAATATACAGTACGTGACATAAAGATGGAGCAAGCCCTATGAAAACATACCTCCTTCTCTAATTCTTGGCAGCTATTATAGAGGCTGTGAACGTGTGTGTTTGTGTGTGTGTGTGTGTGTGTGTGTAGATCCTGTATTCTGAAAAACCACCTTTCATCCTCCCTATTGTGGTTTAACACAATGCAGTTGAGCACAGTGTTGCTGTCTTGGAGGGAAAACAGGAATGATGAGATGTTATGAAAGAAAAGAGACCATTGTATCAGTTTTCACCATGTTTTCCAGCACAGCTGACAAATCACTGTGCAGAAGATTCCCTCATCACATTTAACCGACTTGTAAAAAAAGATGAAAAACAATGATTTTTTTTTCTTCTTTTTTTGTGCAGGAAAGGAATGGGAGAGTTAGACAAAGACTAACGCCTTCAGGGTAAGCCCCACTGTGGTATGGCTGTATCCATTCCAGATTATTCAGCGGTCTCAGCTGAGAAAATAAAGAGAAGTGGAGCCAAAGCAAGCAGTGACTGCTTGCCTATCAGTACTAGGCACTGCAATTGACAGCCTGAGACCCTGCCCAAGGAAAATGTCAGCAACCGCATGAGAAAAATTAAGGTGGGAGGAAAGAGGAATAGGATATCTATACCTTTACTACACAGACACACACAGACACAGACACAGACACACACACACACACACACACACACACACACACACACACACACACACACACACACACACACAGACACACACACACACACACACAATAGACATTACATAAACCTTATGCCAAATACAGACATAGAAACAGACAGGTACACACAAACACACACACACACACACACACACACACACACACACACACACACACACACACACACACACACACACACACAATAGACATTACATAAACCATATGCAGAAGTGCTACTATCCTAAGTGCACATAGACAAGAATGCCCTTGCACACATTAAATATCAGAAAGTCAATGGGTGTACTTGAGGTGGCCTTTAGCAAAGGCCGGAAAAGCACTGCCTCCTGCTAGACATGTTTAGATTTTATCTCACGGTAAAGTAAACAATATAAAAATACAATGAAGTGCCTGCTTCCACATGATCCAAACACTAATACGATAACTATAGCACTGTAATGCTGTACATCGTCCGTATGTTTTCACATGCCAGCATTTGGCCCTCTCTCTGGAATGAGTAGCCATTCATCTTTGAAGATAAACAAAGCCTACCAATTTGGAACATGTCTCCAAGAGAAATAAAACAGCAAAGATTCCAGCACTGCAGAGAGAAAAGGAGAATGAGAGAATGGGAGAGAGAGAGAGAGAAAGAGGAGAGAGAAAGAGAGAGAGGAGTCAGTCAGTCATCATCTGCTCAGTAGCGCTGCCAAAATCGCAGACCACACATATGTGCTGTTGGCGTGCGAGCTCGTGGATCCTTGGCTCGCGTCCACCGAAAGTGCAAGGTTTTAAAGACATATTCTTTCATTCGAGCTAATTCATCAGAGGGACTGTGGAGGGAAGAGGAGATTGGGGTCCTGAGATACATGAGGCATCTGCTCGTAGGAGAAACATGGGAGTCTGTGGCAGTAATTAGGCCAGGGAAGGGCCGTAATTATGACAGCCGTCATGCACCTTGGCTGAGGGGTCAGAGGGAGGGTGTCCTGCCCACACAAAGTTCCCTGCTCTCATTGCCACAGTAGTGTGCGGTGGAAAGTTGCTGCCTGTGTTTTGTGTTGACCTTGGCACGGTCAATTGATTTGGTTGCTTCTCATGCAAGCCCGCTGTGGCTGTCTCCTTTTATTATACAGCCAAATAGAAGATTTCAAGAGGGAACAGTTTGAGCAGACAGCCATGAAACAAAACATCATCTCCATCCTGCTCACTTCACAACAACCACCTTCTTCTCCAATGTTCTCCAGTCAGCCGGTGGGTTCTTAATCACTTCTGACAAACTCCGAAAATGGCGGGATGTGTGAATGAATGCGGATGTTTCCAGACGCCAAGGCTGTCAATATCAAAGTGGACACAGATGATTCTTTTATGAGCTTGAGAAATAATTCAGGCCCTCAGACCGACAGAGGTATGCGCCCAGGGAGCGGCACGTAAGGCAGCGGGTGACGGGTGAGGGGTGAGGGCGCGTATCAGGGACCAAAGTGACGACAGGCAGAAGTGACAGATCAAAGAGGCGAATGGACGGGGCTTGGGGATTAAGCAGGGCGTTTCATATGCCGAAGCACGGTTGAGTCACATCGGCTTCTGTTAAAGGGCTGAAAGATGGCATTAAACTATTAGTTTAGTTTAGTTTATTTAGTCTATTTCTTACAGGCATCGTGTACAAAATACATTATTCACTTAGGAAAAGAGAAGATGCATTGCACCAGACTTAGCAACTACGGTAGCTAATTTCCATCTGCAGTCCCTGGACAGGTAGGATACTGAAGCATACCATAATAACAGTTCATGTACACATACACATACACATACACTAACACACACATACAAGCACTCACCCAAACCTAAAAAAACACACACACACACACACACACACACACACACACACACACACACACACACACACACACACACACACACACACATTCAAATAAAAATGAAAAGGCAAGACTAAGTGGCAAGATACCATTAACAATATTAACAATATTATTGCTATTTATTCTTGAATTTACATTTTCCTATATTCCCGTTACAAGTCTACAATAATTACAATACAATGCAATACAGTTACAATAAGAGAACTTTTTCAATTACTGAAGTTGATAATCAGCAAAAAACCAGCCTATACAGGGCTAATTACAGTCTAAGCTGATGTATAGCATGGCATTGCAAACAGACGTGAATTAAAAGGGTTGCCACTCACTTGTCATGGTGTCTTTTTCAGTTAACTTGATGTCAGGGTTTTATTTTGTCCTGAACTAAAAGCCCTGAAGGGGGCTGTCCCTTTGGGGCATCGTGCCAGCATCCTTTAGTCCATGCTGTCCTGCCATGCATCTTTTCCCAGGAGCTGAATACAGCGATGGTGCTGAATCAATAAAGAATGGAAGGTGTTGATGGGGTGCAGTTCATACCGGAAATCTGGAGGACCCGGGTTCGAGGTCATTTCCCGTTCCTACCCCATTCTGTCTTTCTAAAATCATTTCCTATCTCTCTCTCTCTCTCTACTATCCTATCCAATGAAATGCACACAAAAAAAGCCTAAAGGAAAAAAAAAGCTAAAAATGAATGTAATGTGTCGCAGAGGCTAGACACCAAGGTCAAAAGTGGGTTTTTTTTTCCTTATCAGGAAATGACAAACAAGAGGTCTGTTTTACACGTGGAGGTTAAGTGAAGAGGAGACAAAAGGCCTGCTGTGTGATAATTGTATGAAAAAGAGCGAGTGGAGTTCTAAGGGAATATAAAACCAAGCCACCACAGAGGACATGCTGAAGGTGAGTGTGTAATGAACTACCCACCTTCTAGTGCCAGAGTCCAGGGACCACTGAGTGATTGTGGATTTGGGGTAATTCTGCCAATGTCCCCAATTTGTTCCAATAATGCACAGCAGCAATTTTGGGGCATTTTTTTTCTTCCTGTTCTTTGCTCTCTTCCTCTCCCTGTCTCCCTCTCCCCCTTTCTCTCTCTCTCTCTTTCTTTCTCTCTACCTCTCTCTCTCTTGCTCTCTATCTCTTTTTATGTGACACACTCTCACTAAAATGCTGTATTTGGAGTGTTTTCTTCCATTTGAGTCAAAGATTTGACTGGACACACGTCCTAAATCGGCTTGGCCTTGCGGGGAATTCCTTTGTGGTGTAGAACATTCAAGTACTACAACTGAGAGGTATTATGTAAAACATGCAAACTATGTGTTTTATCTGGTTGGTGTTGGAAAGGCATGATTTTGAATGGGCTGGCTTTATTATTAATTTAGAACTATTAAAAATGTATGATATGTGATTTTAGAGTGTACCAGAACATCCCATTATCAAGAGCATTTTTAGATGAAATGACTAAGGGACTTTAAGTAAGTCCCAGAAGTAGTTGCACTCAGAGAACTGGCGCCATGGTCAAATTAGGCCAATTATTTTACAACTAGCTTACTTTCCCCCCTTCCCCGCTCAAAATGTCCGCCCTGTTTCCAGGGAAAATTCTGCAGAGAGAGGCCACAGAAAGGGGGTACCACACCAACCCTTGTGCTCTAAAAGAACAAAAAGCAGTAATTTTCATGTACAAGTGGACTGACTGCATCCTGAATGTGTTTTTTTAGTAATTCCATTTAATAGGAGCCACTAGTTGTGAGCCAGTATGCTGCCCTATTTTCTGCTGGGTTGGGTGAATTAAGACCTCTTTACCTATCTGTGGTAGGCCGAGCAGAGCTCAGAGTATTGCAGGGGGACATGTTGCTGTGTGGGGAGAAGGGGCTTAATGTAGGCTGTGCTGTCCTTGGTAAAATGACCTTGGGTTTCTAGAAAGGTGCTAAATAAAACCAAATAATTATTATTATTACCGTTATTATAACGTATGTTAAAGGAAAGGCTAGCCAGTCTTGTACAATGTAATTATAATGTATATAACAAGGTAATGTAACTCCAATGAACAACTGATGGAACTGTGTTAAAGTCTAGCATCTGTTTTGTTCTTTCTCTCCTTTTTTCTTCATTCTAGTACTCCAGATTACTGCAGCTCAGCCAGGTTCTTAGGCAAATATGGACAGGAAATCTCTCCAGCACCCTCTTCTCTCTTTCTTACATGAGCCTCTCTCTTCTTTGAGGTAAATGCTGTTACATGTAATCCCAGTGTCTTCGTACAATTATATGTAGTTTCCACATGTAATCTGGGACATATGCAGAGGTGAAGTGAGGCCAGTACAGTCTGGTGCTGAGCGGTGCAGAGGTGGTATGCAGTACTGAAAAGAGAACAGCTGCCTGTCAGAACTCACAACCTGTGACAAAAGTCACAACCTCTCAGTCGCATTGTTTTGCACAAAAACATGTCAAGCAACGTTATGTCAACTGAAATGGACTGTAAGTACTAGATGCAAATACACTTTCAGTGTCACGCGTTTCTCTTGTTTGTTTGTTTACTTTGTATGAACCCGAGAAAAGGCTGCAAAGCCATTTGAGGTCATAAGGCTTTAAGGGGGTCAAGTCCCACCAATATAAAGAGAACCCATATCGATGTCCATCCCAGTACAGTGCAATATATGCTAAACATATCCTCCATTTATCAACTCTGTGAAATGATCTGTTTTTGTTACTTCCTATTTGTCTTTTCCATTAAGCATTAGTTACAGATGGGAACTGTGAAGTAATGACACACACACAGAGCTGAATGCCAGTGCAGGACAAATGTTAATGATGAACTGCAGATGGTAACAACAATAACAAACAGAACAGACAGAGCCCTCTTGCTCCTGGTACGTTTAACACAATGAAATCACAATTCGAACAAAGCACTACCAACTGAGATTTCACTTCAATGACCTGTAGGCTTTACACTAGACTAAGGAACTGAGAAGTTCTTCACAGAGGTGCAGGTGCAGGCAATTAAAACTATGGTGAGCTGAAGTGTTGATGAGGCTGACGGCAGGGGAAAGCTAGAAGGGTGGCATTGGGTGGCCTTGGCCACCCCAGATATCTGACTGGCCACTCTAAATGACACCCCAAATCTTAGCCTATGATTGGCCAATAAAACTGTGATGCATAACTTATTGTCACCCCTAATTACTCAGTGGCTGTCTAAGGCAACCCCTGCGAAAAAAGTCGAATTTTTAAAAAAAAATTTTAAAGTATCGAATTGAAACTGGTTAATTAGTAGCAGTTGTGGGTGTGGCTTTGACAGATTTTACCTTACATGTTTAGAAATTCAGATCAGAAAGATCTATACAGCAGTAGCCTTTTCATAGACCTGTCTGCCACTCTGATCCAATATACTGTAGATATATAGATATGGAATCTAAATCTGACATGTTTACCATCCACCCCATATTGTACCTGCAAAGTTTCCAAAACTAGATTACCATGGATTTAAAAAACAATGACGCAAAAGTGGGGAATTTAAACTGAAATAGATGAGCAAAAAGACTTTAGAAGTCAGTTTTGACTCAGAGCACAGAGCTTATGTGGCATTCTTCTTTGGTTTTGGCTCTAAATTCTTTCCACACTGATATACCCAGGGTTTATGAGGGGAGCTCTCAATATAGAGTAGATTTTAGTGGAAGCATTCATCATCCCAGCCACGATGGCCCACTACTGAGAGGGATAAGAGCCTTTAGAGCGAGAGAGGTGGAATAGAGATCTGAACAAAATGGACAATTTCTTTCTGCTTTGAACAAGAGTTCAGTACAAATTAATTGAACCCAGTATTAAGCATGCATAATATTTAAATGATGACTGTATGTCAGTGTGATCAAAATGATCTCTACTACACACCGTGTAGTACACCACATACAGTACATCTCACTTTTTTAACAGGGAGTTTAACAGGGATATCTCAAATCTATATAGCTGACCGTTTAACAATCATCAGTGTAAACCAATCTTGGGCAAAACATGAGAGAGAGGTCAAAGAGGACTTCAAGATTTCTAACAGAAAAGGCAGACTTTACAGGCAGTCCATCAATTCTGACAGACAAACCAGAAGGATCTGAACAACTTTACATTTAAGGCCAATGTTTAATCAGTTTAATCAGGATAGAGACCATCTATCCATGGTTTTAATTCCAGAATAGAGTCAGGGAGAGAACTCTAAAGGGGAGTCTCTAGGAATAAGACTGTAGTAGGGTAACACTTTACATCATCGGCATAGCAAAGATATTAATGGTTGATATCGATGAACCAGGGGGTAAAATATGTCCTAGGAAAAGGAGGGGCCCAAGGAGGCTCTGGGGGACACCACAAGTAGGGGTGATGGAGGAATTGTGTGGACCTACAGTAGGCTGTGTTTCCCAAAAGCATTGTAAGCCCTGAGAACATCCAACACACTGTTACTGTATGATCATTGTAGAACTTGTAGAGCTTTTTCCAAAAGCATTATAGCCAGAGTTGTATAAAGTAGAAGTAGAAGTACTGTTTTGGATGTAATTACAACACTGGTAGTATGGTATTATGCAGTTGCAACTGCGTAGTACCGTACTACTTGTGTTGTAATTACATCCAAAACAGTACTTCTACTTCTACTTTATACAACTCTGATTATAGCCAACAGATATTGTACAATCTGCGAGTGCTGCAGGGCAATCGTAACCAGCTAAGAGCATCACAAGCGGCTTTTAATTAGTAGTACCAATATGGCGCCCAGACATCTGAAAACCTGAAAAGATTTCTTCGTAATGCTATCTCGGGTAAACACTAAGCAAGCACTAATGCACAGCATCACAAAAGCTGAATCAAGGTCCAACCCAACAACACAGATGAGGGCTACGTATTTCAGTGCTCGTGTTGAGAGAAAAACATTTTAAATAATTAGATTTCCTCATTATGGCTTGCACAGCTCTTTATAGCCAGAAGGGCTACATGCTTTTTGCCCTATTGTCAAACATTTGTGTTTATCATATAGCCTATGGGCGCATTAGCCCACCTAGACTGTTCCATCCTACAAAGCAATAAAAAGGAATCGAGACTCACTAAAAACACAGCATTTCGCCCGGATGGCCGTGGCTTTAGAATCTAAGGTCTTTGTTACGTCCTGCGTCACTCATGATGCGCCCGGTACATAACAGTTAACTTTTTTCATATTGATGTGTTAAGCATTCTAACCCTAACCCTTACCATAACCCCAACCTTAACCTTACTTAAAACATCAGCTAATGTTAAAACTTATCAAGTTTAGGTTAGGCTGAGGGTAAGGGTTAGGGTTAATGATGTGAGTGACGCAGGACGTAACAAAGCCGTTAGATTCTAAAGTCCCGCCCATCTGTGTTTTTTAGGGAGTCACAAAAGGAATCATAGTCCTATATGGATGTAATTATGTCTGCATAGGGGGGCCAAAGCCAAAGTGTTCCTCATACCAAACACTGGAATTCACGCTAGTGATGGACATTCATATCTGACAAACATACCAAATGAAAAAGCTGAAACTGAGCTTTCCAATGATATCCAACACTTCAAACACCCCACCACACTTTCATAAATAAAGTGAATCCATGGTAGGCTATTTGTTTAGAAAGAAAGGGGGAATTGGATTATTTCCGTCAGGCACACAGGATTCGGTTTGGACCACTGATGGTAAGTGTTTCCTCCTTCATGGTTTCTATGTTGTCAGATTCTAAATAGACCCTACACAAATTTGTAAATTGACATTTCTACTGACAGCGACAATGTAAAAAAAAATGTGCCCAATATATATTTTTTCCTAATAAACAAATCATCATAAAATCTATTAAATAAGTAAATGCTAGCACACAAAATGATGTCAGATTTGGATAGCCTAGAGTGTCCTGTAAACAACAAGATATAGGACATGCATAATAGCCTTGTAGTGACCAAGATAACAGCTTAAAAGTAAAGGTAGCAAAAAAGCACATTTCCGGTGCATGCTCTGCCTACAATACATACAGGCTTACAATAAATTCATCTTTCGCATTTGTAAAATCATTGTAAATCCATGATGATAACCAAACATACACCAACTTATACACTTAAGTTATACTAATACATACATATTTACGTTGTTAGAGACTTCATGCCCATCAATAACCAGGTGTCCTCTATTATTCCTTGCCTATCTTTTCCTTGCTCTTATCAGAGACTTACCCTGTAATTTCCTAAAGTAATTGAAAGTGTTCCCAACATTATTTAGATATGAAAATGACTCAGTGAGTGTGTGTGTGTGTGTGTGTGTGTGTGTATTCTCATAAAATAGTAAATTACATGACCAGAGCACAGGAGAGGACAATAATTGTTATGACGCAAAAATAATATCTAAATCAGCAGGAGAAACTAATCATGATCTGATATTCACTGCATTTGCTGTAATGGTGGTTTGAAGAGTGGACTCTCCAGGCCTGCAATCAAGCTTCATTAAGGAGACCCCTGTCCGGATGAGGACTATCTCCTCATCACCATGGCAACCCATTTGTGTGACAAACAAACAGATGAGGACCCAGATGCCATTTTTCTACACACGTTTAGAAAACAGTTTGTCAATAACAGACCTGAATTACAGGGACAGTCCACCTCACCCGTGACAGTCATGAAATATGTGTTTCACATAGAAGAGGTTTCATGGTTGAAAATATTAATAATAGAATGCAATATGGATCTTGGTTGTTATTGCTTGAATGATGACAAAAACACAAAGAATGTATTTAAATGGTTAAAAATCTTTATACAGTGTATCCAAGGGAAGGGAAGGGAAGTAATGTATTATTGACCAATGCTGACTGATTTTCCCATAGCAACACGTAGCACACATTGTTCACAGGGTTAATGTAAGATTTAAAGAGTGAGAGATAGAGAGAGGCAGGGGGGAGAAAGAGTAAGAGAGAGAGAGAGAGAGAGAGGGAGAAAGAGAAAGAGAGCAGGAGGGGAGCGCGGTAGGGAGGGCTTTTTAGACCGGTACACCTGCTAAACCAACGGCTATGGATGCCTCTTGAGAATGTACTAATGACTTCCTCTAAAATCCTGGCATTTCACACAGAGCGGAAATGGACAAAAAAAAAACCCCTTCAGGTCTGGTTGATAAACGATTAGCCTTGTACATTCAGATTTTTTTTCTAGATTTTCTATTTGTTAATTATTCTCTTTTATGGTCCCATCCACCCACCATTTCCTGTTTTCAGAGAACTTGGTGAAGTACAACATGATGTGAGGTCTATTTTTGCATCGAATGCACACAGCTAGCAATTGTGAAGTCCGTGCAAAGTACAGCATGTGCCAGCTCAAGCTATTTTAGAGGGATTTAAAGGCAGTACTCCATATTAGAAGTTTGTGTGTGGATAAGAGCACTGGACAGCATTAAAATATAGAATATACTGTGAGTAAATCAGGACAAGCAGAGTTGTACTGTTGCTCGGGTGGATAAAATGGCTGCTGAAGAGGGAAGATAGAAAGAAGACGCAGAAGGAACAGGTGTCACAGCAAGCGCCAGATTTAGACACATTCATGGATGGGCAATAGGGAAAAAAACAAAGTAGCCTGGCCAACTATTTATGGTACTGCGGGAAGAAAACAAACACGTGACCTGAACGGACAGATGGACAGAAACAAATAGGTGTTTAAGTCGGGAAATATGGACAGCCCATCTCTTTCACAGGATACTCTACACTCTGTGAGATGACAGTTGTCAACTCGCTTTTTACAAAAAGAAAAAAATGTAGTTTTTTTTTTGTTATGGTTTAACATATGAACGATTTAGCTCATACATATGCAGGTTTCGAATCAAATTTGTGCCTTTTGCTGCTGTCCTTCATGCATGCCCGGTTGATGGCTGTGGCAGGCTTCCCTTTTCTAAAACGCCTGAGTCTGATTTCAATATGAAAGTGCAGGCTTTTGACATGATAAGCGAATGAAAGAACAGGAATTGGTCACAGTCAGGCAGCTGCCATGCTAAGCCCTCATCCTCACCCAGCCTCTACCCATGCATAATCAACAGTATGTTTTCCATATATTATACACAGACAGGTATTAAGACAATGAGGTTATTCACCAGAGCCAAGGCCAGGAAATCGGCAGCTTCTGGGTCCTTCTCTGTAACTAATACGATCCAGACTTTTTTGCGAGGCTTAAGCCCAGCATCACAAATTCATAAAAAAAGGTGTCTCCCATCTCCCCTCTCCTTCCCACCATCTCCTAATGTAGTATGGAGACTGTTCCTGGCTTGTCCTGTTGTGGACTTCCTTTAGACAGCATAAAATGTATGCTGTCATCAATCATATTATTCTCACACTCTTCTTTTTTCACTGGTAGCTTAGCATCTTTCACTGTCTGTCCTCTCTGCCATTGTGCCTGTTTGGTCATCTTTTAATATGGGCTGATCATGTTTGGCTGCCGTATCTAATGTGCCGTGCACAAGAGGCTGGCAGAGGAGGTGATTCACACTGATTTGATTTTGCAGAACCAGAAATAAAGGCCTATTTACAGTGGCTGACAAACACACAGTCAGTTATCATCACAACACCAGCTCCAGAAATGTCCTCTCTTTCAAGCCCCTATATAGCCAACCCTTGAAAATCCTTATGATCCACCATTTGAGAGGATTGACTTGCTCTTTAAATTCAGTTTGCTTTTAAATTCCTGTTGAAGTGAGCTGTTGGATTAGCTGTTTTGACTGATTGTCAGCCATGCTCTTTTTTGAATTTCACACAGGTGGGCATATGCCAGACTCTCTCTGGTATTGCCTTTGCTAGGTTTTGGGGTTAGTGGGTTGGCACTTGGTACATATACCATGCCAACAGCAGCTAAATTTGGCTAGGAGGCGGTTAAAATGAGGGCAGGGCATCAGTCACGGGACAGGGGAGACTGGTGCTGGTTGTAGTGGTGGTGGTGTTAGTGGTGGTAGGGGGTATACTGGTGCTGGGCAGCACCTTTATTTGAACACTATTTTTCCTAAAGATAGTATCAAATGTGCCTGGCTTCATATAGTCTGTATTTTCTTAAAACAAAGAAAATGGCTTCAAAACTACGCAGAAATAAATAATAAAAAAAAACATCTTTGTTTGACGTTCACAGAAAGCATGTACTATATGTGACTCCCACACTCTTCTGAAATATGTTGCATATAACAGTATATTGTTACAGTCATATAAATGCTTTATAAAGTCATGTATTGTCATTTAAACATTTTCAGTTCCTTAGTCTGTACAGATGGTTTTCAAGCTTGACCAGGAAGGAATCAGGAAAATCTGATAAAGAATTTTAAATAAAATTGCTTAGGCTACTTTGCGTATGCCGCACAAACAAAATGTACAAACAAACACCAACTATGGTCTGTTTGGGCATAATTTGAAAATGTGTTTCAATAAATTGACATTAATTGTCTTATCTGTCTCTTGATGTATAGTGAGGTATAGCTGTAGTTGAGTTGTAGTAATATTGATGTAATTCATTTACTATAGTATGTTGAAAATACCTTGAGTACCTTGAAAACAGATGTATAAACTAAAAACTTCCCCTAAGAACTTCCACCATTTGTAACACATTTAAACACTCTTGTGAATGAAAGAATGAGATATGCAAGTTATGTGGAGGGTATATAGAGAAGTAATAAAACTTATAGCTTATTGACTAGAATGTAGGCCTTTAGGTAACTGGCTATGTCTTAAAGGGCCAAAAGGCTGGCTTAGAAGAAGTGAGTGTCAGGGAGGCATCAATGCATAAAATTCTGCCTTCTAAGGCTCTTAGTTGTGCCCACTGACTCAGTCGATGAGCCAGAACTATAGCTCAGCATAAGCACAAAATGATAGTCCAGCAAGTGTATTTGCAAGATATTTGCAAAAGGCTTTCAATCACCATATCACATATGCCACGTACTGTATATGGGGAATAAAGGGGGGCAAAAGTCCAAGTTATACTTTATGTTGTTCCATTTTAATATAAAGTATTTTCCGCAGGGAGTATATTTAAAGTTGAGCATTGAACTTATTTAAATTCAAAGGAATGCACAAAGCCCATCTTAGGCTGTGTGCTTGAGGAGCATACTAAAACATATTAAAATGTAATTTTCTTTCATTTCCTGATCAGTGACCACAAGGGTAGGCCATGCTGAGTATTAATCTTTGGAGACATGATACCTGCAATGGACTTCTGAAGCTGTAAGGGATGTTTATGGGAGATCAATGTGAATTATAAGAAACATCTGAAAGGCAAATGTGCATCGTTCTCTGCAGCAGGTACTCTAACTGTGGAAGTCCACTAACAGCCGTCTAATGGCGCCTGATGCCTGAACATGTCACATAAACTTTCATTAGTTGTGTCTCTCGGTCTGCCCTCTGACCCCGAGTCAGACCCAATTAAAACCTGCCGCAGCCAGACAGCACAGTAAAAAACGGAGCCAATATGAAATTCGAAAAGCTGAAAATGCTTCTCTGGCTGATATTCAATTAAGACCCGGGATGGCAGGGAAACATGATATGGCTAAATGGCTAAATGCTTGGTGAGCTTGGCAGCTTTGATGAGTCGGAAGATTCACCGTCATAAATTACGATTATTTTCACACAGGAAGGTTTGAGTGAGCCACTTAGCATCTATCAGTCTGCCCATATGGCACTGTGATTATCCCCTAACATTTCCCACTCTGTGCCTCTCCTCGTATTTAACACATAGTGTTAAGGTTTAGCTATTGTGTTGGACATGCTAAGACTCTAAACACAAATTAATATGTAATTGATTAAAACATACAAATATTTACATTTACATTATTACAAAATGTTCTAGGATGCTGGTCAGGGTTAATAGTATGTAATAACATTGCCTTCTTGTTTATATGTGTATATATTACATTTGGTTAAAGTTAATGTGATAACATACTGTATTAATGCAATCATACCATAGCTAGTCAACTATTAAACATACATTCTACATCTATGGAAGTGGCAGCTGCAGTTGTCATTGTCAAGGGATGTGTACTCAATCAACTCAACTGTTCTTCCTAAATGATATTTAACTTTGAAAACCAGTGGAAAGTGTGAAGTGTGAAATGTCTTGGGTAGGCTTAAGTATGACATCACTGCAATAAAGTCTTTTATTAGCTTTAACATTTTTAACAGATTTTTTTAACAGACTAACTGTGATTACAGGTAACTGCTAATAACTAGGCCTATAAAAATCCTGATTATTTGTGATTAACATTTTATTTACAAATGCACGATTAATGCATAAAAGGCATCATCAATTCCATTACCTACACTACACCAAGTACAGGATGGTTGCAAGTTAGGCTGATGTAGAGTGGAAAAAAACACATTCACAGTCACTAACACAATCTCTCTCTCTCTCTCTCTCTCTCTCTCTGTCTCTCTCTCTCTCTGTCCTTTAATCCCTTTTCCCCTACCTTCACTTCCACCCAGTCTTGTGCTTGTTTGTTTGTTTGACATAAATTGATGTTTGTTTTTTGCCTGTTTGCTTGTTTGACATAAATAATTTCACATGGGTCCAAACTACTCCATTTGGCTGACCTTTTCTCTGTGGGCTAACAAACTCACCAGAGTGCCACTCATTCTTTCACACCTCATTCCATCATTCCATCTTGCATTTACTGCGACGTGTGACATTCCGCAACTTATTTAAGCACGCTTTGTTAAAAAAAAAAACAGCTGAATGAACTTGTTGCCCCTTAAATCTTTATCACTAAAAGTTCTTTGTTTCTTTGTTGCCAGCTGGATGAGTTGTGCTGTGAACATGCCCTGGTGAACATGCCAAATGTTTCAAAAAATATATTGTATGACACAAAGAATATATGTAGTTGTTCTAGACATAGATTTGACCCTCAAGAAAGAAGGTTGAACAAGCAGTTCAGCAGGAGTTACATTGATAACACATGTCTTAGATTTTAAAAAGGACACAAAAGAAAAAAAACAACTTGTGCATAGTTTGAACTTCAGTGTAGTGTAGTAGAAATGAGTTTGAGTAACTGTAAATTACTTGCAAACTTTACTTACTTTGAAATGCTAAGTTTTAATTTGTTCATATTTTGTACATTCATGCAAAATTCATTACAGTAAAACACTGAACATCTGTGTCTTAAATGTCTGGAGGAGTTTTCGCATCTGATCTCGCTGGTTTCCATGCCTATCGACTGACAATGTGTTTGGCCATTGCCTTGCATATTGTATTTACAAATGAAAAACATGATGGCGCACTTGAAGCCCTATTTGAGCACGCAGCAGCACATGCTCAAGCAAGGGTAAGAGCCAAAATGTGCGCCAGGTTTGAAAATTTGACAGTGATCCCAAGTCTCTGCCAAAACTTGATTGGCAATTCATCTCTCGCCTCGGTCCATCCTAATCTAATAACAGGCGATTCTTGAAGGTGGGGGAGGGAGAGAGATACATTCCAGTGGGACATATTTCTTCAGGCTACATGAAAAAGAAATCCACCAAAATCCCCAAAAATGATGGAAAAACGGGAAGCTTGATAGAAGACATGAAATAAGAAGAAAACCTCAACTATAATTTCATCTACAGGGAATTCATGTCAAACATGCTGATATTCTATGGTCCATATGCATTTACATGCATAAAAAACAGAATTCCCTGAGCATGTTATGGCTTTTTTAGTGCGGTTTCCTTCTGTGAACCACAGAGGAGAGGGAAAATTAGGCTTTGAAGCAACTCAGAAGATCAACAACCAATCGAAAATACAGGCCTTGTTCTCTGCTTTTTCATAGGTGTCAACTCCAGCTTGAGAACATAAAAACCCTGTCACATATTTAATGCAAACATTTTCTGAACCAGCTGATCCTAAGCACACATCAGAGAACGGTGAAATTCATGTCAAACATACACATGCTCTGTTCTATAGTTCATCAGCACATACATGCGTTAAGAAGTAAATAACAAAACATTTCCCCTGTGCAGGTTATGGCTTTTTTCAGTGTGGTTTTCTTTTCTTAACCACAGAGAAGGGGGAAATTAGGCTTTGGAATAACTCGGGGATCAAGAGCCAATCAGAAATGCAGACCCTGTGTGCTCTTTTTCCCCCAGCCTTCCTCGTAATAATGGATGGCACAATTGGCTAAGGTTTCCATACCATAAATCTGAGGACCTGGGTTTGAGTCCAACCCAAAGTCATTTCCTGATCCAACCCTGTCTCTCTCCCCCACTCATTTTCTCTATAATCCTACGAAATTAAAGGCAGAAAACAAATAAAGTAACAAACAAACATAAAAAAAACGTATGTGATACAATTGATAGAGCTCCCAAGACCCCATCCTGCTCTACCCTGGGCTCATAAGATGATACAGTCTGCAGCTGCTACTAATTAAACCAGTTCCAAAATGATGGTATAGTGGCGTGGGGTATGCATTTATGCAAGTCATCTGATTGAGAAGCTTCAAGACTGGCCAGATGTGCCTGCGGTGCAGCAGCTGTTGCTTGATATATACGTATATGGGCTAATCAAGTGGCTCTGGTGTTAATCCCTGGAGAAATCAGAATGGCCACACTCTAAAGCAGGATTATCGCCAGTCGATTTTTCAGGAGCTTCGACCCAGGTAGGTTTTATTGTGATTAAGGTAGTCTGGAAGTCTAGCCCAGGTAGCAGAAATATTTGTGTAGTAGTTTAGCTGATTTATTTTTTATTGTGATTTCTAACACTATGTCTAATGTTTTTATGTCTTGTGCTTTATTGTGATTTATAACTATGTCTGCCTTAGAAAAGGTCATTAGAAGGAAAAACTCTCTGGTCATGAATTCTGACATGCCCCACGGCCCCCTAATCTAAAGTGTCCTTAAGTTCTAGAAATGTCCCTGCTCTTAAGTACAGTTCAGGTTTAAGTTTATTAATCCCTTGAAAAGGGAAATTTAAGTGTGCAGCAAGTATTCATAGAATACAGAACATGAGGAAAAAAGACATAGACATAGACAAACACAGACACTTCCACCCACAAGCACAATACTCAAGGGAATATACCCCTGGTTTCTGTAACAGTACTAACAGTATTAGCCTATTTATGTTGAATGTTTTCATCAGGAAAGACACATTAGGCTCATAGTTACTAGGCTAACGTTATCTTAAAACACATTCTACATCTTTGCCTATTGTTTTGAATGGGCCGCTACGTTGATGCTGGTCTGTGCAACAAACCTGACCTTGCAACAAACCCCTAAAATTTGCCTTGAGCCATGGGGATCGACGTCATTTTGATGTCATGATGTCCTGCACACTGAGAGACATGGCAAGTATAAACCTAACTTTTGGAAGCGGCGGACAAACATCCAACAGGCTCTCATAGACACATATACTTCAAGTCAAGTCAAGTCAGGTCAAGTTAAGTACTTATACACATATACAAGTAAACAACCAGAGACACAGACAAAAAGTGACAAATGAGAGACAAAAAAATTCTATGTGATAAATGAGCCTTGTGTTTATTCTCTTGGTAAGGCTTTACTATGCACATGTTTCGGTGAACAAAAGACAGCATGTCTTTCTCTGTTATAAACTGTTTTATAAACTTCATGGATAGAGCAGTGGTGATGATGGGCCCATGCACCTAACCTGGATTAATCTACTAAGGCATAATGACTTAGAAGCAAAAATCAACAAAAGTAAAAAAAAATCCCACTCCTTGCCAGTTGGTGTTGCTATGGCAGTTTAGGCATGCCAGACTGTGTGTGTGTGTGTGTGTGTGTGTGTGTGTGTGTGTGTGTATGCATGCCCATGTGTCCAAATGCATATAACCCCAATTACCTCGCTTTCTGTTGGGTGTGGCAAATGCAATGTATATGTTGGTCATTGTGGTGAACCCAATATACCTACCAAATTTGGTGAGCGTAGCTGAAAAAGGCAAAGAAAGAGAGAAAGAAAGGAAGAAAGAACAAAAGAAACAACAAAAGAAAGTAGGAAAGAATATTCTTTTAAAAAGCAATAGGGCTTCACACCTCTGCTGCAGGCCACAGCCTGCACCTCCGGTGCTCGGGCCCTAATTAGATGCCAGATGTCCAGGCGGTGAGTCTCCGACTGCCAAAGAAATTGAAAGCAAAAATCTGCTCTGAGACTGCTCAACGCCAAACATTGGAGGAGGCAGACGGGGGGCAGAAATCAATGGTGAGACCTCAAACGTTGAAATAAAATGAACTCCCATCTCAATACCTGAATTCAATGTTGAGTGCAGTCGGTTTAATGATGTCAGCCTCTACTGAGTCAACAAATCTCATCACAGTAAAACCTGCAGGTGTTGACTATACTGATAAATGAGATTTAAGTTTCAATGAGTTGATCCCAGGCACATAAAGTACTATTGTAATACAAAACAAGTATGCATAGCACAAACAATTGTGCAGCACGTCAATATAAGCCTGGGGATGTTGTTTTTCCCAATTGATTTTATTGTTTTTTTCCCCTACAAATATATTAGTCAATCAGAGAACCCTTGTCTGTTCACCAGCCACTTCATATCCTAATTTATTTAATAGGAAGGGCGAACCACTCCTGCAGCTAACGCTTATTGGCATTTTCACATTTTTTTCATAACACTCTGTGTAGATACATTTGCCTATCCAGGAGGATAAATCTATTTCTTATCTGTAAGTACTGCCCATTGTTTTCACATGGTTCTTCTTCTTATTTGCTTTTCTCTCACCCACAGAATCTCGGCCTATGTATGTGTGTGTGTGTGTGTGTGTGTGTGTGTATGTGTGTGTGTGTGTGTGTGTGTGTGTGTGTGTGTGTTCGTGTGCGTGTGTGTGTGAAAGCTGCTAGTTTGAAAGTGTATTTTGAAATGGCAGACACTACCGTTTACTATTTTCTGAAGACATCATGGGCCTAATTCAGTGAGATGCTCATGAAGGCCTGTTGTCGTATCCTGCTGCTAAGGTTCTATGGTTCAATGCTCGTCATGATGGTGTTGCGTTGTAGCAGTTGATGTCTACAGACAGCACATGTTGTACTGTGAAGGAGTGCCTTCATGGATCCCAGATTCAACATGCTTCATGTGTTGTAGCTGTCAACAGCCAAATTGGACATTTTTTGTTGTATTATGTGCCCCTTAGTGATAAGTTAGCTTGTTGTTTGGCCGTTGGTTAACACTAACACTGGGCTTGCCTTCAACTGGTTGCTAATGATCAGTTAGATTGGTAACCTGCATTCAGACGTTACAGTCTAGTACCACATATTCCACACCAACTGTTTGTACCTGTGTAGCAAATACAGGTGAATTCACTGGTTAGCTTTTCTACCTGCTGTGCTAACTGCAATGATCACATTTAGTGAATAGCTGAAACAAATATGGTCAGATTACCCATTACTGCTACCATTTGCTATGTTTTTTTTCCACAATTCAAAGTGACATTGTACACTACTGTACAGTAATATTAAAAGAAAACTCAAGATACCTGCATTTATGAGCATGTGTGTTAGTCAGGAAGCAGTCTTCTCTCATTCACTTTCTATTCAACACATGCCTTATGTCTACTGTGTAATAATGAATACCAATAGGACTATAGCAAACAAAACTGATAAAGGCTGTCATCAGGAGAGAAGACTACCTGACAGAGTGCCAAAACCTCAGGAGGGTTTACAGGCTCCTTATGCACACATGCCTGATGTGTCTGCTGTGTGTGTGTGTGTTTTTCTTTTTCTTTTCTTTCCAACTGAATTTTCCGCTTAACCAAATACGTGAAATTTTGCATACTTTTGAGAGTTTTACTTGAATTGCAAGATCTTCAATATACTTTCATATGCAGGAATGAAAGGAAATTGAATCATCATCTTGGCTTTACCAATAAAATTATACAAGAGTACAGTGCATATGTTCACAAGACATGAGGCTATTATACTGCTACACTAGCAAGAAAAGCAATGCCTCTTTGACCAATAATGGTATAAACACAAAGGTCATCAAGTTCTTTTTCATTAGTTATTCATTGTTTGGGATAGAGGACTATGTCATTGTTATATTTTATAGCGGAACAAAGCCCCATTTGGACATAATTTACAGTATGTCAAACATTCCATTTTGCTTTAATGTTTCATACAAAAACTATAATCACAAATAAAAATGTCAAACATGTTATTTGGGTTCAAAAGTATCAAATTATTTCCATGACAGAAATAAAAAATAGCTTTCTATTCTGTTTCATTCTATAACTTTGCTTGCTCCCAGCACATGTGTGTTTTCCTAATTAACAGATGCTGACCACATCTAAATATCAGTTAACACAACGCGCTTTGTGCTCACAGTACAATAGCCTACAAACCACACTTAAAACCATTTATATGATATGGCATTCCTATTACAGATTTGCTCCTAGTATTTAGACTCAAAACAGACATAGCATACCAGAATTCCATCCTTCCTCTTTGTTGTCATGGAAATCAAAACCAAGATTCACTCATTACAATAACCTCAATGAAAAAGTCTAGACTTTATCATGTTATTCAGTTTTAATTGTGTGACTGTAATTCATCTCTACCATTACTTAGTACAAACTAATAACCTTTGTAAATCGGCACTGTGCCAGCACTGCACCAGCACTGCGCCAGTGTTGGTATGTTGATGCAGTAGACAACCAGGTCAATATTCATCTTTTATGTAATATGCTGTCTAGATTTGACACATACTTTCACTGATAAATCCAATATTTCAAAACATGAAAGAAAAAAAGAAGGGATACTACAGAAGATTAGAAGGATAAAGAGGATTGTGGGGGGGGAGAAAGAAGGTCTTTAAATACAATTACCCTCCCTTCCCATTTTCCCATTATAACACAGCACACAGGACACTTTATGAAGGTAATATTACAGTCCAGCTCCTTTGCTTCACTTGGTCTCATTATTCAGTGAAGTACCTCTCCTGCGTCCCTGCTTACTTAGTTCAGCCCTGTATAATCCAGCCCTGATGAGTGTACTGTCACACCGGCGTGAAGGGAATGTGGAAAAATTGTCAGGCTCTATGGAATATAATGTTTAAACTCTTTTTAAATAATGTTCAAAAACTCACTTCCTTAAAGGTTACGACAAAAAGGAATTGAGGCAGGTCTGGTGAAAACCGGACTGCCATTTAACGACGACGGACGCCTATCAAGGTGAGTGCATTGGTGCGGCTTAGTATGGCAAAGGTTATCCCGGTTTGCAAAATGTCTCCCCTCAGTAACTCCTCAATGTGAGTATTTATCCATTTACCTGTCACTTGTCATTATCACAGCCCAATGTGACAATAGGGTTATCCATACCCCCTAATGAAAGTCAGCGACGGCAGACAACAAAGGAGGGAGGGGAGGAGGGTGGCAGTTGTTGTCTGAACGCTCCGATGCTAATTCATTTTCCAAAAGCAGAGGGGAGGGGAGGGGCGGCTGCTGCTGATAACAGTGGATCAGCGTTGGGGTTTAGCGTAGCGTAGCGTCTCTCCTCCTGATCCTGTCCTCCAGCAGCAGCCTCCTTTTCATTTTTATCACTTCAAAAAGAGGAAGAAGGGATTTGAGTTTCTTTTTTATTATTATTTTTGCATCATTTTTGTTTGCTTGGTGCGGCAAGTTTATTTTTACTTATTTAAATTATCCCCACTCACCCCCCCCCCCCCCCCCCCCCCCACACACACACACACACACACACCCGTCTTAAATATTAATGTAGTTGGTTTATTTTTCCCCTCCTTTAGTCCTCAGGAGGAGAGTTAGCCGTGAAAGGCGTCACATTAGCCACATTGACACAAACATAGCGGCGGGCGAAACACAAGTCCCTTTGATGGGGGATTTAAGCGGAGAAAACCATTGGGGAGATTTACGGAGCGAATTCCCACAGGATCAATAGATTAGGGAGAAAAATAATCTTGGTGTGCAAGAGAGCAGTTGAGTGAAGCGTTTGTGAAAGAAAATCCTGAGGCACTCAATAGACACATCACATTGGCAGCGTATGGCCTGACCTGATTGTCATCACTCAAACTCTCGTCTCATAGGCAAAGAGACGTTCGAGACACACATGTTTTGTACTGTGGATGTGAAGCCTTTGCTGTGTGCCCATTTTGCACTTGTTAAGCAACTGAATGTGTCAGGCAGGTTTTGAAGTGCAGACTGGAGGTACAACAGCCCTCGTTTCGTTTATTCAGAGATTAATTCATTTTGACGCCATACACTAGTCAGACTGTGTAACACTATATCACTCTTTATCAGTACAGAATGCACTTATGTACACACTGATGTGTGTACACACTGACTTCAGTGGTGTAGTGGTAAAAAGAAAAGGTAGGTGAACTATATGTACAAGTATCCATATGTTGAACATCAGCAATATTAAAAAAGGCAAATAAAAGCTGTTTTGTTGATCACGCTTTATTTGGATAGTTCTGTTGATGATTCTACAGATGCTGTTGACATTCTGTGTCTGTTAAGGTCAGGGTTAAGGGTTAAGGATGAGGTTTGACTAAGGTTATAAGTCAGTCAACAATAAAGACAATGAAACTGAATTTCAACAAACCATCTGTAACGTCTCGAATAAAGTATTTTGTCATTTAAACTATTAACCATTGAAATAAAGTATTTGTCATTTAAAGAGTTGCATCAAGGGCACTTTCATGCATTTACCCTCCACTACACAAAGGGTTAACCCCTTTGGTAAACAGCAGCTCCAGCCATGAGCACCTGCTGTCTCTGCCTGTGTGACCCCAGGTTCTCTTTCCTTGACCAAGGTGAGTTGCTGAATCATCCTGTGCCAATTAACCTGCCAAATGCAGGAAAAAAAACTCAATCACTTGCCAAAGCCACTTCAATTAAACACAATCATTAAAAATGAATGATTAAACGATATATTTTTTGCCCACCACAGCAATAATTGCAATATATATCCTTGTAATAGAGGGTGCTATCGTCATCAAGCAGAGGCCTAAAGACTATTTTCATGTTGCAGAGAACAAAAGAAAAGCCACGGGTGTGGAGAAAAAAAAAAGAGGAAGAAAAGAAAGAGGACAATTTGCTTATCAGACCATAACAAAATACAAATTCACCAAGAAGAGAGCACTAAGTGTGATGTGAGTGAAAGGGGGAAAATTAGCCTATTTCAGGTTTTGGGCCACATTTGGAAACCCCTTCATGCGTAACCCATTTAACATCAGTCACGCATGCAGAGGTGGCTGACACTGTTGACAGGAGATGAGAGAGAGAGTGAGAGTGAGAGAGAGAGAGAGAGAGAGAAAGAGAGAGAAGAGAGAGAGAGAGAGTGAGGAACAGAGAGAGAAAGAGAGACAGACAGGCAGACAGAAGGTGAGGGTGACAGTGAGTGAGAGGGAGAGGGAGACTAAGACAAAGAGATCCTTGAAGTGAGTGAGGTGCAGATGGAAATGCAGTGGTGTTCTCCGGTAAGGCAGAAAAGGCTGATTCCCAATCAGCTAGTCAAATACCACGGTGCCCAGAATTTTAAATACTGAGGCTTGAAAGGAAATAATGCGCATGGATACACACACACAGACACACACACACACACAGACACACACACACACACACACACACACACACACACACACACACACACACACACACACACACAGACACTACAGTGCACCCACCACACAGCCAGGATCACTGGGTTAATTTATGTCCATCCAGACTGGAAAAGCTTTGTGACTGACCTCTGATGCTTCCCCGTCATCTTATGGCTCTGCTGAACACTAATGGTTAATTGATGTCACAGGGAAATGCTGATCAAAGAACTTTTTTTTACCCACTAGCTAAAATATGCAGCGCTGCTTTCCATCTACGAGAGGGGCCAGAAGGAGGGAATGTGTCAGATAGAATTGGGGGGCGTCTGTCGGGGGGGTTAGGGGGTATGGTTTTGCCCCTGCATTCCACAACCAGCCACCCCACACCCAAACGCCCCCATACCCACCCCCACCCCACCCCTTCTGGTCCAACCTCATCTGCTCCCCTCCTTGGCAATTATATCCCCCCTAATTCTTCTGCCTTCCTCCACTGAATATCTGCTACCCCTCTCTGGGGTTTAAGAACTCCTGGCCTGACAGCCTGTCAAGTGCAATACAGGCAAATTTTATTTATATGGTTGGGGCTTTCTTTATTTTTTTCCTTCTCGTTGACTCTCTGCTGTGTCTCTGCTGAGGCTTGTGGTGGATATGGAATTATTCCTATTCTTCTATTGTCTGCCTGAGATTTTCTGGCGAAATGATGGTGTCTGTAGAGAATGTGTTTATGAAAATGAAAATAATTCATATTTCAGATGCACAGTAACATTCAGTAGTGACATTTATATTACCCAGGTATTAGCCTATTTACACACCAGGCAATGTGTAAACAATAATAAAAGCTAAAATAATGCACATATACATAGGTAGGTATAATATACATAGGTGTGTGTGTGTGTGTGTGTGTGTGTGTGTGTGTGTGTGTGTGTGTGTGTGTGTGTGTGTGTGTGTTTGTAGGATACAGGAAATATAGGAATAGAAGTTCTCATTTTTCCAACCCTGCATTGGAAAGCACATTATTTTTTATCGTCTGCTTGATGTTAAGGCTTGGATAGGATATCGGTACTTGTGAAGTCTTCCTGCTCTGAGTTACACATGGCTGGCTGTATCTGCAGCCATGCCCATATTCTAAACACACCTTTGTCTCCCGCTGGGCTGTATTCGCCATGCATCACATCACTGTGTCTCTGATTGATCCGCCCGCTGCCTGTGGACTTATTCATAGCTTTCATATTTGGCTACCAACAGGAGGTGGACACACTCTGGGGAGGGGAGAACTGGGGGTATTTATTTATTTATTTATTTTGGCATGTTGGCCATGTTTTCTAGTGGCAACAGCAGCCTGGAAAACTAGACGACACATGTAGCTGAAACGATGAAGGTGCTATATGTGTATGTATGCTATTTTCTTTTGAAGCCAATAACCTCTGAATTATCAATATTCCATGACGCTTACTGGGTAAACAATCAAATAGAAATGGGTTAAATGGCAACCTTCAATCTAGATTTTTAAATAGGTGAAGTAAGTATCCACTATGAAACAAGGACCAGGACACATGATGTTCATATAACTTGATTATTATAGAGAACTGAGACCCAATTCACCTGCTTGTGTGCCACAGCACCTAAAAAGGCTCCAATTTATCGGTATCATATATGACTAGAGAACTCAACGCATCTCCAAGTAAGTTGTGTTATCCAAGTTAGCTTGATACCTTACCTCTGTATGATTACAGAAAAGTTTCTTTTTGGCAAATTCTCCTGTGATTGAAACCCTAAAGGCCACACCTCAGACGAAATATTACATTTCTGCACTTCAGTCTAATAACTCCCTCATCTTATTTTTCAGCAGCAGAACTTTTGTAATCCCTGTGAAATTTCTACTTTGGAAGGAACACATGTCCTGTCCCGCTCTAGGAGACAAATCACCCGTAAATTCTTACGCAAAAATCTAAACACGGGTGAAAATTTGGCACCTCCACTTCCACACTCTTTGTGTGTATGTGTGTGCTCGAGTTTGTGTTTTGCCTGTGTGAATATGGCTTTATGTGTGTGTGTGTGTGTGTGTGTGTATGTGTGAGAGAGAGAGAGAGCAGTAGGCGGGCATAATATGAATGCCTGGTGCCGTAATATCACCCGTCTGGCAGTGGGCCTGGACTGATTAGTATTGCTCTGAGCCTGACTAAGTGTTTGTTGTGCTCGTTGAACATCCGCCCCCGTAAGGCTCTTTCGGTCCCAATTAGTTCAGACACGAGGCATTTCGCACAGAGCGGCAATTGTGTAAAAAGATCCGAAGGGCTAATTTTTATCGTATAATGTTTTGGCCCCCCCGATCACACCATATGCTGCAGACCCTGAAAAATGCTCATTGTTTTGTTTACTGGGGATATCGGCAGACACGTCTCATCAAATCAACTGAAGAGGTTCGGTGTTGTTGTGTATCGTTCTGGAGCAAGCAACTGTTCACAGAGCTGCAATCAATTTTTAGTTTCTCTTGATGCAGGTAATGAATGGATGTGATAAGAAAAGTTTGAATAAGTCAGAATAAACAAATTATCCATAAAACTTTGAAAGTGTGTCTTTGAAATATCAAAAGCAGCTCCACTACATTAATTTCAAAAATTGTGTATGCACAGTTCACTGTTCAACAGGACTCCTAAGTCACCATTTTTGTCTTCCTTCTCTTTCTTCATTCTTTACCATCTCTCTCACCTCTCCTACACCTTCTGTCTTCCCTTCCTCTGTGGTTTTAGCTCTCTTTCCCTTCTTCCTCTAGTTTCTTTTTTTTCCACGATTTTTCCCCAGTGGTCGGCTGCTTGATAAAGTGCCAACCTCCTACAATGTTATTATTTGAGGGCCTGCCAACTGTCTGCTTGTATGAGCATATTCATCTGTCAGATGGCTCTGGGTTCCACTGCTCCTCCATGGGGCAGTGAATAGGTGCTGCTCTTCCTCTTCCTCCTCCTCTTCCTCATCCACCACCCCACAGCCCCTAATGTCAAGTGGGCCAGGAGTCTGAGTTTGACTGCTGAGAGGCGAACCGTAGCCTATTTTCCCACCGGGAGTCCTTGATGAGATTGCACTCCTCAAGCCACTGATGGATAGCCTCTCCGTTTCCTGTTATCCCTCCGTTTTTTATTTATTTATTTTTCCTTTCATGATCTTTTCACATTACGTTTTTTGTTTTTGTTTTTTCAGGACAATTTTAAATATTAGAAAAAAATCTTTTCACTTATGATAGGCTTGTTTGTCATGGTCTGTATTGTCACTTCAGCATTTTGTTGCAATAAATACCTGGTTTAAGGTAAGAGTATGTTTTGTTAGCCACAGCCCTTAACACTAGCTATTATTTTTGTAGCCTGTGTGTAATGTCTGTTATCGTTGAAGAGATAGCAAGGCATCCTACCTGTTCAAAACCTGCCACACCCCCCATCCGTATCCACTTAAGGTTAATTACACAAAGCCTATCCTGACTGTGTGCTGGCCACAACTGTCTGGATCACTTCTGATCCTCTACCTCCCACCAAACACCTGGCTGCTTCTCCCTCACCGCAGTTAGCCGGGAGCTGCACACCAGTCAGCCTGGCTCTCATGATAAATAGACTGGGAGATTGAGCACAAAGAGGCACTGAAGGCCACAGTCCATCTGAGACGGCCCTTTCAGAGACAACACCCTTTTCTTTGTGTTACAGGAGGGTAGATATTTATGGAGATAAAGACGGAAGAACATACATTCAAAGATGAAAGCAAGAACAGACGGATTTATATATGATACACTGTATGCAGTCACCGAATAATGAAATGTGCCCAAATTCCTACAGAAACACTCGAGAATCTTGTGGAAAGCCTTCCAAAAGGGGGATCATCTCCATATTAACATATATGTATTTGAATACAATGTAATTACATGTTACATGTTACATATTACATGTTATAATAGGCAGGCCTTTGAATGCTTTTGTTCATATTATATACAACACACACAGTTTTTTTGTTCTTTGCAATTAAAATCAAGGTGTTTACAAAGGACAGATGAGTTTAATATTTTAACCTGTGCCATTCTGTGCTGTACAGTATGTGTAGGGCTGCTGGCACCCCCATCACCTGCAGTGACAGTTTGCCCCCAAGCTCGCCATGATGAGGTGTGGGGAAAACAATTCTGATATTTCTCACCGTGAAGCATGTCTGTGCACATCACTTCTGCCAAGTGCAAAAACAAGGGCGGATATGAGCTTCACGATAATTACACGGATTAAAGCTGGAGCCCCTGTTCTTCTGGAAGTTCTGTGCTGCTGTGCTATTTTAATCGGCAAACAGACCGGGTGCATATTTCAGGTGTGATGTCACTCATCACACTTCTGCTCCATCCCCCCTTGCTTGCTTTAACTACTTCACCTGGCATTAATTTTTAAATGCGAATGCCGTCTGTTTCGGTTCGAATTTGTACCTTAATTCGTTTGCAAAGCATAAATAATGTACCAGAATCTAGATTATTACGCTTCATTGGAAACGAAACCATGATTCTGAGACAAAAGAACCTGAGCCTGTCACAAGATTTAATTGAACACGATATCTTAATTTGCAGACGACTGCACGTTACAGTAATTATAGCATATTTTCCAAAGACTGAGCAGAAGGCACAAGAATCCCAAATCGCCTGTTGACTCACTAAAAAATAGGGAAAAAAAAGAAAAAAGCTCACCACTACAGAGGAGGTTTGTCTTATTTAAGTGAGACTTCTAAACCAGGCCTCTTGAGTATAGTCTCCTAGTCATTTATCATAGTCGCTAATTATGTAAGGTTTAAATCAGTGGCTTCAGACGAAAATGGGGAAGAGGAGGGGGATGGAACAACAGTGAAATCATCTGGAGTAACTGGAACTGCATGAGAAAAAAAGGATGTAATTGCCATATGTCCGGATACAGTGTTTGAGCCGCGTTGGTTAATTAGAAGATATTAAAAGATACTGTTCTCTTCTGTGTGAAGCCAAATGAGTACGGATTTTATAATTCTTCTTTAAAATGACTTTTCTATCATGAGATGCCACAAGTTCGTTCCTTTATCCTCACAGCTTGCATTGTGTTTCAAAACCACAGCAGCTGGTTTCTTTTTTAACCTGAGTCACTGTTGTCATGGTGACCGAAATGGAGATGAATAGTACTGCATAAAAGGCAGAGGTCGTGATGTTCCAGAGAAGGATTCAAATGATAAACAGGCAATAGGATAGCAATTACCCCTGTTATTACTAAATCAGGTGGCAATGACATTTACATTTCTGCACTAAATAGAACAACTGCCCCTAAAGCATTTCAAAATAGCTCACCAAAATCTTGGTCGTAACAAGAACTTAGGAGTACCAAAAAATACAAGCACTAACACAGGCATCATTTGTGTCAGTTTCCAAGGATCCTTTGGCCAAAGGTTATATTAAACACACATGTGACATTAAAGCAATTTTCATTGATTCTTTGTGATTTAGGTATCTACCAGTACGGATAAGAGTAAAATTAATTAAGATTATGCCAAACTGTTGTTTGTCACTGACCCACAGAAGAATCATCATAGTTTGGAAACAATCAATCTACTAGCGCAACCAATTCATTGTTGTTTGGTTGACATCACACAACTCCATGCTATTTATGCTGCTGTGGATGTATTGTCTGAACTGATGAGAAGATGGGTAGTCATTAGTAATGTGTGCATAGGTGTTAGAGTGAGGACAACAGCCAAATTGTTCAAGCATGTTGGTGTTTCATCAGGGATTACGTATAACACTCAGTCTGATTAAGGAATCAGACTCCACTCCTGCCAACTTTATATGTGCATTTGTGTGTGTGTTTTGCTTTTTTTTCTCTTTCTGTCTTGCAAGAGAGGAGGAGATGGAGAGGAGAATGTAAGTAAATGGTGCTTCACATTCTATCAGTGTCATTTTATCATCAATGTTTTTTTTCTCTCTCTTCCAAATTTGCTGTGCCTAGTGGGAAGTTATTTAAAATCAGACAAATCAAGTGCTGACACTTAATGCATATTTGAGTTGCTTATCTGGGTTACGGAAAAACTATTGATTAATTATACAAGAGAAAAGTAATGGCATGGTGGCATGAGTTTTAAACAAATTCATGTTCTAAAAAAATAAAGAAAATTATTCATGTTTCTTTGCCCTACAATAAACATAGACAAAAACAAATGCATATGCATTTCATCCTGTGGATATACTTTGATGAACTTCTAAGAAGTGGCGAATGTATTAGCTGGACTTTTTTAACAGCAGTGTCTCTGTTTTGCACTGTTACATAAGTGTTCTGGTTGCTTCTATGCTTATTTTGTCCAAGATACTTTTTTCTTTCTTTTTAATTTGGTCATAAAGTTATATGGTGAAAGGGCTGAACAATTCTATATATCAGCAAAAGCATTAGTATCATCTCATTCCTTTTTTTAAAACTCTTGGTCTCTTACAGAACATTTCACATTAAGGGCCCTATTTTGCCGCGGCGCATTGTGCATTCGCGACATGCGCATGCTGTCATTGCTATTCTGTGCCAGCGCAACGTTTATTTTTTCAGGCAAAAAATCACGTTGTCTAGATAGCAGATGACATTGCGCCGTGACGGGTGGGTCAGCGAAAAGAAGAGGTGTGGTCTGGCGCAAAGCGCACCAGATGCTATTATGAGGACGTATAAACCATTTGCGCTTTTGATTAATAAAAAGGTGCTTTTTCGTCACTGGCGCATTGTTGAAAAGCTATTTTGGAGGCGCACAACGCTTTGAACCCCGATGTAGGCCTACCTGCTGCTACGCCAGAGAGGCGAGCTGAACTGGCAGAAAAGTTGCAACATGTATAGCCTGTATAGCTATGTATTTATATGTTTTAGTAAGCAAACATGCACAAATAATGAGAATATAGCAATGTTGTGCAGTTTATAGCAATGTTCTGCAGTTTCTTTTGTCTTTTAAATAAACAGCGATTGCAATGCTCTGCAGTTTATTTAATAAACAGCGTGGCAAGTTGTAAGAAATGAAATGGACTAATCATCAAAAAGAAAACTAGTGGACTAATGGTTTGATGGACCTCCACCTTTTATTTTTGATGTTTCCTTTGAGTGTAAAGCTTTTGTTTCACGTCTTCTAACGTTGTTGTACCGCTTTGGGCACTGTTCGAAAGTTCTCTTCTTGCCAAAGGAGGACACAATTTTTGAAGATATTTCCTCCCATACTTCTATGACCCGCGGAGGTTTGGGGGGATTCTTTCCATCCCCGAATATTAACTACTCACGCGCTTTTACTTCACGCACGAGCAGATCGGTCTCCTTCACCGAAAAGCTCCTCTCGTCCGGGTAAATCCGCCATCGTAATAGCAACAGGCTATGGACAATGCGCCCGCTGGCTCTTAAAGGGAATGAGAGTATAAATTCTGATTGGTTAATTGTATGCTACGCCCAAAACACACCTATGACTAATGAAGTAACTTAACCCAACCCTTTTGAACGATGCGCCTGGCGCAATGTTCGCTTTTTCCGCCGTGAAAATACCAAATTGTGTCGGGAACGCCCCCAAAGCAACTTGCGCGACAGACTTTAGACAATGCGCTTATGATCGGGAAAATAGAGCCCTATGTGTTTTTGAACAAAACAGTTATAGGAACTGAGTTACAGATACTATGCACAGGAGAGCTGCCCCAAGAACTATCCATTCTGTGCGGCTTATTGTCTGCTTGTGTTTGCATTGGCATTGCTGAAATATGCTTACAACATACTCCCAGCTCATAAACAAAACAAAAGCTAAGGGGTGTAGCAGGGGGAACTCCATTTTGATATTACAAAACAGTGGTTACTAATCGTTTCATTAGTAATGTTGAGGACATGTACAGCTTACCCACCATTTTATGCTATGTGTATTGGAGATGTTAACCCTATTTTTTTACTACTGCATCACTGTTTTGAACAAAGCAAGCTCTTGACAAAGATGAAGGAGGATGCCATGATCAGAGTTTTGTGTTGTATATTGTGGGCTTCATGGAGGACCAACTGACTTTAGAGGCTACAAACCAGTACAAAGTACTGTAGTGTAAAAGTGTCTGCTAAGTGTACTGTAATGTAATGTAAAGTACTGTAGTGTTTGGATGTTAAGTAGGCTAAAATCTAAACAATAACAATACCCATCTGCCTAGTAGCTTAGCCATGCCATGTTTTAGCCAAACAATATTAGCAGGCAATAACCGGCATTCTTTGGATTGACAAATAAGCGCAATTAATGGACTTAAATCAGGGCAAGTATTCAGTCAAGCCATTGCCTGTGGAGAACACAGTCATTGGCCATTGCCTATAACAAATAACATGAAATTTGATTGAATGAGATTAAATGAGATGGGCACAGGTGAAAAACAGCATATGGTGTGCCCATGGACTAAATGGGATGTGGAAGCAGTGGGCTTTGTGTTATCGAAATAACAGGATGTCAGACCAATTGGACTTTGTCGAACTATTGAGTGCTCACAACAATGGAGCACTGGAATAATGGACAGTCCTTGTAAATTACACATTTGAAAGAGCAAGAAGGAGAGAGCTTAGAGTGTGAAATCCCCTCAGACAATTAGCAGCACTTTCATTATTGAGTTGGAGAATAGTACTGCAGAAAAAAGGACCCAGGTAACTTTTAATTCTAGTGAAGTTAAGTCTAGTTAATTCCTTATTGGTTTAACTGTTCTCAACTGGTTCACAGCTGGTACAACCGGAAGTGAAGATCCTGGCCTCAGAAAGTAAAAACCCTTACTTTATCCAACCATCTTCTGAACCAGCTGATCCTAATGTAACATTATTACATTGTCTCATATGATAATTGAATGACAATTTATTGTCACAAACATTATTATATTTACATGAAGAACTATCACTTTCACCACAAACCCACAAGAATTTCTCCTAAATGCAAAACAGACATAGGGCACATGAATTCTTAACTCCACCACTCCACCATTACCACCCATGTGTGCATGACTATAGCACTTAACTCTGGGTTGCCCTATACACACGCAGTCATTGTGGGTCCATTTCCTTCCTACATTTGTCATGCATCTAACTTGCTTGGGCCACTACTGCCATTTTAGCCTTGGGTCGTCAATCCCACTTTCCACCCCACTTTGCGTGTATGTGCAGATGTGTGTGATCTTGTCTTTCTTTGAGTGCATCTGTGTACTTGCGTGCAGCTACAGTGTGCCCCTCTCACACATACTACCCTGTCTCTGTGTATTCCTCCTTGTCATGCTATTTTTGTTTCGGTCCATCTCTCTTGCTTTGTTTCTGTTCTGTTCTCTTTTTCTAACCCTGCCTGTCTCCTTGTTATTTCCAAATCCTACGAGAACCACATGGAGAGAAATGAATTCATCAGTAACATGATGATGACCAAAGAACACTGAACTTTCTTCCATATATGGTCGTGTCTAAAGCTCATGGTGTCGTTATGTTTACGCACTTCATCAAGTCCGCAAACTTTGACCCTCTCGCTTATCTCACCCCATTCCTCTGTCTCCACAGCCACTTATTAATGGCCGAATGAGTATAAGGTTACGTGTCTGGATTACAGTTGTAAAGAAAATAAATTTGATTTCTGTCCACATAAAAACATTAATAAAAGTAAATTGTGGCTGTAAAGATGAGCTCCTTAATTGTGTTTTATTAACCGGCAACAGGCAGAGTGGTCCCCATGGAGCCATACTGGGCTCAAACACGGTGAAGATCTAGGAGCCGTGACGTCAGACGGTCTGTTGGGACTCCATTACGGACCAGTGTCACGGTGTAATGTGGGTGTCAGTGTGGTGTAGGGAGAAGAGCCTGGTTCTCTTGACTCAGATTGTGAATCAGATAGCGCAGTCTTTATTTTTCTTTCTGCTATGGTCTTAAGGGGGTTCTCTGTCTTCTGTCTACTGTTTAGAGACACAACACATCATTCTGAGGTGCAATTATAAATGACAGACCCATAAATTATGCTTCGACGAATAATAACAGTAATTATTTGTATTTATTCAGTTTTCAGATGCAGTGTTAATATTTCCAGGACACATGACACACTGCCACTCATAGGAGTGAAACCATATGATGATATTCATCACGTGTAATTCAAAAGAATGAATGTTTAATGACACACAAGATGATTCATTTCAGTGCACAGTGCTGCACATTATATAAAAATGTGAGGAACCAAAGTTCCTCCAGGATTAAGCTTTCATAAATTTCCTTTCGTCCTTTCCTTTTTTCGTAAGTCTTCATCAGACCGACTTTGGTGTCACATTAGCACGCACAATAAGCTGCTGTTTTCTGACAGTTTTTCCTACTCTGTATATCTAATCAAATATGCAGCGCTGTCATATCTGCCATATCTGTCAAGGTAAAGCCAAATTACTCATTTATTCTTCGGTTATTTGAGGGGAAGGAGAGGGGGAGCGTTCTTCTAAACACCAGTGTCTGCCAGATTTCTGACAGCACACTCCAGGAGACCTCAAACTGGACTGGATCCGAGCCACAGCAAACTTTTATTCACCCACCAACCATAGTTAACAAACAGTCATTTTGGGTCTCATCGCACAGAAAAAGGAGAGAGAGAGAGAGAGAGGGAGAGAGAGAGAGAGAGAGAGAGAGAGAGAGAGAAGAGATTGTAGAAAAGTGTCAGTTTGCAAATGCACTTCAGATTCACTAAAACTATGTGGCAAGCAATAAAGGAAGGATGCCCTGCTTTGCGAAAGGCTTGTAACTTCAAACTTTTGTTATATTGTTAAGTGGCTTGTCAGATTAGCAACCTCTGGACTTAGAATGAAAAAGCAGCACAGTCCTACTCTTGATTGAATTCATGACCTGTAATGCCCCAAGAGTCATGCAAAAGAAGATGAAATGGATGAAAGAGGTCAGCGGTGGGCATCCAACTAAAGAATGTTGTCCAATATTATGCCCCCACGATGGGGCAAATTCCATTTCCTGTCAACAACACAGGAAGTAAAATCAACAGAAAACACAGAAAATAGTGAAACACGCTCTTGTCATTTGACGCCAGTAGGCAAATGGTTTTTCATTCATGGAACAAGCAATGGCTCTAAAACTGGGTCAAGGATTCATGCCACATGTTCCGTGACTCTGCAGGTCCGTGTGGCTATTGCATTGCATGTCCGTGTCATTACCACCCCCACCGACTAATCTGTTCCCTCTAATGCCACGTCAAGGATCAGCATGTCGTGTTCCCGCTGTAGTCCCATATGCATGCATAAGAGCCGTGTCATGCAGCAGCATCGCTGCAACTGTGGACCTGCGTGCTGCTGGTGTGGGGCTCCATCTGGTTGTCCTCCGTGGCTGCCATGACAGACAGTGGTGCAGGATTAGGGCACGCACCCTCAGCAGCTCAGGGCAGCAGCTCTGTTCATCCAGCTTATCTGCTCCGCGCCCATGGATCTCGTTGCCTGTGTTCTAAGTGTGTACTTCTGATTGTTGTTGTTGCTCATACACATGTGCAGTAACTGATCAGGTATATGGTGTGAGGTATAGTGGTAGGAAATGCCTGTGTGTGTGTGTGTGTGTGTGTGTGTGTGTGTGTGTGTGTGTGTGGGTATGTGTGTGTGTTTGTGTCTGTGTCTGTGTCTGTGTCTGTGAGTGTGTGTGTAATGATTGCTTGGAAGGGCTCAAATATTTGGCTGCAATTTGAGTTATTCGAGGACAAAAATATATATATAAAAATGTTTTGGCACTGTTAGAGCCTTTTTGCAAACAAAATGTGTGGTTTTATTTTACATACTGGAGGTTTCATAATTACTGCTTCGTTCTCAGTATGACACCCCCATGGCTGTAAATCATGGTACAAAATGGTGGAAAACCTGCCGGGCATTGGTGCCCGACCCGCCCTGAACAGTCCCTAACAATACTTCCCCTTCTGTGGAGCATGGGATGATGGGATGTCGACTATGTAGCTAGGTAATAAAACTCAAAACAGACCTGGGTACACTTGCTCATTTACTCCCACAGAAGATCCAGTCTCAGAAAACACAACTGCTGCAAAAGATTATTAGACATAAAGCATTGCATCTGAGACTTGACAGAGTAAGAGTCATTGTGCAGTCAAACATGTTACTGCATGCAGGTGTTCACAGCCATAAAACAGCTGCTCTCCCAAAAAGACAGTATGCTGCACGCAACAGTTTTTCCCGGGAAATGCCACAGGCTTAGGTGGTGGTGTTGATATAGCCATTTTAATGATCACTCTTCTCCAGCTGTGGAGGTTGTGGGGTCTGTGAGTGCTAGCCTGAGTAGAAAATGTGAGTGTTAGGTCAGAGACACCAGCCATTTCATTACAAATGATCTCATTTAAAAGTGAATTGGTTCATAGCCCCCGTTTGAGTGTTTTATTGATGTTGGTAATGCCAGAGAGACAAAAGTGTTCATTATCAAAATAGAGACTCTTTATCAAAGTGTACAGTTTCATCAAGCTTAGTAAACAGAGCATTTGTATGCCCAAGTAGTTTATGTTATGTATGTTTTTGCTGGCAAAAGAAGTGATCCATAACAACACTAAAATGATGTAAGAATCTCTTTGAATGATTCCTTTGAAGTATCTCTGAGAAGTTTAGACATCATGGTAAAACCCACAAAAAGTGGATTTCTTGAAGCCATGAACACTAACTAGACTGGAATTTTCTTTTAAAAGTTGTTCCCCTAAACTCTCCACACTTTTTCAATCACATTTGCTCTACTGGTTTGAGCACTATATTTTGTCATAATAGTATGTTGCGAGATTTGCAGCATGCTGGAAAATGGGAGCGTGCAATCAAGTGAAGTGCATCCCTGGGAAAAACATCAACAACAACAACAACAACAGAAATGAAACAGCGCTTGAAATCAGTGAAACATAGCTTTTCAAAGTAACAACTGAACTCTGGACAACAGCAGGTAATACATGCAGGATGGCCTAGTTCAGGGCACCCTAAATTAGTCATGGAGTTTCTGGCTCAGAGACGAGGTCTCGCTCGCTGTTAAGTTGTAACGGCCCTTTGAACTATTCCTCCCAGACTGGCGACTGATCATTAATTCATCCATTCTTTTGAAAAAGGGTCCCTCATTATCATCCACATATCGGCAGTCTCAGTGCACCGTCTCTCTCTTTCTCTCTCATTCTCTCGCTCTCTCTTTCTCTCAGCTTCGGCCCTCAAAGGGCTCGTCACACGGACAGTCCCCTTCATCGCACCTCTGGGGATTAACATAATATCAAAATAAAATCACCCAGTTAATACGGGATGGGAAAACTGTTCAGAGGGAATATTGTAGGAAATGTGTCATGAATATTGTAACGCAGTATAAAACAGTGGCCAAGTGATTAAGATCATGCTAGCGTGTACGGGCTATGCAAAGTGGGCCAAGCTTCACTCATAATTTGCATGCATGATGCTGAAGTGGGGAAAAGAAGAAAATCTATGTTGTGGTCGACCACACCACACAGGCTACGAGTTTTAAGTCCTCAGAGTATTTTTTTATAAGAGAAGAGAGATGAAGCCAGATAAGTGCTACACAGAGCTGGTGATTGAATGAGATCTCTCTTTGGAGAAAGATAACATCATGCTTTCTTGGAAGATGCCTGCAATTCTGGGAAGAGTGGGATGAAAAAAAAATGTTAAGGGACTTATTAGCAATCTATGTTCCACTGATGGTTTTATTTCGATTTTGGTTTATTTCCCCCCCCCCCCCCCCCCCCCCCCCCACACACACACACACACACACAGACACACACACAGACACATACCCTCCACCAAAACCTCCACCCCACCCTAATATCTTCAAATGATTGTTCACAGTAGAATCATACAGTAGCTTTTGTTGATGAAGTCACACAAACACAGACGTATACACATTTGCACACACATACACATACACACATTTGCACTCACACATACAGGTACACACATTTCAGGCACACGGACACCCAGACACACACATACACACACACAAGCAACTGTAAAATAGTGGTTTTAAAACTTTACAAAACAAAGTCAAATATGAACTGCTGAAATGAAATGTCCCATTAAGTTTTAGTGCTGTTTTATTGCCCTAATTTGGACAGATGCTGGCTTCCAACATTGTCTTACCCATCCTCTCTGTTCCTTCAAGGCACAATTAAGCAGATAACTAAATTGTCCCCTTCGAGAAAGCTTCTTTTCAAGCACATGCTCAAAAACAACGTGCCTCATTTTAAGGACTTATGTAATTTTTCATTTAGCAGAATGTGAAAAAACCATTAAGTTCACTGTTAATTCAGGATTGGGTTTTTTTTTCATCATTTTTACAATTGTTTAGGGACAATTTTGCAAACAGGTCCTATTTTGTCAAAACACTATACACACAATGGTTAGCCCAACCATAGACCCAAGTAGCAAAACAGCACAGACCTTTTAGGAAATGGAACACTTTGGTAAAAAGGATCCACTTACTTATAAAAATACCATTTTGTTGCCAAATTGCACACAAACGACACACATGACATATTATCTATTCCTTTTTTGAAGGAGTTACACACTGTGGTGATCATTGTTACAATAAATATTTTTAACATGGCCATTTTTCTAATGATATAATCTGGGTATTATTTTCACCAAAAATATTTTCACAAAATCAAACACAACACAAACAAAACTAACTAACCCAGATAAGAAGACGCTTGTGAAATTGGTTTTAAATTCTAGATCCTTCTGGCTACCTTTTGAATTTTTTGATTAAAAAAATCTTTTGTTATTCACCATGAAGCCTGTTTAATTTTGTGTGTGTAGGAGTTGTAATTAGTTAGACACTCACATTTCAAATTATGTAAATGTTTTGGAACACCCTGTATATTGTTGAAGACAAACAAACAACTGTAAGCATCATCTCATCCTAGTTTGGTGGTTTTGAAGGACGTCAACCAATGACACTCACACGTGATAAATGTAGTCTCCCATCTTCTTTTTCCATGTTCTCCTCCAGATGTACCTTTATTTTTATTTTCCTCTTGCTACCCCTCTTCCTCTTCAAACTCGGCCTTGTCCTCTCTGTCCTGCCTCCATATCTATTCAAAACAAGGCTGTTATCTCTTTTTTTTACAGTAATTAAGCCTCACTGGTTAATTTCATGCCCCAGATTTGGCCCTGCGTGTCATGACACCTGATTGTCTTTGATGACGAATTCATAGATGCTATATTTTTAAAGACACTGTTTTGAAATGGTAGAGAAGTCATATTCTGTGTCTAAAGTTTAAAAAAAAATAATAAATGTGTTTAGTGAGGAGTTTTGATTGTCTGTGATGGTGAATTCATGGATATAATATATATAAAGACACTGTTTTGAAATGGTGAGGAAGTCACACTATGTTAGATTTCTGTGCTTAATGTAAAAAAATACATGTGGTTGGTGAGGAGTAAATCATTGTGTGTGTGTGTGTGTGTGTGTGTGTGTGTGTGTGTGTGTGTGTGTGTGTGTGTGTGTGTGTGTGTGTGTGTTAATACTCATGTGATTTACTGAAACTCAGTTTGTCTGTGCCAGCAGGTTGTTGGATGATTATATTTGTGACTTAGCAATACAATCTCAGACAACAAATCTGAGCCACATGTATATGTTAGCAAGGTGGCACACAACGCACACACAGCAGGCCACAAACACTCAGCACACAGACAGGGACACAGTGCACTTAAGTGCCTAATGAGTTTCAACACGTGCTCGGTAATTACAGTGAGACTTTCTGATGTCTCCAAACAAGGTGCGGCTCCACACCCGACTAAGACCCGCAGACATGGACTGTCATTCTCGATTCATCTCTTCTCCTCCCCAGGAAGCACCCAGGAAATCTTCTCATGAGAGGAATGTGACAATTACATGTTACGCAACAGTGGCTCAGGAAGCAAAGGTACCGGCTCGTGACCGGAGGGTCACTCGTTCGATTCGAGCTCTGCTTGACTCGGTCAGAGTGTCTCTGAGCAAGACACTGAGCCCAATGCTGCTCCCGGTGTGCTGGTGTGGTGGCCTGCATGGCAGCCTCCTGCCATTGGTCTGAATCTGAGCCATTGCTTTCACTGTGATGACGTGTTTTCAGTTTTTCTTTTTAATGCTGCCACTGTGAAGCACTTTGTGACTGTCTTGTCTGTGAAAGGCGCTATATAAATAAATGATACTTGCTTTACTTACTTACTTACTTACTTACACTGTAAAGCGTTTAAAGTATTCTGCAGGGTGAATATGTGACTTATAAATCAGGTCCATTAACTATATTTCTACTTAGAAATATGACAATTACATGTTTCTGCTCAAATTAAGCTAAAAAGTGTCATTTTACCTTCATTTCCTTCAGGATACATAAAGTGTCTGTACTGTAGTACTTCTAATGAGGGTCAGTAATGAAAATGACAGGTTTGACTGCAATCAGTCTTCAGTCAGAAGGACACTTCTAATGTGTTAAACACACCCCTCTGCTACACACACACACACACACACACACACACACACACACACACACACACACACACAGCATATTTAAGTGATTAACCTGCAAGAGCCTGTCAATCCATGAACCCCACACTCACTTTTATTTATTAGCGGTAGGAGAAAATATATTAAAATGCTTTGACAGCCATCTAGGTCACGGTGACAGATGGCAAAGGCATCTATAATGCTTTTTTGATTATATTAAATTACAGGTAAACGTCTAAACGAGGGTAATGGCGTAACTGTTATTTAGACTCATTAAAATGAGAGCTGAAAGAATGTGCCTTTCACGCTTGCCCGTGCGTTTAAAGCACTGCTCTGTTCGCACCCACAGCTACCACCTGATTACTCTGTGCAACATGTTGCTTCTTGAAAGACAAGATTACCAGAGGACTTGGTGGTGATGAAAGGGCATTGCCCAAATACCAGTTGTGTGTGGGTGTTTGTGTTTGTGCATGCAAGTGTGGGGAAGAGGGTTTTGTGTGTGTGTGTGTGTGTGTGTGTGTGTGTATGTGTGTGTGGGGAAGAGGGTGTGTGTGGGGTGTGTGTGTGTGTTTGTGTGTGTGGGGGGGTTGTGTGCGCCCAAATACCAGAGTCGCGTGTGTGTGTGCGTGTGTGTGGGGAAAAGGGTTTTGTCTGTGTGTGTGTGTGTGTGTGTGTGTGTGTGTATGTGTGTGTGGGGAAGAGGGTGTGTGTGGTGTGTGTGTGTGTGTGTGTTTGTGTGTGTGTGTGTGTCTGTCTGTGTGTGTGTCTGTGTCTGTGTGTGTTTGTGTGTGTGGGGGGGCTAGGGGGTTGTGTACTCTATGTATGTGTGTATGTGCGCCTGCATGCAAGTGTGTGTGTGTGTGTGTGTGTGTGTGTGTGTGTGTGCGCATGTGTATGGTGATTAAAAAAAGATAGCTCAAATATCAATACAAGGTTTACTGTCTCAGGAAAGAGTTGGGACATGGCCCAGAAGAGGAACTTGTAATATCTGGTAATTAGGGAGCCTACAGTAATCATCCAGCAGCCTGTGGTATGGGCTAATGACAGCCTGCATTCCAGGGCATTGCATTGTGGGATGGTGCCGGAGCGCTTACTGACATGTTTACTGACTGATTACACTCATGGCTGCTGCTGATTGAAGCCCAAGTGAAGTGGAGAGAAATGAAAATGAAAATGAAGAGCAGTGGTGATCTCACACCACACACACCACAGGATGAGCGATGAGAGGCTGGCCACAGGATACGGTAGCGTCAGCGGCAGAAGGCAAACACAGGCCTTTCGGGGGACACATCTAGTACTCGTCATCAAAGGGGCTGGTTTGGCATTTGCCACATTAGTGTGTGTGTGTGTGTGTGTGTGTGTGTGTGTGTGTGTGTGTGTGTGTGTGTGTGTGTGTATGTGTGTGTGTGTGTGTGTGTGTGTGTGTGCGCATGTGTCACTGTGTGTGTGTGTGTGTGTGTCGGTTTGTGTGTGTGTGTGTGTCAGTGAGTGAGTGAGTGAGTGAGTGAGTGAGTGAGTGTGTGTGTGTGTGTGTGTGTGTGTGTGTGTGTGTGTGTGTGTGTGCGTGTGTGTGTGTATCTGGCTGCATATGTCACTGTCGGTGTGTGTGTGTGTGTGTATCAGGGGAGATTCCCCTAACGTGTTCCACATGACTAGTGTTTGGCCTGGCTCTGGTCAGGACCTGTAGAAGGAGAGGGTTTGGAAGAAAACACTTGACTTTAGTTGTCTCTCTCTCTTACTCTCTCTATCGCTCTCTATCTATTCTTTCTCTCACTCTTACTCACAGTTTCTCTCTCTCTCTCCCTCTTGATGTTTCTCACTGTTACTCACAGTTTTTCTCTCTGTCTTTCCTTCTTGATGTTCTCTCACTCTTACTCACAGTTTCATTCTCTCTCTCCCTCTTGATGTTTCTGTGTCTATACCTGTTCCTTTTTCCTGTCTCTGCATCTCTCCCTCTCCTTCTCCCTTTTGTTTCTGTCTGTGTGTCTGTCTGTGTGTCTGTCTGTCTGCCTGCCTGTCTGTCTGTCGGTCTCTGCCTCATACAGCTCCAGGACATCCTGAAGGCAGACAGGTTTGTTTCATTTCTCATTGCCTTTTAATCTATCATGTCTGCCCCACGCTGGTCAGAGTCATGGCACAACCCCTTTAACTGGCTCTACTAACCCTCTACTGTCCACTGGTGTAAACATGTGCAAACTACCAAACCTAAAAAAATATAAATAAATAAAATAAATAAATAAAATGAACTAAGACTGACCTGAAAAGTACAGTTATGAGCCAGTAATCGTACACATGGCATTTAAGGACAAAGGCTCCCTCCTATCTTGAAAATCTTCGGGATGTTTTGCTATTATTATCAGTGATTATGGAAATTATTGTCTGCTGACTGAAACTGATATCACATTACTGAGCATAATAGGTGTCAGGGAGTGAGTTAACGGGACATTTAGGATTCAGTGCCCAATTAAATGCCGTTGGCTTCTTCGGGGTACACATTTGATATTTGTTGCTCTAGGGTTTTGCTTTGTCATTCAGACTCATCCTTGGTATCGTCTGGATATGGATGCAGATTCAGAATATGCATTAACATATTGCAATCATGGCAAAAAAACAAAAAATATGGAAAACAGATCGCCTTATTTAATGCAAATATCATGCAAACTGCCCTTATCTTGCCAGTCTCTCTGACATATATTGGGAGAAGGAGACAGAAAAGAGCCCAGTGTTATAGGTGCCATGGTAACACTCTGTTTGTTTAGTATTACAGAAAAAAAAGAAATGACAGTTGGTTCCTATTAAAATCTCATAACCAGTCCAGCCAATCAATGATGCTTCCACACGAGACCCCACAGAATAGAATATGAGAAACAGGCCACAGAATAACAGCGATGTCAAAGAAGAGCACTGACAAATTAGACATGCGCATTCTGTGAGACTATGAGGATTCACTGTGGAGCTTTTGAGTTGCTACGTACAATAAACATGCATTCAAAAAAAGGTGTGAATATTACTGATAGTCACTGTAGTGTGTGTGTGTGTGTGTGTGTGTGTGTGTCTGTGTGTGTGTGTGTTTGTGTGTTTGTGTGTTTGTGTATCAATATCAGCATTGATAGGGAGCTCTTTAACAATTAATATTATTACAAATAATAAGAGGACCCAAAATTCTTTATCACATTTTAAATTATTCCCCTGTCTGTCACTATAATGTGAACAGATAGCCCTCTTCACTCTAAAAAAAAAGCTCTGGAGTTCCCAGCACAGATCTTGTCAAAATTTCTGATGTTGGATATGAAACGTGGAAGTCTGGTATCAATCCTCTACATCCTAAGAAGTCTGAGTACATCTCATCAATCATCTTGTGACCACTTCAATAACCCAAAATCGACGCATGAATTTAAACCAGGGCTATGTCAGAGTCATTTCATCACTAAGAAATATTAATCAGAGTATTGGAGGAACATGTGGTGGTTAGATCTGACTGATTTCAATATTGAACAATTCTATGCATATTCACATTCAACTCTTATTTAGACCTGCTGTTTATGTCATCAGGGTTGTAGCAAAGGGGGAGAGAAGTCACCCCACCCAGCTTTGAACTCAGGTCTCTGGGGTAGCAAACAAGCACTCTGACTGCAACGCCAAAGAGCCAGACTCATTGGAATGGCACAGCACAGCACATCCTCATCACACACACAACCTTCCCCTTTGGGAAGCGCACCCATGCGCTTATCACACTCTCAGGTGTCCCTCACCCTTCTTCTACCATACTTCTCTCATCCAGGGTGGCCCACATACTCATGCTTCACCCACCACAGGGTCGCTCGCACTGGGGTCAACCTAGCCTGGGGGTCCCTCATATGACTCCCACAGTGGGTGCGCCTCCGGTGGCCTCACGGCAAGCCATCCCACTTCTGACACCATCCGTAGCAAAGGGGAAGGAAAGTCACCCTGGCCGGCTTCAAACCCAGATCTCCAGGGTACCAAACATGCACTCTGACCACAAGGCCAAAGAGCCAGGCTCATTGGAATGGTAGTCAGAGCACATCCCCATCCCTAGTGATGGCACTCCATCACAAGGTTGTTTTTTTTTTCCTGGCGTGCTGTTTTGTTGTTGTTGTTGTTGTTCTTGTTGACAGTGACAACTAAATCTTCTTTACGAGGAATGAGAAATCTATGTGTAGAGATACTTTGACATCATGTTTTTCTTCTTTCAAGCTGCAAGAACAGGTACAGAACTTTTAGTGACATGGCCAATGGCCTGTGGCATTCCTGCCAATGGCATTTCATCCATGGAGGTATTATATTAACTGAAGGAGGTGAGGAAGTCCCGCCCCCATTCATTTGAATGGGAAATGCAAAGCTAGTGAATTCAGCCAAAATTAAACTTAAATTTTTAAACTTATCACTTAAATTAAAATTTTTCCCCAACCCCTGGTTTCATCTATATAGGCTGAACAGCGTCAGTAAAAATCCTTCTCAACACACCAGTTAGCACCTCCTGTTGGCTGGTAGTGCAAAGCCTGTGAATAGTTTGCTCATGTGGCGAACCAGGTGGTTCTTGGTGTGCCAAAAACAAGCAGACATGCCTATATGTCATCCAGTCACATGTTGTGGTTGTTTGCCTATGAGCAAACAACATAAATTACTGTATGCCTAACAGTGCCATCATACAACCAGTGTCCTGCATCAAAAACATGACTCCCACAGGTCTGCCTTTTCTGTCCTGCTTCTATCTTTGGATTTTGTGTTTTTCAGTACAGTCCTCTTGGTAAGTAGTCTTAATCAGTCTTGTCAAGTTACAAGTATAAAGTGAAGATAATAATTTACTCAACACATCATGCCCAGTGATAAAAACATGATTTTATGCATACTTTATGTAATGATGTTTTTTATCACAAGCTATCCATATCTACCATCTCACCATTAGCACAACATCATCCCAATATTATATTCATCCTTAAAAAAATTTTCACTAAGACAGGAAACACTGGGTCATGTTTTTTTTTTTCTTTTGTGTGGAGGATACCCTTAACAGTTCTATATCTGCATGCCCCAGCTAATTTGTGTAATGTAATAGTGATGTGGACTAGCAAAAGCACACTGGGTGCTCAGAGGGCCTGGCCAAATGATTCAGTAGCAGCATTTAGCAATGCATTGATTTTCTCCTTTTCTTTCATTAAAACAGCCCTCTAAATCTAATTTCAGTACTTCCTCTAAATGAAATTATAAAATTAAGGCAAACATTAGCACTGGCTTTCCAAGCCATTTTGTGTCCAGGCCTAGATGAAATTGCTGATGGAAACATTAAGAGTCAAATAAATTTGGCAATAAGCTCTCACAGAGTGCATGAGTTAAAATTTTGAAATACTGAGTGTGTTTGTGTATACATGAAGAGGCTGAGTGAAAAATCGAAATGAGTCTGGGAAAAAAAGAACATCTCTTTCAATCCAGCAAGAGCTAAAGACAATACAATGGCGAGGACACCAATAGTCAGGAATTAATCAGGAAGTGAGTTATTAAAAAGCCCCTCTCTCATAAGACGCCCGTTGGCCTGCTGAGCTGAGAAGCCCTCCCTTGGGAGAGGCAGCGCAGTGCAGCATGAGGAAACGGATTCTCTGGGGTTTCACTGGCGATGCTGTTGCCGTGCTCCCTTTCTCTTTCTAGAAATTTCCTTCATTGTGCTGGAAAGCCATAAACGCAAACCCCTCGAGGACTCGGAAGCGGAGATAATGAAAGTGGTGTTACACCTGCCAACCCCTCAGCTCATCTGGTGTACTTCACACAACTGGTCCATTGAGTGATTCTACCGTTAGCCTTTAACAGCAACACTCCAGAAATGATGCAATTTAACATTCTCTACAGCTTCCAGTTCGGTTGCTTGGCTTTTCTGGCAAATGAAAGGGCAGGGGTTGTGGCAAGCAAAGAATGCCAGTGGTGGTTTCAGGTTCAGCTCTATTTTGGTGGGTGACAGCAAGAATAGAAAGCTAAATGCTATAAAAAAATTAGTTGATATGAAAAACATATATTGAAATCATAGACACTGGAACTACTGGAAACATGGCCAGCTTTATTTGAATCAAATACATTGAGCCTCTTGTTTTTTTGGGAGGCATTATGCAAACCATAAACATCACAATTACAACTTGTTCAAAGTTTCCCTTTTTTCGCTTTGTGCAGATCCAATGGGTGGGGATGGTTGTGAGGCTTCCTAGACATAACTCATAAATCATCATCATCATAATCATCATCATCATCATCTATTGTTTATTCAGGGAAAAACTGACTGAGTGTCAAGCTTTTTTGTAGCAACGCCCTGAGTATACAATCAAACTATTAAAGAAAACAGAGAAAATACAACAACAAAATAACAGGTAAAAAAGAAGTAAAAAATAAAAAAGTGAAAAAGGTATAAAATAAAATCTAAATCAATCAAAACAAGAACACTGTATTGTCTATTACAGCCCTAAAGTTGTGTGCAGACACAAGTTGGTCTAATTTCAAAACCTCTTGTAGCTCGTTCCATTTAATTGATGCAAAAAAGTGAAATGCCAAGTTACCAACCTCAGATTTTATGCGAGGTGCTTCTGGAGTTATAAAACACTGCGACCTTGTGTTATGTGAACTGTGTCTAATTTTTTAAAGTGAAGCAAGGTATGGACATAATTTACCTTGCAATGACTTGAATACATCTAAAGGTCTCTCAGAACCCTTTGCTTCTTATGCCATGAAACAATCTACGGCAGTAAGGTTTGGCACACCACTCACTCTGTAAGCACACAGCATTGTTTAGCCTTAATTTGAAATCATGAGAGTTTTTCATAGCCATTGTTTTGGTAAATGTCATTTACTGCTGGGTGGTGAACAATGGGTTTATTGACAAAGGTGATTTGGTAGATCTCTAGGCTTGCAGGTGCTGCAAAACCATTGTACTTACTCATACTCATACTTTTAAGAGTGCATTTCTTCACACATATCATGGTCTCCAGCTGGCATTGCACGGCTAAAGTAAAAAAAAAAAAAAAGCAACCATTTCAACCCTATAAATATAGCCATAATTACCCTCCACATTCAGTGTTACTAAGAGGGGACACATATTCTCCGTCACCCCTACTGACTCCCTACAGCTTCATCGTTGGGGTTAGGATGCGAAGGACAAGCCCGTTTTACCGAGCTGACCTTTACGTAATCTCTCCATGGGCCTTATTAGTCCGCCACCCATAGCTGCTTCCCCTGGACTCTTCAGTGGGCTTCACTCTTAATGGCTCTCCTGGTAACGTCCTGCGATAATGAGTTATTAAGCCATGGTGAGCCATACTTTATCACCTGTTTAATTCCGTATGCGCATGACAGGGTCGTGAACTTACAGCGTTAGCCCGAACATTGTGGCGAGGAACAAGCATTCGTAATTATGTTGTTAAAAACAGGAGAGGTCAATAATTAGAATATGCCGGGAGAGCAATCAAATTAATGTTTGCTTCCCAGAGCTTATTAAGTGCGCCACGAGCATGAGTCAAACTGTCTCAATGCAAATGCATTTCTATGGAGAAAAGAAAACAATCAGGGGAGTTCACCATGTTAATGAGTCCATGCAATCAGATTTAAGCAGTCTGTTATTTATGCAGCTTGTTGATTAAAACTTTCAACACAACAATCCTAAATTGCAGTAATTGCTGTTTGGGATTGTTGTCATATGATTATTCTTATCACTAACATGGTGGGCTACTGACAACACTGAAGTGAACTGTAAAAAAAAAAAGAAGAAGCAAAAAGCAAGGAGAGTATTGTCAGTGTCAGTTTGGCTCCCATTATGCTGAGGCTCATCCTGCCCTTTCTCTGACTGTTTGACTTTGGCAAGACGTTAGCCTCCAGCACCCCCAGACAGAAAAAGGGAGAGTCCAGACAGCTTGACTCTGTTATCACCCTGCACCTCATTTTGGACTCTCTCTCCTTTTTTTGCCTTTCTTTCCCCTTTTTCTATTTCTTTTCCCACTACGCCCCTCCCCCCTTCTTTTTCATTATTTATGTGCACTCATTCAAACCTGTTTAGGAAATGCATAATCTTTAACCACCCAGCCAGGCCTGAGCTTCAAAGAGTCCAGCAGATATGGTAGGGATGAAGGTAAGCTATCAGCTAGCCTGTGACCGTAGGCCTGTGGTGATAATCATTTCAAAATGGCAGGGAAAAGGAGTTTAATAACATGGCAAAGGTAAAGTTTTCCAGCCTTATCACATATGGCAGATGTGCAAGAAAAAAAAGAAAGAAGAAAGATGGGGGCTATATAAAAAAAAATGGAGGGGTGAAAGAGTGATCGGATAAACCTTAAACTCCCCACCCCCCTGCTGCCTCCAGGAAGGAACGATTGGGGAATTTTAAAAGTGCTTCTTTTCCCTCCGGAATGTTTAGGAAAGGATGATTTGTTTGTCACAGTACTATAGCTCCCTACTTGCTTACTGACTCCAACAGAGGCCATTCCAGAGGCGAGGGGGGGCCTGTCTAAAATATCTCTCCGTCCTCTTATCAATCTCACTTCCTGTGCCATACAGACAAGATAGCAGGGGCCCTGACCCAGCCACGACTGACAGGAGAAAACATCTGCTGCACAGCCATGGAGGTAGCACGGGGAACACGAGCGTCTTTCAAAAAAACGAGTCTCATTCCTCCCCCCCCCCCTCACAATGGCTCCGGCTGACCGTTGACACAACAACGCCCCGTGAGGCTCATACACGAGCACCTGCTCAGGGGCGGTGGCCGCTTTCATGTGTTGCAGGGTCCTGCAGAACCCGTAACGCCGGGCAGAGGTTTCAAAGGCAGCGTTCCAGACAGTTTTACACTTGACCTACTGTGGAGGTGGAAGGTCACAGGCTTCAAGCTGCCAGGGGACCGTCTCACTGGCGTTTTTTTTTTTTTTTTTTGTGGTGCTCACCTCTTTTTGAGAAGAGTTTTCAAGGCATCTTTCATGTTAGGGCCGCTGTCGAGAGATGTCACAGGTGTGGATCAAAGTCAGTCCTTTAAGTTTCTAACCAAAAATCAGGTTGAATGGCCAGCAACAGTTTTTTTTTTTACTTTCAACAAGGATATAGGATCATGCTTGACCTTCAACTTTTCAACCGAAAGAGCACATGTTATTTTGAGTAAAACACACAGAAAAAAACGGCTTAACGCAAAAATAGAGAACAGGCATGGAAACCCATGGTGGCACAAACAGACACAAACACACGAATACCCAAAAAAATCAGACCAGCTGATGAATTCTGTGTCACAGAGTAATTTTACCACAGTGTGAAAATGTGTCATTGTGAAAGTGTGGCTGATTGAAATCGGGGGCGCCAATATTGATTGTACCTACAGGTGCAGATTACAGTCCATCACACTGGCTCCCCTGTGGTTATCAATACCTGACAGAAATTGCCTTGAAAATTGTGACAATAAATGTGGATTCTCATCTCAGGCCTGTGAGGCGGGAGCCACATTAAAATAACAGGGTTAGGTGGGGGATCAACACCGAAGCTCTTAAAACAGAGGAGATGTGTGGAGGGCTATTTGCCTGAAACATGTGGTGCTTTGTGGCAGGAGGTGAGGGTTAGGTTGATGATCAATTATAGTTATTGAAAGCAGACGAGGAGAGCAGGAGGAAGTGCAGGAGAGAGTCCATCTTAGCAGATGGCTCTTCTCTCTGTTCAGAGCCACCCTTTGAAGTGCTCAAGAGTGTTTAACATTTTCATTATGCTACAGGCCAGAGAGGACTGAAGCTCTGAAGCAGGTTTTTTTTTCTTTCTTTCTTTCTTTCTTTCTTCCTACCCACCCTTTTGCTTTTCTATGTGTCTATCTGTCTTCCTCCTCACCCTCTTTTGCCTCTTCTGCACACCCCTCTTTACTCCTCACCTCCTCATCTCTCTCTCAGAATACTATGGCTATCTGTGCCTTTTTTATTTTTTTGTGCGGGAATTAATTTGCCGAAACCTGGTACTAGACGAACCCAATGTGCAGAAAAATTACTCAGTGGCATCCCTCTGGGAGATGCGTTTTTCCATAATTTTCTCAAACTCCGCCCACAGATGCATTGCATGCTGCTTGCTCTGAGCACTACAAATGAATCACAGTTGGCTTTAATCAGTGCAATGCCTCATTCTGATTCATAACCCTGAAATGAGCCTTCTGCCTCAGTGTCCTCGGTCCAAAGAACTCATTTCCACACTTCCACACAATCAGTGCCTATGGACTTACTACTGTATGCCTAAACTTTTGTCTGTTCCTACCCTTTGTAGCAGTGTTAGAGCAAAGGCTACCACCCAGTACCATGTATTTGTTCCAGCCTTTTAATTAAAATCAGCTGATTTTTATTAGCTAAGCAGAAGAGTGAAATCATCTGTCTTGGCTGCACAGGTGGAGCCAGGAGATGTGTGCTACTGATTTGTAGGCTCTGAGGGCAGGCCTCGTACTACACTTCATTTTGTACAGAGAGTCTGGCTGTGCTTCCACTGACATGGTTGTCTCAGGCAACATCTTGCCTGACCAATCAGCGAACAATATCTTCCTGGAGGTGTAGACTCTGTTGAAGTTTAGTTCCAGGGGCTGGGTTACCAGGCTAAGGTTGCCCATCACTGCTTTATATAGAATAAGGGTTATGGGCAAGGCTTGCTGCATAGAAAAACCTGTTACTGGGCCAGACATGAAACAATTAGACTAGCGCATCTGTTATAATGAGATGGCAAACGCAGGTGCAAACATTGCTAAGACAGAGCTAAGCATGAGAAAAATTAAATACTATGTAGGATGTAATATGTATTAACTAACAGAGCACAACAATGTGTAGAATCAATACTGAACCTAAAAACATTTGTGCGGTTTTGAATTTGACTAGTCCCACAATAACGAGCATGTTCTGACCCATGTTTGAGCAGAGACATTCTAATGCCGTGTGGAACATCACACGGAGGCTCAAACGCAGCTTAAATCCACTTTGAAGATATTCTCTCATTCATAAGTCCATATTTCTTTGAAGTATCAGATGCTTAATTCAATACTAGTGTGAGAAAAAAAAAACAGGCAACATTGACAGAACGTGTGTGTGCGTGTTTGTGTGTGTCTGTGAGAGGGAGAGAGGGGGAGAGAAAGAGAGAGAGAGAGAGATGGAGGGAGGGATGGAGAGAGAAAGACAGAGACAGAGACAGAGAGAAAGGATCAGAGGGAGGGAGAGTATAACCATCTGCCTCCCTTCTCTGTGATGGCATACGTTGAGCCGTAGCAGATTCCAGGAGCTGTCTCATCACTAAGCAAAGTCAGAGCCCTACTTACAACAGACTCATGGACGGCTGCCAGACATACTTACTCCATTGTGGGCAGTCAAGTAGTCTAACACTACGTGGGAGAGAGCTAACAAGATATGTGCTGGCTCACTAACATGCATAATTGTTTTTTGGCAGCGGCTTCCATAATCTCGCAGATTTACTGGAGTTAAAAACAACAACAATCAAACAGTGGTATCCGAATTGGTTACAACGATGACTGAACGAGTCCATTGTTGACAGATAAATGCCCTGCTCTCTAAATAGAATGTCTGGGAATATCCCATACATGGGGAACACTGGTTTGTGTACTGGTTTGGGCTGTTGCATCTTTCCCTGGAAGAATGAATATTCAGCTCAATGTAAGTCGCTTCTGAACTGTTTGAAGCATTACATGACTTAAATGTTAACATGTATTCACAGTCTAAGTCCTTTAAGTTAGGCAGCAGATTTTTGTTTTTGCTTTACTTTAGCAGAGGAAAATATTATTCATAAATGGTCATATGTTTGTCTCTTAGAAAACAATTAAAATCTCCTAAAATTCCTTTAGGAGAAATAGAACATAAGACTGATATAAAATGAACTTAGATTGGACTTATATTAGGCTTCACCAGACACTTCCTCTTAAGAGTGTTATAACATATTTCAGCCAGAAAGACTCGGAGAAAGGCAAATGATTTTGATGAAGGGATTTTATAATAGGTTTGAAAATGATTAGCAGGAAGCAAATATTCTAGTCATCAGCCCGGGTCTAACGTTAAGGGGTCTGACAGATCCTGCCGCGCCGCATAGCAGGAACCAGAGACACCCCCCGGGCGGACAGGTAGACTAGGACCAAACTGGTGGTGGTGGGGATGGAGGAGGGGACTTCGATAACACCGGTACCTGAAGCAGCGGAAAAGGGGAGTTAGATAAGTCATTATAAAGCAGGTGGCGGCCACTGATTGACCGAATGCAAAGTGCGCTTCTGTGATATTAGAGTCTTCCTGGCAGAACTTACGCAGGCTTTCATTTCACAAAGATCAGATCTTACTGAATTCTAAGCTGCTGCTTCTAAAAGCCCCCTTAGGATGAAAAAATCAGAAAAAAAGGAAAAACAAATTAATATAAGATCTTGTTTGTTTCAGAAAGACAAAGTTAAGACAATTCTAAAAATCAATACTCTCCTCTTGGGGAGGGCTATTCATACTCCACTCGTGTGTTTAGAGGGGTCATGGCTGCAATATCCTACGGTGTTACTTCAGAATTTCACCCACAAGGTAAATATAGTTGAAACGTTTTTAATGATGAATCTGACTGTGATCAACTGCCCAACTCTTCCCCAGACACATCACGCTACATCAGACTTAAATCGATCAGACGAGTTCGATATTTTGTGGGCTGCTGACAGCAATAGTTCTTACCCTCCTGGCTTTCTGTATGCCGTCCAAGGCCTCTTTATTACGGAGGCACACAGTCAGTCTGCCTGACGCTTTATTTCCCATCAGCCCTCTCAGGTTGATTTGTGTCCTTCCTAAAGCTGATTTGTCTTGCCTGTCGCAATTAGCCACATTTAGATTCAATTTATCAACGTGTTGATAGCATCGGGCTTGATTAAAGCTTCAATCCTTTGCCTTTCTTTTTTCCGAGACTCTGTTAGTGCACTGCGGGTCTAGTCCGCAAGCAGTCAATAAGCTTTTACCACACCAACTGCTCTGAAAGAAAAATAAGAAACCACTTCCCATGGTAGTCTACTAACAAAGTGGTCTCTAATTTTTTTTTTACAGGGTTGTACTTTGGTAAACAAACTGAAAACCTAAAAAATATTGGAAACAACACAACCTCTACACAACCTCTACACACCACCACCACCACCAACACCACCAGCAACACCACCACCACATCTGCCATTTTTTTCCTGTCTCTCTCCGGCGGAATGCTTTGGTCATCAGGGTCTTGGGAGTCTGTCAGCTCTAGACGGCTCAGCGGCTTCCTTGCATCCGCCGATCCCATCACCGGCCGCTAATCCCTCACTAAAATCCCGCGGCGGAATGAAAGCAGAAAAAGCCTCGCGCTCAGCTTCTTTTCCCGGCAAAAAAAAAAAAATCCACCCGACAGCCCCCCCTTTCTCCAGGCAGACACTGATAGAGGAAACTCAGGTTGAGTGACAGAAAAAAGCTCTTCTCACCCCCTGCTCAGTCTCCTACTCTTATTCTCGCTCGCTGTCTCTCTCTCTCTCTGTCTCTCTCTCTCTTTCTTTCTCTCTCTCTCTCGCTCGCTCTCTCCTTCTCTCTCCTTCTCTCTCTGACTTCCTCTCTCCCTACCTGCAGGACTTCACAGCTTGGTGTAATCTCTCTCTCCTCCTTACGTTAGCTGAGAGTAATGATAGCCCGAAGCCATGGCAGAACAGACGCCATGACTGCCCATCAGTAAATGTGATTGACTCACCATGGAAAAAAATAAGTCTCAGGACTCGGACATGATAGCGGTGAGCAAGGTCATACAAGTTTGCAAAGTTCCTTTTGGGGTCTGTGCTATACTGTATGTGCAATGTTGTTGTCCAGGTTGAATGGCAAAAGTTACACACATACCCATTTTGAATATTTTTTATTACTCCTTAAAAGCAAATGTACTACATCTGCGAAAAATTTCATTTGCAACTTAATTTTTATATAAAAAGATGTAATGTGTTTATACATACACAAGTAAAATAAATAATAAAAAATAGCTGGTCATACACTGCCACCTGATGAAGTTCTAGAATGAGGCATTCTGAATGTAAATAGCAACCAATTCTGGTTGTTGAGAGCATGACAGAATCCAGCTGACCTGACACAAAACGATTTAATCCATATCGACTTTCAGTGGTGCGACACATATATTGTTTAACCACCCATACAGGTATTCGCTAAAACCAGAACAAATTCATGCAAGTGTTTGACATTACTGACAGAAATAACATGCAGTACTCATTCAGTCTTAAACCTACCACCCACCCACCCACTCCCCCTGCCCACAATCCATGTGTCTTCATTTTGTTTCAGCACAGACAGCCAAGAGTTCATCATGAAAACGATTTCCCTCAGACAGAAATCCTATCTCTTATCAAGTGTGGAGCCAAAAGAAATAGTGTGGCACACACATACACATACACATACACATACATGTTCAAACAGGAAAAATATGTTAAATAGAAAACAGCATAAATATTTTTAGCAGCATGTATCTAATTTTGAAGCAGATTTGACACCATGAAATTGCATGCAGTAGTGAGAATGAGTGTGCATACGCGAGCTGGCTGGCAGAAAGTGAAGCGTGCGTGTGTGTGTGTGTGTGTGTGTGTGTGTGTGTGTATGCGAGCGCGCGTGTGCGGGGTGCAGGGGGGTTGTGTGTGGGGTTAGAGAGGGGCAGGGAGGGCTGCGGAGGTGCCAGGCACTAGGAGGAATGCCAGGGTCCACTCATGTGTGACAGACCCCCTGTTCTAGAACCAGCGTGGGCTGAATTGCAAGTATGCTGTGTGTGTGTGTGTGTGTGTGTGTGTGTGTGTGTGTGTGTGTGCAAGTATGCTGTGTGTGTGTGTGTGTGCAAGTATGCTGTGTATGTGTGTGTGTGTGTGTGTGTGAGAGAGAGAGAGAGAGAGATAGAGATAGAGTTAGAGACAGAAGGAGGGGGGAGAGAGACAGAGTTAGAGAGAGAGTGTGTGTGTGTGTGTGAGAGAGAGAGAGAGCAAGAGATAAAGAGGGGAGAGAGAGAGAGGACGAGAGAAAGAGGGGAGAAAGAGAGAGAGAGAGAGAGAGAGCATCGTGTATTTTAAATGCCACAACTTAGCCACTCAAACATATGCTACCTTTCGTTTGCCAGCCCAAATCAACAATGTGCCACCTTGCTGCTTAAAATGCTAATTTGCTCTGACTTCATGTGAACACACTACTCGTCATTGGAACAATGAACAGGTCCCTTCAACTTCAGGGGGAAAATTTCCTCTGTTTCGTGTGAAATATCTTTTCAGAGTGATTTTATTAACTACGACCATTAATTCAGTTTCATTTATTAGCTTACTTGACAGGGACCAGAACATACCCTGTACCAGACTTAGCTATGTAGCTTATCTGCATCTGTGGTCCCTTGTGTTTTTTTTTTTTTTTTAATTTTCATTAGTGCATAGTGAATGGTAATGATGCTTTTAATGACAGTAAAGCTCCTCCCCCTTTTCTCTCCTTCTCTGACCCTGTATGTGCCTCCATTATGTGACAGGACCTGGGCTCCAACCCCATCGAGAGGTCAAGGGTCAGATCCCCTCACAGGGGCCTGTAATTGCCATTTGCCATTGGCGAGCAAGCGATGTGGAAACGCAAGATCACCTAATGAATCGCCAGCCCATTTGACATGAAATTACGTGAAAGGTGAACTGTAATAGATTTATCATTTCAACCTGAACCTGAGGAAGACCTTGTCTATAATAGGTAAGTGATGCTCATCCCCCTTCTTGCCTTTGTTTTACATATCCAAGCCCTCCATGCGGAGCCTGGACCAGCCTACAGAGGACATAGCGACTCTTAATCATGCACTTATTTCAGAATTATTTGTACGACACTTGGCAGGCGGATGTTACGCCCTAATTGAATTTATGTAATTGTCCGGTCAAAATAAAATCACTCAGTGATATTCCCTTTTATTTAACCTTTGCGTCAGCATGCTTCCATTAACAGTGACTAACCACTTAGTGCAGTTAGCGGTTAGCACTCATGGGCGCTGCCTACTCTGTTTAATATCTCCAGCCTCGCTTAGGCCACACAAGGTGCCAAAGCTTTCTGTATGCTGAAGACAGAGCTCATCTAAGCTACGCTGAAACTCTGCTTTCTGAGTATCACCCTTTTCCTTTTTATGGCACTGCATGCTATAAACCGCTGACAGAAGTCAGTATATTTATTTATTTCGTTTTAATTTTTTTTTCTGAAATGGCTTGCAAGACAGACATGGTCGAAAATGAAGCACATGATTTCATACACCCTGGGTAGATTACTAGAAGAGATAAAGTGAATGAAATGACATACAATTACTCTCCGTATGTGCCTCCTTTCCTATCTCTGGGTTTCTAAGGCAATCAACTGGCATTTCACAGCTAAAAATGATATCAGCACACACAGTGCTGCTGCAGAAAGCCTCAACCAGGACTCAGAGATGCATTTCAGATAGGAATATAATAGGCAGTTGACTCCTATTTTCACCAGAGGAAATCTGACATTATATTTTCTTTCTTCCATTATAAATAGGATGAGAAGGCCGGCCTGGATATGCAAGTGAACCCCTGCCAGCACCAATCACAGGAAACAAGAGGTGCAAGGAAGTGATGAGAGCAAAGGCATTTAGACAGTTGGAAGGCAGCATATTATGGTGGATTACAGTTGGCCATGTTTACCAGAAGAAGTCATACACTCTCACCGGATGGCAGAAATCTAAAGTCCAGATTTATGAACAACGAAAAGAAACATGACGTGATTGTTGAGTGTAAGCTCAACACTGTTTTCCTATTTGTCTTAAAGTGACAGAGCTCCATCAGTCAGCAAATATAGCAAAGAGAAATGGATAGTCGTTATTGTCATCTCACTGTGACTGAAAAGACTGATATATTGATTGATTTCTCATAAAAAAAAAAACAATAAAGCAAAGGGCGGCTCATTAGTTAAAACTTTGTGTATTAGATGTGACAGACTTGAATGATGGTCTTCACACTTAAGCAGTGTTATAATTTCAGCAATGCTGCTGTTTTTTATTTTCAGGGGAGGTTCCCACTTTGCCAGATATGTCAAGGGTCATCAAAAAAGCAGTTTGAAACTCACGTCCGAAACTGGGACAGTGTCCATATCATGATTCAAAGTGACACGGTCATGACTCACTCCTGCCATTACACCCTATCGTGGCATTCGGTTATTACAGCAATGTTGTGAGACTCAGGGCCGAGCCTGGAGTTATTGATTTAGACACCACTACCTGTAGTGGACGTATAAAAAAAACGTGTATCCATTGACTAAAACAAATCTTACACATGATACTGTCGGCTTTACATGTGACACTTGCACATAACATATCTGGTCAATATTTCTATGTGGGTTTAAAAAAAAAAAGCTAACAGGCAATAAGTCAAACATGCCAAATATTGCCATGTTCTTATTTCCTCTGCTTCATATGGAAGTAGTTTCTGTCACTCTAAACATACCAGCTGAAAAGACTCTCTCTCTCTCTCTCTCTCTCTCTCTCTCTCATATTTTAATAATATTTAATCTCTGTCTGTCTCCCTCTGTTTCTCTGACACACGCACACACACACGCACACACACACACACACACACACACACACACACACACACACACACACACACACACACACACACACACACACACGTGAGCCTATGTGCTGGGGTGCTGTGTATGCCAATCAAACGCTCCTGCACCAATCCCCTACATGTGTCACAGCGGGGACGCCTCAGGCTCCGGAGCCCAAGCAAAGGGCACTCCGAGAGGTCACCTGTTCCGTGTTTCTATTCCCCAAATCCCGTCACCTCCGCCTGGTGTGCTGGGACTCTGGACCACTGTTGTTCATTTCCCATTACACTCCAGCACGCTCGTTTCAAAGCCCTCCATGCCCCCTATCCCCCCCTCTCATCCGCCCCCCGCCCCCCCTCTCCGCTGCCCTTCAGCTTAGGTCACAGGTCTCTTATTACTTAAGACCAGGCTTTCCGTAAGGCTTTCATCTCGGTGAGTATGATGTTATTGTGCAGATCCCAATCCCCGCGGGGGCACTGTGAGGTTCGTTTCACAAATGCACAGATGACACAACACAGGAAGGCTGAAGTTAAGAGAGTAAATTATTGTTCACTCCTTATATATTAGTTGGGTTTTCTCTATCTCTCTCTCTTTCTCTCCCACTATCACTCTCTCTTTCTCTCTCTGACACACACACACACACACACACACACACACACACACACACACACACACACACACACACACGTCCATTTTTATCCCTTCTGCTTCCAGAGCCCGTAAAGAATGGACTAGAGTAGACAATGGGCAGAGACGTCACAACAGTGTTACGTTTCTATTTAGAAATGGACTAATGTGAATGTGGCCTGTGAAAAACCAACATGCATCTCAAGGGGGTTAGACCAGAGTGTCAATTACTCCTCCATAATTGTGGGGTACCACCTTTATACAGGGGATACTACTACATTAATTACATTAATATGTCAGTACAGCAGCATCTACTGTACAACCACCCCACCTTACACCCAGACATCTGTCTAAAAAGCGGTCATTAACTTTATTCATCATCTGTTGTTCATATCTTATCATATTGGCAAGCCGAGCACCAAAACATCAGAAAATAACACCTTTTATGTACAAAAGTGATCTATCTGTAAATCATGTACACTTAGTGACAGCAGCAGCTAATGCATGGTGTATATCCATATCTAAGCAAATTGTAGCATGAAGAAATCATTTGGAAAGGGTTCTTATTTGATTTTGGATACAGGGTAACTATTAGGCTGTGGGAATACTGTCCATACAGTCCAAAACAAACTATTTATTGTTTTGTATAGTAATGGAAATCAAATAGCAATAACTTCACAAAACTAACAAATGGTAGAAACACCATTCAATGCCTGGATAAAGGAACTACTATTGATGGTTGATGTTCTATTATTAGGTCACTCATGTTCTGTACAGTAATTTAAACTCTGCAGCACAATGCTAATATGATTTTAACAATAGCAAACTTTCTGCACAGTGTTGCCAATAACAATACTCAATAAGGCAACTAAATAACAGAAACATATAAGCTACAACCACACACAAAGGCCAGTGCTATGCACGGCAACACATCCTGGTAGCTATGGGGGGAATCTGTTGCTGGAGCATTCAGCACTAATGGACTAAACAGTCCTAGTGGATGCAAGTTAAATTGAATTGAAATGAATTGAGTGGAGAGTGGCATGTGGCACTTACCCAACGGGAGCAACTGGAAGACGGGACGAGCCGACCGTGAGTGCTCAGAGATAATCTATATTCGCTCTACAGCTCAGTGAGTGCATAGAGATTCAACAGAGGACAATGGACTTCCTTGTTTTACTGACTGTCCGTGCTGGTGCACCATACATTGACAGAAGATGTTATGATGGACTCAAAGATGGCTGACAAAATAGGAGAGGAAATTAAGTTTTTTGTTATCATGTATCTGTAAGAAGGCAAAGTCAGACACAGTCAATAGTCTATTGGGTGACAAAGATGACTTGCTTTTTAGTTACCATTCAACCATTTCAGCTACCATTCAACAACCACAGTCAGATGGTGCACACTGGAGCCAACTGTTGGTGTTTGTTGGGGTGGTGGTCAGGCAAGGCAAGCATCTTATTAATATTTTGCCCTTCTCCTTTTGTCCTTATAGAGTAACAATTATAAAGGAATAGAGACAATGACAGGAAATGTCCTTGAGGACGTGGCTAATAAGCACACGTGACCTATGCACTCAGTCAGTTAGAGAAGCCGTCTGCCTTATTACGCCCAGGCTTTTCACCTCACGCCCTTGTCAAATGCCCAACTTTGGGACAGCGGGAAAACTGTCTGGACTATTAATCATTCTCGGAAGAGTGCATTTTAAACCAGCTAAATTGATTCCAGCCCAAAAAAAAAACAAAACATTCAATTTACCTCTTTTTAACTTTCAGGCGCACATTCCTTACCTGTCATTGAGTTGCTGAAGGTCGGCCTCATGAATTAATGCTGTACCTCCACCAGAATAAACTACATTCAAAACAACCAAAAAAAGACAAAACAACAACAAAAACTACATAGGGAGATTTGTGGAAAAATGTTAATAAATGAAACGAACAGAGGATATGACAGCCCTACCTGGGTGCTACACAACAAAAAGTACAGTGCAAGCATTAAATACAGAGTAAAAATTAGCTCATTAGCACATCACAACAGACCTTAAGGGAAATGGAGGAAAAGTACGTCATTGAAAAGTATTTGCAAACAGCGCGATTTTCCATGTACCCAAACCACGGGAATCTGAGTGAATTCTAAAAAGGGAGTATGCGGAAAGCTCGCTGGATTAATCTTCCTAAAAAAAGAACAGCAATAGTATCACAGAGTAGGGACATGACAGAAAAGAGCGAGATGGCGGAGAGGGAGCGTCTGAGTGAGCAAGGGAGTCAGATGGCATGCAAGAAGGAAAATAATGAGTGAAAGACCAGAAAAGAAGGAAAGCTTGAAATGTTTCCTTTGTCAGAGTAATTGCTCTCAGCCATTCATGTGTATGAAACTGCTGAAGATTATAGGATTTGTTGGCATGTAGATTTTTTTTTCTGACGGAGACGCTTTGGAGAAGAAGGCTTTCAGTACAGCTCAGCTGAGGCAGCGTCTCTGCCATCTATATAAATACATAAATGCATAAATATCTAAATGCTTAAACACGCAGGTCCTCTGAAGCATCTGGCTTTATTTCCCTAGACAGGCAGAGAGGGGAAAACGGAGCACATTAACACGATGGCTGTCAGCACGAACAATCCAGGTGTCAACCTTGGCAGCACTGCATCATGGGAGACTGGAAATAGGAACCGGGGCTGTGGGACTGACAGTGGTTCAAATAAAACATGGAGGTGCACAAACACCAGGCTGACCACTTATGTGTGTTTGTGTGTTTGTGTGTGTGTGTGTGTGTGTGTGTGTGTGTGTGTGTGTGTGTGTGTGTGTGTGTGTGTGCCTGTGTGTATATAGCTGGGGATGCAGGTCTGTTTGTTAATGATATTTTTCATTTACCTTTATATTGAATGTGTGTGTGTGTGTTTCGTTTACCTTTATATTGAATGTGTGTGTGTGTGTGTGTGTGTGTGTGTGTGTGTGTGTGTGTGTGTGTGTGTGTGTGTGTGTGTGTGTGTGTGTTTGTATTTGTGTTTGTGTGCCAGGGATTAGGGTCTAATGAGTGTACGCACCAGACTGACCATGTGTGTGTGTGTGTGTGTGTGTAAGTGGGGATGTTGTTGTTGATGCTGGGTCTGTTGATGATATATTTTTCATCCACCTTAATACTGAGTTTGGTTTCCACTTTTGTCCTATTTTCTCTACTCCAGCATATGATATTGAAATTCATGACATGAGCACACTCACCACACACTAATTGAGTAGGAGATTCTCTTCCCTGATAGACACAATCAAATAATTACAAACAAAATTACTGTAAGCCAATTTTATGTTTCACAGAAGCAGAAAAGGGTGCTTTATGAATGTGAAAATTAGATTATTACCAGATCAAAAACAATCAAAAAAGCTGATATTTGCATTCTGTTGTTTGTTATTTACAAGCATGGTTCAAAGAATACATTTCCATTTCAAAGAGGTGTAAATCTGTGTAATTCCTTGTCCAATCATTAGAAAAAACAAAGGATGAAGTTATGTTCGCCACAACATGAAAGAAAGGCGCCTTCTGAAAACAACAAAAACAGGCTATTCTGTGAACTTGTCCTTCCCCTAACTCCCATCTGATAACTGTAGATGTGCCAGATCAAAAGCTAACAACAAACTGTTTTTTTTCCCCCAAATCTTAACATACAACACATGTTAAAAATGAAGGGGCGAAAAAGTTATGGCAAAACAAAATATATTAAGCCTCACCAAAGTTGGAGCTGTGTCTATCAATTTAGATGTCGGTCAGATGTTAACTAAATACGATGTCTCTGTTTCCAATCGCATGTTTTGACAGACAACTTCAGTTTAAAATTGAGGCCAAAGCTTCACTTTTAAAGGGTTTTTGAATGTGCCAGAATCAATTCATGTCATGTGCGCTGAACAGGGACAAACAGATGTAGGTGATTATTTACCATTTTTCCACATGATTTTCAATCTGTGAACTTTCATGCATTAATTAATTGTGAGTTATTGGGAAGTCTATAATAACAGTGTATTCTAACAATGTAAGATCCTAAAATTCCACATGATATTCTATGGAGCCCAACATTCTTTCGAACTTTTATCCTTCAAACATTCCTGTCACATGGGTGTGACGGTACACCAGACGGTACACCTGTAAATCGTCAATCCAGGGCCACTGACCAACTTTGGAAGGGAGTCATACTGTTTGTTTTGCCCTATGCTTTTGCCATCTCAGGAGATTGAAAATCATTTAAAAGATGACACAATGTACCCCACCTGTTATCCCTGTCTGTGTAGACTTTTACTTCTGTCAGGCTATACGTCCCGTTGTGCACGTACGGACATGTTTGTTTTGTCTTTCATTTATTTGGCATAAAGGCACGTTGGGTTGGACAGACTTGAAAAAAAAAACAGCAGCATTGTGCATGCCAGCAGGTGTTCCAACACAAAGATCTCTAAATATCAATTTATCATCCACAACAGCTTGAAGAAAGCTAAGAAAATAGTTCAAAAATGTCTGCATGTATAATTCTGATTGTGGAATGGAGGGCATTCATTTCGCATAAATGCCTTTTTTCGTAGATTAGATGGAGAGATGGAAACAGTCACAGATGCGCATTTGGTTTTTAGCAAATTGCTGGGGATGCGCATTGCTAATGGAAACACACCTACTGTGTGTAATTTTTTACCAGGGCCACAGATCACACAGAGTGTCAGTGTGTGTGTGTGGTGTGTGTGTGTGTGTGTGGGGCACAGTTTTTTTTTGCAGAGGCCTGCCACTCTGCCACACTAACACACATGAGGCCCCACTCTTTTGAACCAGTCTCTGCTCAGCACCACCCTAGGTGTTCCTCAGGGGACTTGTCACTGCCCCTTCCCCGCTGCAGTAATCCCGCTAATGGTACCGGGTCTCGTGGGGCCACCTCATCTGGGCCAGAAGCCATTGTCTTCCCGGTGGCCACCTGGAGACGGGCGGAGGTCATAAACCCGGCCGACCCAGCGCTTTACTGGACCCTCACACTGACTCTAATCATGCTAAAAGCAGCACGGGTGTGGGGCTCAGTGGGGCAAAACTCTCAGGAATGAGAACGGTGGCAAGGCTATAAAGCTGTTCTCAGATAAACAGCTATTTAGGTTAAACAGAGGGCATTCCAGAGGGGGGAAGACAGACAGAGAGAGAGAGAGAGAGAAATAAAGACAAATATATACATAGAGAGAGAAATAGAGAGATGAGGAGAGGGAAAGACAAAGAGAGGAGAGAGAGAGAGAGAGACAAAAACAAATATATATCGAGAGAGAAATAGAGAGATGAGGATGAAGAGAGGGAAAGACAGAAAGAGAGAGAAAGAGAGAAGAGAGAGAAATTGTTTTCTCTCCTACAACTGGAGAAAATGGACATTGCCACAATAAGGTGTTAGCATCTTGGTCTGCCAAGCAAAGACCCTACAGACCCTCTCTAAACACTTCTTTTTTGCTGCTATAAGAGAATAGCTATAGAAGTATTTAACTAAATAAATGTCAAATATGCATGATGAAGGAGCACTCATGCTCACAATCAGAAGGTCTCTATGTACATATAATTCAAGTAATCCAATAAATCTGAGTAACGGTATATGGCCATTAATCAAACTGCTCTGACTTATAGCCCATTTAGGCTAGATTCATGAAAATGAAAATGCAGCACACACACACACACACACACACATACACACACACATACACACACACACACACACACACACACACACACGCACACACACGCACACACACACACACAAAAGTCTGTGTAAAACAATAAAGTCCCGTTCAGATATCAAGCTATGTGGTCATCACTTAACAAAATTGACACCGGAATGTGATTGTGTTTGAGCGGCATGTGGTGGTAACAAGGAAGTTAAGAACTAGTGAAATGGGTCGGTATTGAGATTAAAAAAAAATATTTTAACTTTCAGAGATGTGAGTGAGTCCATCACCAACAATAGGTATGAAGAATATCAACAGTTGACGTCAACAGTCAATGATTACTTTTGCAGTGGGAAGTAAAGTAAACAGGCAGGAACTTTGACTTTGACCTTGACTACCACTGCCTGACAAAGTACACAGGCGAGATCATTTCAGCGACAAAGCAATGGGCAAATTGGATTTGTAAAACAATAAAGCCCTGTTCAGATATCCAGCTACTGAGTCATCAGCCAAGGCTAATCAATAACCAAGGTATGAAGCGTTGACAAGCCAGTTGCCAACAGGCGATGTGATACGATCAGGTAGGCTACTATACTGGGGTTAAATTATTAGAATTTTAACAGTAAGGTGAGCACCAATAGGTATCAAGGATATTGTTGATCGACAGTTGATATTGTTGACAGACAGGACACTTTTTTAGTGGGAAGTAAACAGGCAAAAAAAAACCTTGACAACCACTACCTGACAAAGTCCACAAGCAAGAGGATTTCAGTGCTAAAGCAGTGGGTGAGTACTAGTATATGTCAATGCTGTTTAAATATGCTGACAGTAAGACTGAAAGCACCATGCCACTTCTGTGTCTGTGCAGGGTTGTTTTGGTAGAGCATACGGTTCATTTCAAAGAAATCTGTGCTCCCTGCTAGCAACACCTTGGTGCTCAACACACTTCCTCCGAGGTCCAGGTCCTTAGCCAGGTAGGTCAGCGTGCACAGTTAGCTCCGAGCTTAGGGGTTAAACGGGTGGGAGTTCACCCAGGCTGGCGTAGTGCTCTAATTTCACGGGGCATTTGTTACGATGGAAGGCGAGGGAGAGTCCAGCCTTATCTGTGTGATCCAGGCATCGGGGTCACAGGAGCGCATGTGTGATTCCTAGCTGCTTCTCCTCTTGGCCTCACCACTGGCTATACTGTCATCCATGAGGGAGGGGGATGGGGATGGAGGAGGGGGGAGGGAGGGAGGGAGGGAGAGAGAGAGAGAGAGAGAGAGAGACAGATACAGAGAGACAGAAAGAGAAAGAGAGAGACAGCGATAGAAAGAAACAGAGGGAGACAGACATACAAAGAGAGAGATAAAGATGCAGAGAGAGAGACAGAGAGCGATACAGTGAGACAGACAGAGGTGGTAAAAGGAGACAGACAGACAGAGAGAGACAGAGAGATACAGCGAGAGAGAAAGAAAGAATGTGCCTACGTTTATACATATATACAAAGTAATTTCTTTCTCTTTCATGTTTGTCAGTCTGATATTTACGTAAATGCCTTGGCAATGCAACATATGATTTGCTATGGCAATAAAGTATAATTGAATTTAACTGAAGGAGAGAGAGAGACAGACAGAAAGACAGACAGAGAACGGAGAAGAGTAGATAATGGTCTTTATCATGTTAACACTGGCCACACTTTATACAAAAGAAAGAGAGAATGAGAGGAAGGAGACACAGCAGATGTTTCTGGAAAGCTTCTGGGAAAGTCTGTGGCAAAGAGGGTGTCCATGCGTGTGTCTATGTGTGTGCATATATGCCTGCACTGCACGTACACGTGTGTGTGTGTGTTTGTGTGTGTGTGTGTGTGTGTGTATGTGGGGGGAAAGGAGGGGTGGTATCGCAACTCCCCGCAATTTGTTTTGTCTCGCTTTGGGGAGATTTATGGCCGCATTTTTCCCAGTGACAGCAGCGGCTTCCTCCCAGGGAATTCCCATGGGGTGCATCAGCCGGAGGAAGAGAGGGAGAGGGGAGAGAACAAGGGGACAGGGAAAGGACCAAGTGAGAGAGAGAGAGAGAGAGAGAGAGAGAGAGCGAGAGAGAGAAAGAGAGAGACAGACAGAGAGAGTGAGAGAGAGTGAGAGACAGAGAGAGAGGGGAAAGAAAACAGGTTCCTTCGCAAAACCTTAAAAGGGTAACAGGTGAATTTTTCCCCAAATCTCAGAGCAAACCACCCCTATCACACACACACTTACACACTCATAACCCCATTCGACACACAGCGAGACAAGAGAAAAAACACACATGGCCATTAGTTGCTGATCTCCTTTGGACTCCTTGAAGCACCGCACATCTGTTACTCATATCGCATACGCACGCAGGCACACACACACACACACACACACACACACACACACACACACACCCATCTACTCACAATGCTGAGTTACAGTTTTATCCCAGGTGGTGCAGGCCAAGCGTACAGCAGGCACATAATGAAATCAAACCCCAGGATTGACAGCCAGCGCTCTGCTATTGATTATAGAGTGCAAGGAGAGGGCGCTGTGTTTTTATGGTGCATCGTGGGGGATAGGAGAGGGCCGCAGGGGCCGCTCTGAGGTGCTATAACATGAGTGATGATTGGCCATTGCTGGGCCATGAAACTACCTGGCCCTGTCACACCGGACTGAAGGCCAATGACACCCAGATAAAAGGAGGGCCACGCCATTGTGCAATCCAGTCATCCCGCTGCTCTCGGACAAGCAGGAGCCCCCTGCTATGTTTATTACCCCTGTCCAGCGCTGGAGGACAGGGGGACATATATAACGCCGGCGGTGACAATCCATCTGTAAAGGAGCTGCCACTCTGGGGGACATTTACAACAGGGCCAGGGTAGGGATATACTGTAGCGGCAAATAAAATACACTCGAAGAAAGTAAGGATATTTCGCAGAATTTTTAGACTGGTGTTGCTTTACATTTCATTACATGACATAAAATTTCTCTGCAGTGGAGCGCATTCTAAGCTTAACACTTTATTTAAAGGTGTCTATATAAGAATGACAGGGGCATGTTATACACATGACCTGACAGATGTCATGGACTTTAATGCCACTTCATTCATGTTTATGACTCTTACCGTGAAGTATCATTCATTTTTTGCAATGTTAAGTTGGTATTTTTTGGGATGCAGAATGGCATTGTAAAAAAACGAATGACACCAAATGACAAGAGATTTTCACAAACAAGGCATTTCTGCTGCCAGCAGGCTCTACTCCATCCCCTCCTGATGGGAGAGGGACACATGCTCTTGTCCACTCTGTGAGAAGGCTTCTGGCTTTGTCCACATGCTCTAATGCCTGAGCACTAAATTCACAAAACATAGGTGTTTTGGTAAACAGGAAATGGTCTTTCAGCCATTGTTGACATGCCTATTTCACACCTACCCCTCCCACACACCTCTTCACAGACACACAGAAACTCAACAGTCAACAGAAAACATGAAAAAATGTCTTTCTTTTATCGCTGCTCTCACCTAGAGTGGAGGAGAACAGATGGAGTCCCTCTAAGATCCCCCCCACCTCTTTGGTGTATCAGAGAGAGAGAGAGAGAGAGAGAGAGAGAGAGAGAGGGAGAGAGAGAGATAGAAAGATAGAGAGAGAGAAATAGAGAGATGAGGGTGAGGAGAGGGAAAGAGAGAGAGAGCGAGAGAAAGACAAAGAGAGAGAGAAAGAGAGAGTGTGGCTGTCTTTGGCTCTCCTTTCTCCAGTGCGGGCCCAGCAAGATGCCCCCTATCCTGCGGACCTCCTCCAGACATGAGCCTCCATAAATCTCCACCGCTGTCTCCCACACTCTTCAAAGTCATTAACTGCGGCGCAAGGAGAGAGTCTGCGTGCCAAAAATCCGCCATCGCTCCCGGACCATCCCTTAAGTGATCCACTGATTCAGTTGGAAAGATCAAAGGAGGTCATTGGGAGAAGGAAAGAATGTATCTTTCATCTCCTCACTGTTTCTTCCTCCACTTTTAACTCATGTTTAAAGTATGTAGCCTATAGTGCTAACATGGGAGGGAAGAGACAATACCGTTCTTGGGAGATAAGACTGAAAAAGCCTTTGTGTTGTAATGATCACCAGCTGCTTGTACACTAGCTGTCTTACTATAAAGCTATTATAGGGGTGAATAGTCTAAAAGTGAATGTTTTAAAGCATTTGATCAACAGGTTTTTTTCAATGTAGTGTATAGGAATTGCTAGAGGAATAATGTAATAAACACTGCATGTAGTGCTTTCAGTTACGCGACATCAGGTGCGTCAATCAAACCATCACTAATTAATGACCAGAATGGCTGATTCTACAGCATATAATGAGCATATTTTAATGTGATGGAATGGATGTTGCTTTACATAATCGTGTTTACTTTTACAAGCACTAAGAGAGCATCAACAAAATTAATTGTGTTGTGTAAAGGTGCGTGTACACTATCCCAACAGCTGGGTCAGTGTGGACCATCAGTCTGTGTTTGTTTGCACCTGTTGGGTGGAAGCTGGCTGAGAACTGGCAGTTGGTTTAAAGCAGAGATTCTAGAATCTTCGGTTTACTGAGCATTCTAAAGACTGCCACCTGCCAACCAACTGCCAACTTTACACCGTGTGGGCATAAAACATTTAGCATGACGCGATAGTCGGACAGTGGCTTGCAGTTAGGACACGGATAAACAATGTTCGTGTTTGTTGGGGCAGCGTGGAAGCATAACATATTGCATTCATTTTTTAAATGCTGTCAATAGTGAGTAAGTTCAGAAGACAAGGAACATGCATTATTAAAATGAGAGACGACATCAGCCCCAGTATTCACTGTAAACGTGAAAAAGAAACAGCCTTCCTTTTTATTCTTGATTTCATATGTACACAGAAAGATGCTGTTTACACTTTTAATACACCATGTAAAAAGTTTGAAAAACCGATTGCACTGTGCAGAGTTCTCGCAGGTCACCGTAGTACCTAACTGATAATAAGGATATGAAAAATACCTTAAAAATACATTGTAAAGAGGAGGATTACCACCTTTCCGCTATTAATATTATCATGGTCATAATTACATACACATTTCTTTTTCAATCGATTACAATTAAAAAAAAAGTGAAAATAGAAAAAAATACAAACAAAAAAAACAAAACTGTTTTTCATGTCAACAAAAGACAACAATGGCATGTAAATAAAAACAATGTGCATTAGATGACATGATAACGTATACAAATTTCTCCCTTACAGGCACTTGAAGCACACCCGGGCTAACATACAGTATAACCATGAAATATGAAAAGAGTACAAGTACCAAAAACAGCTGCTGGATTTGTGCTCACCATACAACACACACAGACACACACACACAGACACACACACACACAGACACATACACACACACACACACACACACACAATCGTCTTTCTCACGCACACACGTACACACTGCATGTTCAAGTCCATACATCTATACATACTGTTTTTGGCCCTGAAATGTCACTGTGGTTACAAAAAGCAGTATGGTACTATCCATGCACAAAACACAAGTCACTCCAACACAAACACAAACACACACACGCACACACACACACACACACACACACACACACACAATCTCTTTCACACATGGATGCAGACACACACACACCTTAAAATAAAACAATACCTCACAACATGCAACCATACATGCTGAAAAATATTCTGTGTTTCATTCAACATGGCTTTTGATTTTCTTTAAATGGCTTAAGCAGTGCTTTTGACAGTGTTGCTCTATGTAGTGTGTACAATAGACCAATGATGTAGTGATGTTGACTAAAGGGCAGCATTTCAAGAGGAAAGGATCCAAAACGAAGGGGCAAATGCACCGATAATTTAGTTGTGATCAGACCTAATCCCAGTGCACACACATGTGACTAGCTATCTACATTACTAATTAACAGTCTTGTTCTTTTTTTCTGTCTGTGTGGGTGTGAACGTGTACCGCAACATCATCTTGTAGGTACAGTCCTGGCCCACATAAACAGACACACACACACACACATGCCCACAAATACACTCATTCCAACTTACATCCACACGGTATAAAAATGTGTCTGCACAAAATTAGTTAGAAATGTTTGGATTGAAAAGTCATCATTTGCTGTGGCATGGCAGTCGGTTTAACAAGGTCTAAAATAAAAATAAAAATAATAATAAAAAAAAAACCCACATTAAAAAAAAAGCATTTAAAAAAAAAAAAAACAATCCATAAAACTGGGACTGGGGCTGGGGCTGAGGCTACATGGTGGAAACACAATCGTGGCTGTGCTGGGCTGCTGTAATACACCTCAGCCATATGGGGAGTTTCCCATCTCCCTGTAGCCCAACACAACGAGGCGGGAGGGGGAAACTGGCAGCCCTAGCTGGGTGTGACTGTACCAAGCTGTACCATTCACCTCCACTAAAAGCCCACACAAAGGTTGAAGAAATTAAACATCTGCATACAGACACACACAAACACACACACACACACATACACAAACACATCTGCACTCGCTCTCAGAAACAGATGTGCAGGTATCTGAAAGGCAAACATACATACTGACACAGTGGCACACATCACATGATGGCAACTTTCCATACACACAAAAGCATAATACTTTACACCCCCTTACCATGTCTTACACATGAATGAGTTTGTCCAACATTAACATTAATTAATAACACATTCCCTGACCTCGATTACACCAAATAAATTCTCAGGACAGGGGCCACTTAGGGGCACGAGATCATCTTAAGATTCTCTGAAGACGGGGCAGCCGAGAACAAGCAACAATGGGGTGGGGGTGGGGGGTGGGGGGCTGGGGGGGAGAGGACAGAAAACAGGCACTGAGAAGACAAGCCCACGACTATGAATCAAAGTGAAGAGCGTGACTGAGATTGAGAGGATTTCCTTGGAGGCTTATGTCCGTGAACCTCAGCTAAGGGGTTACCCCCACTCTTCATCCATGCTGGTTACCAGAGCGTGCATGCACACACACACTCACACGCAACACTACATGTAGGACGTATCCGTGGTTAATGTAATTATAATCAGGCCTGGATTATGTATCTGGTACTGTTTGCTGGTTGAGAAACATACTAAGCGTGCGCGCACACACATATACACACGCACACACATGTGCACACACACACGCAAACACACACGCACAAACACACAGACAGACACACACACACACACAGTATCGTCATTATGTGCCATGTGTACGATGAACAGCAGAGCAGTACCTGCTGAATATCTCTGGCTAGTTGGTAATCCGATGGGAGAGCGGCTACAGAGGGTCCAGATACAGTGGACAGAGGGCCCCAGAGGAGAGAGGCTTATCCCGGCTGCACGTCCAGATCATCCTGCCTGTCAGGGTAAACGCCTGCAGCTCTCTACTGTACTGTACTGTATGTCCGGGTTATGCTAATCACACATAGCCTGTTCATATACAAACCCATGCTTTCGGTCATACATGTAAAGGCACTGAAACTGGGAGAAGGGCAGGTGATGTAGTGACCAAACAGATGGCTAGACGATGCTGGACAGGACAAAGTCTGGATAGGACAAAAAGCCCCCCAAAACAAATAACAAAAAATAACGAGTTAATCAAAACAAACAAACAAAATAACAAAACAAACCAAAACAGTTTACATCCCATAAAAAAATCTTGTTTCTCACAATTTTTGAAGCTAGCTGGCTTCACAAGCTTGTTCTTACTCCGAATGTCATTATTGCTGCTGTCATGTCTAGTCCTTTCCTGCTTTTCTTCGCCACCCGTGCGCCCCTCTCTCTGTCACCCCCCTCACGAGTAAAACGGCCGCGCCTTCTCCTGCACAGACGGGAGTCGGTTAATCCGGGACAGTTGGGAGGGGGACGGCGGCACGTCCTGCCTGTACGGCCCTTTGGTGGGTGTGAGGGTGAGCGCGGGGGAGGGGGCCTGGGGCGCCATGTGGGGGGGGTACGAGGGCTCCCCCGGTTGGACTTCCCCATAGTTGCTGCTAATGCTGCTGGTGGTGGCGGCGGTGGTGTTGGTGTTGGTGCTGCTGCTCTCCATCTTGGCCTTGGCCTCCTGCTCCTTGCGGCGCTGTTCCTGGCGCAGCAGCTCCTGGGTCTCCAGAAGCACGCGGGCGTTGAAGCCGCTCGTGGCCGAGCCGAGGTAGCCGTTGCGAGAGCCCTGGTAGCTGGAGTAGCGGGGGTTCTCTTTGGCCGTCTGGAAGCCCTCGCCGGGCGGGTACACGCGGTCCCAAGAATCCTGGGACACGGAGCTGGGATTCTTGCGAGGGTGCCTGCAAGCAGACAAGATAATGAACGTTTTATTTTATGTCTTTTCATGATGTTTGACATAAATGCAGATTAACATGAATTCTTGGCAGTAAAAATGGCAAACTGTTTGCAATCCACAATGATTAAGTCAACCCATAAAACTGACACAATGCATAAATTATACGTATTTTTTTACTCAGACAGAAGTCAAGATATACAAAAAACATTATTGATGACCTCAAGAAAAGTAATGTATTTGTTATATTTGAGACTTAAATCCTTGGAATACATATGAGGTTATGGTACCATACACAGACATAAGAATGGAAATAGCATATAGCTCACAGAGAAACACAGCACATTAAGCTGAGCCCTGCAATGCCCTGCAGTGTGATATTTCCCCATGGTAAATGTGTCCAAATAGTCTGTAGGGCCGTAAACATGGCCTGAGCTTGTGTGTCACTCAGCCATCTCGTACAACAGCCATCCATCCATCCATCTGTCCCTGCATTCACTTCTCTGAGCAGGAACCAGACATTACGCTGCACATTAAGGTGACGGACAGTAAATGCTGCCTTGTGTTGACATCTGCCTTTATGGCCACATCTCTAGTCGCCAGTGTTCTGACTGACTGATGGGCGTCTGGCACAACCCCTCCCTCCCCCTCTCCTTCTCCCTCTCCCTCTCCCTCTCCTCGGTGCAGTCACTAAAAGCAAGCCTGCGCCGACACTCGATGCTTACTACCTCATTCCTTTTGCTTGGGCAGCATAGCCCCCCCACCCCCCACCCTCGGGCCCTCCCGCCCCCTCTCCCCCTCCTATTATCCTCCATTAGATGGGTGAGTGGAGAAGCAGCATGGACGCCGGGCATTTCGTTTAGCACTTGGGACAGAAGATTCCATTCACACTCTGCTGGTGTCACATGCTTAAAAGACGTTCGGCGATCACAGTGTGACACGACAATGAAAGAACAGACACACACTCACACACACCTAAGAGCGAGCAGATGCCCTCCCCCACTCTCATGTGGACATGCATTTTATTCTGGACAGCCTTTTATTTTATGGATGAGCAACTGGGCCTGCACATCATGGTCCCATCCACACATAAACGGTGGCAATGCAAAAAATAGGTTAAGCTGTAAAACGGTTGCATCGTTTTGGCTGTTTGTCCACATGGAGATGTCATTTTCATGGACCAAAACTACAGACTTTTGAAACCACATTTAAGAATAAAAATGACCATGCAGCTAGAAAGTTAGTAAACAAAGTTAAGTATGAGTGCTTCACTTAAGATACAAACCCTTCTCATCTTAAATTCATGTAACAAACAAACGAATCATCTTGATGTAGCCGATAATTCATGTTATTTCAGTTAATAAGAGCACAATGACGTCAGTTAATCATGGGTATCACGCTAACATTACACTTAGCCACACAATTGGTAGGCACCAACTACTGGGCAGCGCCTACTAAAGTTTGGATGCTGGGAGGGAGAGGGAGAGGGAGAGAGAGAGAGAGAGAGAGAGAGAGAGAGAGAGAGAGAGAGAGAGAGAGAGAGAGAGAGAGAGAGAGAGAGAGAGAGAGAGAGAGAGAGAGAGAGAGAGAGAGAGAGAGAGAGAGAGAGAGCGAGAGAGAGAGAGAGAGAGAGAGAGAGAGAGAGAGAGAGAGAGAGAGAGAGAGAGATTTGATAGCAACCTAAACCATCTGAAAACTCATCCTAAAACAAAACGATGCCTTTAAGGCGTGTGTTTTTTTCCATCATTTAGTTAATTATCACTCTAGCACACATCCATCTCAGTTTTTACTCTGTGGTAACAGACCTCAACCCTACCCATAAACCTGCATTCACTAGCCATGGTTTGAGCTGTGGCATTGGAGTGAATGAGTGTTAGTGATCTATGGATCTATATGGTTTCAATAAAACAATCTATTGCCTTTCTTGGAAATAGTAAATATACAACTGCCCACTGTTTGTGTTCAGGAGGAGAGGTAACTGAAGGGATGACATTATAGGAAATGGAGTTTTAATTCAGAAATATAGCCGCAAGCGGCGATGACGGGCCCTCGCCCCTGCGGTGCAGGGACGTGGCATGCCGCCCCTCTCAAATGTGTCCTCTATGTCACAAATGCATTTATTGTAGAGATCTGATATGTGAATGCTAAATCATAGGAGCTTTATATTGTCTACTGGGAGTACGTGTATGTAGAGAAAATGTTCTTTAGAAAAAAGGTGTAGTGCAATTATCTTTGTGTTTGCATGTGTGTGTGTTAAAGGGAATTTTTTTGTGTTTGTGTGGGTGTGAGAGTGTGTGTCTGTGCCTGTCTGAGGTTTGTGTATGTGTGTGTCATCTCCAGATGGTAGTACAAGAACAGGAACGGAAGGAGGGCGACAAGAGTACAATGGCATATGAGGATGGTTGCGTGAAACACCAGAAGTGTATGGGGGTGTTGATAGTAGTGGATCATAGGAGAATATTGTTATAAAGTTTTCATTCAGTTTATGTGTTTGCTTAATATTGTGTAATAAAAGTGTGTATTTTGTATAAGGCAATGGCTTTGGTGAGAGTGATAAAGGAAAGATCACATTGTTCAGAGTGGGATAGTTTATATGGAAGGCAAAGGCATCTTGTTGAATGTAGTTGAGCAATGTATGACCGGAGGGGGGGGGGTGGGGGTTTGTGGGATAGGTGGTATGAGAAGAAGCATAAGTTTTACCTGTATGAATGTGGAAATGTAGTTAAAGGCATAATGTATCAGAAGTACGTGCGTGAGAATAAGCAGGTACTATAATGCAACATGTTTTGAGGTTTGCACTAAAGCAATGTTCAGGAACTCTCTCTGCATGATATGCTTACAGATTTAATACCGGAGTTCATTGCAAAATCTAAACATAAGATTCCCACCAACACTCACGCTATTGTTACACATATAAGTGCAAAAAGACTTCAAGGGTGAATTTATAAAAACACACCGTCAATATCAGATGACCAAGAACACCTCCAACTACGTTACATTAGGCTCCCCCATTCATTCATTCTTGTTTACATGTGATGTCACTAGCCATTAACTACTCTGTTGCCTTGGCAACGATAAACTATACAAGTCATCAGCCGTTCGTTCAGTCTGGCAGACTAACGCTAGTTAGTCTGACGTCGTTAAGAGAGAAGGATCGCACAGAGGATATACATACTGTAAAATACACATTCAATCAATATTCAAACACTAACACACATCGGTGAGGAGTCAGACAAAAGTTAATTCTCAAAGTCTCCCACATACTCGTGAAAGTAGGCTATGACTTGAGGAGCTAGCAGGGAGCTAGCCACAGCAGCAACAATAGCGACAGTAAGCTATATTGTCAACATTTAAACGATCGCTACACAGTTCTTACATATTTGTACATTCCATTACAAAGTTGCAAAATGGCATCTAATGGGGACACACGCACCAGTGTGACAATAAAGAGTTTGTCACATACACCTACCTAAAAGAATAAATAGACGTCGTTTGTGAGTAGGCTATTTTACTCTGTATAAGCCAACTGAAAAATCAGCGCAAACCCACCATTTAATGCCTCGTGCGTTCTACCCTCAAATAGAACACTTGACAGCTAGAATTAAATTAAATGGGCATGTCTGTAAATACAGGAAAACACTGTGGCACCCCCAAAATAAATATTAAAATGTACTATGTGCCACACAATCAGGCTAAGATAGCTACCCGCACGTTCCAAGCTTGCCAGTCTTACTTTGAACCGAAGCAAAACAATACAGTTATCAGTGTACTAAATCCACTTGAACACGTTAAAGTTTTAACAGATTAGTTAGGCTTCCTTACATGGTCGGAAGCTCACCTGAAAATACATAATGGGCAGCTTTTAGGAACACTAATACAGGAGTGGCAAGATCTTGTATTTCACGAACTCTGTCTGCATGATATGCGTTCAGATTTAATACCGGAGTTAGCCTACAGCGCCACCCTGTGTCGTTTTCCAGTAGTGCTAGCAGTGAGTTTCATGAAAGAAGACCAAAAATTGCGCTTAAAACGCACATTCACGTCTTCTCGTTTTCCTTGTTAAAACCGTATGCATGACTTCAAAGTTTAACAATTTGAGTAGCAGTATTATAATCACTTCTACAAACCGATTGAGTTTCGCTGAGATTAGACAGCACAACTGTAAGATATTTGCATTAGAAGTAGGCCATAATATGGAACCTGTACCGCGCTAACCGGTAATGTTTAGTCATGAGACGAAAAAAGCAGCTACGGATATCAGTTAGTGGGAAACTATTATAAAATGACGAACGGTTTGATATGGGAAATATCAAACAAACCCGAATATATTGTAAAGTTACAAGGAAATAGTTCATTATTATACCACTGCTTGCTGGAATTCCCCATTGTGAAATGCTGTTTAAATAACGTAGAAGTTTTTTCCACATGTTCAACGTAATAGAAATTACTCCCTGAACTCCCAGATTAGACTAGAGTTGATGGCTACAACTAACACAAGTCTGGGAAAGCATTTGTTTTATTCGAGCATATTGCAACGCTTAAAAGTAGATATTGAACCATCGCCTGTGCATCTTACCAGAGGTGCGCACAGCACAGCGGGTATTTGCGCGTCTTACTGGAGAGGCGTCGTGGCGAGCAGATCATTTCTGCTTCGGTTTTGGGACGTTCTCTTCATTTCCCTATCGTTGTATTAAGAATGAATTATAGATTGCTATACATTTGAATTATGTAGGCTATTGTATCCCCGCGTGCTGCAACAGCTCGCTGTGTTTGTTTAGCCGAGTCTGCATGGCTGTAGCCTCAGGACTGTCGTTGTCTTTGAACTTGGCTTGTCATTGTTGATTCTGAATTTAGACGATGTGAAGGATGTGATCTAAAATAGCCTTTCGTTGACATGTCGGAACGGTGGGTTTCATTTTTTTGGAACAAAGAGATCTAAGTCTTGGCCTTCGGAGAAACGCTCCCCTTTGTAAGTGGTCTGTAAGCGTGAAGCATCGTCTGTGAGTGGACGGATCTGTTAACATGCATACAACTCACCGGACAAACATCGGACAGAAACCGCCCCCGCAGAATGAAATTATCCATCTCCGAAACAGTACAAATAAAACAGAACTTATAACATTGTAGCTAATATCCTAGCAAGCCAGCATAGCGTAGCATCCAGTTCATCTATGCTCACTTCGTCAGGGCTAGCAAGGAAGCTAACCTTCAGTCAGCTGTAACACGCCAGCCCTTCTATGGTCGCTTCGTTTATTTCTTTCACTAAGTGAAGCAATATTTCGTAGTTTACCAATAACATATAGTAAATATATCATGGCAGGGCTTTGAAATATCAGAATGTAGGCCTAAGCCTTAAGCCAGTATCACATTGATAAAAGAAAATGGCGCCCTGTTGCTTCTGAACTGCTGTCTAACTGGAGGACCCTTTAGCTGCCCGTGCCCTTGCCTGACTTTGACGCACTATGGAACACACCTGTTGATTGATGCCAATTTATTAAAAAATGACAAATATTGGCTTCACAGCCCTTCAAAATTTAACATCTGTACCACTTTCACACCATGTATACCAAATCTCACATACATGTAATGTACCGTGTAGCTTCACAACATCTTAAAACAAGTCATTCTGCTACCAGATGGTGGCGCTATGCCTGACTGCCATTTCACTCACACAGATATGTTCATAGTAATGACAGACATTAACCTGTCAAGTTTTATTCTTGTCAAACACTGCATAATGAATTGGTGATACATTTCCTGTGTATCTGGATACTTATAATGTGATACTTAAATTCATCAAACCGTTGTTTCGTCATCTTACAACATATCAAAAATCTCTTCGCAATTTAACATCTACAACATGTTGACATCATGTATACCAAAACTGACACAAATCTGATGTACGGTTTAGGACAAGTACGTTAAATTCCATTGTATGTCAAATTGCACAATAGTCCAAATATCTCACTTCCTGTTGGGTGTGGCCATGCCATTGTATTGACCTTTTTTGTTCGTCTTAGTGAGATGAACCCACCTACCAAATTTCGTGTATGTAGCTGAAAGTGTATGGCAACCACGAACCTCTGTAACAACAGGGGGCGCTGCAGTGTCCCTGGGCAACGCCAGGGCTTGGGTATTTTTCTCTGAGTAGCGGGGGGAATTTCTGACGTGTGTGCCAAATTTCATGAGTTTTCGTGCATGGGAACCGCCTCAAAAAAGGGCAAACGGCGCGGGAGGAAAAGAATAATAATAATAATAATAATAATAATAATAATAATAATAATCTTAGCAGAAACAATAGGGCTTCGCACCTCCGGTGCAGGCACAGCCTGCACCTCCGGTGCTCGGGCCCTAATGACAGAACATATACATACACAGCATTCTGGACTGCAGGGGAGAGCTGTTGCATGGTAAACTATGTCTGTTTCTGTGCATCTGGTGTAAATTAAAAGGGGCAAACACACAGACACAGAGATTATGATATGCAGCAGAGAAAGAGGGCACTGAATGCTCTGCTTAGCAAAGAGTTATTGCTGGTAAACATGCAATTAACCTCACCTGGACCACTGTTTTCTTAACATGGAGGTCTGTAAATTGTATTTGTTTAAACCAGGAGACCCTTGTTGATATGTTTGTGTGTGTCTCTGTGTGTGTTCTTGCAATCATTTACAGTTGCTACCCAGTAGTTCCCTGAAAAGCACTCTGGGAAGAATGTACCGTTTTTTTTTTTGCCAGGGCTCGGGTGGTATTTTGAAAATATGTATACGAGGTGTATTTTCAAATACTGAAGGTATAATTTTTAATACTGTGGCATTCTACAGGATGTAAATGTAGAAATGCTCTGACTGATACAAAAGAAGCAGTTTCTTGCATTACATATGAAGAGTTGTAATAAAGGACCACTGCAATATATTAAATCCTTTAGTGCCACTAGACAGGGTATAATGTCAGGAAAATATCAGGGTATGAAAAATTGGATGCCGTCCAAGCCTAATTACAACATATAGTATGTACAAAAAAAGAATGTGTATTTAATGTTAATACTGACAAACATGCATATTTTCAAAGGCAGCACAAACTATTTGTCGCCTGGTGTCAAAAAGAAATTAATTTAATAATGAAAATATACTACTCGCATTCAGTATTCACCTTAAACAAGCATTCAAAACCTTGTGGGGTTTTGAGTTGCAGATTAAGGCAGATAAATTATCCACAAAAATGTTGCTTTATTTACCAATTCTTAGATGGTAGATGCCTCTCTGGATATATCAGTTTTATTTAAGTAAAATTAATTGAATAACATAATAAGGTGTTACCTATAAAGTGGATATTTTCTGGATTAAAAAAGAACACTCTCAGACTGTCTGTGAAATAGCAGAGGAAAAGAGGGCCGAAGAATTTTCAGGACTGATCAGTAGTACAGCATATCTGCGGTGTTTTGTAATGTAGATTAGGATTTGTCTATAATATGCAAGTATATAAATGAATGACACTCCACCATATTTATGCAATACTGCAGTGCTGATCAATCCTGCTGTCATGATGTGTTTGTCATGATGACTCCAGAGGCTAATTATTGTGTACATTCCTCATCTAGGGATCTGTCTTTCCTGCCTCTGTCTTCAAAAATCCCATTTTACAGGAATGTGTGTTCATAAGCCTGAACCAATCTTGTGCATGTGAACATTACAACATCAATACAGGATGTTCTAATGGATTTTGAGTGAAAATCTCGGTTGCATACCACTGTCAGCCATAGAGCTCATCATGACTGAAAGCAAAACAACATTTCTTGATGTCTAATTAAGGGAGCCACTGCATCGTCTTCTTGCCTTTGACACTGATCCTGTCTGGGGTCAGAAGCCATCCCGCACCAACCCCTAACTCCCCTGCATAGAGCACTGGTATGAGATTATTGGGCTGACGGAATGCAGATTAGCGGGAGGAGGATGTGCCGTCTACTGCTGGGTTCCCATGGGAAATGTCAAGTCTGGGCCGCGGCCTCCTCAAATCAGCTGTGCGTCTGAGACGAGGAGGTCGCTGCCTGATGAGAGGAGGAGATGTCAAAGGCCAGGGAGAAGACCGTGGGCGAAGAGTGCACTCATTGATTGCGTATCAAGCTGAGGAGTAGTGGGTGACACATCTGTATTGATCCGCTGAGATATAAGACCGTGCGAGCTCCATACGCACTCGCTTTCAGTGATGACCGGCGAAGGCCTTTACTGACCTGTCAATTGCCTTTTTTTTCTTTACAGGCTACTTTGGAAATGATGTATTTCTACAGTATGACTATTATCTGGCCAGTAAAAACAGACACTTTATGATGTTAATACTGCAAACACGCATTCACACAACATAGAATAGAGTAGAATAGAATAGAATACACTTTCCACTTCAATCCAGACAGACACACATACACCAACTCTGCTGCTTTCTGCCTATAACTTTCTTTGGTAATTACCTAAAGAACATAATTTGATACTTAGGGAAAATGCAAGGCCCCTTGTGCAAGGCAAGACCCATTTGTACAGCAGATCTTTCCATGTTACAGTGGTTCAGCTGGGCATCCTAAATCTAATTGGGCTTCACACTGGAAAATCGCCGCAAGGAATACCAGAGAAACGGCAATAAACTCACTGAAATGTGGTGTCAAACTTTATCAGGCCAAATCTCATTCAAGCCTTGAAGTTTCCGGATTTATGAAAACAACTGAACTGAATGTTCTAAAACAAAAACATAGAAAGGTAAATTCAAAAAAAGAGGACCACAAAGAGAACACACTAATAGGTTCCTTGATTTCCAAGAGTGGGGGCCTGGCCACAGACCATGCATCAGAGACACACACATCAATCTGACAATTCAAAATAGAAACATGGATATCAGAGATAGCCTTAAGGAGGAGGAAAAAAAAACATTCCCAGACCAAAAAATCCATGGCGGCTGTGTTGACATTTGCAAAAAAAAAAAGAAAAAGGCGGTGGAGGGAAAGGGGAGACGGCGAGAAAGCCAGATACCCCTCCAAAGTCCAACTCAGGGGAATGGCAAGGGTTGCCAAGATAAACTTCCTTTGGAAAACACATCTCTGTAGCAAGCCTTTATTGGATTGTAGAAGGGGGCATTCCTCCCACGGCCCATGGGTATTCCGACACAGTAAGTCACTGTTTTTCTGCGGCCCCACACACTCATTAAAGTAAGGGAGAGAGTAAGCCATTACGGGCTTGTGGAATAGCTTTAACTGGTCTGCGTGAAATGGCCATCAGGAGTGAGACTGCTTTTGGTAGTGCTTTAACAGCCACTAGACAAGGATGAGAGCAAGCAGGTTAAAATACAGCCCTACGAGTAAGTCAATTATTGGGAGATGGGCGCAAGACGTACCTCCTACTTTGGACACCTGGAAGGACACTGCTGAGGAGATATTTGATCTTGAAAGACTCACACTTATTCTAAGTGCTCTAGAATTGGACTTTGTGGAAATAACAATGGACATAATAGTTTGTTTTTCAACCCCTTCACAGAAACACCACTGGTGTTACCAAGCGTAAATGAATGGTGGAAGCAGGGTTTCTTTGGCAGTGACAAACAGGCCAACAGGAAGTGTGTTTCAGTTAACACAAACTCACCGTGGTAGAGAGTTGTACTGTCTTTGGGTTTGCTGGAAGGTGTCCCTACTGTCCTCCTGCCTCTGCCTGTGCATCTGCATCTCCACAGACACGGAATGGCGCCCTGTCTGCGTGTACGAACCTGTATTAGCCTGAAAAACAAGCCCACAAACATGAGTCAGTCCGAGCCTACAGTCACACACACACAGAAACACATGTCTACAAACACAAATGGAAACTACAGCAAAAAAAAAAAAGAATCACAGTACTAAACTATTCAAAAAAATCAAACAAGTATACAGCAGACCACACATGGAAAGACATGCGCCCACACAGCCACACACATGCATAGCCACACACACACACGCACACACACAGCTACACACACACGCGCACACACACACACACACATGCTGTGATTACCACAGAGACAAACAGATGCATGCAATCACGAAGCACACACACACAAACATTGTTCACCCAGACCCACGCAACACACACAGAAAAGAGAAGAGCTGAGTCTAACCCAAGATATTCCACATATTTGCATTTCTGTACGCCTACAACTAATTAAGAGAGAGCTAATCTAATTAGAGAAGGCCACTGAGCAGCATAAAGCTGTAGGTCTGTCCATCACCCCACACAAGCACATGCAGATGAGATTAACCCCTTCATGTTGTCTCCCTGTGGGCTGGGGTGCAGCGCCTCTAAAAGAATCATTCAGCAAGGTTAGAGTTGAGAAGAGGAGAGTGTGTTAATTAGACAAACAACAATTGATCATAGAAGCCTGATAACAATGAAAAATGACACATCCTGCGCTTATCTTTGAAATGTGTGCACGCACACACAGGCAGATACATATGCATACACACACACACACACAAATATACAGGCACACACATATGCATGCATGCACGCACGCACGCACGCACGCACGCACGCACGCACGCACGCACGCACACGCACGCACGCACACACACGCACGCACACACACAGACTTTGTTAGTCATCTGCAGTGTGTGAGTGATGCAAATGGCTATACATGGCTAGCAGCTGGCCTGACTAACAGGTACAGTATCATACTCATGACTAATACAGTGAGACAATGTAGGAAGTCAGTGACTGGCTTTTTTTTCTGGATGTGAGATTGTGTACGCATCTGTATTTTAGTATTTACATCAGTATGCACCTAAATGGTTTGTTCACACCCTAGTTTCAACAAAAACTATGGTGATAACCATAAAGATGTATCTGTATTAATTGTGGATGGCACATAACAACAATGACAGGGCTAAACAAAAAAATAAATATATATAAAAAAAAAATTACAGCAGCCATCCAGGATCAATTTGAATTCATGGAACATCACGTTCTATTAGTTGTTTACATTCATGATTCCCAGATTATACATGTAACATTTATTCCAGTTTAGTTTCAGCTTTTAAAAAATAGTGGTCTCTGGCAATTCTATAGACAGCTGCAACAACAGTGCAATTAAGAGTCAGTCAGGAATATGCCCCAGCCAAGAAATGGAAATAAAACTACTACACAGGTTTCAAAAAAAGGAGCTAGGGGTCTCTCCAGTTACACTGACTAAACATGTCTGCCTCCACGAGGACCGTGGCTCTATAGCACCATGGCAGATTAGTTTCAGAGATGAAAAAGGAAATTATTTCATGGTGGTTAAACACTACATTTGGGGAAAATAATTAAGTCATGGAAAAAGACATGATTAATGTAATTTAAAGGAAAGGAGAGAGTTACCTTGGGGGGAGAACGATGTGAAGGTGTGTGTGTGTGTGTGTGTGTGTGTGACTGTAAGTGTATCTGGCCTATCGCCAAATATATCACTACCTTGTGGATTCCTGATACGTAGCTTTTAGAAATAATCAGTGTAGATAACAGAATTTAAAGCAGGACATGAAATCAAATTATTTGACAGTCTACTGGATTACAATGGTTTATAGGCCCTTATTTGTTGAAATTAAATCTTAAGATGTACACCCTTTTTCTCCTCCGGTTCGGTCACAAGAAAATACTGTCACTACATGAATTATAGTGTACATTTACAGTTTGGTTGCATATGCATCATTATAGTTGGAGAAGGGCAAGGAAAACCAAGAAAGAAAAAAAAAGAAAAAGAGTGGGAAGAGAACAAACACGTATGAGCCTCTGTTGATGTAGAGCTTTCTAAATGATACATTTTAAAAAATCATCTGCTGCTATCCAAAATACTCAATACCCCGGAGCAGATGTGTAGACTTCAACCTAAGACCTCCGAAGCAGATAAAAAAAACAGACGGATAATTATTGTTGGGCTTGACCTGTAGAAAACCCTATTCATTTTATCCGTGTAGGTTCAGCTGGGCCAGCAGCATAGCAAGCCAGTGCGTGCATGATGGTTTCAACCCTCCTCCCTTCCTATCTTTTGCACATAATGTTGTTTGCATTACAGGACACTAAATAACTTCCAGTCCCCCCCTCACCTCGTACACACAAAAACATATGGAAAGCATTTCTTCGCTAATGCTTTTGACTACACACCATAAAGAGCAAATCAGACATAAAAAAGAAGGGCAAGAATAGACAAAGACAGGAAGAGAGGGAGACAAAAACACAGAGAAAAACAATGTCAGCTTAGTTTGGTATAAATTATCGGCCTTTTTAAGGCACGTGTTCCCCAGCCACGTGCAGTCGAAACTTTGATCCTCCTGATCTGTTCCTGAGCAAAGGCAACAGTTTCAAGTGGGTGGGTGGCAGCTTCCATAAGTCTCTCATAGAACAAATAGGCCTACAGTTTCAACAACAAAAAACAAACAAACAAACAAAAACCACCAATAACAACAAAAGTCTGCCGACTGTGATCACACACAGGGTGTCACGCCATAAATCATGTATACTACACTCTTAACCTCCATAATCGTAGCGCTGGCCACCATACTGCACTGGATGTTCACGTATAGAAGCCGCAGACGACTACAATAGACTTACCAGAGACTTAACACAGAAGCCTCTACTTTCGGTTAAGATAATCTTATCTATACACTGCAGTGCGGCACGAAGGATGTGGTGTAATCTTTGGGGCCCACTCTTAAGGCAGGATAATCAAGATGTGAGAGGCTTGTGAGCCGTGCTATCGGCGGGTTGCCCACTCTGCTATCGCATTAAGACATTCCTCTATGTATAAAACCTTCCATTGTTCCAGCGGCCGGCAGAGAGCAGCGGGGTTAGGCTAATTTGGTGCAGCACTGATAACCTCTCCCAACTCTGGGGTCATGTGCGATACTGAGACATCTCTGGACAAACTGTGCTCAGGAAACCGCTGGAATTTCACTAACAAAAGAAGTCAGTAATTCACGTTGGCAGGATGAAATATTTTGACATATTGAGATCCAGAAATGACGTAGCTTCTTAGTACATAACAGAATACAGAACAATAACAGAACAAGTTTACTACTTTACTACTTTTAACATTAAAACGTTATTACTACTTAATAGAAATTCTTTAGCAATACATTACAAATTAGCCATGCCATTTTGCCCAAAAAACTTGAAATACGGGTTGTGTCTCAAGAGGTTACAATTAAACATATCAAGAGTATAGCACTTATATGTTAGTGTAAATCAGCGGATCAAGCACCAGTGCCTTAACTTGTCTGTTGAATTTGTAACCAAATTTATCATTCTCTCTTGTACGTTTTTTTTTTTTTTTTTTACACAAACAGATTTCCCAAAACAAAACCAAGGTTTAATGTGTTTCTACTTGAACTCAATGATCTTCTTAGGTCTCTTGGAATTGTAAAAGACAAAAGAAAAATATACTGTTACTTTAGCATTCTGACAAGTCTTAACCTCAATCTAATGACTACAGTATATGACTATATTCGTGAATGTTTAAAGTAATGTACTTAATGCTTTTTTGGCTTTCTTTATTTTCTTTATTTATTTCTTTTTATTTATGTTCATTCATTTTATTTTGCCTTTCCTGCACATTTGTACTGATTTTAGTTTTGCAATTATAAAAAAGCAGCAGTGCCTCCCGATAACAAAAGCAATGTGCGGTCTGTGCTCAGAATCAATGACAAGCAGACTGTGTTGCTACATTACTGCTGAAGCAAAGCTACCTGGCGTCAAACACGGACTCCTGCTCTAATGGCTGTTTCAGCCGAGGCATCTGCTAGGGCAGCATTTCACAGGAGGGGGAAAAAATGCACATAAATGAAAACCTAACAAGACTGTTCCTCTCGTTCCTCTTTGTTCCGGGACTAGCATAACAACGACATGGTTCTCTGTGTGACCGAGCACAACGGAAGGACTTTGGTAAGGATACGGGGGACAAAGAATGAGAGGGAGAGAGAGAATTAGGGAGAGAGGACCTGGACAGGAAAAGTGGGGGAGAGAGAGAGAGAGAGAATGAGAGGGTGAGAGAGAGAGAATGAGAGAGAAGGTGAGGGAGAGAAAAAGAGAGAAACAGGGACAGACAGAGAGAGAGAAAAAGAGACAGAGACGGAAAAGAAAAAAGGACTCTACCACAGCCAACAAAATGAAGCCCAGACTCCGGAAAACATGGAGTGCTTATGATGAACATCTGGAAAGCACCCCTGCCTCCCACTGAAAGCATAGCAGCGATGTGGGAGGGAGAGCAAAGTGGACAGTGCTAATTGCCAGCACACTGGAGCAGACTTAAGTCTGGCATTAAACTCAGAGGCCGATTACTTGTCTCACTCCGTGGTGCCGCCCCAACATTCTTTGTCTTGACCCCGGCTGGATCGCTACCTTGCCCTAGGGCCGTTTGAGGCCTAATATGGGAGACACGGCTGACACCCCCTCAGCTGTGACACGGAGCCTCTCTCCCTCTCTGTCTCTCTCTCTCTATCCCACTCCCTCCCTCTCTCCCTCTCTCTCTCTCTCTCCCTCCCTCTGTCTCTCTCTCTCATGCACTCACGCTGACTGCTTGTCTCCCACTGCACGGATTGGGTCTTGAGGGAACATACCGAAACATTATTATTATTGCGATTGTAAATTTAATGATTAGACGGCACACCTGCACTCTCTTCTCTTGAGGCTAAGTGACTGTGGAGCAAGAATGACAGATTACATAGCACACACGAGGAACCTCCGTACGATAATTAAATCTGCCACCACGTAGATTTTTCAGAGAACTAACTTCCCAAAAAGATCAAGGGAAACTTCTGGGCCTGTCCACGTCTGCCTGTTACCGACCTTCCTTAAGTTCATTCTAATTCACCTACTTCTCTCTTTCTTGCTCTCTCTCTCATGACAGCTTTAAAAAAACAATCAGGCCTGCCTGATGAAAGACAAGAACTTATGACAGATCAGCCTGACCGCAAAACAAACAGCACACTAACAGCACTAAATCAACATCAGACACCCTCTCACAGGCGTGTGTGTGTGTGTGTGTGTGTGTGTGTGTGTGTGTGCGCGCGCGCGCGTGTGTGTGTGTGTGCTTAGTGGTGTCAAAGACATGAGATTGGAAGCTTGGGGGTGGATGGGTGTGTGTGTGTGTGTGTGTGTGTGTGTGTGTGTGTGTGTGTGTGTTACTGGCTCCTGTCATTGGGAGAAGGCAGCAAAACATGCATAATTGCTACCACACTCGCTGTACTTGACAGAGCTGTTTAAGGGCTACTGTTAGTGTTTATGAACTGGGTAACGCTGTGGTGCCTGACAGCACTGTCCACACATATGAAGCATGCAGTACTCTCAGTAATATGGCCAGTTCTTTCCCAAGCTGCCACCTCCCACAAACTTGCTACCACACTGGATTTCCAAACATGAATAATGCACACAAACCCAAACCTCAGGCATCTGTCATTTGAAATGTTCCATTGAACAGTTTTTCCGCACACAGGTGGCAAAAACCTGACGCCCATCTCTGACAGAAAACTGTCAAAGACTTGACATCTGACATGCCGCGAAACCTGACGCCACACCAGCTCCCAGCCAGCTTATGAAACATGGCCTCGGTCCTCGTCCTGTCCTGTCCTGTCGCTTTAAACTTGTGCAGCTTCAGAAGGGAAGGGGAAGGGGCATGGAGCAGCCATTAATCCCACAGAGCAGCAGCTCCTGCCAGAGCCCCGGATTTTATTACTGGCCAAATACCTCTAAGACTTTCAACAATGTAAACAATCACTGGCAATTAGGGCCATCTTAAGCCACAGCCCCTTTGGCTTTTCTACTGTGCAAATAAGAACGCGCCTCGGCCTCGGCCTCCCTCTCTCTCTCTCTCTCTTGCTGGAAGAGGAGAAGAGACAGCAGTCAGCTTTGATGCATTGATCTAGCAAACACACATCTGTGCTATGGCAAATAAGAGCCCACACGCTCGCATTGGAACGGCTGTGCTGTGCTAACATGAGGGAGTCATCAGAAGGCGGTGGCAAAAGGGCAGAGTCAGTCGCAAGTCGCAAGTCTACCGGAACTCGAAGAAAAGTTGGATTGACATTAGGAAAAAATACAGCAGGGACGCATTCCCGGAGAAACTGCGTCCGAAAGGCTTAACAAGGCTGAGAATGATGAAAAGGAGTAACGCGCCAGGCACCTTTCCAAGAAAAGGGAGGAAGGGACGGAGGGAGGGAGGGAGGGAGGGAGGAAGGGGCAACAATGGTCGGACTTAAGACCGTTAATGTAGGTTTCAGTCAAAAAATCACAATGAAATGAAAGAACGGTAATGTTAAAATGTACAAGGCAAATTACACGTTGGCAGGGGAAGTGGTCAGCACAATGACCTGCAATTTGGGGGAAGCAGTCAAATTGTTCAAGGTTATTACGCTGTCATTCTTTAAAATCGCTTTCTGCTCTTACATTAGGAGCTTACCGGACGGAACAAAAAAAAAGCAAAATGGTCTGTCTCAAACCATTACACTGCAAAGACCCACAGCTATGTGACATTTGACCCTGGGCGACCATGTTCCCAGCCGGCCGAGCCTTGTATATTGTTGTAGCACTCTGATAAGGATAAAATAATGTGTAGCCCCTAACCCCTGGAATGTAAACCCAAGCAGTCAGGCGACGGGGAAAGACTGTGTGAAAATACACACACTTCACAGTAAATCCAACAAACATACCTATGACAAGTCTGACTGTGGAGTATCTGATCAAAGGCTTTTTTATTAGTTTAGTCATTGGGCAAAACTGGATATGTAGCTCTGTTTCTTGTTAAGAGCATTGGTAAATACAGTCACAAGAGTAATGAATTATGAAAACACACTGTAACATATATTAACATTCATACACTGAAACACTCAGCAATGCACTAATTTATTGGTTTCATATGATCTAAACACAATATCAAGTTCGATATGATGAAAAGCAACATATTTAAGAAACATACATTTCTGTAATTAAAAACAGTTGTAAAAGCACTTATTTTTAAGTTGATGTATGAAAAAGATTTTTTTTCTCCACTGCCCCAAAGGGTGGATGATCTTTACCATGAGCCATCACTTGCCCAGGAATTTCAGAAAGACACATTAAAAGTCACACTAGTGGTCAAATGTCCCTAGATAAAATTTCATCAGACAAGCAATCTTGTGCTAGAAGCTGGACAGAAAAAAAAAAAGAAAAAACAAAACAACAGCCCAGGACATATCTTACAAAACCAGTCAAAGTACAAATCACACAGCAAGTTTGGTTATTTCATCTTCATAGCAGTGACTGTAGCATCATCATGCGGTCTTTTTAAAGTCTTCATCGCCAAAAAGCGTGTGAGAGGAGCACACAGGTGTTCCAGGGAACGCTGAGAGGAAGGTTAGTGACTGGGCTGAGAGCGGGGGCCCAAACAAACAGGCGCGACGGGGCTGTGAGCCGCCCGGGGCGGGGGGCGGGGTCGGGGGCTTACACACTCACCCAGGGCTGCTGCTCGAAGCTGTATGTGCGCCTGCGGTCGTCCGAATCCTCCTCCTGCTTGGCCTGCTGGAACTCGTGCCTCAGCCGCTGTATCCGCTCATGGTTGCTAGGCGCCAGCCGGTTGCTGCAGACAAGAGGGAGAGAGAGAGAGAGAGAAAGAGAAAGAGGGAGAGACAGGCGGTTAGGAGAGACTCACACTCACTGGTTATCCCAGACACACAAAATGACATCATAACCTCATGATGAATCTGTTTGAAGAGATGGGATGGCGCTTGATTAGAAAATCAATTGAGTGGCTGCTGGGGGTGGCTGGAGAAGCTCTGCTCATTTGGAGGGACTTCTGGTATGACCACAGATAGGTGACATGTCTGAACAAAGAGGGCTCAACACAACACAACACAACTGTGACTCAGCACCCACTGCCTAGGGCAAGTCAAGATCCTACACCCACACTTTTATTTGGCACTTGGCAAAGACCTTCTGATCAAAATGGTGAGTATGTCTGTTTGGGAGAAGAGAAAAACGGTGTGTGAGTGTTCTTTTTCTTTTTCATGTCAACATTGTGCAGCAAGCGTTGAACACCATTCTCAAACACATTAGTGCTTCAAAACCTCCCTATACCACCATGTATTGCAGTACAATGGAGAACAACATCTCAACTCATCCGAGACCTTGTAGCAAAGGAAATTGACATGGCAACGGTGGTCAGTGTTCTGTGCAGGCATTTCCCTCGTACATATGCTCGATGCCTTCTCCTACACCCAGAGGAAACATAGATGAGGAGGAATAGCCTGGTGAAAGACTCCCCTGTGCACCATGCTAAGTGATGCATGTCCTCTTCCAGAGAGGAAACCTCGAGCCGTTATGGGCGCCATTAAACGCCGGGCTGTCAGGCCGCTCATCTGCATGGCCTTCATTAGAGCTTCTGAGAGGCTTGTCAATAGGGATCAATACACAGCCCCTCCATTCGCTAATCCACCTTCCCTTTTATCAAACCCAACGCAGGCGATGCCAGTGACAAACACCTCATTACAAGGAGTCCTCCATCTGGATAATAACTAATTATGTGCCAGTACACATATGGGAAGGGGGGTGGGGGTTGGGGGTGGGGGGGGTGTAGCATGTGAGGAAGACAAGTAAAAGAGTGAAAGAGAAAAGAAAATGAGGAGAGAGAGATGGAGAGATAGAGAGAGGAAGCAAGAGAGACAGACAGAGAGAAAGACAGAGACACAGACAGAGAGAGAGAGAGAGAGGAAGAGATTCGAGGAAGAGTGCCGAGTAAAACAACAAAAGCCGGATAACTGGGTTAGCGCTGACGACATGCGGAGTAAATAAATGAGAGAGGTGGAGAGGAAGACGACCAGCCGAGCCGTCAGACGATCAGACGAGCGAGCTACAGCAGGCCGTGACTGCACAGGTGTCCGGGTCGTCATCAGATCTGATTGCTCATTTCAGCCCAGAGGATTCTAGGCCTTGTGATGGTGTGTCCGTAATTGCAGATTACAGCAGAAAAAGCCATTCCTCTGATGATAATGGCTGCCCGAGGTACGGCGCCAATCAGCATTCATTAAAACCCTACTAAATAGCGGGGCCATAAAGAGAGAATGGGAGTAGCACGAAACATTTGCCGTGAAGCCATCAGACAGCCAACAACTTCATTCATTTTATGCTTTTGTTAACCAGGCAACCATTAAAATCAATTGTATTAGCCATACCTCATTTGGTACTTCTTCCTCTGTGGGCTTAGGGTTAGTGATGTTAGTGCATGCTGAAGCCATCATATTCATTTGTATGAGGTTGTAAAAGCAGGAAGATTAAACGCATCATCGAACTGTATGGTTGTGGCCCCGGGCTGTTTGGTATAATACGATATGCTCTCCTGCTCTCCCCCAGTCCATTATGGGATCAACTTTCACATTTATTTTCTTTCTTCCAGCAAATTGAGTGAGCGCCATCATCCAAGTCAAACATATCAAACATTACTAACTTAATTATGTATCCACACTGAATTACATACATTTTGTCGATTGATGGTAGTTTCAAGTTGTTATTTTTCAAGTTTCAGTAAGTTCTGTGACCCTACAGTCACACAACACATAATTTGTTTATTACACAGTACAGTTTCTGGCTTGGGGATTGGAGGTAGTGAACTAAAAATCCAAGGCAAAGGCACAAAATTGGTAGAATTTCCTGCTGAGCATGTACAAAACACATTTTAGTGTAAACATTAAGCAATCACTTATGTCCACATACTTTGTTGGCCTGTTTTTTACAGTCCCAAGATAGCAGCGATAAGGCGTTCAGAAAAAATGAGGGGTACGTTCCCAGGAAAGCAAGAGAGAGCGAGAGAGAGAGCGAGAAAATCAAAGCGATGGAGCACGAGAGAGATAGAGAGAGGGAGCAAGAGAGAGAGAAAGATAGAAAGAAAGTGAAAAGTAATGAAAGAAAGATAAAAAATAAAGAAAAAAATAAAGAAAAAAAGAAAGAAATGGCGAGGGCAACAGACTGCCCAAACATTTTCTAAAACCAGCAACGCCTGAATGGGAAAAAAAATGAAAAACAAAAACCAAGCATGCAACAACAAAACGCAAAGCAGCAGATCACTGAGCCATTACCCCACATCTGCGAGGAGAATACGCTGGCCATTAGCTCCTGCAGACGTGTGATTACACATTCGTCAGAGTGTTGACATGCCCAGGCGTTTGGGGGCGCCGGCGGGACAACACTCACTACAGTACATCTGAGCGGCACGGAGCGGGAGGGACACGGACACAAACAGAAGGCACTCAAACTGACAGCATGGTCTCCGTTACCTCACGGATGCCCGGTAATGAACATCAGCATGACACACACGGAGTTCTGTGCAGCGCAAGCAAGCAAGCAAGAGAGTGAATCATGCGACTGCTTCTTCTGCTTCTGCCACATCACAGGACCGGAAAGCAGCCTGCTGTAAACGGCTCCAGTGAGAGTCACTGGCCCGTCACCAACGACTACCAGGAGGAAATGAATGTACGTCTGGCATATGAGCTTAGGGGCACCGCTAGAGATTTCAGACGCTATAAAAAGAATACAATAAGCGCCCCCTTTATCATTAATAAGAAAATTATTAGTGTCCTTAAAGGGCCCCCATGTCAATACTGGGCCCTACGTTTTCCCACCTTGGTGGTACCCCTGTGTGCACTCCTAATCCATATTCATGTGGGTAAAAGCAGAGGTTAACAATCCCAGCTTTAGGTAGTAAAAGTCCTGCCCTGTCTTGGTTCTACATGTGCACAGAACACAGGTGATTTTCCTAATTAGTTACTCTGCATGGCTAAAGAGTGGTGTTAATTAAAACTAGCTTGTTAAGTGAATGACTATAACCAACACGTAGGTGATGGACTTTTCCCTTCTGAAGCCGGGTTTTCCACTTCTACGCCAAAGCAAGGTGTGCAGTCATAAGGTTACCCAGGCAGGTGTGGCCCGATCCAACTTTATGGAAACTGACAACCAACTCTTTAAGCCAGGGCCTAAACAAAAACACAGTCATAAATGCCTGTTGACTGAACCTCAGGAAAAGGTCAATACCCCATGAGACAACAGGGGTCAGGGAGTCTGGCTGCCAGCTGGGCTGCGTCACCACGACAACAAGCAAAACCATAAACAAGAGGCAGTCTGCGCCCAGGCTCCAGTCATTGCCTCTCCACTCCTCCAAGCACTTGTGGGTTTGTGCTATTGATTTTCTGTGAAACAGTGAGGGGTCACTTACTCAAGCACAATGTGGGGAGCCCTGCCAGTCTTGACACATTACTGGGGCTGTAAAAAGACTTTCAAAAGAAACCAGGAACTATTGAGGGAATAGGGGGGGCTGACAAGATCGCTGTGGCAATTAAAAATATGAAATTGGAAGCCATAGCGCTAGAAATGCAAATAGGATTGATTAAGAGTTAAGGCGCAAGTTTTTTTTTTTTATCCTTATTTCAGAAACATGAGGAGAAAATTTGTCATGGTAGTTCAAAGGGCCTCTTCTTTCAGTATCTTATCATCTTGAGGGCACTCATTCTACGCCAGTGCTTGCAGTCAATCTAACCACCCACTTACTCCTCTGAAGTTCAAAGAGCCATCTAAGTTCTTGGGGGACAAAGTTATAATTCTATCTTTCTTACGTTTTTTTCTATTTGAAAGTCTTGGTAATTGAAGAATTAAATCCGAAGAAACTTGGCACAGATATTAAAAAAGTGGGCCAAAAAATAGTGATCTCTTTATTGAGCGTAAAGAAATTATTCTTGCGATCTGCTAGTTCTATTCTTTCTTCTCTTTGTGCACAAACTGACAAAATGTTTTTTCCAATACTGTCACTGTTAAATCAGGTATAACTTCATATGATTACCTTCTTGGAATTCATCAAAGCCACCAACAAATAGGTGAGAAAAAAAGACATGCATGTGCACACGCCCACACAAGGACACATGTGTGCACGCACGCACACACACACACACACACAAAATCAACACCTGCCAGCACAACATTAGGATTAAATGTTGTGGCTGGCACAAACAATGACAATGAAAAGTGGGTGAAGTGCAGTGGAGACAGAGAGAGAGAGAGAGAGAGAGAGAGAGAGAGAGAGAGAGAGAGAGACAGAGAGAGAGAGAGCGAGAGAGAAAGACAGAGAGAGAGAGACAGAGAGAGACAGAGAGAAAGAGAGAGACAGACAAAGCAAGAGACAGAGAGAGAAAGAGAGAGAGAGAGAAAGCAAGAGACAGAGAAAGAGAGACAGAGAAAGAGACAAACAGAGAGAGAGAGAGACAGAGACAGAGACAGAGACGTAGAGTAATAGAGAGAGAGAGAGACAAACAGATACAGACAGAGAGTGATGGAGAGAGAGATGCGAGCAGAGATCATGTGTCTGCTGCCTGTAGTAGCGCTGGCGTGGCAAAGGTCAGACGCCACACTGCTGCACACCTGCTAAAGGACAGCACAAACCCACTGACACTCTGCCACTGACGCTGGGCTGCCAAAGCTGCTGTAGCTGTCTCTTTCCTCGCTCACCTCGCGCCCCCTTCCTCTCTTTCTCCATCTCTCTTTCTTCCTCTTTTCCTCTCTTCCTCTCTCTCTCTCTCTCCCCCTCTGTCTCCCTCGCTACCTCTCTCTCTCCCTCTCTGTCTCTCTCTCTCTCTTTCTCTCCCTTCCTCCCTCTCTCTTTCTCTCTTTTGCTGGCCTCATTCAGAGGAGCTCGCAGGGAGAAACAGTTTGACAGTAAAGCAATTAATGGGTGGGAGGGAGATAAAATATCCATATGCCACAGCATTTAACAAGACAACAGATTCATTCTCTCTGCACAATGAGATTCACTCAATATCTGTCTGTGTGTTCACCGTCTCAAAGGTCAGCCACATGGGCAGGGTCTGCCTCTCTCTCTCTCTCCGCCTCTCTCTCTCTCTCTCTCTCTCTCTCTCTCTGTCGCTCTCCCTCACTCTTTTTTCCCTCTCCCCTCATCTCTTTTCTTTCCTTCTCTCAGTCACTCTCCTTGCTTAATAACATTGTGTGTGTTTCTTCGCTGGCCGCCAAAAAGCAATTTCTCTCAAGACAGTGGGGTTATTGTGGGAGATTAAACCTTTTGAATGTGCGGTGACACCCAGTCAGGACTAACAGTGGGGTATCTGACTGAGCAACTTAGGGTCGACGCAGCTCATTTATTGAAAAAGCGTGAATGTGGCAGTGGGGTATTATGTGAAAAAATTTCCATAGTAAAGACTTGGACTGCTAATAAGAGAAAAAAAAAACAGGAGGGGGAAAGCAACACAACAAATAGAGCATAAAAAAGGGCCTGGGCTATTTACTCGGCACAAGTTAGAGGTTGAACTGAAACCTTTTATCCAGGGAAAGTTTGCAACGAAGCCTTTTATCCGGGGAAAGTTTGGAGTCGACAGGACATGACTGATTGCCGTTGCCACCTATTCTTTTCATGGCGGTGAAATAAATGTACTGAAGAGAATGAATGCCAACAGTCAATTAACTTGATTGTGTGTGTTTATGTCAAGATATATATCAAGAACTACAAGAGACTGGTTTATTTTTATAGGATATGGAAAAAAAACAAAAAAAACAAAAAAAATAAAAATCACAACTTTTAGATGGTGGTGCGATGATGAAACACAGTCAGTATGCAGACGCAGACGCCTCCTCAACATCCTTCTGAAATCTGATGTATTACCCAGAATTTCATTTTCAGCCATGGCAAAAAAAACATCAGCAATGAGATAAAAGAAAAAAAAAATACAGTGTTAGTGGTCTCCTCGTGTTATTTTTTATCATCTGTATCTGTTCATCTCTCTCTATCGCTGTCCTCAATATCTCTACAGGCCAGACAAGAAGCGGTCTGGCCTTTCAGTTACGATACATCACCCCCTTTAAAGAAAGCTTAACTCATGTTTATTCCCTCCCTTGCCTGGCAGGCCTTCATTTATTTCTAAGGCCTGTATGTTGCCATGGGGGCTTTTGACAGGCTTGAGAAACTAGAATCTACACAGATAGAGGGGAAAAAAAAGCAGATCAAATCAATGTTTCTACTGGTCATTTCAGAGAAAGAGATTAAAAGAGGGGAAAAAAAGTTTTGCCGGGCTCCTTCGTTTTCAGCTAATCTTGATACAAAATCGATGCGTATCGAGTCGATCCGCTTTACGGTGATGCAATCAGATGTAGCAGGCTGGCATGTCTATACAAGTAGCCTTCGAGCTTTTTCAATCTATTTTTTTTGAAGATTAAAAAAATACTCAATTTGCCAGCTATTTGCTTTTTGAAAGGTTGCTCATTGCTTCCGGCCCAATCATCCCATGTCCTTCTTCATCTTCTTCTTCTTCAGCAAAGGGCCTGACTCTACTGCCTATCTCCATGTCCCCACATGTCTATGGTCTGTGTTTATCTCACTGAATTTATTGCTTCCCTTTCGCAGGGCATTCTGTACGTTGCAGCTGCACATCAGGACAAAAGAATGGACAACATCCGGGATCTGAGCTCATAGTGACTTCATCAAGTGATTCTGTGACTGATGCGCTCATGTAGTCGAAACCCCCGACACTATCCCTACAACTCTCTACACCCCCCCCCCCCCCCCCCCCCCCCCCCCCATCTCCTCCATTTCGTAGCCATAATAAGGGACTAACTCGGATCAGTTTGTTGTTTTTGTCTCTAACCCCCTGCTTCCCTTTCACCCCTCCCTATGTTCACTGCACTGTTAAAAGTAAAGCATAAAATCATTAACAAAAAAAACTCCCACACTGTATGGATCTTTTTAAAGGCTGGTTTAACTTAACAATGTATATTCATAACATACATGATATTGTTAAACCGACATAAAAAGATCCATGCAGCCACTGGCCTTATTTATTTATTTAGTTTTTAGTGGGGGCTTCCTGTGAGGCTGCTCCTTCAGGAGGTGGGAGAGAGATCTGAGAGAGAGAGAGAGAGAGAGAGAGAGAGAGAGAGATCTCAGAGAGAGAGAGAGAGTGAGTGCGTGGGCCCGAGTGTGGAGACAGTGAGTGGGAGGCCTCTCCCATTTGTGCCCGGCTCCCATTGTTAGAGGCTGAGGCAAAGAGGCACCCAAGTTCCCTTCCAGGCCCCTTGGGAGGCACAGAAGAGTTCTTGTAGGCAATGAAAAAATAGGCCGTGGTCTTGATGGGGGGACGCTGCAGGCCCATCTGACCTCTTACGGCGCTGCACAGCCTTGAGAGCGTGAATAGCACTGGCACACTCCACTCCCCTCTTCAGCTCCCTGCCGAGCAGCCCTTAAAAAAGCCCTCATCCAGCCTAACATGCCCCGGCCCCCAACCACCCCCCCCCTCCCTCCTGCCTCCCTGCACTGTTCCAGAGTCTGACACACGCAGACAAAAGAAATAGCACACTCCTCATTCACCCCCCAACCTCAGTCTTGCTTTCCTCCTTCGTTTTTATCTTGTAGGGGAAAGAGGAGGTAGCATAAGGTGGTGGTGGTGGTGGAGAACAGGGTGTGCTGTGTGTGTGTATGTGAGTGTGTGTGTATGTATGTATGTGAGTGTGTGTGTGCGTGTGCGTGTGCGAGCGCGCACGTATGTATGTGTGTATGTGTGTGTGTGTGTGTGTGTGTGTGTGTATGTGTGTGTGTGTGTGTGTGTGTGAGGGAGGTGGGAGATGGTGGGGGATGGTGGGAGTGGTGGTGGTGGTGGTGGTGGTGGTGCGGTCGTCAGCAGGACACAAACAGCCAAGGGTAGTGAGGCTAAATCCTGCAGCTGTTTCCTGTCGCCGAGAACACGTCTCATCCTCAGTCACGGCTGCTGCTCCGGCTGGCACGGGCGCGGGGCTCTGGCGCTCTGGCGGTGGCCCGTTTCCCAGGGTGCTCGTGGGAGAGGCCGCTGTGCCAGCGCCCTCCTGTCAGCTGCCGCGCGGCCAGGCAGCCCCGCTCAGCGCCACGCTGCGAAACGCCTCATTAGCAGCTGACAAAAAAAAATGCGGATCACAAAAGGGACGACGTGTTGAGGCCCGGCCGGCTTATCGGCCCTGTCGGGAGAGGGGGGGGGGCAGGGGGGCAGATGAATGATGCGTCCTGGCAACTGTTACCGAGCGCGTGCATATATGCATGTATGTATGTGTGTGTGTGTGTACGTCGGTAGGTGTTACTAACACAATGTGTAATTCAATGCGGTCAGCGACCTGGAGTTATGAGGAAGATGCTGACCAGCATGACAAATCTCTAAACATGAGAATGAAAACAGAAGAGCAGAGCAGAAGCTAACAGAGGCAGCTATCCCTCTTTCATGAATCAACTCAAAGCATCTCTCAAAGCAAAACAATATAAAGAGTATAAAGTCTATTTCCAACCAGTGTGAAGTGTGTGTGTGTGTGTACACGTGTGTGTGTGTGTACTGGGTCACAGACACACAGCTTTGTCAGTTCAACTGAATCTCTCTCTTTCTAGACAGACAAGTGTAGGCCACCTCCTGCTCCAGACCTTGATGAATTATTGAGTTGCTTCAGCGTGTTTTTGTGGTTACTCTGATTACATGCCCGAGTCTGTGATCTCTCCTCACAAAAAGTGACTGATAGCAATAGTCTGAATTTTTCAACACATTCACTACAATACAAGCTCACCTGAAAAATATTCACCTTGCACCATTGACTTGAACATAAACATTAACGTTTAGATACATTTTCTTTTCAGTATTAAACGACCCCTATAACCAACATTAGACAGCTATTTCACACAACAAAGTGAATTTAGGTATATGGATTTGTAATGTTTACCTACAATATCATTTTTTTTACCTTTCTGCCCACTAATACCCTTAAGCTATGACAAACCCAATAAAACAAGTGGAAATCATACAAAGTTTCGTGAACATCTGTAGTTGAATCTAAGACAACCTAATTAGTGTCCGGTGACAAGCTCTACAAACGCATTGTTTTCCTTTGACTTTGAGGAATTCCACAGCCCAAATGCATTTCATGGACATAACAGGGTGAAGGTAGAGAAAAAAAAAATTGGCTGACTTCTCTGGGAAAAAGTCCTTGCCAGTCAAAATCAATGGCTAGATAAAGTTACCCTTCCTAAATTAAAATGGACCACTTGCTTTCACAGACTTAACTTTCTTTGGAGGCATCTTGCTAAGCTATTTGCTGGGAAGTGAAGTTAGCTCCACAGTGATTGGCAGTTGCAGACTCCATAAAGAGGATGCTGAACTTTGATGTTAAGACGATGTAATCCAGCCTCATTGATTGGGAGGCACATAGTCAGTCTTGCGCGCGGCGGCAGGAGCCGCGATGAGACTGCTTAATGGCCAAAGCAGTCGTGAAGCCTGCAGTCTCATCCCTTTAGGTTTTAAATGAAGTCTTTCCACAAATGCGGCATGGTGGGCTTTGTAGATGTTGCACCAACAGTCTCCCCGGCAGTCACAGGAGAACATACATAGCACCATAGTTCGAATTACGGGGGGTACTGGGGGGTACGGTACCCCCTGATCAAGACCCAGTACCCCCCTCCAAAGAGGCAAAAATAGCAGGGTTGGGGGTACAGACATATTCATGTAAAATGTAAAAGGTAGTACCCCCCCCCCCTAAAAAGGTGGTACCCCCCAATTATGGAGGGGTAATTCACACTCTGCATGGCACCATGACATGTAAATTACCATTTTCTTTTTTTTTACACAGTTCTGTCATATGGAAATGTGGGGCTACCAAACCTAAATATTTTTGGATGCTTCTGAGGATGCTGTGAAATGCAAACCAGACCCATGTAATGCCTAAGGTGGCCTGTTCTTAGCATAACATGCTCATCTCAAGCAGCGATCTGCAGGAAAGACTATTATATCACTAATGTTTTATTCGCTGCACTTTCTGCTGCACTTTCTTTTTCTGATGCACAAAAACACACACACAAACACAAACACACACGCACACACACACATGCAAGCACACACACACACACACGTGTACACAATGATAATTCCAGATGGAAACTTTTATAAAAGGCAAAGGACTTGTAATAACAGTTAGGAAATCCAGCATATGTCTAGTCTATACATTCACAATTCCGAATTAAAATAATCATTTTTATGGCAGGACTGGGAATGCCATTCCACCTTTCCCGTAATCCTGATGCCACCTGATCTGCCCCACAGCAACGTCTATTAGACAGACAGCCAGTCAGCAACCCAGGTAATGTAGAGAGAAACTTCCAGAAGGTGGAGAAGAAACTGCTGTCAGCGCTCCAGGACCAAGTCCTTAGACTTGGAGGAGCCGTGTGGATCTTGGTAAAAGGGACCCGCCAAGCAATACCAAATGTCTAGAGTCATGCAGTCTAGAGTGGCCTAGACTGAATTTTAATAGCCTATTGAATACGAATATGACTGAAAGCCAAAGGCCAGCTAACTGATGGCTTTAGCAAACCATCTATGTTCTACCGTATGCGCGTGTGAGTGCGCGCGCACAGGCGCGTATGTGTATGTGTGTGTCTGTATATTGGGGAGGTGTTGGTTTAAAAGAGGCAAAATGTAAAATAAAAAATATGTAATACTTACTACTTAATTTAGTAAGCCATGTGTTGCACCATGTGTATGTGTGTGTGTGTGTGTGTGTGTGTGTGTGTGTATGGGGCCAGGTGTTGGTTTAAAAGAGACAAAATGTAAAATAAAAAGTATGTAATACATTTAGCAAGCCATCCATGTTGCACCGTGTGTGTGTGTGTCTGTGTCTGTGTATTTGCGTGTCTGTGTGTGTGTTGGTTTAGGAGAGACAGAAGGTAGAGTAAAAATACATATGGATGCTGCGGTCCTTGTTGACTTGAATGCGTACTGCAGAGACAGTCCCCTGACCTTGACGAGGCCCATGCTGCCCCCGCTTAAGCCTGTGCGCCCCACACACAGCTGTCCGACCCCCCCGTAATATATCGCCCGACTACTGAGGCGACACCATGCTGCCTCTTCACGAGAGGGGATGACACGCTTATTTAATCAACCCCCACCCACCCCCACTCCCCCCCGCCCTGCCACTGCCACTGCCCTCAGCTGTTTTGTATTCTGTTCATCAAATGACACAAGTGGCTTTTGGAGGGTGAAAAAAAAGTATATATATCTGGAAAAAAAGAGCTTTTTTTTTTCACAGAAAAGTACTGGAAAAAATGGCGCTGAGGTGAAAGCTATAAAAGAGGTTATAAACGTTCTGTTTCACAATAGAAATATTTATCTGCTAATACCCTTAAAATACCCAGCAAAATGAGCAAGACAGCTGTCTGTATTTCCAGGGCCTTGCTCTTGCTAAGCAGTTCGAGCTCACATTTCTGCTACACCATATGTGAACCCAAGCCACAGATTCGCTCTAGGTTCTAACATGAAATGAAAAAATGCCTGTGGAGAGAGGGGAGAGTTGGGATGTTTTACCATTGCTATTAAGCCTGGTTAAGCAAACCGTCTTACATCTGCTGCAGCCAGGCAATAAAATGGGACCCCAAAGTGAAATACGCGTGTGTGTCTTTGGACATCACTCACCAAGGTAACACCAGGCCATTGGTGAGTCAGAAAAGTTTCCATTTGTTCTTACCGCGTACTAGAGTATATAGTCAATAAAAACAGAGTGCATTAATTCCAGTCTGGTGCTGTAATTTGTGAAGAAGTTGGGGGATGTGGACATAGCCAGCCATAAAACCTGATACCTGACGCACCAATGCAATACATGGAGGCTGTCTGTCTGAGCAGCAGCACTTTTTGTAATATTTGAAAGATACCATTTGTAGGAAATAATACTATACTTGTGTTCACGCTGAGTGGAAGGAGAGGGGAGTACAAGGCTATTTTCTGCCCCAAAATGTCACAGCCAATAGCCCAGCAGGCCACCAAGGGCCTCTAAATAATTGAAACATCTCCTCTGCCCTTCTCCCTCTCTCTCTATCTCTCTCTCAACTTCCCTCTCTTCCTCTTCTTCTCTTTGTCTCTCTGCTCTGCCCCTCTCTCTCTCAGCCTCCCTCTCTTTCTCTTCTTTGTCTAGCCTCTCTTTCTCTTTGCCTCTCCCCTTCTGCCACTCTCCTTCCTCTTTTTTCTCTCTCTTTTCCCTCTCTGCCCCCTTTCCCTCTCCACAAACCTTCTCATCAATAATGAAAAGGAGAGGCACACCAGCAGCAGCAACAGCAGCAGCAGCAGGGCCAGGCTAACGCTGGGCTTGAGCCCAGGCCACTTCAAACAATAACAACATTGATAGTTGGGAGTAATAAAGCAGCATTAAAGAGATGGATCTCAATGATTTCTGCTCGGGACACAGCTGCTCCCCGCCTAAGTGCTAGAAGGGAGGTGGCAAACAGGGGGGGGGGTCAGAGGTGGGGGTTGGGAGTAGGAGGTGGGGTGGAGGGGGGGTTGAAGGCAGAATAGGAGGGGGGGGGGGTGTGACCGATTGTTACTGTGCTAATACAGAAGAGGGAAGAGGGACGGGGGATGTGTGTGTTTTGTGGCCGCGAACATTTCAGTGAGTGCTTCTGTGTGTGTGTGTGTGTGTGTGTGTGTGTGTGTGTGTGTGTGTGTGTGTGTGTGTGTGTGTGTGTGTGTGTGGTGTGTGTGTGTGTGTGTGTGTGTGTGTGTGTGTGTGTGTGTGTGTGTGTGTGTGTGTGAATTTGCATCCGTTTCCGTTGAAGGTGGGGATAGGTCTTTTTTTTCCCTTAGAGAGAGAGTGTGTGCGCCTATTAGGGGTACCCCCATCTGATGGGGTGGTGTAAGAGGTCGTGACCTTTGGTAATGGCCATACATGGGGGATGAAGACAAAGAGCCCTGACTGGGAGGCATCATTTCAATTACCTTGACAGTGCTGTGTAATGATCAATGAAAGGTCACCATGTTGCTGCCTGCGAACAGATGGACAGCCAGACATATGCCCATAAGAATAGAAAATAGAGAAAAATCACTCTAAGAACAATGCTAATATTTATTGACACCCACCCCTGCGTCCTTGTCACACTGGATCGGCAAAGCTAAGAAGTGTGCCCATGTCATCGGTGACTGGCAGTGTAGTGCAGCAGCATACCATTTGTTTATTGTCCTTAGGCAGACATACAGTGATCATATCTCTCTCATGTGCTGTGGAGGCCAACATAAAAGGACCACATAATGAATAAATAAATGAAAAGAATAAGAGGAGAAAAAAAAGAAAGAGAGATATCATCTCGATGTGACTCCAAACCTTGGGTCTCGTTACATATGTTAATGCTGTTTCTGCAATGACCTCAACATTCAAAGGCGTCATTATCAAGAATTGCTGCCTTAATGCGCCCTTGTCACAAGAATGATCAATCGCCCCTGATGCTTCTGTGCTGTAATGAAGTCCTTGCTAAGTAAATGGAGGCTGGGGTTGGCGGTGACTCGTTCGGAATAAGGCAGATATGGCTCTGTCATGCAGGCTTAACATTAGGAGCACATCCATCATCTAAAGAGGCCAATCAATCAGTCATACGCGTCAGGTTACGGGAGGAGGTGGGGGTGGTTCACAGTCCACCCTCGTTGGAACGTACTAATCATTAACTCGATTACGATGATGGCCGCTATCATACCTTATGTGAGTATCATCATAAATGAAGATATTTTTTTTCAACTGGCAGTCAAAAGTCTTAAAAACGCTAAAGCCTGCTGCCCTGGTGTTACTGTGTCATCTGACTGTAATTTGGAGGAAATAAAATTCATGTCATGTCAGACATGCTGGTCTAGGAAACCACTCCATTTAACATTCGCTGTATTGCTGCTGTTCACAGCCCGCAAATTGTAGATGGAGAGCGGCTGTGGTTCTAGTCTCAAGAAAAATAAAATAAGCAAATGCCCTCTTTGCAATGTGATATTGGTTTTTCACTAAAAGGACTCTAGAACTCTGGGGATGAGGTGAATCATTGCTAAGGCCATGGCCGTTTAACAAACAGGTGAGGTTTTTAACTCAGAAGTGAGAAAAGGACCAGGATGGCAGCCGTCCAAAGCCCTGGGCTTTTCTCTTAGATGACCCACGGACACTGTGTATTTAGGAGAAGGCTGCATTTGCTACCTGCCTGAGTGGGGAGGAGCTGAGAGGGCTGTGTTGTTTTTTGCTAAGCCTGTGGGACTTAAGCCTGTAACCTTAGAGGAGCTCGGGGCTGGGAGTGCCAACGGGGATCTGATGGAGTCGTCCTCTGCTTTTCAACAGACAGCTAATGAGCATGACATGCGGCACACGGCTAATCCAGCGCACTGTCATCAGGAGCTTCCTGAGAGCAGAATGGACCTTTACTGAAGGTGTTTTTTTTTTTAACACCCCCCCCCCCCTCTTTTTTGGTCCTTTTTTGTAAAATGGTTGTTATCGGATCTAAAATCACAGCATAATCCCAGATAATCCCTTCCCCGAACCACTACTGCTACTGCTAATTTAAGGAAGAAGGAGAGGAAGTGTGTGTGTGTGTGTGTCTGTGTCTGTGTATATGAGAGAGAGAGAGAGAGAGAGAGAGAGAGAGAGAGAGAGACAGAGAGAGAAAGAGAGAGAGAGAGAGGGAAAGAAAGGGGGCAGAGAGGTAGTATCTTTATAACACCAGAGATTACTAAGTGGTAAAACCTTGTCATCAGCTTCTTTCACTGAAATTCAAGGTTTTAATCAAGGAAAAGAAGTCTTACATTGTTAGGAGGTTTCCTTAACCAAAATCTGCTTGAGAAGAAAAGTTTATATCTCTCTGTGTTTATGGAAGTACACAACTCTTTCATTTACACTGCTTTTTCTGCTGAATGTCTTGCCCGCCACCAGACAGGGATTATATGCTGTACTCTACAGTGCACTGATTACGAGAACGAGGCCTGGCGCGAAAGAGCCAGTAAGAGCGATATCATTACGGCTTGACACTAATGTGCTTTTTATTGTGCCAATGAAATATTCATGCATCCTAAATCTGCAGAATCTTTCGCGCGGCCCATCCGCTAGGCCTTAAGTGAAGACGGGCAGCGGAAAGCACACAAGTGTTGGGGGGCCCTCCCCCTCCAAAAAAACACAGCAGATTAGTTCCATGAGAATGCCATCAAGAGGGGAAATGTAAAACTGACAAGACTCAGGAAAAAGAGCATCCCCATTTCACAGCAGAGCCTTTTCCACTGACTGGCAGCCTACTGATACCCATACAATACAAACACACACACACACACACAAACACAGGCACAGACACATGGTTAAATTAAGCACGAAAGCATGTGTAAGAAGACATAAGAGAAATGAGAGCACCCTTAAAACAATGGTGGTGTGTTCTTGTAAAAAGGGAGCTCACATCTTTAAGCAGCAGCTGCTACCACCACCACCCAACAGCCAAGTGATGGGAAAGCCATTGGAACCCCAGTAAGGTGAGCTGTTGCCATGACAGCCGAGGGATGGCTGGAACCTGACGAGCCAGGCAGTCTGTGTTCCATCAGCCCAGTGCGGCGGGGCGTGACTGATGGCTGACCGGCTCCTATGGTCAATTTTTTTCTTTTTCCTCAGTGGAATTGTCAAAAGTTTTACACAGGACCATGCTTCACTGGCCCTTCAGACAAAACCCACTTCTGTTCGTAGCTGCCCCTGCCTCTGCACCTGTTGCTGTTTAAATGAGGAAGAAGACCTTCTACCCCCTCCTCACATCCTCACAGTCAAAGCAGCCACGACAGAACTACAGAAACTTGTTGTTGACACAACTGTGCTAGTGTGTTAGCTTTCTTGCTTACCGTATGTACCAGTGTGTCTGTTAGTGTGTGTGTGTGACAACTGCATGACTGTGTAAGTACTGCATGTGGTGTCTTGCTTACTGTATGTGTGTGCGTGCCTGTGAGGGTGTGGGAGTTAACACAGCGAGCCTCACGACGGTCTCTCACTCTTACGGCTTTAATTGCAGGATTATGGATAACTCCAAAGTGCTGGCCAAATTGGATAGGACCAAATCATCTCTGCACATGAATCCCCTTCATACCCCCTGACACACACACACACACACCAGCACACACACACGCGCACACACACGCGCGCGCGCACACACGCACACACACACACACACACACACACACACACACACACACACACACACACACACATAGCAGAGCCACCTTGAGATATTTAAAGTGACTGATGAGGCTAGCTGGGTAATAGTCTCCATTTCCCCTCCTTTAAAGACAGTGTGAATGGGAGGCTGGCCAGGCACAGATAAATTATCATTGGTTTAAATTAAAGGCCATTATCATCCTAAAACAGCCTCCCTGCCAGCCGGTACCCGGTGCTGAAGGGGGAAAAAAAGGAAAGCCAAGGTGAACTTCTCAGACATGGACATGGAGGAGAGGGATATACTTTGAATATGGAAGTGATTTAAAAAAAATGGCCTTGAGAGAGTTCAGTAAAAGTTATTCTTCACGCTTAATAAGGGCACCGCGGCACTGGGTTTATGGCTAAGACAGACCACAGCCGAATACCTCACAGTTTAAAGTGTATTCAAAGGGATCACAGCTGCAACAACAAGTACTCAGTGTTTGTAGTTTTAGCAAGTCAGTCGAGTAAGAACAATAATAAAACATTTTCATTTTCATGCAGCCTCAAGGACAACAACAACAAACAATGACGACCACAACAACAACAACAAAAAAAACATAATAAAGAAACCAACTTCCTGGCAACATATGTTGTGATTTTTAGGTCCTTAGATACATACACACTAACTTGTCCTTCATTTTCTCTGAGATCGTAAGACACTCTAAAAGAAACTCTTGCTTTGCTCGGGGAGGCTGACACCAAAAGAAGAAAGGTACATCAGTGGTGATTCATCTGTGATTAAACCAGTACATGAAAAAGCATAATTTATAACCACTACAACCATAAAACTGCCAAACGCTAAAACCTCCATGAGGGCGACCAGCTGTGTGTCCAAACACTGCCTGCCAACTGGCTCTTCGCTGGGCAGTGTTTATCTTGGGATTGAATGGGGTTTGGTGTCTTTGCCGAAAGTAAGGACCAAGTCAATTATTTCGGATCTCAAAGTAAATCTCAACTGAACACACAGGATTATTTTTTAGAAATGAGATTTTGATGATCAAAGAGGATCCAAATGTCTCGAAGACAATACAGCTGTGCTAACAAACACACAGCATCGGAGGAAAAACGCATGCAAACACCGTTTACACACCTTTTTAAATGACAAAACAACAACTGTTCAACTGCATTATGACGACGGCTTATGTAAAAGTTTGCATGGTTTACCCACATTTCTAACCTCTGCGTGTATCGTTTACCAAGCTTTTTACTACATCACTATTATCTACAGGTTGGAAACACACATTCCTACTGATTTCATCCTGTTCATCCACTAAAACATGGATACATGTACAAATGCATTGATGACAAAGATCCGTCTTCTCTGCATACTGATGTAGACTATATATATGCAGCATGATCAATGCCTTCTTGTGACTGGATCTCCGTGGCACTGTTACACAGCCCATGAACACATATGCTTTTTTTTACTACAGCTAAGCACATCTAAGTCTCTCCCTATGCTGTATTTCCGAGCATGATGTTCTAGTGATATATTTTGTAGTGGAGTTGATTAATTATATATCTGGCAACTCCTAGCAGCAGTTGCAAGTTATGCTTATATTTGCGGGCATGAAAGCGAGCATGTTTGCATGTGCTCCCTGTTCTATTACGCCCGTGCGCCACAGACGAGGGGATCAGAGGCGCTTAGGCGGGCTCTTTGAGCTTATCGTCAGATTCCCCGCTGCCTCGGCGGGCCTGGATGCGCAACAGTAATTTCATTTCCAGCAAGCCTGATTTTCTGCTCCTTATTCCCTCCTCTTCCTTAACATATGTCCATATTTGCGCTGGGTCTGACGATATTCCCAGAAAGCTGTGAGAAAGTGAGTGCTTGAGCCTTACACACCACTCGAAAACCACGGTGTAAATTTGCCTGATTTTCTCTCCAAGACATTTTCAGTAATGGCTATAGCCGATGCGAGTCGGTGTACACAATCATCCAAATAAGCTCTGGTTTGGCCATAACGGGCAAACCCACAGTAGCAATAATAAAGGCTCAAGACAGACAGACAGATAGACAGACAGACATACAAACAGACAGACCTTGTCTTACTGTCTCACTGTTATTCTCATGCACCGTGTGTGATGCATGTGTGAAAGTCCCCCATGTGATCAATGAAGGTGTTAATTATATGCACTTGAAACAGAGTGTGCCTATATGTTTAAGCTTTATTTAATGAAGTGTTTGGGGAATATGTGCTATTTGTTCTAATGTTAGCCTCCGGAATCCTTCTCTCTAAAAGGAAAGTCCTTGGTCCTTTGATGCTCCTTTAATTTCAAGCCGCAGCAATAATACCGTTCAGCAAATTCCTTTCAATTTCTTAAAACCTCTTTTTATCTTTGTTCTCTCCCCCCCCTCCGGTTTTGTTAGCTTACTTCAGGTAAACTGGTGGACGGACGGAAAAGACAAATAGATACTTTATCGATCCTTGAGGAGATGTAGGACCTTGGAGTACAGCAGCTCTGGACTGAGTGTACGGCAGTAAAGCTCAGTGGCTCACAGGGATTTTAGTCTTCTGCTCACTCCCCGAATCCTGTCACCCCTCCAGCTCTGACGAACAGGTTGCCAGGAAACAAAGTCACCTTATGAATATGTAATGTATCGACTGGTCACTGCCAGCCTCCCTTTTAATTAAATTAGACTACATTAAAATTGACTTGATAGGAAAGGACAGCTTCACTTCTTAATTTAGATACAAAACGAGTTTGATCTATCTCTCCACACACACACACACACACACACACACACACACACACACACACACACACACACACACACACACACACACACACACACACACACACACACACACACACACACACACACACACACACACACACACACACCAATAATTAATGGTAGCTGCTAAGATGCACTGACTTTCACACTGTTCGCTGCTTTCAAGTCATGAAAGAAGAGGGAGAAAAAGCGCCACACTGTAACTTCCCACTGTGCACCAGAGCGAGCTCTTCAAAAGGCCCTCTGACCAGACTATTCTTCTAGCCTTATTCAGCACTCTCTCTCTCTCTCACTCACACCCACACACAGATACACACACACACACAGACAGACAGACACACACAGACACACACACAGATACACACACACACACACAAACACACACACACACACAGATACACACGCACACACAAACAGACACACACACACACACACAAACACACACACAGACACACATAGACACAGATACACACGCACACACAAACACGCAAACAGACACACACACACACTGACCGCATTCATAGCCAGACCCTCTGGCCTCTGAAACAGCTCCAAAAACTGGGGTGAATGAAATAACTTCAGCCATGAACCGAGATGAAAGGGGAAGATTTATGGAGCTTGGTGTGGGGTTGCTACGGACTTCCTGCTGCCATGGTTACGAGCCATAAACATGGAGGTCACACATGGGCAGAGAGGTATTTAACCTCTCATTGTCTCGTATTCCCAACGGCCTTTCCAGCTGCTCTCCTGACAGTACTGTTTGTTGCTGCAGTGGACAGTTCTTCTTATTAAAATACATTCCTCTCGGAAAATCAATAAAACCTTTTATTAAAAAGCCTATAAATAATTTTCTTCTTTGTTTTGTTAATTACCCATGAGGATTTCAGCACACGCATAACTGAAATTGTGTGTGTAACTGAAACTGTGTGGTTGTGTCTCACTGTGTGTGAGAGTGTGTGTGGGGGGAAATATGTGTGTGTGCATGAAAGTTTAGAAGTGTATGTGTGTCTGTTTGTGTGTGTGTGTGTGTATGTGTGGAAGTTTAGAAGTGTGTGTGTGTGTGTCTGTGTTTGTGTCTGTGTGTGTGTGTGTTTGTGTCTGTGTACGTGTCTGTGTCTATGTGTGTGTGTGTCTATGTGCTGCCTCTGTGCTTTGTTCCGAGACACATAAAGTCCAGCCTAACAGGAGATCGGTCTGACCGCACACAGCTGGCTGACCCTCTCGCTCACTCAGCTGGCACCCACCTCCTATCAGCACCCTCCCCAATTACACAGCAAACACCACTGCTGCCCTGTGTGTGTGTGTGTGTGTGTGTGTGTGTGTGTGTGTGTGTGTGTGTGTGAGAGAGAGAGTTTGTGTGTGTGACACAGTTTGTGTGTATGTGTGTCCACAAGACCATGGACCAAGTAAGGTTTTTTTGGTGTTAAAGCCAACAACACACAAAAAAAGATTAAACAGGCTTGTCTTTTTAAAGGTCTAGGTGAGCAAATTCTCACACAGAATTCTCTTTTTTTGTCTGCCACTTGAGTCTCATCCAGTAATAACCAGCAGCCTTGTGAGGCGGGAGAGGGAGAGAGGGAGAGAGGTAGAGAGGGAGAGAGGTAGAGAGGGAGAGAAGGAGAGAGGGAGAGAGGGAGAGAGGGAGAGAAGGAGAGAGGGGTAGAGGTAGAGAGGGAGAGAGAGAAAGAGGAAGAGAGGGAGAAAGGTAGAGTGGGAGAAAGGTAGAGAGGTAGAGAGGGAGAGCTGGAGAGAGGGAGAGGGGGAGAATGAGAGAGGGAGAGAGGGGGAGAAGGAGAGAAGGAGAGCGGGAGAGAGGCAGAGAGGTAGAGAGGGAGAAAGGTAGAGAGAGAGAAAGGAAGAGAGGTAGAGAGGGAGAACAGGAGAGAGGTAGAACGGGAGAAAGGTAGAGTGGGAGAAAGGTAGAGCAGGAGAGAGGGAGAGTGGGAGAGAGGGGGAGCAGGAGAGAGAGAGCGGGATAGCAGTAGAGAGGTAGTAGTACATGGAATGGCTTCCTTCATTATGTCCCCTTGGCAGGTACACACCTGCTCACCAGTGGAGCGCCGGCCTCGCTGTGGGTAGCGTAGCGGTCATTAGCAAAGATCTGTGCCGAGCCTGACACAGCGGGAAAGGGAAGGAAGGGAGAAGGGAGAAGGGAAGGGTGTGGAGGGGAGGATTGGGGGTTGGGGTGGCAGGGCAGGGGGGCCCCGGTGGTACACAGGAGAGAGCCCGAGCATGGGGAAGCACTGTGCTGCTGAAATGGGACTGCTTAGCCTCTCTCAGCTCCAGGAGAGCAGCAGGGGAGATGGTCACCAATTACCGCTAGCATGGGGGAGGCAGGAGGAGAAAGGCTGGGAGAGGGAGGAGAGCGTAAAAAGGAAGTATGAAATTGTGCCAAAATCATGTTCATTTCCTGAGTCATGTTGTCCCAGAACAGGCATGCTCTACTCCATTAACAAATTAGATGCGCTGATGAGGTGTGTGTGGACATGTGTAAACAATAAATATGTGATATACAGTCATGAATATAAGACATGCACACACACACACACACACACACACACACACAAACACAAACACACATACACACGCACAGACACAGATATAGATATATATATATTTATGGACGGTGTGGTCTTTAAAAGTTTATTTAGAATGTGTGTCATGCGGTCATTGAAAAAGGTAGCATTGTTTTTTACTTTTACTTCAGGAAGTACAAATGTAAAACTGAAAACAATCCAACAAGGATTTCGCAGTGTGTGCAATGTAAGCATGGCTTATGCATGTTGAGAATCTCTGAAGCGTTTCTCTGTAGGGTGCCATGCATAAACATAAAAATGTGTGTGGAATATCTTAAGTGCATATGTGAGGCTGCATGTGTTCTTGCAAGGCTATGTGTATGTGAGACTGCATGTGCTCCTGTTTGTTAGATAGCAAGAGAGAGAGAGAGAGACAGAGAGAGAGAAAGAAAGCTAGAGAGAGAGAAAGAGAGAGAAAGAGAAAGAGAGAGTGAGAGAGGGAGGATAGAGCAAGCAAGCGACCACATGGCACAGATGTTGAGCTTTGTCCTGGCAAGGAAAGCATCTGTCTCCGAGACTGGGAGGAAGACAGACGGATGCATGACAAGTGTCCCGGCATCAAAGAGCTCAGGACAGGATGCACAGGAAATGTCTCTGGATCTGCCACGGGCCTTATGTGCACATATGCAGGCCTCGTGAGATGCTCCGCTGCTCTGAAGTTCTTGGCAGCCTTTCCGTACGGGGGAGGGAGGAGAAGAGAGATCAAACCAGAGGGCAGAACAGGTGCTGAGGCAGAGAGAAGGATGTACAGAAAAGGTCAAACTTTGTGTGTGTGTGTGTGTGTGTGTGTGTGTGTGTGTGTGTGTGTGTGTGTGTGCGTATGTGTGTGTGCGTGCATATGTGTGTGTGCGTGCATATGTGTGTGTGTGCGTGCATGTGTGTGTGTGTGCGTGCATGTGTGTGTGTGTGCGTGCATGTGTGTGTGCGTGTGTGCATGCGTATGTTTAAGTGCATGTTAAAACACACAAAGAGAAAGTCTTTTAAGGAACTATCTGTACTCATTTCAAATCAAAAGTCCATCAAACCGTATGATACTAGAGCATTGTAACCTATCAATGTATTTGCTGTGTCTCTGTGTGTGGTTCTCATGGTTGCTGTCTTTCTCCCACTCTCTCTTTCTCTGCACAGGTGCTGTCCATCTTTATTTTTTCTTCTCGTCCGGGTCTGTATACATACAAGTTATGTGTTTGTTTCTGTGTGTGTGTGTGTGTGTGTCTGTGCATATGTGCAGTGTTGTTGTGTGTTTGTATATGACTGTGTGCATGATATATATGTCATGGTGTGTCGCTCCCAGCAGGGTAGGGCAGGGCTCGGCTCCGTCGCTAGCCCAGTCCTGGGGCTCTGTCGCAGGGACCAGCTAACTGCAGTGTGCCTCCGTCGCAGTGCCTGGATGGCCACCCAGCTATATATATATATATGCGCTTGCCTGCAGGGCAGCTATTAGTTGTGCATTTAACATGTCATTCCAGCACACATGGGACCCCGTCCACCCCCCCCACCCCCCATCCGCAGACCGATATGCGCAGACAAGAAACACCATTTCAGGAAGCCCGCCCTCACTGCCACATGTAATGTACAACACGACCACAAGCCGAGCACTGAACTATTGTGTCCTGAAGGCAAAGACTTGGACTTTATTTTCAGGCTGAGATAACTGGTTAGGTCAGTGGGGACTATGATGGTATGTGAGATATAAACACACACAGACACACACAGATAGAGACACAGGCATACACACAGACACACACACACACAGATACACACTGACTTTCGGGACATGATTATTATTAGCAAAGCCAACCTATCAAGGATTGCTTTCTTGATCTCTGATTGCTTTTGCTCCTGGTGCAGAATGACAATAGCTGGCTCGACGTTTCAGGTTGTGTGTCCCCCCAAACCCCCATGCCCCCCCCCCTTCTCTCCCAGAGCCTCTGTCCTGCCATAGCTCTGTGCCGTGCCGCAGGGTGTGCAGCGAAAAACTGAAATCAGTTTTAGCCGACTCTGTGTTATTGTGTTCCACTGCTCACAGGGGTAGGGGGGTGTTGCAGTGAG
>CM059285.1:16426765-16431765 GCA_030347295.1 Setipinna tenuifilis
TGTTTGTGTATGTAATATGTGTTCAATGTGAGCTGTGTGTGTGTGTGTGTGTGTGTGTGTGTGTGTGTGTGTGTGTGTGTGTGTGTGTGTATGTTATGTATGCGGAGTGAGTAGAGTGTGTGGTGTGTGTGTGTGTGTGTGTGTGTGTGTGTGTGTGTGTGTGTGTGTGTGTGTGTGTGTGTGATGTATGTTATGTATGCAGAGTAAGTAGAGTGTGTGTTGTGTGTGGTGTGTGTGTGTGTGTGTGTGTGTGTGTGTGTGTGTGTGTGTTTTGTGTGCTGTTTGAGAGGGTGGGGGTAGGGGCAGGTAACCCCAACAGTGGCGATATGCTCTGGTGACATAGTGGGATGAGACAGGCCAGTGGCGTGTGAAAGGAGCCGGAGGAGGATGAGTGCTTAGGAGGCTTTTAAGTAGCTTGGAGAAGAACCCTTCTCCCTCTACCTCCAGTTCACCATCAGCGTGAGAAAGCCCACAAGGCACATAATACTGTATGCACACAGACTTGGACCCCCACCCCTTCCCCTCCCTTGATAACACACATGCATGCGCACACACACACACACACACACCCACACACACGCACACACACACACACACACGCACACATACCCACACACACGCACACACACATGCACACACACACCCACACACATACCCACACACACATGCACACACACACCCACACACATACCCACACACACATACCCACACACACACACCACACACACACCACACACACACACACACACACACACACACACACACACACACACAATGGATTGAGTATCTATCTGGATGCCATAACGTAGGTCGCTGTGTGTGTGTTATAAAACATATGGCCGGGGGTAAGTACTGTCTCTGCTCATTTAAAATAAATACACTTTCTGGGTGGTCTGTGATGACATCAGCAGCGCACATGCCCTGCAAATCTTCAAATAATGGGAAATGTGACCTAAACCTTTTTTGCTGAGAGGTTTTACATCTACACTAAATGGAGGGAAAACTCAACATTTTTAACTCCAGGGATAGAGCTATAGAAAGAATTCGCCCCCCACCCCTCCCTGCATCATGGTGATCCATCATTTTTCTCATCTTACACTGAATCGTTCTTTTGTGGTCTCCACTTGATGAAGACCAGCCCATCACACGGCCCATCATTCCTGACCCGCGCAACGATCGCATTTATCCCCACACTGGCAATCAAGCCGCCGCGCGAAAATCACATACATTTCCAACTCATTGTGTACACAGGACAAATACCAACAGAACAAGCACGCCGGCGCTTTAAATGGCCCCATTCTTTTGGCCTCTCTGTCCTGATCCAGCTAAAGGGAAAGCAGCAAAACTAATGTGTGCCACCCCGGACACATTAGGCCAGCCCTCAAGGCCCCGGGAAGAAATGAACTCTCAGCGCTACACAGGCTACACAAGCGCCGAGCAGGACGCCCAGGCAATCTCTTTGGCCATTAAGATTTTGATGGCACAAATTGCGGCAATGTTTCAAAGTTGGGGCGAGTCCTAGGAGTGCTGTCTGCTCGCTAAGGGGAGCACGGCAATTTCACAGCGGAGGGACGGAGGGATGGAGTGAGGAAGGGGAGGAAGGGATGGAGGGGGGGGGGGGGGGGGGTGTCTGGCCACTTCTGGGCCCCAGACTCTCAGACTTTAAAGAAGATCACTCAGTGTAGAGCCACTTAGAGCTGTTCAAGTCAGTAGCTTATAATAGCGGTGTCGTTTGTGTGCGAGTGCGTGGCTGTAAGTGTGTGGGGCAGGGCGAAAGCTCCTCTCTATGAACTCACACATGAATTCAGGGTCAGCCCTTGATATTGGTTTTTAGGGGGTAAATGGCAAAGTCATTTCCCCGTCACAGACCACAGGTTTCTGCGGCCAAGCCATTATCTACCGGGGCACCCCCAAACGTAAATATGCATTTTTTAATGCGTTTCATTTCTTTGAGGAGAAAGAGGGGTCAGAAGCCATTTATTATCATCAGTACAGCAGTGGATTAGAATGCCAATAAGTCATCATGGGAAATTCTGGTTTATCTGGTAAACTTTACGAGATAATGTTGTGGCATCCTGTCTCGTTTTTATACAGCCTGTGGTTAGTATTATTTACAGTTTTGTAATATTGTTGATAGGTAGTTCACTGAGTATGGCAATGCTTACTGCATTGTCATTAAAGAAATCTGGAACACGTGGAAAAAACAACAAAATATCATGTACTTGAGGTATCCCTGTGTAAGGATACAAGGTTGCACCAAAGTGTGGGGCGGTTTAGTGGTTTCGCAACTTGGCATGCATATATTTTGTCTTTATACTTAACAGACATCATAACATAGCCAAGCTAGCACCAAGTAGTACACCTCCACTCAATATTGTATTTCACTACAGTACTATGTCAGGATCTTTGATAGCTTCGGGTCCCGCAGCCATAAATGCTTGTAACGCGGTCAGGACTGTGATGGTTAACTTTAGCTAATTAGCAAGGCTAATTTGGCCACCACCAATGTATGGCGAGAGTAGCCAGGCTCTTTGCACAGACTGAAAGAGTGTGGTCCGCCAGGCTAACTGTAACATGCTTAAACATAAAAAGCCCCCCTCCATCCCCTGGTGTGCCCCCCTACTCCATGGCCAAGGCTCCTGCCCCCCCTCCTCCCCCCTGACATACTGACTGAACGGCCGCGGGGGGAGGTGTCAGTGGGACCTGGGCTGCAGCGGCAGGTTAATCCTCATGGCCGCTAATCCTGCCAGGGAGGCCATGGAGGCTCCACAGGCTCCGCTGCTGATACTGCATGCATGTAGGAGAGAGGAGGAGAGGATGAACGCTCCAGTGGAGGAGCTTATGTGTGTGTGTGTGTGTGTGTGTGTGTGTGTGTGTGTGTGTGTGTGTGTGTTTAGGGAGGCTAACAAACCTCTCTGTGAGGTTGACTGCCTGCTGGGAGGAGGCTCGTGGAGAAAAAAAAAAAGGCATCAGGGGAGCATACCTCCCCCGTGGTGAATGGGGCATATTTTTTACCCCTGGGGGTGGTAAAGCAGTGCCAGACTCCTGGTGACGAAGACCTGTGTGTCTGGACAAACACCACCGCCACGCAAAAGAGGGCGTTAAATTGTACAAACAAACGCCAAAGTACTCACTAATTGGAAGTGAAACTAACCCTAGGCCTACGCACTTGAAAAGATTTCAAAGCGGAGCTCGTGTCAGGAGCAGCATTCGAGATGGAAAACAGAGCAGGGCTGGTGCTTTGGTGTGAGAGGAGTGGGTGACCTCTGTCAGTTCATTTCAAAGCCAAACTGGAGGAGTGATTAGATGTTATTTAAACCATCATGTCCAAAGACAGACCCCTAAATTAGCCTCAAAATAACATTTAATGGGCATGATGATGAGCTTAAGGGTTGATGGTTAACATCAAGCTGCACTATTTACCATATATGGAACATTGCATCCTGTATCTTATTTTTAAAATTTCTGCTACTTATCATTCATAAAGACTAAAAATAACTGACTTAAAATATTGTTTTGTGTTCCATGACTTGTTTCCCTTAAACACTAAACACCATCAAAGATAGTGTTTATTATATATATAAAGACAGTTTATTTGTATATCAACACACAAGAGCACTGCCAAGAGTTTCCACATTAAAGAATAATGAGTTCTCAGGGTTTCAGCTGTGAAAACTTACACCACCTGGAGAATTATCCATTTCACAGGTTAGTCATGTAAATGTCTTTAAATAGCAGCAAAAGTACAGGGTGGGCCAAAAATACCAGACACATTTTAAATGCTTTTATGTTTGATTATAGAAATGACTGAGTACCAAATTTATCTGTTGCATAACTGACATACAAGAGTTTATAAAACATCATTATCTGAACATGACTCTACCCAGATGTTTATTATAATAAGGTAGATTTGGGACTTTTAAATGTTTCTATTGACACTGTTTAATGACCTCTTCTTAATTTTTTATGGTTTGGAATAGTTTTTGGAATTTTACAGGTCCATAGTGTGAAACGCTGTTGGCTATATTTCTACGAAAAACTGGTTAGCGAAATCTACCGTTATATAAAAGATATCTTTAATTCGCTGCCGGAGTTGTGCCCAGGTAACATAGCCTAGGCTTTACCAAGTCCTGTATGTCAGCTATACAACACATATATTTGGTACTCTATGCCAGTTTTATAATCCAAGATATTAGCGTTTGAAATGTGTCTGGTATTTTTGACCCACTCTATATAAAAAAATATCTATGATTGCCATCATGACCAAGAGACTCAGAAAAGCTCTCTAAAATATCACAACACACACACACATGCACACGCACGCACACGCACACACACACACACACACACACACACGCACAAGTTTCCAGAATCTTCTTGGGAAGTCTAAGCTGACCATGGCCATTTTAGATAAGTGTGTCTACTGTCCCCTGCAACCAATCTGTGGGAAAGGTTAGATGGAGCTGTCACATTTATCATGAAGGGACTTCAAAGTCACAGTTTCTATACCCCGGTTTGCAATAAGCCCTGAGGAAAGTGTGAGAAAATAGAGAGAGAGAGAGATAGAGAGAAAGTGAGAAAAGAGGGGGGAGGAAGTGAGGGAGATGGCGAGGGGGGAGAAGAGAGGGGGTGCAAGTGGAGAAGGGGGGTGGTGGAAGTGAGGGAGAGGGCCGGGGGGAGAAAAGGGGGGGGGGGGCGAGTGAAGGAGAGAGAGGAGTTGGGAGATGGAGGGAGGGAGAGAGAGAGCAAAAGAGACGAAAGACAGACAACGAGAGAGAGAGAGAGTAAGAGAGTAAGAGAGAGAGAGAGAGAGAGAGAGAGAGAGAGAAAGAGGTGGTCTTATCTGACTCTTGCCGCCACCGTTTTCTCCTGAAGTAATCAGTGGTGGTGATGGAGGGCCAGTGGCTGGCGGACGCTCGCGGCAGCAACCTGCCTCTCAGTTACTGTATCCGGCCCAACCTGGCCAGCCGACACACACACAGGAAACCACAGCCAACCCA
>CM059285.1:16436765-16439265 GCA_030347295.1 Setipinna tenuifilis
GGCAGCACAGATGTCTCTATCGTAAGGGGAATACCCAAACTCAGGCCCTTGTTTCATTTGCCTTACCCTCCCTCCCTCCTTCCCTCTCTCCCTCTGTCCTTCCCTCTCTTCCTCCCTCCCTCCCTAAAGCATCTGTCTATCCAGCCACAGGCATCGCCTGGCTTCACACATCTAACTCGTTGCTTTAAAAGCAGATATTAAATACATTAGTCAAACGACCAGCTCAACACATCTGTGTGCATAATCTTTCTCGCTCTTCTCCCTCCCTCTCTCTCTCTCTCACTCTTACACACAAACACACACATATCTCCCTAAAATATATTCCTAATGTGTGCATGTCAAATTTAAAAAAGCTATGTAGTTTGGTTTATAATGTGGTGTTTTGTTATTGTGTTTTTGGAAAAAAAAAGGTCTGCCAAGGATTATTGTGAGTAAAAACACAAATGTGTCTTTAGATTCCTCCTGTCTCTCCATTCTCTATTAAAAATGAAAAATACAGGGTGTGAGAGAGCGAGAGAGAGAAAGAAACAGAGAGAGAAATAGAAAGAGAGAGAGAGAGAGAGAGAGAGAGAGAGAGAGAGAGAGAGGGGAAAGAGTGCGACTGTAAGAGAGGGGTCTACAGCAGGGTAAGAGGCGTCACACCGTGCGTTTCCAGCGGCCCAACCCTCCCCGTGCCCCCCTGCCTGTTCACACCGAGGGCATATGCTCTAACCTGAGGCAAGGCAGCGCTAAATCAGGCCAGCCCCAGCTAATGTTGTTAGGAGGGGGCGCAAGATGAGAAGTGAGGGCGGGGTGGGGTGGGGTATGCGTGTGTGTGTGCGTGTGCCTGCCCCCTGAGTTCCCACTCGTGGGGGTGCAAAGGCTAATGAGAACTCGAAAAGAAGCTGCCTCGCCTCACCGTGCCTCGCCTTGCCTCACCGTGCCTCGCCTCGCCTCTGCTCGTCTGCATGCATTAGCTCTTCTCGCCTGACACTCAGAACTCAGCCTGCCAGATGAGATCAAAAAGCGGCTGGCTTGCGAGAGCGGCACACAGAGAATGATAGATAGAAAGAGGCGAAAAAGGGAAAATGAGCAAGCTTGAAAGTCTCAGGATATGCAGAGAGAGTGAGAGAGTGAGAGAGAGAGAGACAGAGACAGAGACAGAGAGGGGGAGAAAGAGAAAAAGAGAGAGAGAGAGAGAGAGAGAGAGAGAGAGAGAGAGAAAAAAAGAGAGAGAGCGAGAGGAAGCGAGAGAAGGTATATTTAGAGGCAGAAGGTGAGACATGGCTTCTAAGATCTAAAGAGTGTCATGTTCTCTGCAGTGAGGAATCAGAAATCAACAACCAGGCTTCAGATTTAATTCAGGAGGCTGGAGCTTAGGATGTGTAAGACTGCAGGTAGGCAGAAATAACACACCACATACTGTATTTATGAGGTGCATCAAGATGATCAAGCAACAAAGTAAAGAAAAAACTAGTTTTGCTCCTGAATTATAAATAGCTGAACACTACATAGACAAGGTGAAACAGTCAAACAAGACAATCTTGCTAAGACAGTAATTACATTGTGACCTGTTGTTAACACTGTTTACTAAAATAATTTAAAAAAAAAGGTTCCTGTAGCTCACCTGGTGAGACAAAGTTGCTTGCAACACCAAGGTTATGGATTGGATTTGATAGATGGGTAACAAAAATACCCATGAAAGTGTATGCCTGTACTGGGACAAAATGTCTGGACAAAATCCACAAATAGGAATAAATATGAATGTGACATCCTACACAGCTGCATGAAAGACAACTGCCCACATAATGGTGTGACATTGTTTCCAGCAAGTAGATGCCTTCTATCTGACTCTAAGGGCAGATATTCATTTGGACATGGCTTTGTCTGATAATTGGGCATTCACACGTGCACAGATCCAGTCCCACAGAAAGAAAAAAAAAAATATTGATGAGTAAATTGTCTCCCTGTCGTGCCGTCTCTGTATCTCCCAATCTAATGATAATTATGCCTTACAGAAACACATCAATATTCCATTACAGTTTTATTCAAGCCTTTAGCGGTGTGGCTCTCATTATCTCTCACAGATGTAAATCGGCCCTATGCGCTGACCCCTCCAGCCCTACCCTTAATGACACTCCCACATGCCTCACACATACAATCACTGTTGCAATCTATTAATAAGCCATCATATATATGGAAATAAAAGTATGTACATACATTTTTCTATTGGAAAAAAAAACACGTTCTGTAAGCCACATCTGTGTACAGTCAGCCGTAGCCAGGATTTTAATTCTATTGAGGCCTGTGATGCATACGTGAAGTGTGCACCGAACATTTTTCCAACATATTAAAATGAGTGGGGCTGAATTACACATCAAACAATCTGCAGTGTGTAGAACTGCATTCTTTTGCGCACTCTTGTATTTCAGTGTTTATTTTCTGTTCTTGCTCTGTCACGCACGCAAGATGGAGACGCAGAGGGCCCAATCCCACCAAGATCCTCTCTACCCTCTCTAAT
>CM059285.1:16444265-16446765 GCA_030347295.1 Setipinna tenuifilis
ACATGCCAAAACATTTCATACACCCTTCAAGACCCATACAACCAGCAAGTTTTCACAGCATACACAGTTTTTGATTTATAATACATTAGGACTAATATGGGCAGCATGATTAATTTAACATGCTGGTGCCTTGTCTCTGAACTTAGAGTGGCAGTGTGTCTGTGTGAACTGTTGCTGCTGATGTGGAACAAAAAAAAAAAAAGTCTCACATTAGAAATTGAGATTTAATGGGAGCCATTCCACCCAGAACGCAGATGGACTCCGATGGAATTAAATGACAAAAAACATTTATCCACGGAGCCACACTAAACCTCCTGCTATACAAAGTAATGTACACCATAATTGGCCCGACGTTTTAAAAGGGGTTACGCACAGTGGCTGATTTCATCAATCCCAGAAAGTCTCGTGTCAGACTAATGCAATACTGAGAGTCTTGAAAGTGGCTCATCCTCAACTCTTCGCTCTCTTATCAGTAGATGGGAGGGAGGGGGGAGATGTAAAATTAGCCGACAAAAGGAAAAACAGACCCCACGCTGGGAGATATCGGCCTGTTCTCGTAAAAAGGCCGACTTCTGGTCCTGTCTCTGTTTCCATAAGCTATCTTAAGACAGTGACTGGCTATTCTTGTCTGACACAAACTTTTAAAGTGAAATATTAAAGACAAAAAAAGTTTCTTATGGAATTAAAGAAGAAAGCGGTATCAGATTCTTCTCTGTGCTTTAGCCTTTTGGTTGGGTAGTACATTTTTTCCTTGTTGAGAAAGATCACCAAGAAAGAAAGATAAAAGAGAACACTGTGAGAGGATGTGTAGCTCCACATCCATACCAAAACCCCTATCTATTCCAGATCTTTGTTAAAACATGGCTGCAAAACAACAAGAGAGGGTAACAAAGAAACTAAACTTTAAAACTTAAAACTAGAACTGGTCGGCCACATGAGGCAGGCACAGGCAGTGAGCCATGGCGACGGAGGACAGGCCGATGGTACGAGGTGAAGCAGGAGTTAAGCAGAGCGGGCGATGGGAGGTCGCTGGAGTGTGGGCGAGCCGAAGAAGAGAGGAAGGCTGGTTCCATTCCCGGCTTACCCTTTTGGCCCATAATGAGGACCCCTGACACCAAAGTAACGCGAACACGACACATTTAGGCAGCGTGCCAAATTGACCTGTGAGGAAGAGCTCTGACTGACGGACAGCTCCTCTCCTCAGGGCTCTTTTGGCAACCTCTGTAGTCTGGGGAAGGCCGAAGGTGAGAGGGGTGTGTGGGAGAGAAAACGTTGCTACCTTTAAGAACAGAAATTGTTTCCTTGACTTTTCCTTCACTGCCTTAGGAATCCTATTTAGGTAATTGGTGTGTGTGTGTGTCTGTGTGTGTGTGTCTGTGTGTGTGTGTCTGTGTGTGTGTGTCTGTGTGTGTGTGTTGTGGAGGGGATTATGTAAGGTTAAGAACTTCTAAAAGTTGTGCTCGTCTATGAACTACTAAGTAATTTAAAGAAAGTAAAGACTTTGAAATCTATTTTTTTCCCATTTGCCTTTTATCTTTCTTGCCTGAAGGCCTGCATTGGTGCACAAAAGGACACACTATTCCTTTCTGCCTAGATCTGTGACTCGGGAGTCAATGACTCCCTAAACCCTCCAACACTCCCCCTTTAAACACACAGACACAACTACTACACCAACGAGCAGAGAAGCGAGCAAAACATGTTCCCCCTGCCCTCCTGTAACACATGCAAAATGCAAAGTGATGCGTTACATAACAGGACCTTCATCATGCATTATTTATCAATACCAGCTTCTAAATCGTATTATTCAGCTGATTTCAATTCTGCTCTAAAGCACTGCCGATAGATCTAATTGAGTTTGGGTCAGTCAAGTTGATGTTTTCATTTGATTCAACAGGGATTCTTTGATAGAAATCTGATCTGAAGGTATACCATGGTGTTTTTTTGCAGCACGAACATCCCATTGCTGATAACCATTCTGAAAAAATGGACCGTCACTGTCTCCCAATACAGCAAAAAGTGTGTGTGTGTGTGTGTGAGAGTGTGTGTGTGTGTGCGCGTGCGTGCGTGTGTGTGTGTGTGTTGCCCTTTCTTTGTATATCCCATGGGTGCTTATGACATGCAATGCATGACTGGAATGAGGGAGAGTACTGATCTACAGACAGTGGATACCCCGTCCTTATTTTGTGGCAGATGCTGTGGCAATGGGAGTCTCGACTGGACCCTGGGCCTTCCTGACAAAGCTCAGTTACATGCCATGGACCTATGTGCCATGTACCACGGATGGCTTGGTGCCAGAGAGAGGTGAATTATGGAGGAGAGTTGTACAGTTGCTCCTGTAGTGGGGCAGCACCAGGGCTGCTGTTTTACTGGGGGTTGCTATGAGACCCCCCCCCCCCCCCCCCCAAATGCTGAGCTCACTAAACTCAACGCTTCGTCTCCCTCTCCTTCGTCATCGCCGACCCCCCTCCAGGGACGTCTGAGCGGGCAACATGAGTCATCC
>CM059285.1:16449265-16481765 GCA_030347295.1 Setipinna tenuifilis
ATGAAGCTCAGTGAGACCAAGAAAAAAAAAAACCCCATCAAATCCCAGAATTACGGCAATCTGGGTTATACAGCAGTCCAGTATACATACAAAAAAACACCGAGCAAGTATCATCCTATGTCTTTATTTCTATATCTACTAACAGTATGTAAATATGTATATATAACATGTATCTAAGTATATCTAATTAAAGGTCATAAATAAATCTCATTTCATTTGCTACAGCCACGGGCAAAACTAAACCTCAGCAAATAACCGGGGGTCCTAAAGAGGTCTTGCATGTTTGCGAGGTCTTGCATGTTTAATTATATCTGTAATAATGAGGCTTTTATCATTTTCTTAGGCTTTATCATCACTTTAAAGAGGTGCATTTTTTTTTTAGAATAGCAGCACCAATTCACCAGGAATGGCTGCAGGTCAACAGGGAGATGGCAGGATGAGGACACCAAGAGTGTAACTGTAGCAACACGGCAAAATCTCAAAACAAATCCAGAGTCACCGAAGACAGAGAGAAGGAGGGATGAGGAGGAAAAGAGGAGACGTTGGGAAGAGATGGTCTTTTTATTGCTTACAATTTGCATGAAGCTCAAGTCACTCACGCAAGCAACTCAATAAGGCTGACTTCGTTAAAGTGCCTACTGGTTATTAACTTTTCCCATTTTTATCGTTGGCAAAAAAAAATAAAATGTCACACGGCGTCCTTGAAGAGGACAAGAATGGAAAGCACCTATGCCTGTTCTGCAGTTCCCTTTCATCTCTGAAATAGGTATGCAGACATCGCTCTTCCTCTAGTGCTTTTTAATATTGTTAAAGAAACAACCTCAAGTTCCCCTCTGAGCTGCCTCATTGCATTTGCATAGAGAAACCCCATGATATCATGTGGCCATTACCAACACTCACTGATTCAAGGAGGCCACCGTACAGTAGCTCTCCACAGCCAATGTTTCTTTTTAAAAAATACAGCCATGGATGGTTTACAATAATGAGCAAACCCAGGGGCTGGTGGCTTCATTTTACATAAGTTATAAGTGAGGGCCGCGGAAGGAGGTTTGTGAAATTAAAAACAAACAAACAAACAAAAAAAAAAACGAAATTTAACTCCCAATACAGTGCAGCACATACATTTCTAGAGCCACGAAAAAGCCTTTCACAGCACAAACGGCGAGATGATCACAAATCCATGCTGAATAGAATATATTGTCTCGATTTCTCCCCACTTACACACGTGTTACAGCCAGAAGAAATGTGTAGCGTTTGCCTTTCGTATAGATCAAATTCCTTAATTTGGCACCAGCTATTACAGAAGGGAGCTCCAAATGATCTGTTTTTCTGGCTAGAGGGTAGTTCCAAGTCTTGGGACTGAAGCGGTGGAAATCACAATGAGGATGCAAGCACTGCTCTTAAAATAGCAGGCTAATGCCACTGTGTTGATAGAGCAGCAGCTCCTCGGCACAGTGGTGGTCCAGAGGTAAATTAAATTAGGCCCCTGTGTATACACACATACACAAAGACACACACACACACACACACAAAGACACACACACAGAGACACAGACGCACACACAGAGTGAGTGAGAGAGAGAGATTAAGAGAGAGACAGACAGGTAAAACTCACAGAGAAAAGACAGACAGAAGAAAGAGAAAAGAGGGTCTGCTTTCTGGGATTAACTGCCTTTTGACACTTGCTGTTGATCTGCATGCGGTGGGATAAGTTCTGACCACAAATTGGTCACATTATGCACTAGGGTTAACAGTGGTGTCTGCACTACGAAAAGTCAGGAAAAACCAGCCACCAGACGTGACCACCAACCCAACAGGGGTCCATTTTGTCACCCCAGAATGTCCATTTATTAGTTTGGGGGGGTGGGGGGTGGAATGGCAGCATCCCTCCATCACACCGCATAACACCCAGAGCAGAGAGACACACAGCACATGGCAGCGCTATGGCATGTCTGCGCTCGCAGCCCCGACTCCCGCGGCTGAAGGAGCAGCAGCGAGGACTCCCACTGGCCAATCTGTTCACAGCCTGTCAATCTCAGCCAGGGCTGCCAGACGGCCTGAGGTGGACGAGTCCTGCAGACGTCAGGTCAGCCCCGTGAAGGCACCGCGAGGAGAGGAGAGGCGAGGCGAGGAGAGGCGAGGCGAGGTGAGGGGAGCGACTGAGAGAGGGGAGACTGAGGCAGAAACAGGAGGAAGAGAAGACTGAAGCGTAAGACTGTCTGCCACCTGAAGTCTGGACAGCGAGGCGGGTATGGAGTATGACAGAGACACAGAATTAATGTGTGCACATGTGTCTCCAGTGGAAAAAAAAAAAGTTAAACGAGGCTAGGCTAGCAAAAGCAGAAAAGCCGATTATTAGGAATTTCAACTCATGTTGGACACGTTCAGAAACAGATTTCTTAAACCTTTTAAGATTACCTCCTATTTTTTTGTAATGCAGTAGAAATGCTGTAATGTAAGTAGTAAAGATTTTTTCATTCCACTAGTTTGAATGTGAAGTGAAAGTTGGTGCTTTGCTGGAATGGTGTTCTCTGAGAGGTTAATACCATATTAGCTTGATATGCTGAACATTTCCAGAGATGCATAAAAGGCAAAACACAAAACAAATGAGTTGGACTGTAGAGGGGACTGTACATAAGTCATGCAGGCAAAAAAAAAACAAGACCAAAAAGAGGTAATACGGCATATATAGTAGCTCCACTCCTCAATCACCTGTTTTCAATTGCATTTATTACTGGGAACTATTTTGGGGATATCTGAAATGAAGCCTGGAGATGTTATGTTTGCTGCGGGATCCGAGATTAAGTTACGGAATTGGGTTATCCATCATGTGAGAACTGTCGGCTGCATTACACAGACATACACTTGCCATGGAGGTGCAGGAACAGCAAATGCCTTTCAGTGACCCAGAAAATCCTTTGCAGCAAATATCTGAAAAGCAGCACAGGGGCCTCTGGAAATGAAAAAAAAAAAGAACCAGTTCACTCTCCCTCTCCCCCTCTGTGACACATCGTGTATGAGTCTAAACAGACAAAGCCTGAAACACTGAAACAAGGATTTGTAGGACTATAATGAGATTTGGCTTGAAATAGGGCTTAAAGCAAGTAATGATGATTGTTAAATTAAAACCTGTGAGGAAACATTTAAAAAATGAACATGTGCTCTGTACATTCTCCACTCTGATGAATGTAAAAACATAAAATTCTTATGGTTTTGATGTCCTATTTTTAAATCATGCATGTCTCGTGAAGCACTGGGCCAGCTCTTGCTTTTAAATGTGCGATAAAAAATAAAATGACTTGACGTGACAGGAATTCGATTTAAGACACCATTCAGTAGCATTCCAACCTTGCCATATCATAGTAAAAAAAATACATACAGAGGGGGATTTAAGTGCCTGTTTGCCCCAGCCGAAGCCTGGGAGAGAGCGCGTCCTTCGGTAGTGGGAGCACTGGGGGCAGCAGCGCGGCCGCTCCTCCTTGCATAGGGGCCCGGCTTATCTTGCATGCACAATGAGCCTCGCCACTCGCAATCCTCTTTCATGTCTCTGCTGAAATTCATTAGGGCAACTTTCACATGCTAAACTGAAGGGCACGGGACGGACTGAACGTGCATCCCAATCAGCAGAGTAGAGAGTAGAGGTCCACACGTGCGAGAGAGCGAGGGGAGATTTTTCAGTCTCGGTTCTGTCCAAGCGATGCAAGATCCTACCCCTTAATGCTTGCAAAATAATGCCAAAATTTGTGTGTTTGTGTGTGTGTGTGTGCGCGTTTGTGTGTAGCTGCATCTGTGCTTGCTACATGTACTCTGTAGCCTAAATATGTGCATCTGTGTGTGTGTGTCTGTGTGTGTGTCTGTGTGTGTGTCTGTGTGTGTGTCCGTGTGTGTGTCAGTGTGTGTGTCAGTGTGTGTGTCCGTGTGTGTGTGTGTAGGTGCATCTGTGCTTCACTGCATGTGCTCTGTAGCCTAAATACCCCTTCCTGGCTATTTGCTCCCCAAAATGAAAGAAATAGTATGAATGTGGACTAAATTGCCTTTCCCTATAACTCCTCCCCTCTTTCCCCAAGGGGACCCCCCGATGAAACAGAGAGGGAGAATCAAAACAGACAAGTAAGATAATTTGCTGGCTCTCAGCCGGGGAGACGCAGTTTAACTGGCCTATCAGGGCATTATGCAGGAGATAAGGCCTGATGGAGAGCCAGGGCGTTAGAGGCCCTCACAGTACGGCCCCATATGCTAAAGAGTCACAACAAGGAGTAAATGGTTTCTGTGCAGCACTTTGTGTGTGTGTGTGTGTGTGTGTGTGTGTGTGTGTGTGTGTATATACAGGGTCACAAGGGCACTCCTGCTGTTGATGAGCACATACTAGATTTACCTACTGCACTGTTGCTTTTAAACATATTTAAGAGCCACTCAGTGGTCCTATAGACACACATGCACACACACAGACACACACACACACAGACACACAAACACAGACAAACACACACACAATCAGAGACACAGACACACACACAAATCCGAATATTTATAGACAATGTTAGGAATACAAAGGCATATACTAGATATTAATTTACATTTTTTAACCAGGAAAAGGTGCCAATGCTGTATGAAGGGAGGGGAATTTCCAATATATCACAACAGTCAGTGTCAGCACATGAGCAAGTGGCCATATTTGTGATAAGTAATTTGAGCCATTCCAAATACAGACTTCCAATTAATGCAATCAGAGGGAGCAGCATTAAAAGAGCACTATTAGTAAAGAGAAGATGTATGGGTCTTGCAGTATGTCTCCCGGGGGCCTGATGCGAGAAGAGATTAAATACTTACACTCGGCAAACACCAACGCAAACCCATCTCGAGGTGCTCCCTCTCTTTCTGATGAATTATTCACAAATACAATTTTAAAAACCAAGTACCGAACCCTTTCATGAGGCTTTCATTAAGCTGAGGGAACATCTACACACATCTGTTGTGTTGCAGCTGTGTTGAGCTCGATTGTTGATGTTAATGCAATTGTGGAAAAAAACAGCTCAAACCCAAGACAGAATACAATAAGCCTGTGGTAATTAATTGAGAGAGAACACGCACAATAACAACGACACCCAGCTCATGCTAAAGCACTTGGCACAAGAAGGTGGCTTCTTTGCTAAGCTCTTTTTGGCAACTTCAGAAACTACGTTGTGAATACATAGCTCACACGCAGGGTGTGATCGCCCTCTGAAAAGTCTAGGAAATACACAAAAAGAGAAGTGACAGAAGAATACTCCATAACCTTGTAGGCAAGGTGTTACCTGATAAGAGTTCTCAAAAGGGAAGAATATAACAAAAGAAAATGCGTTTGCGTTTCTCCTCCTTGATGAGGGTGATCAACACAATTATTCGTCTGCAACCGGTGATGATAATGAAAACAATGCGAATAATGGTGATGACTGGTTATCAAAGTAACCCTTTCTTGTGTGAATGGTTGTGGTGGCTGTGAGTGGAGTGATGAGGGCTATTCATCTGTAAGCCCTTTTAATGCCAGAGAGAGGTGCTCCATAAATGAGGGTGACATTAACACAGCAGGACAGCTGTGAAGAAGGCTGGGGTGAAGTGTAAAGTGCTTCTATGTGTGTGTGTGTGTGTGTGTGTGCTTGTGTGTATGTGTACCTTCGGGGATGTATGTGTGTATCTCTTGGGATTAGCACTGTCAAACTAACAAGTCCACCTCAACCCCCATGAAAATGTGCACACATGCACAACACACACACACACACACACACACACACACACACACACACACACACACACACACACACACACACACACACACACACACACACACACAAACAAACACACACACAAACACACAACCTTTTATTCATCACAAAAATGCTCCTGGAAATGTGTCCGTGCCTTAAAATCAAATTCCAGTATCATGCAATAGTAGAGAAAATTGAAGAACAAAAAAAAAATTTAAAAAAAAAACGCGAAAAACAGAAAAGGGGAAATAAATACCTTGCGAGAGTGTTTATGAGGCTGACAGCCAGTGATCAGTCAACCTCACACTGTCACAGTGCTCTGAGAGGAAAAAAAGAAAAAATTCGGAGACTTTTTGAAACCAAAGATTTTTTTTAACAACTCACTGCACTTCTCCCTTTTACCCATTTTCTCTCTCTCTCTTCGCAGCTTAGAGACTAGTCCTCTAATGGGAGCTGCAGTCAATCACCCCTCTGTGTCAGTGAGGTGACGGTTTGTTTCACGCTTCCCCAAATCCCATCATGCTTGGCACCTGTCAGGGTGCTGCTCCAAAAAGGCAGGGAAGCTGACTTGAATCCGGAGGAGAAAAAAAATAAAGAAATATAAAAAATAAAAAAATAAAATAAAAAAACAAACCCAAGGGGTCCTGGCACTGGTACAGCACTGCTGCCCTGTCAAGCATCTGTCTGAAAGAAGAAAGAATCGCTTCTTTCCATCTCACCAGATTCTCACAAAAGCCCTCATTTTTAGCTGCTCTCGGTCCCACCACGTAAATAACACTAAGTTAATGGCAACCTGATGATATATATTTATAAAACGAGAAAGTCAGAAATGTTATTGTTAGGTGAAGCCAGGCCTGCACAAAGCTCTTTGTCTGAAACTGATACTGTTAACCTTTAAAAAACTTTACTGCGTACTGTTCAAGCTGTGTCATGGAAATGCTGGGAGAATGAAAGTTCTAAAAAATGTTGTTGTCCATAGAATATAATAGGGCATTTTAGAATCCTACATTATTGTAGAAACCATTCTATTTTACAAAATGTTCAAAAACCCACTCCTTTAAAGTTAAAGCAAAACGGTAATTTCTTTTTTGTTTCCCGACTGAATGGTCCTGAGGTAAATGAGACTTTAATGTTGCCGTGCTCCAACAGGCCAGCAGACGTGACCCCAGTGCCTGTGCTCTAAAGTCCTGCGTGAAGCACCCACAGGGCTAAGCCTCACACAGGAAACACAGATTATGTTGTGGGGGTTCCTGTGGGGGGTGGGGGGGTCCTGTGGGGGGGCCCTATGGTGTGCTCATAAAACTTGACACCATCTTATCATTTGTTTTGAGCTCACCGAACATTCTGGATCAAGTGTCTTGTGCCTGTATATACATTGTCCTCTTTGACACACACACACACACACACACACACACACACACACACACACACACACACACACACACACACACACTAGACTACACTTTTATGAGCTTTGGCGTCTGTCTTCTTTCAGCTTTATGGCACTGCTGACCTTCTGATTGGAACACAATAACACTGTGGCCTCACAAAATGGGCAAGGCATAGAAGAAGGCAGACAGGGAATGTACACAGCTGGGTTTGACTTGGCTATGGCTGCTCTACAAAAGGCATTTGATTGTTTTTGAATGCGCTTTTAATCACCCTACTGGTCCTCAGAGATGGGAGAGGAAGAGGAAGAAGAAGAAAAAGAAAAGGCTAGGCATTATTATGTTTTGGCAACACTATTGAGAACACAGCATAGCCAAAAAAATATTTGTACACTCCAACAAATTATCTCGAGTGAAAATGAAATTATGGCTATGAAAGATTGGAAGAAAGTATTTCCAAAACTGTCTGAACATCATAACATAACCTCAAGAACACCACAAATCGTGTAAAAAGCCTTCCGAACCCAGCAGACGATTTGTCGGAGTGTGCAAATCATGTCTGGCTACACTGTGCAAGATTTGGTGGTCAAGGGATTTTAGCAAATGGTTGAAAAGTATAAGAAAAGAAGAGATGAGACGGGAAGGAGGAGAGATGGGATATAAAGTGAGAATATGCAGTATGATAGGCACTACCCTATGCATGTCACATGCAGACAAACATGCGTTATTCCACACAGCACACAGAGAAGCACGCACAAGCACAGATGGCTGATGTTATGACAGGAACCAGGTTCGTTAGTCAGTAAGTGGTTAATTAGATAGAGGGGTCCTGACTGCTCAAGGCTGGCATCACTCTGGCCAAAGCGTCACATGACATTTCTTCTTCCTTCCCTCTAGGCTTTTCAACTTCTCGAGCTAAAGCACAAACCACACCTTTGAAAGTAGCATTTCAATGACCGATGAAGGAATAATGGATCAATCGCAGTCCATGTCACTCTAAAAAATTCTGTTCGCCAATGTGATGGGGCTGATTCTTACCAATTTTCATTTAACATTCAAGACAGCATTCTCAATCTGCTCAAAAAAGGCCCTTTGATTGAATGGCCCTCAAAAGAAGTCTGCTGGAGCCTACACTAAACATTTCAATCACTCTTTCTTTCCTTTTTTCGTTCTTTCTGTCCCCCTTTTTTCTCTTTCATCCTCTCTTTTGCTTTCTGAGAAGGACCTGATGCAGACAGCCCTGCTCCTGTCACATGGTAAACAGATGGCTCACAGCAAAAGACAAGATCTCATTTCTGCTCCATGTTAAATAATGCCAATTACGAAGCTTTTACAAATGTATAAGGAAGGGGCAAGACGCTAGGGCTGAGAGAGAGAGGGAGAGAGAGGGGGGGAGGGAGAGAGAGAGAGAGAAAGAGAGGGGGAGAGAGAGAGAGAGAGAGAGAGAGAGGGAGGGAGAGAGAGACCAGAGAGAGAGAGAGAGAGAGAGAGGGAGAGGGAGAGAGAGACCAGAGAGAGCAACCATAAAGAGGGACCAGGAATAGGTCTGGTCAGAGATGGTCATAAGAGAAAAACACTAATAAAGAAGTGGGTTGTGTGAAACACAATGCCTTGCCTCAGGCATAGAACTAAACAGGCCTTTGTTTGTGGACATCAGGAGAGTGAGCTATAGCCAGCACTATACAGGGCCCCCGGTGCATATCTCTCAATTCACCATGCCACATTTGCAGATCCTCTGGCACACGTTTCACAAGTGAGAAACCAAGAAAATGGACAACAGACATTTTTATACCCTTGCAATAATAAAGAGGGGGGGACATAAAGTTGGAACAACGACAAAAATAAACATAAAATAAAATCAGACTGGAATGATCAAAGACGAGGTATCGCCAAAGAATGCGAGGCCTTGGACTCCAAGGTACATGAAAAACAAAAACAGAAATACATTTTTTGTGACACTCAAGCTTTAACTATTCAGCTTGCATGCCATATATGAAGATCCAGACACACACATAAAAACACATGCACACGCACACACACATTTGCATGTGAACACACACACACGCACACAAACATTTGCATGTGAACACACACACGCGCGCGCACACACACACACACACACACACAATGTAAAGAAAACTTTTCCAGACTGCTTGCATATAAACTGAGTATACGCTGATTTTAATTTTTATTAGAGAGCTCCAGGGAAGTCCAAAGCACATTCTGCATTTTCCCAAAACAGCTACGCTGATATATTTGTAAAGTCATTCACTCTGCAAAGTTCCTCTCACAGGACATATCAGCTTTTAGTGCAGTGGCCTTTTTACAGGAAGCTCTTCCTGCTTACACAATGTAAAAACAATCAAAAAAGGTTTTCGCCTATTGTTCGAATGGAAGACTTTACACAAAAGGCCTGTAGTCTGGCTTTCAGACTTGTACAAAGACAGCTTTCAAGAGCTTTGCTGTGAACTCTGGTGTTTATCATTTACTCAACCTAAGTCTGGGACACTCATTTCCATTATAGGCGCTTTGCAAGTGCAGGTTCAATGCATTTGCTTTTAGGGCAAGCTGGTTAAGTCATTCATCTCTCTCTCAACATTATAACATAAGCCCTTGTCTTAACATAAGTAGTAACACATTTTTTTTTCTATAATGTTTTTAGGAAGTAATGTTAATCTTTACTAAAACATGTCTTAACCACGATAAACACAAGCAAAAAGTCGGAATGTGTGTGGTTAAAAATCAATTACGTTGTCTTGACTGGTTACATATTCCCTAACCAGGTTTCAGAAAAAAATATATAGTTTGTGCAAAGTTTTTTTTTTTTAAGTTTGAGAGGAAAACCAGGTTTTCTCCCCGGATCTGTTTGTTTGCTGACACAGCTGCACAACCTGTAGCTAGGCCAGGAGCCATTGTAGCAAATTTGTCACTAACACCCGATGTTGACGTTGAACCTGGAATGTTTCCTGTTGATAAGAGCGTCTTTGCTAGACAGATCCAAAAAAAAAAAAAGAAAATAAAAAAAAATCCAGAGCCCTTTTTGTCTTAAGTACACATAATCATTTGAAAACTGTGTGTGTGTGTGTGTGTGTGTGGGGGGGGTGGTGGTGGTAATTCTGCATCTGCTCCCTATTAGTGTCCTCATGCAAGGAGAATTTCAAACCTTTTTTTTTTCGTTGAAGAACGGCTACATGCAGCGTGGTTTATAAATAGGACTACTGTCGCCATGACGGAGAAATTAGATAATCAATCCAATTCTGCCAGACGTAACTCATGCAAGTTGTTTATCACATTATCTCTTGACCAGACTGCTCTCCAATAATGTGCCTTGCTGAGATACTGTAGGCCAGAAGTTGAAAACAGTGAAAACGCCGTACAAAACCATGCATGAATTTCAGAAACACCTGTGGTCATGTGACAAGATCTTCTCGCACACTGGACAAGCACTGCAGTGGCCACACGGAAGCTCTGTGGCTTTTATTCACTGTAGTGCAGTGTGTATTGGCGATATAAAAAAATACTTGATTTTTAACTATAAAAACATACATCCATTCAGAAACACTTTCTTCAGTTACTAACCATCATTTCATCGTGTTCCTATAGGCAAAAAAAACCTCCTCCCTATCAGCGAGCAGGTTTAATCTGATGGTTACGGCCATGCCATGTCTGAGCCTGACCGGGAGCTCCCAGTATCTGGAATAGATGCACCTGCTGAATCGATCACACCTCCCCGAAGGCACCAGTGATACGGCCACGTGGATTTAGAAAGCTTATTGAGATAAGCCCCCTCATAGTGTGCTGCAGACATCATGCGATGGGGGAGACATTAATAAAGGTGTGGATGGGTGAGCATTGAGAGGGAGGGAGGGAGAGAGAAAGACAGAGACAGAGAGAGAGAGAAAGAGAGAAAAAGAGAGAGAGAGAGAGAGAGAGAGAGAGAGAGAGAGAGAGAGAGAGAGAGAGAGAGAGAGAGAGAGACAGAGAGAGAGAGAGACAGAGAGAAGGTCATAAAGGGAAGGGGTGCCCTGAAGCTCCCAGAGGCACCCACAGTGGAAGTGGAAGAGAGGGTATGATTTAGAATTCTACCACCTGCTAAGCCCAAAGAAAGGTCAAACACACAGAGTGACACCTGCCAATCAAGGCCGGTTATTGCCAGCCCTTTTTAAAATAACTCCTCTGCACATCCTCAATCCCAGCCGAGCCAATTACTCCATAATGAGAAACCAGAGTGTGTAACAGACGGAGGAACAGAGGAAAGAAAGACGGAGAGAAAGAGAGAGAGAGGAAGCAGAAAGACGGAGCGAAAGAAGAATGTTGGCATTTACAACAAGGAAGTGAAGTTGTTCTACAGCAGACGAGAGAGACAGTGTGCTTTTGTTAGCCGGGAAAAGAAGGTGGCTTTTAACATCTTACTTTTCTCCATCCACGGTGAAACCTGAGGGATCAGAAACACTTCTGAAGTCTTCTGCAGAGGCGTCGGGCCCAGGAGCTTCTAAAAATTCAGCCCCCCCTGGCAGATTTCACAGACACTGAGTGGGAATGCGGATCACGCAGTCTGTTGTTTATGATGTCTCTGGCGTGTCTACGACGCTGTTTGCAAAACAGACTGTTCCTTGAAACTTTTTAACCAAAAAAAAAATTTGACTAATTAGACATATAGATCGCTTTTTCTGAACCATGCGCAACAGAGAAGAAGTCTGACTTAACCAAGCTTGACACCCAAGGGTGTGTTTGTGTGTGTGTGAGTGTGTGCACGTCCCCAGCAAGCAGGGCATGTTTATCTTTACACGCCATAATATCACTGACTTTGGGTGTATGCGGTTTATTCTGTATGGCGGAAACAAGTTTACACACACCTGATCCGATGCCGTCTCCTGGCAAGGTGTGTGCGAGTGTGACAACGTGCGTATGGCCAGGAGGGGTGGGTGGGGGTGTTTAAGAGGTGGGATTTGACAACATCCAGGCTAATAAAAGATGCTGCCTGTTATTAAATTTTCACACCCTGAGAATTATTGATGCTTCACCTAACCACACGATCTAGCAGTGGGACGCTGGGGATGAAACTTGATTATTGTGCTCCTCTGTGTGTGTGTGTGTGTGTGTGTGTGTGCGTGTGTGCTTATTTGTCTGTGCAGGCGTGTGTGTGTGTGTGTGTGTGTGTGTGTGTGTGTGTGTGTGTGTGTGTGTCTCAGCAACTGCAGGAAATGAGTCACAGAGTGAGGTGGACCTTTTATTTACCAGGGGCACCTCAAACAGAGCAAGAAATGATCAAGACTTTTGATGGAGTCTATTTAACAGCTTTGCACAGTTTTCAGAGTACAAGACATGAAGCCCGAGAACAATCAAAGAGTCTGTAGTTGAAAGTGAGTGTGGAGGGGACCTAAACTGGAAAGCAGCCCCCCTTAGGGGAAACTATAATGGCGCGTTCCATTTGCGGTCGGAGCTTGTTTTCTGAAGTCGTTTTTCGAACGCTGAAGGCACAAGCGGAGAAATGCTTGCCGCTGTTTCTCAGACACCCAATTAAATATCTCGGAGCAACAACAAAGGTCCCCAGAAAGAAAGAATTAGGAGATAATAGAGCTTGTAGCCCCTTACCTGTTGGTGGATGGGGGGCGACCATTGCGTGGCTTGTTGATCTGGGCGTAGAGTGATTCTAGTGGCTGCGAGTCGTCCTGATAGGGGCTCTGAGAACGCTGGTGGTGGCCACTGTCCATGGACGAGTCGAACGAGCCGATGCCTGCGTAAGGGTGCTCCTCCTCGAAACTCAGGCCCCGGCCGATGTCCTGGATCTCAGCGTAGTCCCTCTCTCTGGCCTGGCGCTCACGCAGCTCCCTGGTTTTGGCCTGGATCCTGTATGACACAAACACAATGCAGGCCTAAGTATGAAAGCAATTGTGTTTTCGATTCAAGAGCTTCTACACTTGGTATGAGAGCTTGTAAAATACAACGTGAGAATGTGTATAACAAAGAAACTGACTAGCACATTGCTGTTTTCATACACATGTCTTCTGAATTTGAAAACACAGGGGACTACTGCCATGAGAACAAGCAGAACTAAAGGCTTTGCACTGATGCTAATGTCTCATTTGTACATTTGTACCAAAAGTCTCATGCTAAGAAGGCACTTAACATCAAATCCCTGTGAGGTCATATCTTTTCTACTTTCTTCATTAATTTCCACACCCGTACTACTCCCTTTGAAAAGGTAAATATTGTTTCATGATGTAATGCGTATCAACATTTCAACACAAAACATACTGTGTAAAAAAAAAAAAAAAAACGTTTCTAAAGATGCTGGATGTTTCTCTGTGACACAAAGAGTTGTGGAGCAATCCAGTTATGAATTGGCAGCAAATATCTACACTGTCCCCAACAAAGGGGCTGATTTTATCTACCATTCTCTATACATACTATTCACGAATACTGCGTTCACTTTTCAGAATTCTGCATGATGTCTACTGCCTTGTAGCAGACAAAAAATAAGCAAGCAGAGAGAGTCATTATCAGAGATATTTTCGCAGAATGCATACTGGAATGGTACACAGGACTTCCTGCTGAATGTGCTGGCAAGGTCAGGAAGGCCCCCCCTGAGTAAGCTAGAGCCTCCACAGACACAACAGAGACACCTCCTATTTACATTAACCTCCCTCCAGGCTGCCGCTGTTTTCCCTCACCAAGGGAGGAAATCCCTTACCGTGGTGTCATATCTTGATTGAATCTATTCTTCAAGCACTTCTAATTGCTAAAACTATGAGGAGCGTTTCGCCTTGATCTGGTGGAAACTGTTTGTAGTCGAGAAAGAAAAACATGGCCTAACAGCAAAGGGAGCCTTGAAACTCTGAAGGCACACAGCTTTATTTAAATTTGTGTCCCATCAGTAGCGGGGTGTGGGGGGGGATCATCCAGGGGTTGAGGCAAGGGGGCTGCTCTCCTGGGGATCTCAAGCCAGAGGCTTTTTGTGATCCCTCTCCAAGCCCTCTTCCTCCGTCTCTGCTCTCCCCTTTCACTCTCTCCCTCTTCCTCTCTCACATTTGCTCTCCCTGGACCAACTTTCACTGAACATCACAAGGAAGTCTTTCAGCACTGCGGCCTCCATGACGGGCTCACACATGATGGCCCCTCTCTTGTTTTTCCACGGGATAACAAGAGACAAGAGAAGGGTGTGGATGGAGGGGAAAGAGGAGAGACCCCTGTGGGCCAGGAGCGAGAGGTGTGGGTGCCTCTGGGAGCGCTGGTGTGGAGTGAGGGGATGCTCCCATGCTGAGTGACCCTGCCTTTTAGCAGATCCAGATGGGCCTCTTGACCCCCCTGCTGTGAGCCCCCCCCTATCCTCCCCTCATGCTGGAAATGAGTGGAAAGGAGATGTTCCCTCACAGTCTCTCTGGACCTTCCTGGCTTCCTCTGCCCCCCTTACCCCCCCACCTCCCACCCCCCCTCCCGGGTCGAAGATGACCCGTGACCCAAAGACACAGCCCCCTCAGAGATGATTGACAGCTGTGCTACGGGTGATGTGGGTGTACCCAGCCTTTGCAGCAAGCCGCCAACATTCTTGACATTTTTCAATGAGTACAATCTCGTTTCAAAACAATTTCTGTTAGTGTGGTTCTGTATAACATGATTACGAAGTGTTTTTTTTTTTTTTTTTTTGCAAACCTAGTTTTATACCAGTGATTTGCGCAGACTCTGCATAGCTCTTGTGTTTTCTGCAGGGACTTATAAGAGTGTCTTAATAACACAACAACATAAAGCGAAAGTACTGTTCAGCACCTGGAACTTTGGCCCAGTTCTAGTAATTCCTTAGCCAGGTCCTCTTTGAGATGAGTGTTTGATGCCTTTAAGGTTTGGAACACCATGACCACCCAAAAAAAACTTGAAGCAATTAAAAAAAATAAAATAAAACGGACACTTTTACTGTGTTTACATTATTTCCTTTACATTAACAGACCAAGTCACACCTAGGGGCCGTTCAGGGGAGTTCAGACTGACCTCTAACAGTTCCTGAGTAAAACCATGAGGGACGGTAATGCAGCATTAGACTGTATTTTTCCAACTCCCCGGAGGCTGATGATTCAGTATCATCGCATAAGTCTGTCTTTGTCTCCCATCAATCCGAACTGAGGTCTCGTTGCCAGTAAGGCCTCTCCAGTGTTGTAACAGGTTTACGGAAACCTCTTTGGGGAGGAGCGCACCTCCAGCACTTATTTAAAAGCCCAAATCAGATCCATGGGAGACGTATCTGTGTCTGTGGATGATAATGGCATGGAGGTGGGGCACAGGCTACATCTGACAAGGGCCCAGGAGCCGAGGAGCAAAACTAATTTACAGTCTTTCACCGGCAGATGATAAGTAGCCTCGAGTGGACAGACGGCGGGGGGCATCACTGTTTGTCGCACAAAAACATCAGAAACACACACAAACACATGCGCGCACACACACACTGTCACAATGTCGCACACTGGTGTTGAACACTGGTATTGCAAATGTGCTTCTCTGGGAGGCCCCAAGATGGAAGCCAAGAGATTGAATTTAACAAGCCTGATCTTCAACGCCTAGAAGAAAGGAAGCATCATATGGCCCAGTGCTTCTGGCACAAAGAAAGTGCTTTGCTTTGTCATACAATACCCCCCAACCCCAGAGCGTGCACACACGCACACACACACACACGCGCACACACACACGTGCACACGCACACACACACACATGCGCACACACACACGCGCACACACACAGACAGACAGACAAAGACAGACACACACAGATCTGGCCTTTGGTCAGTTGTATCTACATTACAGTATGTGCATCACTACAAGGTGGTCAAGCTTCAAAAAACTGTACAGTAATGATGATGATGATATTCCTCCTGCCTTGGCAGAACTAATGACCTTGTATGCAATTAAGACAAGACAGAAGTATAAAAGAAACACATTAACTGAACACATAGCCCTGAACAAAACAAGCCTGAAGATTCCATCACTCTACCATCTGCAATGGCACTTAATTAGAATCACACTAATATCGCAACAAAAGAGACTGCCAGACTACAATTACAAACAAATTAAGATTAAAGGCAGCGAAAAAGAACAAAGGAAGACACAAGGCAGGACAGACAGTGAGTGTCAAAATGTTGTTACAGACACTGAGCAACAAACCCTTTGCTCAGCTTCAATATCACACAAGACAAAATGAAAAAACCTCCTTTCAGTGAAAAAAAAACTCTTTTATCCAAAACTAATTAAGTATAGATGAGATGGCCAGACTCATATGTAAAATGAAGAGAGAAAGAGAGAGAGAGAGAGAGAGAGAGAGAGAAAGAGAGAGAGAGAGGGAGAGAGAGAGAGAGAGAGAAAGAGAGAGAGAGAGAAGAGAGAAGAGAGAAGAGAGAGGAGAGAGAGTATGAAGGACACGGGAGGAGCAAGATAATGCTCAAGAGACTTTTAAATTTCTGTTTTCTTTTAATTAAGTAGTGGTAACACAATTAAAAGGAACCAAAGTAGGACAGACAGACAGATAGACATACAGACAGACAGACAGAGAGAGAGACAGACAGAAACAGAGACAGAGACAAAGACAAAGACAGACTACAACATTTCCTTATCCACATCCATCTTAGTTGGGGCAGGAGGGCACTATGGCAACCTGGCACTGTGTTTGAAACAGGGTCAGTCGGCTACTGTTTCTAGGTAACGAGACAACAAAGAGAAACAGAGGCCTGCTTTTGGTCGACCTTGACGGCTGCTTCCTCCCATTCTCCTTCAACACAGCTAAGCAGCTTGCAAATTTCTGTTAAAACACATCACTTCAGAAACTCCCTCGCTGTACTCCAAATAGCTGCAATATCATTTCTTATCTACTGATTGAGAAGGGACTGAGGTATTATAGGACAGACGTTTTACTCCCTTACTGGACAAGTGTGTACACCATGTAACTGCGTGCTCAGATCATAGTCATAACACATTCTTGGTGCTGATAAGCACTGGCCTTTTTTAAAGTCCTTCTCTCTCTGTATTTTTCCCCTTAGAGAGAAAGAGGGAGAGGGAGAGTGAGAGAGAGAGAGAGAGAGAGAGTGTGTGTGTGTGCTAGACTCACAATAACTCTGATGACAAAAACATCGTACAAAAGGTGAATAGTTTACTAAACTTCTGTCTCTCAGCAACAATTTAGATTCAGCTGGAAAGCCGTTAAGTTGGAGGAAAGTGTTGATGTCACCCTCTCACCCCTTTACAGCTTAGCCTCCAGTCCTTTCCCTCTCTCTCTCAGACACACACACACACGCACACACACAAACACAGACACAGACACACAGTCCTTTCTCTCCACACTACATAAATCTGACTGCTTATCAGGCTGGCGTGCTTTAATTGTGGACAGATGACGCCAAAGCACTCCCCTCTCCATATGGTTGATTATGTTTAATTCACTTAGAGCAGGACGAGACAAAATCGAAGATGCAGTTTCTTGAAGAGGTGCGGACTAAACCGAGAGATAGTGTAGCTGTGTGGTGATGCATTTATCGTCCACATATCTAGTCTGTCTTGTGGCCCTGAAGCACACTAATGATACTGGATTAAGGAAATATTTGAAGAGATCACTATCTCAATTACTGACGAAGACAGTTATAAAATAAAATAGCCAATACAAAATAATATAATGATGAGAAAAAGTAAAAGTAAAATGACTGTTTTAATGCTAAGAATCCTTAGTTATAGTTGTGCTTTGTTTACTTCACAGCTAAGCCAGCAATTTAGATTCACTCTAAAATTAGCAATTCTTTAGCTTTCAGCACCCAGCCCTGCACTTAGCACAGTGACATTAGCACAGTTTAAATATAGTGGAAGGCTGATGTAGCTGCTGCATTTACAGAACATGCTACAGAAATGAAACATAAACAGACAAAATATTTATTAGTCCAAAAATAAAGACTGGGTGTCTGTGGGAGTAAATCCTTGCCTTGTATAATTTACAAGCTATTTAAAAAACAACAAACAATGAAACCATTATCTCCCTTAACAATGGAATTCTCTTTTCTGATTGGCTGATAAGATGGACATTGACCTTCTCGGAACTGGCTACCTTTGAAGGAGATCTCAAAAATTTTAATCACTGTTCCATATTAATTAGCTTAAGAATGGTAATCATAACAACACTCTTAGCCAAAGAGCAGTTTAATGACTGTCTATTCCATGCTCTACTTTTTGCTAACGGATGCTGTGAAGTAGCTAATCAGTAAGTAAATAGGTAAGGGATAACAGCCTTCAAGGTGACCTGATCCGTAGAAATAATGAGTTGGCGACGAGAACTCAACTCTGCTTCGCATCGCAAAGTTCTGTGCCTCGCCACCTTGTGTGCCGTTATCCCTTACTTCATGAAATATATGGGATTTTGTGAAATGCGATTTGATGATTTGCTTGTATTCACTTAATACTATGACAGGTTCCAAGCAGGGACACAGTTTACAGTGCTGTACGCAACCACTGAACTGAGATGCCAGGGAAAGGACTTTTTTTTTTCGGTCAGGGTCCGTTTCTAGTGGTGGAATGTAACAAAATACAAATATCTCTTTACTGTGCTTGACCACATTTTCCATGGATCTGTACTTCACCGAGTAAAACTAATATTGGATACTTTTGACTTTTTACTCCTTGCATTTTGCAGCAAATATCTACATTTTTCTACTCCACAACATCCATGTTTGTGTGTATATGTATATTATTATAACTAATTGTTTAGTATACATATAACAAATTCCTTGCTTGCCCCTCTGTGATGGAGTGCCATCAGTACAGTTGAAGATGTGCTTTGCCATTCCAATGAGCCTGACTCTTTGGCATTGTAGCATCAGAGAGCATGTTTGGTACCCCAGAGACCCAGGTTGGAGGCTGAGTGGGGTGACTGCTCTTGCCCTTCGCTACACCGTCCCTGGGTGGACATTTTGCTTCTCTTCAGCTGCTTTGTGCTTTCCTCGTGTGTTGTGTTTGTCCATCCCTCCCATTCCCAGCCTGTGTGCTATATTTTTTACATAATGTCATGACCCTGTCCTCCCATGACCAGGGATCAATCATTGTTGACTGCCTTGGTGTTGAATGAATAAAAGAGGTGCCAGCCATTAGTCAAACGACCCTGGTCCAACTCTGGCCACTGCTATGAAAAGCAGTATAAGTGAACCAAAGGACATTTACATGAACCCACTCCATGTAGCACACTCCATAAGTATTTCTGAAGCTATACATCATAAACTATTACCTTTGAAGCACAGATCAATATATCACACAATGTATGTCTAATTTACTTGTTGAAATATGTAGCTAACTGCCGTATTTCAAAATCAGTGTGTGGAGATGAGGTGAGTGTGGAGATATGGACTGTGAACTGTCTAACACCAGAGCAGCTTTAGAAATGAAAGGCACCGCAAGGAACAGGAACAGCGCCAGCAGAGAGCTAGTCGTTTACGTTAAAAGGAGAACGCCCCTTGTGGTAACCCTGTGATTTCCAATGTATCGGGTTGGCCATATGGATAATTACAATCACCGACACGCCTTTTTTTCCTTTCTCAGTGTATTTTTTTGTGAAATAAGGCCCTGTTTATACATAGATATTTTATAAACTGTTTTTTTCTTTTTAATTCTTTTTGGGCCCTTTCGTTTGTACATAAACAGAGTTGTACATAAACAGAATTTTAGCGAAAAGATAAGAACATAACATTTTTAAAAATGGCCTCCAAAATTTTTAAACTTTTAAACTTAAAAGATTTTTTAAAATGCTGTATTTTCTTTTCTTTGTAAACGCAATAAAAAAAAAACATTTATAAAAATATCTAGATATGTGTAAATGGGGCCCAAGACTTCCATATCACCACCAATCCCTTTGTTCTGTTGGTATGGGCAGTCCCCACTATTGATGAAACACTCTTGACCAAAGGTGGACATACCTGCCTGAGGAAGTAAAAGTCCCTAAATGTGTTCCTTCTGCCTGTGCTCTTAACTAATGGTTCCACTAATGACCTCATCCACCTTGCTGCAGAGCTGTCCTAATTAAGATCAGCTAATTAGCACAGCTAATCAGCTAATATGTGGCGGGACTTTTACTTTCTGAACCCGGGATGGCCGCCTCTGCTCTTAACAAGGCCCTTCGGTTGAAGCTACTACACAGACAGTGTTGACATCTGGACTAAGTGGGTGACCCCTCAACAGGCAGGAAGGCATCACTAGGATGAGTCAGTGATGATGGAAGGGACGACTTTAAACACAAGCCTGGGAGATACCATACTGACAAATTGTACCACTGCCTTCTGTGCAAGACAGTGAAATTGAGAGGTACGCGTTTTGTGCTTTAGTAACTGAAGAGGGAGCTGAGTAGTTGTGGATTCAGACTAAAAGAAATGGCGCTGCTATTACACTTTTTGGTTGTTTAGGTAAACTTTCCTAACACCTTCGACTTTTATATTTTTCTCATTCTAGTGAGAACACGGTTATTTACTCTCGACAGCAGCCAAATGAAGAGACAGCACAAGAGCTGAGTGACCCATTTTTCTTCTTTCGAGTGATTGATGTGGAGTGCTCGGCACTACTTTGTGCCCCCTCTCCCTCCCCCCTCCCCCGACTAGTGTGGCCCCAACGCGAGTCACCAAAATGGAGCTTTGCCGTGGTGGTCCCCTTCACTCAAGCCCAGCCAGGCCCACCGAGAGGCAGTGCCCATCCACCGGAGTAAACAAGCTCACAGTGACTAATGTCTGGAGCTGGGTACAGGCCTGTGTGTGGCATGTGTGAACACATGTGTGCCCTATATGTGAATGAGTGTGTGTGTGAGTGTGTGTGTGTGTGTGTGTGTGTGTGTGTGTGTGTGTGTGTGTGTGTGTGTGTGTGTGTGTGTCTGTGTGTGTGTGTGTGTGTGTGTGTGTGTGTACGCACGCAAAATGTAGATTATGTGGGATCTGTTTTGGCTCTGAATGATGATTTTGATGAGGACAAGGGGAACAAAAAGGCCAGAACATATCCAGGACCCCAGCACCTGCTTACAATCCATAAGATCATGGCAAAACAAATGCCCCCCTAATGTCGCAACTTCATCATCCTCACCCAAGGGTTGTGTGACTGTTTTATTATTAATTTATGTGCTTATTAACCCTTTATGCCCCGTAGTGGCCTCTGCCGGCTGTTCAGCATTTCCCTGTATCAGCCACTATATTTATTGGATGTGAACAAGGGGGAAAACATTTCTTCACAAAATTTACGCTTCAGAACAATCCCTTTGGCCCTTTACATGTTTGCCTTTCGTTATTAAGTGTATTTATTAATGTCAGGGGTTAAATAAACATTGCATGCAAAATAAGACGAAGAAAAAAAAAAAAGACTCCACCTGACACCACCATTCCTTGAAAAAGAGGCATTCCCGAAATAGATCAGGCTAATGGTGGTGAGGTTAAATGAATTAATTCACTGCTAACCTTTTGTGTGACTCCTCTCTAAATGCTGAAAGGGGCCGCCAGGATGTCGGTGTAAATTAACGACTCCTTGAGTTGTAAAGGGGCCGGGAGTTTGGCCACGTCCCATCTTCGGCTCACAAACGTCCTCTACAAGGTGACTGGACATTTGGCTTAGAGATGTGAGCCGGGGGAAACCCTCGTTCATAAATCTGATAACCCTTACAAACACGGTCAAGCCACTCTGGTCGATTGTCGTTGATCACAGTGTAACACGCCTTAAGCAGAAATCGGTGAGTAATGGGAGTTAGCTACCTGCAAAGCCACATCAACTACCACAATCACCTCACAAAGGCAACCTTCAGTAATGTTTGTAAACAGTAATATGTTGGTGTCACAACCAAGTGCCCTAAATCAGATTTCCAAACAGCAATTTTGGACTAAGATTATAATAATTAATTAACAAAACCAAGGTGTGTAAAAAATATTGAAACAATTAATTATCAGCATTATATAGTATTATATGGAAATGCCACAATACAAGAATACAGCTGAACAAATGTATGCTTGTCATACATACTATAGGACACAAAGCTCTTGCTAAACAAGTTATGGCTGTGTACCGAATGGAAGAACGATGTGCCATAGGTTTAGGTGACGCTCAAGGATATATGCTATCGCAAATACTTTGAATAAGGTGGTTTGGCACGGAAAAAGCCAAGCCTTGGAGAGGTGTGTGTTGTGCATTCATTGCTGTTAGCGGTTTACTGTGTCATTTTCGGCCGTGGGTAGCCTGGTTTATTATCACAGAAGGAGCAAAGCCCCTGGGGATTCCTTTCCATTAACTACAGGAATATTTGGGCATGGTTGAATGATAGCAGTCTTGGAGAGAGCAAAAAAAAGAAATGAAAGAAAGATTGTTTTCATTTGAAATGCAAAAAGTAAGGTTTCGCCAGATTGCAAAAGAGAGAAGAAAAAAGGGAAACAAAATGAGCTTTGCAAGACCGAGCCCAGACAAATACAGCTGAGATGTTCCAGGCGAGAGCTGCATGAGAGTGAGAAGTTTATGCGAAACAGGCTTGGTTGTCTCTCTGTTTCAACACTCAAGGTGTGCTCGGGGGAGAGGCAGAAAGGACAGCTGGATTGGCAGCAGCTGGAGGCTCCCTTTTGGGGGCAGACGGAGGGGGAGGGGGGGGGGGGCGGGGGATTGCTGAGGTGGGTGAGGTGCAGTGGGGGGGGGGGTGCTATGATAATTTGCTGGGCTGCAGTCCAGAAAGAGGGTCCCGATGTTGTGTTAGACCAGCCCGAGTTGCAGTCGAGACATTCTGCTCGGTTCTGAAAATGGATGTGCAGATGTCCCTTTCAGCTGGCACTGAGGCCATTGTCCGCGTTAGACTCACTGTGCCATGGGTCATCATATGGCTATTGTAGCCTTTCAATCGTTCTCAATTACCAAACAGAGGCTCTGTAACAGAGTCCATTTTGCCTTTCGGCCAGCCTCGTAGCATATGTGGTATGCGGCTTTAATAACGTCTCGCAGGAGGAGACAGATAAAAACGGTTCTGTACACATTTAAAATGAAGATGACGTTCTAGAAATGAGACAAGGTGTAAGAATTGAACTCAAAGTGCTACACGGCACCACAAAAAGGTTAAAAGGCAAAACATTGCGCACAGCAAAGGAACAATGTATTTTGTGGAAGTGTCTCACAAGGCAGGATAAAACGCAGTGGCTATTTAATCAGCCACATACAGACCAGAACAGGAGCCATTAGCGATTTGTATTCAATAGCACAAAAAACTAACAATCCATAAATGGCCAATTTAATGCATTGTTGTGTATATATATATATATAAAAACACAAGCCTGCTGGTTTACTCCTGACATTCAAAATGCTTTCCCAGAATTTCACCTCTCCAATACCATTTAGTTAATTAAGCAGTTACCTCATGTTCCAGGCACCGCCATTCTACTTAATTGAGGGGCTTTTTATATATTTTTTACTGGGCTCTGGGCAAAGCAGAAAAGGGGAAATGGAGGTCTGCACACTTCAGCTCTCTTAGCAAATCAGTTTGAGCATACACTCTTCATCAGACTTAAAGCAACACTTCTTATAGGAACCTAAATAAATGAAAACATTTGCTACAGGAACTGAAGCATGTGGACCTTTGCTTCTTGCCATTCTACATTATTCTAACGCTCTACTTGTGTGTTAAGTCCAGCACCTTTCTACAACAGGTGTACTCATGGATTGACCATTCTTTGTGAAAAGCAAAAAAAAGGAGAACTGGTAGAGGATAGGATAGGAAAGCAAAGGAAGAGAATGCAGGGAGCTTTGTGAAGATGCTGTATAGAGTAGCATCAGCTCACCTCTCCTGCTCTAGCCGCATTCGCATGGTCTCCTCTTCGGACACCTGTGTGTCATCTGCCTTGGATTTACTAGACCCCTTTCGCTCCATCTTGTCTCCGAGCTTCTCGTCCTTCCTGTGCTTGCCAAACCTGGGGAAGATAAAGGGGTAAAAGGGGCATTAACGTGGGACCGGTGTTAAGCTGAGGTGGAGGCTGGCAGACACCAGGTGGTTCAGTTATTACTGAGCTGCTATTATCACCAAAGTCATCCTCATACAGCTTGGTGGAAATCCCAGCAGGAAATTAAACTGTCAGCGCCTGTCGCATTTCCCCTCTTTGCCCCCCCTCCCCCTCCCCGCCAGCTCGTCCAGGCAGGTGTGATGAATTTGGATACTTTGAAATGTATCTGCTGTTAAGCAAACGCACCCAAATAATAACTCGCTGGGAAGTTTTTGTGCAAGCACTAACAAAATATATATTTTATAGGTACACAGTTATCATTACTCCATCGCCAATAAATATGAACTTATTTCATGCTCTGTCAAATCACTTCATTTCCATTGACTGTGATTTTAATATAGCTAAAGTCAGCTTAAGTCTTAGTAATCAAACTCCGGCAGAAAGGGAGAGAATAAGATGGCTTGCCATAGTTTTTATTAGCTGTCTGGTATGCTTGCTGTTGGGGGCAGTAGGGAGAACTGACAAGGGCTGTAGTTTCAGTGAAGAGTGTGCAAACAGAAGACCAGCTTTGCATAAAGCACAGGGTCACTGTGAATGCTGAGAAGGTGGTAGGAAGGGAAAAAGATGACAATTGCAGCAAAAGCTGCAGAAACCTTGTATTTCTGTCACTGCCAATGCTTTAATAAGCCCATTGTTCATCAACTGTATCAACAACTATTGACAAAGACAGGGAAGGATGTGTGGGTTGAGGAGTATGTGTGTGTGTGTGTGTGTGTGTGTGTGTGTGTGTGTGTGTGTGTGTGTGTGTGTGTGTGTGTGTGTGTGTGTGTGTGTGTGTGTGTGTGTACTATTCACATATTCAATACAGAACTGTAACAAAAAGAAGGGCAAACCCAGAATGCCACACCCAGGAGCTCTTCACAGATAAAAAAAAAAGAGGAAGTCCATGCTTAATCACTGGTCTGCCGTGGTCCAGGATGTGGTCTCGGACAACAGATGCTGTGCTGGGAGAATGGCATTTAATGACCTTCTCAGGAACCAAGCTGCGTTTGGTACAGGCCTGGGGGCCTAAGTGGGTAGACTGCAGTGCGATATGGGGGGTAATGTGGTAAGGCCTAAATACTTCCTCCTGATGTCATATCCCGCTGATGCACAGGTGCAGACGGGTGGCACAGGCGGAAAGATTGACTTGTGGAGGGTGTGGGCTACTGTTTCATGGGTTACTCACTGACGGAGGTCTGATGTCATCATGAAAATATGGCGAGAATGAATGTGTCGGACTGTAAGTGTTAATGAATTATCAGTGCCTGCAGCGCCGTTGTTTGCTAAGGCAATATCCATATATGCATGTACATGTAGATGCACAAGCAAAGGAATTCAATAAAATGTAATAATGGACTCAGACAGATTGCTATCGATTGTGTACGTCTTACATGATGCCCAATTCCTTTGGCGTACACCTTCATGTTCATTATAAAAATCCAAATTGATCTGGGTAGTAAAACATAAATGCTATGTATGAGAATGCCTTTGTGTTTCTTGTGAGTATATGATAAGAAGTGGCATTTCCTCCTCTGTTTCTCTCTCTCCCTCTCTCTCTCTATTACTCTCTCTCCCTCACTCATAGATATTCACTGAGAGCAAATTAGAAAAAATAAAGTGCAGCTCCAACTTTGAGGCTTCTGTGCCAGGTATGCTGTACATTTACCTGATTAATTAATCAACAAATGGCCAAAGCCCAGATTACTCAGACACACAGGATGCTAATAATATCACCACTAAATCTATCAGACTGCCCAGCCAACCACCTTCCCCAATACGCTTCAAGGACGTCCATTGGAAATATCCTCCTTTTCACCTCTCCTCTGCCCCCTCTCTAATCCACTCTCTTCGCCGTTTGCCAAGCACAAGGAGACACGGGGAGAAAGCAAACCAACAGGAAGGAAAGAAAGACTGTATCTTTGCAGCCATTAGTGATGTATAAAGAAAGGCTTATGGACTTGGGAGAACAAGTTAATAAGACAAGCTGCTGAAGTGTAGGAATTTGGCTTCTTTGTCCAACTTTCAAGTACATTATCACCTGATGCATTGTGGATTATTGTCATTAACAAAAGAAAGACAGTCAGTGGATAGGTCCTAGACAAATGAATACATGTATAATTATAAAATACATTTGCCTAATGGTCTTTTGGCTATGGGAATGGTCTGCTGTGCAAATGAAGACACCTTGAGTTCTGATGGTTGTACAGAACTAACGTTCGTCTGGTTTTCACTGCTATCAGCATTCCTCTCTAAAAGACAGTGTTCAAGTGGAGAGAGAGGAAAAAAAACAGAGTAGAGAGATAAAGCAGCGTAATGGTGCATTGCTAAGCACCTCTCCCCTCGCCACCACTATGACAGCTATGACTAATGAATACATAAACTCCTGCTGGCAACACAACAAACCACCTGAGAGAGACGGAGAAGTGAAACGACAGACACAGAGGAGACAAAGAGAGAGAGAGAGAGAGAGAGAGAGAGAGAGAGAGGGGAGAGAGAGAGATAGAGAGAGAAAGAGGGAGAGGGAGGGAGAGAGAGAGAGACAGACAGAGAGAGAGACAGAGAGAGAGACAGAGAGAGAGCGAGGAGGGAGATGGGGGGCAGAGGCAGAGTTCACAGACTAAGGAAAAAGATCATAATGTTCCTGACGGTAAACACATCGTAGAAGAGAAAAGGCCTCACATGGACAGGTGAATTTACATCTGGAGAAGGACGAGTACAGTTAAAGCGAACGAAAACTTTCAGAAAATAGGTACTCCATTAGAAGCCCTCAAGACACACACATTAAGGTACCGCACACATACATACACACACACACACACACACACACACACACACACACACACACACACACACAGCAATCACACATCCACAGTAGAGCTGCGGCAGGAGAGTGGCGAGGCGCCCCCGAGTGTGAGAGTAATGTGCCCGTTGAAAAGGAGCCGATTACACCTTAATGCGCCACAACGTGTTCCATGGAGCCCTATTGCCAGCACATTACAGCACTCGCCTGTGTCTGCCGTCACGCAGGGCCCTCTTCTCCATCACTTTCATTGCAGGTGACACCGTAGCTGTCAAACATCGGCATTTTACGGCACATCGCAAACAATGCAACACAATGGCCACAGTTCAGACGGCACATGCACAGTAAACCGAGCTAACATCTTTCAGCTGGCTTCCAGTAAATGCGCACTCACGTGGTGACACTCCAAGCAATGACTCTCTTAACAGCTAGATTTTGATTAATAACCCCGTCCCTGTGCAGTTTGAGGGCACAGACTTACTTTGTCCTCCTCTGCTGCCCCTCGTGTGGTTCTCTCCTCCATCTAAATCACCGGCTCAAGAGACAGGTAGCGTCTCCATAAAAGACATGTTATTGAACTCAGGCAGTACTCTATATTTCCTCTTTTATTTAACAAGCACTCTGATGTACGCGGTCTACTCAATATTTCACATCACCATATATCAACGCATACCATAGAAACACAGCAGTGGACTCTCTGATGCCACCATACATTTGTCTTTATTGATTCACAGCCTAGTAATGCATCGAATGGCTCCAGGATGCTTAACGTTGGTGCACAGCTAACAGACATCACCCAGCCAGTTAGCCAGGGAACATCACACAGCCTGGTTTGCCCCCCCACCCCCAAAAAAAACCCAAACAAAAAAAAAGTAAAGCTTTAACTGGGAATGAAGAATGCTTCCATTATCCAAACAGCCAATTAAAGTAATTATGTTTTTTTTAGGTTTAGTGGTTAAAATAGGAGAGTGCATTAATGAGCGACGGTGTGTTTTGATGTGGTGTGTCTCGGTCTCTGAGTGTTCCTCCTGTTCTTTGTGAGTGTTCTGAGCATTTAGCCTTTTCTCTGCAAAATAGCCAAAAACGGTAAGGCAGTAAAAACAACTAAATACTGGTAAGACCTAGGGTCATCTGCTCAATACTTAACAAGATGTTTGAAGTGAATGATTTTTCATGTTTTTATAAATCTTTTTGCCCTGAAAGTGCCTGAAGAAAAATGGTACAATTCTTCATTCTGATTCTGGATTCTTCTGAAGCTAGACTGCCCATCACTGCTATTTAAAAAAAAAAACTTTAACAGCTGAAGGTATAAAATAAGTTACCAATGAACATGAGCACACCTTTCAAACTTTCTTTTTTTCTCTATTTCATTGTTTGAATGCAAAGCAGCAAGCTTGTAGTCTGTTTCTCTCTGTACATCCCACCCCCTCCTGCCCCCCCCCTCCCCCCTCTCTCGCCACCAAAGCCAGGCCAGGGAAGCAGCATGTAATTTTAATAACATCTTGTTAGTAGGAAAGAGACAGTCGGTTCGGTCCTCCCTGCCTCTCGTGGAGCTGAATACCAGGGCTCAGTACCTTGGGGCAGTATGAGATTCAGAGCATGGCTACAGCCAGATACATCCAGCAAAAACATAATGAGGGGCAAGGAAAAAGAGGGGGAAACAGAAAGAATAATAAAGAAAGAAAGACTGGCGCAATAACAGACCAAAAAAGGGAGAGTCACTGAGGAGAGAAAGAGAGAGACAGAGAGCAGTAGAGTGAACATGTGATGGAGTGAGACAGAGGGCGAGGGAAAGAAACAAAGATAGAAAGGAAAAAAAAAAAGAGAGAGAGAGAGACAGACAGAGGGGGGGGACAGAAAGCGAAAGAGAGAGAGACAGAGAGACAAAGAGAGAGAGAGAGAGATGTTCTGTTACTAAGTCCTTTGTTAGTGGGAGTACCATCATCACAGTCCAACCTGAGCTTTTTGGGTTTGGGTGCCATTTTCCAGTGGCCACAGTTTTCATATGACTACCTGAACGCTTCTCTGGGTTAGAATACAGCACCCAGTAATGTTAAGCTCACGCTTATGCTCTCTACAACCACTCAGCGATTGCCCTCCCTCTATCTCTCTGTCTCTCCGGGTCCCTGTGGATCTCATTATCCAGGGCCTCTAATGTCAGTCAGCATTTTCACTGTCAAACCTTAAAAAAAAAGAAGAAAAAAAAGGAGGAAAAGAAAGACACAGCGGCGCGTGCCTGCCTGCCTAGCATCTCCGTAGCAACGGCACACACTTGGCGTGGCATCACCTCAGGAGAGCGAGTGATGGCTGCTGTCGGTCTCTTATGCGCAACCCCTACGCCTGCTTTATTGCTCCCGGCAGGAGTGAAAGGTGCGCGGCAGCATGTGTGCGTGCGCGTGCGTGTGTGTGCGTGCGTATGAATGTGTGTGAGTGTGAGTGTGTGTATGATTGTGTAAGTGATTGTGACTGTGCATGTGTGTGTGTTTGTGTGTTCATGCATGTGCATGTGCATATGTTTTTGTTTGTGTGTGTGTGTGCGTGTGTGTGTGTGTGTGTGTGAGAGTGTGAGTGTGTGTGCGCGTATGATTCTGTAAGTGATTGTGACTGTGCATGTGTGTGTGTGTGTGTGTTTGTGTGATTCATGCATGTGCATGTGAGTGTGTTTGTGTTTGTGTGTGTATGTGTGTGTGTGTGTTCATGCATGTGCGTGTGCATGTGCGTGTGCGTGTGCGTGTGTGCGTGTGTGTGCGTGCGTGCGTGCGTGCGTGCGTGCGTGCGTGCGTGCGTGCATGTGCGTGCGTGCGTGCGTGCATGTGTCTGCACCTGTATGTGGAGTTGCGACTGGGAGTTCTCTCAGGTTAGGACTAGCATGCAGGGAGCAGAACAGAGCAGAGCAGGAATGGGGGAAGAGAATAAAGCTGGTCTCAGACAGACGGACACCCGGGCGGGCAGGCAGGCTCTTTTTTCATGGCTCTGCTACAATAATATGAGGAATGGAGAGTGAATGAGACCTGCTGGTCGCCGCGGTGAGCTGGCGCTGGGCAACCCGAGGAGATCTCGCCTGGATGAATATATTCATGGAATTACTCACAAGGGCTTTCAACTAAATCGGTTGTCCTGCAGAGAATCAATCCCTCTCCTACTCCTCCTCCTCCTCCTGCTCCCTCTTTTCTCTCCCTTTCTTCGCTCTCCCTCTCCTCCCCTTTCTGCTCCCCCTCACCTTTACCAGTCGTAAATACTCTGTTACTTTTTTGCTCCATCTACAGCACATGTCACTAAATGACACTCTGACAGCAGAGCACAACAATGCGCCGTGCACTAGAGGAAAAAACATTCGGTTGTTTTTGCCGTCGCCTTTATTTAAAGAGCACCTCTTATTTTGCCATTCACTTTACCATCACCTTCACCACCAGCACGACCTCTCACTTCCACATCCCAACACGATGCTACTCATATATATATGAATCATGCAACAGTTTCTACCCTCAAGCCTTTATAGAGCCTTCATTCTTTATTTAAATGGCTTTAGATGAGAGTATGAATACAAAATCAATATATACGTGCATCTGTTCAGGTTTAGGTGAATCCCTTTGGTGTCTTGTCCACTATTCATAACCTTTACTGGTGCTGTGTCACATTTGTTCAATAATCTTCAACTGATAGCTGTGTAGGTTCTTTGTTACGCAAGGATTAGTACTGAGAGTATGGATCTTAAAAACAAAAATACTAAATGACTGAAACATGGTATATGGTTATTCTGTAAATTCTTTAGTTTTTTTGCGTAAACATATGTTGACAAAACAACAACACACTGGCATTCCTGCTTATTTCTACCTTACCTGTGTACCTAGGTGAAAGTGTATTTGTGTTAGCCAATAAAGAAAACCAAATGACCAGTAATTTTTCCCTTCTTAGTAATTATGCCAATTTGTCAACATGTTCTAATGGGGAAAAAAGAACTGAAAGGGTTTCCAGGGACACTGCCACAATTTTTTGTGAAAGACAATCATTTTCCCCAGCCCAATACATCCTGATTACTAACAGTAAGTTCCATTTTGCCAACGCACCCACAGTACAACATTTTATCCATAATTTAGAGGTGTAATCAGTCAAAATCAAAACAAAGGGATGCACATAGACAGATCCGCTCATACCCACTTAGACCTGATGGGTATTTGCATTTAGGAAAGCATCTGAGAAATGGTGTTAGACATGGAACAATTAACTGGGAATGTGTACGCTTGATTCTGTTCATGAAAATAAGCGAGCACTGTGTTCGACTGGTTAAAGATGATATAGGACCTGCAAGATCAGGGCCAAAACTGGTACATCAATCAAATGCAAAATACTGTAAAGTGTTGTTTCCCCTTTAAAGGCAAGAGGCAAAACACAAAATATTAACAGAATTTGCAGGCTGTAAATTAAGTTATAAAATGTGGCTGTGAAATCAGTATTTTGACACATTTTTGACACATTTCCCTAATCTCTGGTGATATATCAAAATCAATTTTTATGATTACTTGCCATGAATTCCCTTCATATAGCACCTTTAAATGTGAAAGTTAGAAACCAGGTGCTGACCTAAAAAAAAAACCTTTTAAGTGTTCAAAAGGCTTTCAACAGAGGTCCTCTCCTTTCATGACTGCACCTACTATGAACTCCCCCACAAATCTATATTTATTCATGCAGAATGAAGGCACTGTCTACTAGAATGGGGGCGAGTTAACTGGCCACTCCTCTTTAAGCCATGGTTAACAGCGGCGTAAATGCTAAGACCCCAGGACTGGGGCCATGGGGCAAACCTCTTTTCTGACACATGACCCCAGGAGACATTCGCTTCCCCCACACACACCCCCCCCTCCCCCCCAAGGGAGCGTATGGGAGGCCCCTCACTGCTAAATCACCATCGACCCAATTAGCCTGTGAAATACACCAGCTGTTTACAGAACACCACGTCTGAGAGCTAAAGAGCAAGGTGTCCCCATAGCAGCTCGTGTCTGGCTTGCCATATTTCACAAAGCCATACATCTGCAGCGCAGACAGAGAGAAAGAGCGGAACATGATTGCATTTAATGTTTGTAATAAATCACCTGATTGAACTCCAGAGTCTATAAGGGTCCACGTGGGTGGAAAACACTTTGAAGTCTGGCTTTTTGGATGATTGAACTTACTCATTACAATGTAAACAATACAGCATATCATTTTGAAATTTGTCTCATGGCTCTCAAATGTTAGCTTTGTGGGCCCCCTCTGGTCAATTCAATAACTGTTTTGGCACATTCAGGTGGGGACCAAAACACACAAACACACTCCTAAAGTCAGTGCAGACAGATATTGATTCCAACTGCTTCTTCAAATCCACATGATAATATGAGTCAGGAAGAGAAAAAAAGAGGAGGCACGAGGCGGATACGCAGTTACACGGAAAAGAAACACAAGGAATGGAAATGGAAAAGGGTGATGACACTCCAGACTAATAATACGTCTGCTAGGAATATGTGCATCAACACAAACAGTGACAGGACATGATGCTAATCCCAATACCCCCCCACCAACTCCCACCCCACCCCCCCGACCTTTC